>CM053560.1:87168563-87273926 GCA_028646485.1 Cryptoprocta ferox | reverse complement strand
CTATACAATGGAATACTACATGGCCATGAGAAAGAATGAAATCTGGCCATTCATAGCAAAGTGGATGGACCTGGAGGGTGTCATGCTAAGCGAAATAAGTCAGGTGGAGAAGGACAGATACCATATGTTTGCACTGATAGGTCTAACAGGAGAAACCCAACAGAGGACCATGGGGAGGGGAAGGAGGAAAAAGAGTTAGGGAGAGGGAGGGAGACAAACACGAGACACTGTTGAATACTGAAAACAAACTGAGGGGGGAAAGGGAAGGGGGAAAGGTAATGGGGGTGATGGTCTTGGTGGAGGTCACTTGTGGGGAAGGAGCACTGGGTGTTATATGGAAACCAACCTGACAATAATCTAGAAAGTTAAAAAAAAAAAAAAAAGAAATGGAAAGACATTCCATGCTCATGGGTTGGAAGAATGAATATTATTAAAATGTCTATACTACCCAAAACAATCTACAGATTTAATGCAATCCCTATCAAAACACCAATAGCATTTTTCACAGAACAAGAAGAAACAATCCTAAAATTAGTTTCAAGCCACAAAAGACCCTGAACACCCAAAGCAATCTTGAAAAACAAACAAAACTGGAGCTATCCCAGATTTCAAGTTATATTACAAGGCAGTAATATAAATATGTTTTAATTAAAAACATAGTGCTGGCACAAAAATGGACACATAGATTCACAGGACAGAAAGCCCAGAAATAACCCAAAACTATATCATCAATTAATCTTTGACAGAGAAGAAATGAATATATAATAGCACAAAGTCTCTTCAACAAATGGTGTTGGGAAAACTGCACAGTCACATGCAAAAGAAAATGGAGAACTTTCTTTCACCATATATAAAAGTAAAATCAAAATGGATTACAGACCTAAATGTAAAGCCTGAAACCATAAATGTCCTAGAAGATAGCACAAGCAATAATCTATCTACATTGGCTGTAGCAACATTTTTCTAGATCTGTCTCCTGAGGCAAGAGAAACAAAAGCAAAAATTACTATTGGGACTACATCAAAATAAAAAAGCTTCTGCACAGTTAAGGAAACAGTCAACAAAACTAAAAGGTGACCTCCTGAATTAGAGACGATATTTGCAAATGACATATCTGATAAAGGGTTAATATCCAAAAACTATGTGTACAACTCAATACAACTCAATACCCAAAACCAAATAATCCTATTTAAAAATGGGCAGAAGACGTGAACAGACATTTCTCCAAAAGGCCAGATAGATGGCAAACAAACACATGAAAAGATACTCAACGTCACTCATTCAGGGAAACAGAAATCAAAACTGCAATGAGATGTTACCTCACACCTGTGAGAATGGCTAAAATAAAAAACACAAGAAACAACAAGTGTTGGTGAGGATGTGGAGAAAAAGGAACCCTCTTACACTACTGATATGAATGAAAATTGGCACAGCTATTGTTGCAAATAGTATGCAGGTCCCTGAAAAATTAAAAATAAAACTACCCTATGATCCAGAAATCACACTATTTGGTATTTACCCCAAAAATACAAAAACACTAATTCAAAGGGATACATACACCCTTATGTTTATTCCACATTATTTACAATCGCCAAACTATGGAAGCAGCTGAAGTGTCCAATTAATAGATGAATGGATAAAGATGTGGTTTACACACACACACACACACACACACACACACAATGGAATACTGCTCAGCCATAAAAAAGAATGAAATCTTACCCCTTTCAACGACACGGATAGAGCTAGTGAGTATAATGCTGAGTGATATAATTTAGTTATAGAAAGACAAATATCATATGATCTCACTCACATGTGGAATTTAAAAAACAAAATAACAAAGGAAAAGAGAGAGAGAGAGAGAGACAAATCAAGAAACAGACTCTTAATTATAGAGAACAAGCTAATGGCTACCAGGGGGCAAATGAATAGGAGGGATGGGGGAAATAGGGGATGGGGATTAAAGAGTACACTTATCATGAGGTAAAACAATAAAATAAAATTATTTAAAAACTAAAGAACCTTTAAAACTTGAGGAAAAATACAAAATATTATAGAAAAATGGGCAAAGTACATAGATAATTCAAAAAATGAAATGAAGTGGCCCTTACATGCAAAAAGATATTCACTCTCACTCAATAAATAAAATACAAATTAAAATTATACTGATAATCTCACCTATCAGGTTGGCAAAAATTCAAAATCCTAAGAATTCACTGCTTAGGCAAAGCTGTGTGGAAACAGGCTCTCTCATATATTGTTGGTAGAATGCAAAATGGTATATTTTCCCATGAGGAGGAATTTCAAAACATGTAATAAAACTTCATTATGTATTTACCCTTCAACCAGTAATAATTCTAATAA
This sequence comes from Cryptoprocta ferox, assembly GCA_028646485.1. Lineage (NCBI taxonomy): Eukaryota > Metazoa > Chordata > Mammalia > Carnivora > Eupleridae > Cryptoprocta > Cryptoprocta ferox. The sequence goes on along the minus strand of CM053560.1, from coordinate 87,271,562 downwards.
TTTACTCTGAACATATATATCCAATATAAAAATACATATACACAAAGTTATTCAATGCAGGGTTGTTATAATTACAAAGTATAAAGAACTACATAAACATCTAAGTGTAGGAGCTTAGTTGAAAGATTCATTTACATTAAGTAGTAGTATACAGCTATCAACAAGAATTAGGATATCTGTATGAACAAATATGGTGTAATTTCCAGGAGATAATATTAAGTAAAAAAGTAAAGAACATACAAAGTATGTCAATTTTTGTGTGAGAAAAAAGGTAAAAAGTCTTGACTTTGTAAAGTATGTGAATGTTCTACATATTCAAAAATTAAAATGAAATCAGTAAGAAGAGGAAGGACAGACCTAACCTGAAAGTAGAAAGAAACAAATTGTATTACAAATAAATATAATAATCACACTGTAGGGAGAAAGAAAGAAAGAAGGAAGGAAGTTATATACATCTAAAGATTTTCAGCTCTGTTCAAAGGACCAAAAATTAAAGATGCCCCAGTAGCAAAGATCATATCTGAAACCCAATCTTGGTCTCTAACACCGTTATCCACTAAAGGTAATCAAGACTCTCTGGACAAATGACTGGATAAATGGGGCAGAATAGATAAATATGTTATTCTAAAAAGTAAAAAGGCACTTTTAAAAAATTATGAGGTCATGACACAAGGACAAAGGTGCTAGCTGAAAAGAATTATAGCTAGCCAAATCTGGGATAATTTGAACATCATTAAGTACAATGATGAATTATAAATCACTGATAAAAATTAAAATGAGTCCATACTGATAATAAATATATAAATAAATATAAGTAAATTAATGAACACAAATATTTTACTATATACCCACAGTCTTGGCCAAGGTTGAGTATAAAAGTGAAGCAGGAAGAATTGCAGACAAATTCTGAACTCTTTTTAGTGCTATTTCAGCAATGATTTAGAGACACTGAATGCTTACTAAATCCCAAGTTTTGTGTTAGACTAAATATTAACATTATCTTCGTGATTTTCACAATGACACATTTTACAGATGAGATAAACTAGGCTCAGAGATACCAGGAAAACTTGCCCAGTATCATACAACTAATAAATGGAGGAGGCATAATTTTAACCAAAAATTATACTTTTCCCACTATGTTATGTCACATCACAAAAGAACAGAACAATTTCTGAATAAAAGCATGTTATATATGAAGTCTCTTTTCTCTCACCTTTCTTTCTCAGGGATGCACTAAAGGGCTAATGGTGATGTTAAATTTCCATGGGCTGATGTTAATTTTCTAAGAAAATTAAAACAGTGATCTAAGAATGAATTTAATTGGGTCTCTTGGGTTTACAAACCATGATCCACCAACTTCTTAAAATCTCTAGATGGAATTTCCTAACTTTCCCCAAGAGGTGGTTAATTGTACAACAGAAAAATCCTAAAGCCAGAAGGTTGGGTTCCATCCCTGATTGTGCAGTTTACTGTCTGTAAAAGGGTAATTTATAGGGTTATCACAGGGGTTAAATGAGATGATGTACACATAAGCACATGTAGGTACAAGTATTACTGCTTCACTCAGGTCTCTGTCCTCCCCAACTCTTCCCAACCCTTTCCTGTTCTTAACTCATTGAGAACAAAACAAACTTTAAAAACCAGGTCTATGAAGGCAAAGACCTCAGTAAGTGAAATCCATTGTTTCCTCCAACAGAAGGTGCAGAATGTTCTTTTCTCAGCAAGGAGTCAATCAACTGCAATTAGGTCAAGAATTCTAAAGTTCTAAAAAAAATAAAGGGGCAGAGCCTTGACAGTGATTTTCTCCAAAGCCTAAAGCCTTGAACCAGATGTGGTTAGTTAGTCTGCTTCAAGGACTGAAGTCCTCATTCTGTCACCAACCACTGCATGTCATAACCTCCCCTTTCTTGACCTCAGTGTCATCATCTGTAACTGAAGGCAGGTGCTGTACTTCCTGAAACATTGTTAATCATAGTCTTGTTCTCAGGTCACCTCTAGCTGAATCAGCTGGGCTACTTGTTAAAACACACATATTCCTCAGATTCTACTTTGTGGTTCCCAAATTAAAAACCCCTGGGCAAAGGATCTGGAATCTGCATTTTTAGCCCCTTCCACCATGTAATTCTAATGCACAGAGATTTGAGAATTACTGACTTAAAATGCCTTTTCAGATAAAGAATTCCATGGTGTAGTTCAGTGCTTTTTAAACTTTAATGAATCCCTAAATTCAGGGGGCTTGCTCTACATTACTACTAAGCTTCCAATTGCTGTTGCTGGTTGTTCCTAGATCACACTCTAAGTAGCAAAGCTTTATGTGATACTACATGGTCATGTAGTAGGTTGGTTTCCTCTTTGGGAGGAAAGGAATATAGATAAGGGTAAAGGGTGGGAGAAAGATATAAGCATGGATAGCAACCCTAAAGATTTGGTGGGCTTGAGTATAGATTTAGTTGATTGATGGATCACCTTTGGGTGACTTTTGTCCTTAGGATAGAGAAATCACAAATTTGGAGACAGCCAAGTTGGTTAAGTCCCCCACTCTGTCACTTCCTAGCTATGTGGCCTGCAGAGAGTGATTTAAGATTTGGAGCCTTAAGTTATGAATCCATAAAACAGAGATTACAAAATACCTTCCTTACTGAGTTGCTATGAGCATTAAATGTGAGCACATATATAAAATTTCCAGCCCATTGCAAAAATATCTGTCCCTCTAAGTTTTCTGGGGATCTTTCCTAAGCCTTTACTTAGTCCCTGTATGGGACTGCTCACTGGAGCCTGCCCCTCTCTCACAGATAACACTACCTGGAAGGCAGCCACCTCTCCACCATGAGAAAACTCTTGATTTTCCCAGGCCGCTGAGTGATTTATCGCACAGCTGCTTTCCCAGACTTGGAAGGCTGATGGCAACGTTGCCAGAGACAGATGGGAGAGCTAGAGTCTAGTCACTCACCAGTGATGTTCAGCGGACACATTTATAAGGCTTTTTACACTTTTTCTGGCATTCTCGAAGACCAGCCAGACACCAAAGTCTGTCTACTGCACACCACATGCCAGCAAAGAAAACTGTGCACACGTGCTGGCCAGGTCCCAGAACAGCTTAGTCTTTCTCTCCTGCTTCCTTTTATTACTTTCTATGTGGTTGTGGTCAACATGCCACCCGATTTTTCATGCCAAGTCCTTTAAATTTTTTTGACAAGCACTACTGTCCTTTTCTCCCCAAATAACTCACAAAACAAGAGTTGCAATAATATGAACTTAATGTGAAGAGTTTTCATCTCTCTTCATAGTCATTTAAAGGGGTTATCAACAAATATTTCTTTAGCACTTCCAATTGCTTACCAGCATCCCAGGTGCCCAAGGGACCCTGTAACCAAATCATTTGGTAAGTTGCTTGGTCAGGCTATAGGAAGCAAACAATGAAATTGGCTTTCTTTTTCCTGTTTTTCTTTTTTTCTTCTTTGTGTTGTCCTTAAGTTTGACTTAAGCTCTCACCTGGAGAGCTTTTAAAGAAATACTGATCTCTGAATCCAATACTAGAGATTCTGATTTAATTGATCTAGATGCTACTTGGACATTGGGAATTTTAATAGTAGCCAAGATTGAGGATCACTGTCTTAGGAATTAATAAAATTCACATGGAATTTTCCTGTATTGTCTCAGTTTTTAATCACCATTTGTTTTAAAACCACCCTTCACAAAGTTTTTCACCAACATAATCTGTCAAACCTCGAAATGACCCCTTGAAACAGTCTGAATTTGTATATTAGTTTATTTGTATATTTGTATGTTAGCTTCAATTTGAATATTCTTAAAAAATGGAGCTCTCAGAGAGGTTAAATAACTTGTCCTGAGATAGATGGCTGATGAGGGCAGAAATAATCCTTAAATCCTTGAGTTCTGATTCCCATTATTCTTTCCATTACTTTGTAACTCCCTTAATTCAGTTTGTCATTGAACATCATTCATTGGACCATAATACATCTCTACTCCAGACTGTATAAACATTCAAAACAAAAACTCTCTGATTTCCTCATTAGCAGATTTAATATTAATAAAGAAAAAAGAGCAGTGTGAATGAGAAGATAGAGCCTCCCTGGTTTGGTGGCTGATACATGCACTTGACATATGTAATGTCAAGAGACATTCAGCATGGGACTATGTATTGGGGAAGTCAGTGTATGCCAATCAAAGTCTGGGTACCCAGACTTATCTCCATAAATCATCTTGGGAAATAGACCACAGCTTTCTTCCTTCTGTGATCAAAGACATTCTGAGCTCTCTGGAAGGTTGCACATATCATCTGAAGACAGAATCATCTGTTGATTCTCATAAATGTAGAGATAGGTTGAAGGGTGGCTTCTCTCCCAAACTGGCAGAATACTATATTGATCTGGATCCTCCATGCCCGAGTTATTTTTCACTTGAGAGGAAATAACACAAATATTTTTTAAAGCTATAACTCTTTGGAGACATTTTCCCCCCATAACTCCTTGAGTGTTTTATTAACCTTGCCAGGATGGAATGGAGCAGGATTGGCTAATAAAATGGATTCTTAACAATCTCTCTGAACCTTTTCAGGGAGCCCAAAGTTTAGGTGTCATGCCTCTGTCTCAGGCCAATGCCATAGCTAATGGGAAGCTAATGGTCAAAGGGTACCTACTGATCCATGAATAATCATGGGACAGAAACTTAACTGGCTTAGGGTTGCTCATGGCTTTGGTACAGTTAGGCTTCCACAGACATTTGGGCTGCAGGAAGACACCATCCAATTAAACCACTGGACATTCTAAAAACAGTTGTTTGAACTAATTGCAACATATAGTTTGCAACCATTCTATTATTCTAATCAGTTGTATATGTGGGGCTATAAACATAAATGAAAGTATGGATGTAGCCATAAATAAAGAAGAGAGTATGAACATTAAGTTCACGAATGAAACTGTTAGAATTCTAAAATCACTCTAAAAGCCCAAGAGTTTTGAACCTTTAAAAAATGACCCTAAAATGTACCAAACCTAAAAAATTTATCTATAATTGAATCCTTCAATGCAACCAAGATCTGGTCTCTCTTCATAGTTTCTCAGTCTCAGAAACCCTGAACACAGGTCTCCAAATGCAGACATGGCATATTCCCTTTTGAAATGATAACCCTTTGGCAGAAACAGCTACGAAATTTGTGGGGCTCACTGCAAAATTAAAGTACAGACCCTTTGTTAAAAACTTATTGAGAATTTAAAGATAGGACTTCCAAGGAAGATGGAGGAATAGGAAAATCCTAAGCTTACCTTGTTCTACAGATACAACTAGATAACATCTCATCAGTGTAAATAACCCAGAAAATGATCTGAAGACTGGCAGAACATCCTCTCCATAGCTAAATGTAGAAAAAAGGCTACAACGAAGAAGGTAGGAAGGGCAGAGACACCATTGGGAGCCAAATAGAGGGAGAGATGCCATGGGCTTAAGAAGTAAAGAGGACTAAACCCCCACACCAGGCACGGAAGACCTGCATGGGGAAGACAAATCCTCATAATATTTGACTTTGAAAGCCAGAGGGACCTAACAATCAGTGGGACTTAACACTTGGAACATTAAAAATCAGAGGCCTCAGCTCTGGGAAAGCCAGAAGGGCAGAGTTCTACTCTTAAAGAGACAGCACAACAAACAGCCCCACAGGATATAGGAAAGATGCAGCAGTTTGAAAAATGCCTGGGGTGTATAGGAAGGAGATCTATTTACTAATCTCAGAGGCTGTGCTGCAGAGGCAGGGATTTTTGGGAGACATCTCCAATAACAAAGAATTGGTGGACACTATTTCCCTCTCTCACACCCCACCCTATATACAAGAGACACCTTTGGGAACCAACAAATCCAACACTCTGCCTCTTGCTAACAACTTGCCCACCCCTGTGCTGCTTCTATAGATCCACCCTCTACAACTGGGCAGGCCTCAGCAAAATTTTTCCCGGGTAACTGTTTCTCTTGACAACAGACCAGAGTGGGTCTTATTGGCATTGTGTACCCCAACCCTACATACTCCTATGACCTACCCCTTCTAATCCCCTTGGCTGGAGCCCACCCAAAGTGGTGCCACAAGACTGGCAGTGTGAAAGCAGCCCCAGCAGGGGCCAACAGGACTCCAGAGTGACTCCTGACACCAGGAGGAGGGGAAAATTATGGCCCCCGCAGTGGACTGGGGGCAAACAGCTGTTCTGACTGCAGACCCTACCCACTATAGGTTCTCAGGAGACAACACAGGGAGAGTGCCCTGCAGTTCAGTGCTACTGCATCTTTGGCAAATGTCTGGTCCAACTTAGGTCCAAGTGGCCCCCAACTGTCCCAATAACAATACAGGGACCAAACCTTGCCCTCAATAGGCAAAGAGGGTCATTGCAGATGACTGGACTGAAGACAAAAGTGGCTTAGCCACAACAGTAGGATGCAAACAACACATATAGGAGATACCGCTGAAGCACCAGGGTCTGGTGAACAGGGAACATTGCACTACAAGGCACTAAAGGACCTTTTCTTCATAAGGCCTCTACTTTCAAGAGTAGGAGACATAGCTGACTTTCCAAACACATAGAAACAGGGAATTCACAAAATGAGGAAACAGAGAAATATATCCTAAATGAAAGAACACAAAATCACAGCAAGGGAGTAAAATGAAACAGAGATAAGTATGCCTGATAGACAATTTAAAGAAATGGTCATAAAGATACTCACTGGACTTGAGAAGAGTATTATCTCCTCAGTGAGATCCTCAACAAAGTCAAAGAAAACATAAAAAAGAATCAATCACAGATAAAGAACTCAACAACTGAAATTAAAAATATATCAGATGGAATAAATAGTATACTAGAGGAAGCAGAAGAATGGATCAGTGACCTGGAGGAAAGAGCAATGGAAACCAATCAAGCTGAACAAGGAGACAGGAAAAAAATAATAAAAAGTGAGAACAGGCTGAGTGAACTCAGCAACACCATCACATTTAATAACATTGGCATTATAGGGACCACAGAATAAGAGAGAAAAGGGGGTTGGAAATTCATTTGAAGAAATAAAGCTGAAAACTAACGGAATCTGGGGAAGGAAACAGAAATCCAGACCCAAGAAGGCACAGAAAGATCCCAACAAAGTCAACCCAAGGAGGTCCACATGAAGACACATAGTAATTAAAATGGCAAAAAGTAATGATAGAGAATTTTAAAAGCAGGGAAAAAAGAAAACAGTTACATACAAAGGAAACCCCATCAGGCTATCAACTTATTTCTCAGAAATTCTGCAGACCAGAAGGGACTGGCACAATATATTCAAAGCACTGAAGGAAAATACTCTGTAGCCAAGAATACCCTATCCAGGAAGGCTATCATTTAGAAGAGAGGAGAGATGAAGAGATTCCCCGACAAACAAAAGTTAAAAAGATTCGTGACTAGCCCTATAAGAAATGTAAAAGAGTACTCTTTGAGTGGAAAGGAAAGTCCATAAGTAGGAGTAAAAAAAGTAGGAAGCACAAAAGCAGTAAAATTAAGTATATCTAAAAAAAGAAATCCCTGCAAGAGATTCACAAAATAAAAGGATATAAAGTGTGAAATCATATACCTAAAACATAGGGAGGAGGAAGAGTAAAGAATGGTTCAAACTTAAGTGACCATCAACTTAATATAGACTGCTATATGCATAAGACTTTTTATATAAACTTAATGATAACTGCAAATCAAAAACTGGTAATAGATGTGCAAAAAACAAAGAGAGCAGATTCCAAGTATATCACCGAATAAACCCAACAAGGTGTGAAAGAAGAGAGCAAGGGAAGAAAAGAACAGAGAAGAACTACAAAAACCACCATAAAACAAGTAAAATGGCACTAAGTACCTACCCATCAATAAGTAATTTGAATCTAAAGAGATTAAATACTCTGATCAAAAGACACAGGTGATGGAGGGGCACCTGGATGGTTCAGTTAAGTATCCTGTTCTTAAGGGGTGCCTGGGTGGCTCAGTCGGTTGAGCATTCCACTTCGGCTCAGGTCATGATCTCGCGGTTCAGGAGTTGGAGCCCTGTGTCAGGCTCTATGCTGACAGCCCAGAGCCTGAAGCCTGCTTTGGATTCTGTGTCTCCTTCTCTCTCTGCCCCTTCCCCGCTCACTCTCTCTGTCTGTTCTCTCTCTCTCTCTCTCAAAAATGAATAAACATTTAAAAAAAAGTATCCTATTCTTAGTTTCGGCTCAGGTCATGATCTCACAGTTTGTGAGTTCAAGCCCCATTTTGGGTTCTGCCCTGACAGTGCACAGCATGTTTGGGATTCTCTCTCTCTCTCTTTCTGCCCCCCGCCTTACTCTCTTGCTTGCCCTCTCTCTCTCTCTCTCTCTCTCTCTCTCTCTCTCTCAAATTAAATAAACTTAAAAAAATCAAAAGACATAGGGTGATGGAATGGATAAAAAGGCAAAACCCATCCATATACTGACTACAAGAGACTCATTTCAGACTTAAAGATGCCTGCAGATAGTGAAAGGATAGAAAAGCAATTTTCATGCAAATGGAAGTGAGAAGAAAGCTGGGTAGGAGTACTTCTATTGGATAAAGTAGACTTTAAAACAAAGACTGTAACAAGAGACAAAAAAGATGCTACATAGTCCAACAGGAATATATAACAGTTGTAAATATTTATGTACCCAATAGGAAAGCACCCAAATACACAAAATAGCTAATAACAAACATAAAGGCAGTAATCCACAGTTAAACCAAAATAGTAGGGGACTTTAACACCCCACTTACATCAAAGGATAGATCATCCAAACAGAAAATCAACAAGGAAACAGTGGCTTTAAATGATACATTGGATCACATAGATCTAACAGATATATTCAGAACATTTCATCCTAAACAGCAGAATACACAATTTTCAAGTGCACATAGAATATTCTCTAAGGCATATCACATAGCAGGCCACAAAAGAAGTCTCAACAATTCAAAAAGATTGAAGTCATGCCATGCATCTTTTCTGACTGCACACTATGAACTAGAAATCAACCATAATAAAGAGTCTGGAAAAACTCAAATACATGGAAGCTAAATAACATGCTACTAAACAATGAATGGGTCAATCAAGAAATCAAAGAAAAAATTAAAAAATTCATTGAGATAAGTAAAAAGAAAACACAATGATCCAAAATCTTTGAGATGCAGCAAAAGCTTTTCTAACAGACAAGTTTATAGCAGCAATATAGGCCTATCTCAAGAAGCAAGAAAAATCTCAAATAACCAACCTAACCTTATAATCAAGGGAGCTAGTAAAGAACAAAACCCAAAACTAGAAGAAGGAAGGAAATAATAAACATTAGAGCAGAAGTATATGAAATAGAAACTAAAAACAAATAAACAAAAATCACAATAGAACATATCTATGAAGCCTTTTCTTTGATTCTCTTTTCTTTGAAAAGATAACAAAATTAATAAACCTTTAGTCAGACTCATCAAGAGAGAGAGAGAGAGAACTCAAAGAAATAAAAAATGAAAGAGGAGAGGTAGCAACCAACACCATCGAAATATAATGGATGACCAGAGAATATCATGACAAATTATAGGTCAACAAATTGGACAACTTAGGAGAATCGATATAAATTCCTAGAGACATATAATCTCCCAAAACTGAAACAGGAAGAAATAAAAAATTTGAAGAGACTAATTACCAACAATGACATTAAATTAGTCATCAAAAACCCCCAACAAACAAAAGTTCAGGATCAGATGGCTTCACAGATGAATTCTACCAAACAATTAAAGAAGAGTTATTACCTATTCATCTCAAATTGTTCCCCAAAAATGAAGAGAGGGCAAGTTTCAAAATTCATCCTATGAGGCCAGCATTACCCTGACATCAAAACCAGATAAAGACACTACAGATAAAGAAAAGTGCAGGCCAATATATCTGATGACCATGGGTATGAAAATACTCAACAAAATACTTCAACAAAATCCAAAAGTACGTTGAAAAAAATCATTCACCATGATCAAGTGGGATTTATTCCTGAAATGCAAGGGTGGTTCAATATTCCTAATTCAATCAACATGATAGATCACATCCACAAAAGAAAGGTTAAAAACCATATGATCATTTCAATAGATGCATAAAAATCAATTGACAAAGTACAACATCTATTCATGATAAAAACCTTCAACACAGTAGATTTAGAGGGAACATACCTCAACATAATAGAGCCATATGTCAAAAATCCACAGGTAACATCATACTTAATGGTGAAAAATTGAGAGCTTTTTCCCTAAGATCAGGAAAAAGACAAAGATGTCCAGTCTCACCACTTCTATTCAACATAGCACTGGAAGTCCTATCCACAACAATCAGATAAGAAAAAGAAATAAAAAGCCACCCAGATTGGTAAGCGAGAAGTAAATTTTCACCATTTGCAGATGACAGGATAACTATATACAGAAAACCCAAAATACACCACCAGAAAACTACTAAAACCAATAAATGAAATCAATAAGTTTTCAGATTATAAAATCAATATACAGGAGAAACCCAACAGAGGACCATGGGGAGGGGAAGGAGGAAAAAGAGTTAGGGAGAGGGAGGGAGACAAAGCACGAGAGACTCTTGAATACTGAAAACAAACTGAGGGGGGAAGGGGATGGGGGAAAGGTAATGGGGGTTGATGGTCTTGGTGGAGGTCACTTGTGGGGAAGAGCACTGGGTGTTATATGGAAACCAACCTGACAATAAACTATAAAGTTAAAAAAAATAAATAAAAAAAATCAATATACAGGAACCCCTTGCATTTCTATACACTAATAATGAAGTAGCAGGAAGAGAAATTAAGAAAATAGTATCATTTATAACTGCACCAAAAATAATAAAACATCTAGAAATAAACTTAACCAAGGAGGTAAAAGACCTGTATTCTGAAAACCATAAAACATTGATGAAAGAAATTGAAAATGATACAAACAAATGGAAAGATAGTCCATGCTCATGGGTGGGAAGAAAAAATATTGTTAAAATGCCCATACTACCCAAAGCAATTTACAGATTTAATGTAATCCCTACCAAAAATTCACTAGCATTTTCCACAGAACGAGAACAAATAATCTTAAAATCTGTATGGAACCACAAAAGACCCCAAGTAGTCAACACAATCTTGAAAAAGAAAAGCAAAACTGGTGGTATTGCAACTCCAGAATTCAAGATATACCACAAAGCTATAGTGATCAAAACAGTATGGCACCGGCAAAACAGACACTTAGATCAACAGAACAGAGAGCCCAGAAATAAACCCACAATTATATGGTTAATTAATCTTTGACAAAGGAAAGAATACACAATTGGAACAAGACAGTCTCTTCAACAAATGGTGCTGGGAAAACTGGTTACCCACATGCAAAGGACCACTTTACCTTACAAAAAATACACAAAATAAACTCAAAACCATACACATCATACACAATACACAAAAATAAACTCCAAATGAATCAAGGACCTAAATATGAGACCGCAACCATAAAAGTCCTAGAAAAGAGCACAGGCAGTAATTTCTCTGACATCAGCCATAACAACATTTTTCTAGATTTGTCTACTGAGGCAAGAGAAACAAAACCAAGAAGAAACTATTGGGACTACATCAAAATAAAAAGCTTCTGCACGGTGAAGGAAACAATCAACAAAATAAAAAGACAGCCTACACAATGGGAAAAGTTATTTGAAAATGACATATTTGCAAATGATGTATGCATAGGCATAGGTTTAGTATCTAAAATATATGAAGAATGTATACAACTTAACACCAAAAAAAAACAGACAGTCTAATTAAAAACTGGGAAGAATACATGAAGATATTTCTCCAAAGAAGACATACAGATGGTCAACAGATACATGAAGCGTCTCAATATCAGTCATCATCAGGAAAATGCAAATGAGAATCACGAGATATCACCTCACACCTGTCATATTGGCTAAAATAAAAAACACAAGAAACAACAATTGTGGGCTACGATATGGAGAAAAAGGAACCCTTGTTCAGTGTTTATGGGAAGGTAAACTGATACAGCCATTGTGGAAAATAGTATGGAAGTTCCTCAAAAGATTAAAAATAGAAATACCATATGATGTAGTAGCTCTACTATTATTTACCCACAGAATATGAAAACACTAATTTGAAATGACATATGCATCCTACATTTATTTCAACATTGTTTGTAATAGCCAAAATATGGAAGCAGCCCACATATCCATTAACAGATGAATGGATAAACAAGAAATGGTATACAGGGGAACCTGGCTGGCTTAGTCAGTAGCACAAGCGACTCTTGATCTTAGGGTTGTAAGTTTGAGTCCCATATTGGGTATAAAGTTTACTTAAAAATAAAACCTTTAAAAAAGAAATAACTGTCATCTAGCATCTATCTATCTAACTATCCATCTACCTACCTACCTATCTTGCCATTTCCAACATTGATGGATCTAGAGAGTATAATGCTAACTGAAATAAGTCAGTCAGAGAAAAACAAATACCATATGATTTCACTCAGATGTGGAATATAATAAACAAATGAACAAAGGAAAAAAGAGACAAACAACAACACACACACACACACACACACACACACACACACATTTCCAACTATAGAGAACTGATGGTTACCAGAGGGGAGGTTGGTAGGGGGATAGGTGAAATGGGTGAAGGGGATGAAGAGTACACTTGATCATGACGAGCACTGAGTAATGCATAGAATTGTTGAGGTACTATATTATACACCTGAAATTAATATTACACACCTGAAACTAATATATAACAAATATGACATATAGAACTAACATAGATAACACTGTGTTGTCTATACTGGAATGAAAATTTTTAAGAGAAAAATAAGGATGATGACAGAAGTGCATTAAACTAAATGTTGTGTCCTATGTGACTGTACATGCATGTCCATAAAGTTGACTCTATCCTTAGGGCAGCAAGACCCCAATAGTGCTATTCCAGCTACCCCTATGTTGAGTCATTGGGAGCAAATGAGATGTCCCTACATGTCAGCAATAGTTATGTGGACAGATGGTTCTGGCTGTCCATGGGATATCTTCAGGGAAAACAACAGAATGAAAATGTGTTGGAGAATGAATACACTATGTCTCTCAGAGTAACCAGGGAAGGACAGAGGATTTGTATAAGTATATAGAACTCATAAAAAAAGACAATGGCTACTATAGACCCAAGTGAGTACCAACATTGTCCAGGAAAGAGAGATCCTTGGATATTCTCATCCCTAATTGAGATTATGTGGCAGTGTACCTTGAGATATTATTCATATGTATCTACCTACTTAATCTGCATAGATCTGTACTTAATTTTTAGTACTTTTAGCTTTCTACCCCAATCCCAAGCCAACAATTGTCTCTGTGTTCAATATGTCATGGGAGATGTATGCCAGCACAAAAGCAAGAAACTGTCCTAATAGTCATCTTGGATTTGGGTACACAAGCCCAGAGATGGCCAGAACCATAAAAGAGGATTTTCCACAGCCTAGAAGAGCAATTCTCCTGGTTTTGGAAGAGTGAGTGAGAAGTCTACCACATCCCTAATCAAAAGGACATATACCCCAGGAATGGCTGCATGGGAAATGAGGCTGATGGGATGACAGAAGCCTTGGCCCTGAGTAGGGTCTGAGGGCAGTTGAAAGCTTCCTGTACATCAGGAATGGCACAGAAGCAGCAGATAGCCTGTTGAAAGAGACAGAGGATATCTCACTGGAAGCTTTAGTGTCCTGGTGATAGAGGATCACATGATGTGCAATGTGACCCTTCTCCATCCCCATGCATAAGATTCCAGAAATCACTGGGAGGAGATGGAAACAAGAAAATGACTGGAATTAGATTTCCTGATAGTTTGGTGGGAGGAAGAAGAGAAGTTAAATTGTAAAAAAAGGGTCATTGTTCTTATATACTTGTGTTAGACTGGGATTCATTCTAACTACTCTGTGATGACATTATTTCCCAAGCTTATTCAATACCATTACTTTGCTTCTGCTTTCACTGGATAACTTTTCAATCTTTAATTTGGTTTCCAGTTTAGACTTTTCCAGCAAGAAGAACATGTTTGGACTGCCATGAATATTGTATTTCTCTTGGCAATGAAAGCTCTCAGTATAAGTGAACAAAATTGAAAATAGGTCTGATTTATAAATTACTCAATCTCTTGTGAGTTTGGTTAACATGGCTCAGTTCCCTGGGCCCTTGCCACATGGATATACTGTCAAGAGTTTATGAATTTGCCAAAGAGAGGACAATGATGACTCTCCTAAGGTACCGACACCCTGACTGAAAACATCCATGACTTAAAAGCACCCCGCAGCCTCTCTACCATTTTTATTATAAAAATAATATGAAATGGTAAAGAAATATTTTTTAAAAAGTTATATTATGCAGACTATTTTGCAAGTCTGTTCCATCTAGTAAACTAAAAATCATTCCTTAATCAAAAACAAAGTTATATTAATGTAATGTAGTGGTTAAAAATACAGTTTCTGGAATCAGACTTCCCAGGTTTACCAATCAGATCTTGGCTTTGATTTTTAGCAAGTTCAAAGAAATCTAGTAGGGATTGGTATAACGAATAAAGATATTAATACATGTAAAACATTTTCATCAGTGCTTAGTATCTCTTAAGTATTCTTTAAGTGTTCTCTAAATGTTAACAATGATTTCTGGTTTCATTGTTACTATTTTAGGTATTTTCTGCCACCATGTGTCCAAATGTGTGGATGTCATTTCATGTTGCACATAATTTATATTTGTCCTTCACTCTAACACTATGTCATAAATACTGTATTTCTATGAAGACTTTAATTATAATTTTTAACAGTATAACTTAATTCACTTAATAGTTGAGCACTTATCTTAAAAATGACTATGCTATGTGACAGGGATATCAACATAATGATAAATTAGAAAAACTGACAAAGGTGATGAACAGGAAATACACCAAAGAAGAAATATAAATGGCCAAAAGAGGGGCTTACCCTAACAAAAAGTCAAGAAATACAAATTAAAGCAACAGTTAACTATTTTTGCCTAGCAGCTCGGCAGCATTAAAAAGTTTGCTAATATCCATTTTTAGAGTAAGATGTAGGACAATGAGATTTCCCCTTTCTTGCTGGTCAAGTGTAAGATAGTGCAGCCATTTAACTATTCACATTTAAAAGGCACAAACCTCTACACCTAATCATTTCACCCTTCCATATCTGCTCTCATGAAACAGTTGCTATGTTTGTTTTCAGGAAACAAAAACAAGGATGTTCACCATAACAACATTTGTAATCACACAAATTGAAGATCATGTAACTCCTCCTTAGTATTTGGAATGGTTAAATAAACTGTGATATATTTATTCTTAGAAAGAATGTGTCCTTGGGGCACCTGAGTGGCTCAGTTGCTTAAAGCATCTGACCCTTGATTCTGACTCAGGTCACAATCTCATGGTTGAGTCTGAGCCTTGCATTTAGCTCTGCACTGACAGCACGGAGCCTGCTTAGGATTCTCTCTCTCCCTCTCTCTCTCTCTCTCAAAATGAATAAACATTTTTAAAAAAGAAAAGAAAGAATGTATTCTATCAAATCAACACTGACATGGAAAACTTCCAAGGCTTGTTGCTGAGTAAATGAGAAAGCAAGTTGCAGAAAAATAAGTGCAGCAAAACAGCATTTTCTTAACACACACTCTAAACAAAATACATAGCTGGATATATGAATGTGTAAGTATACATGTGTACATGCACGTATAAACAGACATGTATATGCTGTAGGTATGTTTGTATGTAAATATGTTGAAAATTCCCTGGGAGAATCCACACCTAACTTAACAAATAGCCACATTTAGACAGGAAAGTAAGATTGGTCAAGGAGATTTTAGCTTTTCCTCTATTTTTAAAATGTTTTTAAGTATTCTTTGTATAATTAAGGATGAACTTTAAAAATTTTAAAGATGAATCAGGCAAAGTTTCTGAATCCCAAAGTTACTATTCCATTGGGCTGACGTATTAACAATTTATTTAGCCATTGACCTATATTTGGCAGTTTAGGTTGTTTCCGTTCTTTTATATTATAGATCTTTATACACTGTAGCTCCTTTTTCTTCCATTGATTTATTTCTCTAGGATAAATTCCAAGAGTTGGATTACTGGATAAAATGGTATAAACATCTTTCTGGCTTGTGATATATTTTTCCACATTGCTTTCCAAAAATGTTGTGCTTCTCTTTCCCCATCATTACTACAAAAAAGCAAGTGAGCCCTCCTACCACCTGGCACCAATCTACTTTTCTATTGCCATCTCCTCATTCTCAGGAATGTGCACTTTTCACTTCAGTTTTCAACCTGTTTTAGAATTGACATCTCCTAGAAAACCATCAGCTTATAATCTTTTTCTTATGCCTAGTATGCATGTATATTATTGGAAAGATACGATTAACATTCATTTCCATTTTATAAATGAGAGCACTGAAGCTCACAGAGGTCACATAACTGGCCCACGTTCCCATAGTCAAGGAATGGTAGAGTCTCTACTTGTAATCAAGTCTCTGTACTCTCTCTGCATCTGGCTGTAGTTCTCTATCCATTTGGAGTAAGCAGAGTTGGTTTGAACCCAAATACCTGTTGCTTACCCATGGTCTCTTGGCACCAGCCCACACTTGTGTCCTCCTGCCTTTCTGCCTATGTCCCCCGTTCTTGGTCTGCTTCTCAGATTGAGAACTTGTGTTTCCATACTCAAACTCCATTCCTTCTCTATTTCATCTCCTTTAACCAAAAGTATTAGACCAGTGGCTTTCATCCTTGGGGAACTTAAACCAAAATGAACCAAACAAACTGAGCTCTGGACTCCATCCCCAGAAATCCAGATTCATTGATGTGGGGTGCAGTGTGGTCCTGGGACTGAGATTTTTTTAAGTTCCATGAGAACTTTGGAGTGAGAACCTCTGTATTAGATGCTATTCTTTGTTTCCCCCTCTGAGTTTAGGTGGCAACATGGCTGCCTTTTGTTTATCTAGTAATCACTGCCCTGTCTCTCTTAGCTGCCACCATCACTTGCATTCACTTGGCTTCCCTGCTGCCATTCTGCCTTTTCTGTCTTTTTGAGCTCTCCATTAGCAAAAGAACCTTGCTGTTTCTACCTTCAACTCTTTGTCCTTGCTATTGTTGCTGCCTACAACCACTCCTCTCTTCTGTCCCAATCCTGTTGAGCTGAAGTTTTGCCTCCTCCATACAGTTCTCTTACATCACAGCCCACACAGGTGGCTACGTCTTTTGAACTCTTATTTTAATTCTCACCTGCTTCATTCTGTAGGCTTTTTGTTTAGTGATGGAAGGTGGTACATGATTTTCATGTGTGGACAGGAGCAAGCACTCTCAATCGTTTTTAGGAGCACAGGATTGAGAGGAAGAATCATGTTTCAAATTCCAGGCTGCCAATCACTTAACCATTCTAAGCCTCTGTTTTCTCATTTATAAATTAAAGGTAACAGTAATATACATATATCTCACAAAGCATTACACAGTACTGGCTACATGATGAAAGTTTGATACATGTTCACTATTAGAAATAGGATATATGGTAATAAGACCCATTTCTTTCAACTAAAGTAGTGGGAATTAAGAATTTATGCATCCAAATGAGCAATTTCCCTTATCAGTTGCCCCCTATTTGTTATATGAATGAGAAGACACCCACTTATTCTGATGATGTTACATTCCCCAGATCTTTTCCAGAAATCCTCTTTTGGAGTTGCCTACAGAGCAAGTTTGTGAGTCAGAAAGAGAAAGTGCACTATTACTTTTCTCTGCTTCTTTTTACCAAAAAAGGTAATATCTAATTTCCTTGCCCATTTTATCAACTTTGGTGCCAAATGATCTTTGGCTTTCTTCTTATAAATTGAATTTAACCCAAGAGGAGATAGATGTGACTACTAAGATCATGCACAAAAAGTATTATGAATTTTTAAGGAAGTTTCAGAACAGCAGTTATCAAAAAAGTTCCCCCAAAGAGATTGCAAATGCCTAGAGAATAGGGGCTTTATCTATGGATAGGGTTCTTAACCTGGAGTTAACTAAAGTTGGGTGCAGATTTTTGTTTTATATTTTCTTTCCAGTTAGAGGGTATGTTACTGTATTATTTTCAAAAGTATTTATGACAGAAAGGGAATAAGAATCCTTTAAAAAATATTTTACAGGTGCCAAGGTTCCTAGGAGAATGTTATAATGTTAACAATAAATTTAAATATTTAAGAGATAAAGTGCTTTCATATGCTAAGAGATGCTATTCATCTATTGTTATAGCTTATATTATTATCTTAATGGTAGGGGATGGGTTTGAATGGAACTACAGACATTCCCTCAACCTCTCCTCTTGGAACTCCCTTCCTGGTACTAGTGTTCCTGAAACAAACAGCTGCCTGTGTTTTAGTGTGTGAAGTGTGATCTTGGAAAAAAGAAAACGGGATTGTCAGGATGGATACTGTAATGCAGCGAACGTGATGCAGAAACCGAGGCCAGATGTAGAAATAAAAAAGCCTTTATTGGGAGCACTAATAAAGGGCGAGGTTCCCTGGTCCGTGCAGAAAGGGGCCAGGGAAGTCGCTCCCAGGAGTGAGGTAGTGGGTTTTTATGGCGTTGGCTGGGGGAATATGAAGTATTGACATATTTACGTAAGGTGATTCGTTGGTAGCTGTTTCTTGTTCCGGGCGAGGACGTGTCAGTTGTCTAGGGCGGACAGGTTTGATGGATGGTTCCCTTGAAGGTCTTGGGTGGGGAGTGTTGGGATAGTGAGTGGTTTCTTGTTATCTGCGCCTGAAGGTCATACCTGCTTCTGGGGCCAAACAGATATGGTGACTTTTCTGTTTTATTAGTGACACATTCTAACACTAAAACAAATGACACTAGAGTTATTACTTGATAGAACTGAGAAGTTAGCTTTCCATTGCTTATCTTCCAGTTCCCAATGCTATTTATTTTTAGAAGCACTTATTTAAATGGAGAGTCCAAGGGAGAACACAGTTATCATTGTTAAAAAAAAAAAAAAAAAAAAAACCCAAAATCTGAACATGAGAATTGGGAGGAGGATTCTTTTATCATTGTGTTTTTTGTCTAGTGGTGTGGTGGTAAACTGGCTCTCTAGGGAGAAAAAAACAAGTTCTGATAATGTGGGAAATGAAGGCAAAAGAAAAAATTAAATTTCCTGGGTACTTAAAGCCCATGGACAAGTCCTGGAGACAGGCAGAGTGACCCTCTAGGAATTCAACTGCCTCAATGTTGGTACTTTGCTAAGGGCAAAAGGCACTCTTAGCTTAACATTATCCCAACCTCCAGGATCCTGTAAGTCTCCTTTAACATATAAAGATTCCTTTGGAAACTTCCTTTATCTCTACCCCCCAAGATATATGCTGGCAATCATCTTCCAAGCCTATGGCCCACTGATATATATCTGAAGGGTCTCATGACTAAGGCAGACAGTAATAAATGATCTTTTCTGAACAATAGATAGCCCCAGGGTCCTGGAAATCTTACTTCCAAAATTCCTTAGAGACTTACACTATCCCTAACTCTCTTCCAACCTGAAAGTATATAATCATTTATCCCTCATAACTTCAGTGCAGCTCTTTCTGCCCATGGGTATTGTTCCCATTCTTTATTTAAACCACCTTTTTGCACCAAAGACATCTCAAGAATTCTTTCTTGGCCCTTAGCTCCAAACCCCAACATTTTCTACATCTCTGATTTGTAATGTTTGTCAGTTTCTGTGGTGTGTATATAACAGGATTCTCACACAGAGAGATGAGACACCGAGGCTTTCTTTGTCCAGGAAGCAACTTTTATTCAATGTGCTAGCACAGGCTCAGTGAGTTTGTACCTGAAAAACTGAGTGCAGTGGGGTGTAGCCATTTAAACAATTTCTACTTTTTTGTCTCCCATACATGGTAACAGACATACATTCTGATTGGGCAGTCTATGTTACAGAGTCTTGAGGAATGTCACATACATGCACATAGCCAGGTTGCCTTCCCTTGTCTTGAGGTTTTCACCACATTCCTTAGGGAGAGGCTCCACCATATAAATACTCCCACTATGGCCAATTTCACTACCCATGTGAGACCACTAAATGTAATTGAGAAGAAATGCACTAAATTTGTTCTTTTGAGCAAATATAAGTTGGCTTCAGTAAACTACTGTTTGTAACCCTCAAGTCTGCAGAAGGGCTTCTAGAGGGCCTCAGTTTTATAGCAGTGCCTTTAGGAACAAGCAGAGTTTAAGAACCAAAAGTAACATTAGAGGAGATTGAAACATATAATTTAAAACATATTACTCAAACTCCCTGATAAAATTTGTCCTCTTCTACCTCAAACCACTGTTAAAAAGAAAACCACAGGCCCAAAATGAAGTCTCTTGTGCTAGGCCAGAGATCAGGGCTCAATATCTAACCTAACTGCAGTTTCAACCTTCCCCAGGAATGTAATCTTAACCAGTCAGTCTGGAATTTGCTAGTCAGCCCAGGTAAGATAATGTACCTAATAAGACCCGTTAGTCCCCCAAAGGAAGGTCATGTTGCCTGAAATTTTTTGTTTGTTTGTCTGTTTATGACTACCTTTCCTGCCTTTTAAAATCCTTCCCTTTCTGTAGCTCTTTGGAGCTCCTTTCTACTTGCTAGATGCAATGCTGCCTGATTCATGGGTCGTTGAATAAAGCTAGTTAGATCTTCAAATTTACTCAGTTGAATTTTGTTTGTAACATCACTAAGACTTTTTCTCTCATTTCTTCCTCCTCTACTTACACTCAAAAATTTTTTTTTTCCCAAACTGACTACTCTCCTGGAGGAAAGAGTCCTTTTTTTAGGAGCTGATTGGAGGTAAGGTGGGAGGGATGAGCTACTCTTAGACAGGGGCGGAGGGGACATCTGGACATTAATAATCTGTATTCTATCATGTTGTTTTTCCATATTTAAAGAAAAAATTGAGGAGTAAAAAGTAAAACCACCTTCTCAAAGTTTATGGCTTGAGAATCAACAAGTCTTTATAAACATTATTCTTTAGAGAAGAAAAAGCAGAATATAAGCCAAGTCTTTTTATTGTCTTTTCATTTACTTATAGGCACACCTTAATCTGTGTCTACATTTCTAAACCAATATGACTGATCAAGTCTGAATTAACAAAAAGTTAAAAGCTAAGCCAATTGTTTGTCTTTCCTAGCTGATTTTATTTTGGCTATCTGGTCAAAATTGCAACATGACCATGAGCAAGTCATTTGGCCTTTCTGAACCTGAATTACATCATCTGACAAACAATAGGAATGAACCAAATGGTCTTTAAATTGTTTCTAGCCATAAGAGTTTGTGACACTTGTATTGAATTAAATAACCAGCTTCATAATTTTCCATTCTGAAACAGACTAATAATCTCTACTTTTAAAATGTCATAAACCTGCTAGCTTGAATATGTAGATGTATTTCCTCTGACTTGACCAGTTAACCAGAATTCTTCTGCCAATAGGAAGAACTTATTCTTTAGACTATGATTCTCTCTGGCGCTCTCCCCAGATTTTGAGATTCATCAAATACATCTGGAGGAAGAAACCTCTCTAGAGTTGGAGGAAGGTTCTTAATATACATTAAGAACATGATGGCCATCAGCAATTCTAGCCCTTGAGGATTCATATTCTTTTAACACACTTGATGTTCTCTATGTTTCCTTCTCTTCCCATCTGTTTCTTGCCCCCTCCCCAGTCTGCCCCCATCTCAGGGATCCAGTGGGTCTAGGAAAAGAATAGGGTGAGTGGGCAATAAGCATGTCTTTCTATCATCTTTGGTACTGTACCATTTGGCTCTTACCTATCAAATACCTAATAAGTCACTTTGTTTAGGAGACTCTTGGAAAATAACCATGACAACAACAATAGCTAATATTTACTGAATGGTTATTATTTTCTAAGGACTCTACCAACATTTTGTTTAATTTCTAACAAACACATTAATTCTAGCCTCTTTCTATCCATAAAGAAACTGAAGCTTAATGAGATTAACCGAAGGCCAAAATGAGTGACAGAAGCAACCCCAGGGCTGCTTGATCTGTGCTCCTAACTCTGATTCTTGTGAGGTTGTAGCCAATGTTCCTAAAATAAAACTAGGTGTGAAAAACAGAAGGCCAAATAAAAGCTCTAAGATGGAAATTGCATTTCACAATTTTTTCTAGCTAAAGAGAGGACATGGGCTCTCAGAGGGAGGAGGCCATGCATAGCTCTAAGGATCTGCCTCTTTCACTTGCTTCTCTTCCCCATCCCGAGAGCACCTTACTCAGTGGGCTTCAGGCTCAGCCCTGGGATCAGGCCTATCTGATTGTCAAACTCAGTATAGACAGTTAGTAGTGTTGGGTCATGACTTCCTGTCCCCATTATTCTTGTTTCCTTGCCTGGTATCACTTATTCAGACTCACCTCGTGAATAAACATCGCAAGTCATCACAAAACTATGGATTTAGGGCCTATTCTACCAGACAGAAAGACTGAGCCTGGGATCATGACCTCATTTTCATTCCCAAAGACTCTGAAACCCTGTTTTAAGGAAAGGAAAAGGAAATAATACATTGCAGAAAGTGTCTAGTCCTTTGGGAGGTACAAAGTCATATATCTTCTTTTAAATACATTTTTTTTTTAATTTTTATCACTTTACCAAGGCATATATCTTAAAGGGCCCCTCCTTGCATTTTTCCATTTGGAGACTAGAGGTGTCCTGAGTCATGATGGAAAGCTAAGAGCAGTCTCCCAGCTTGACTTAATTCTCTACCTTGAAGATAATGAACTGATAGGGAGAAACCACAAGTTTTTAGTTTAAAGCTAGAATTTTTCAGTTGATAAAACAAGATGATACATGCAAATATGGGAAGAACTCAGGAAGAAAAAGATGCCTTTCAAAAGAAAGTTTTGATGAATTATCTGTTTGATGGAGAAACTCAGAGAGAAAGCAAGTTTGGTACTTTTTTTTTTATTGTATTTTGATTTTAAATGGATTAATGGGCAAGACAGAGTCCAGGAGTGAGAAGATACCAGGGGTATATCTGGGCTTTGTGGAACCTGAATCTTAAATGATTTAGAAGAGCACTTTTGAGAAAAATAATATGAATATGAAATTAGGTACAGAGCCTTGGAAAAGCTCATGTAAATGAGAAATCTTGAGATGAAGCCTCATTATTTTTATAGAGAATCCTTCCCTGGTTGGGATAGTTAAAAATTTTTTTTTCCATCTAACTAGGAAATAGACATATTACTCTGAGGGATTCTTTGCTGAACAACTACACGGTTAGTGAGAGAGATGCAAAGGAGAGGATGTGAAGAAGTCAATAAACACTGAGGAATTACAGGGAGTTTACTAGGTGGTATTGTGCAATATTCAGAGAGAAGATCATATGTGTACATGGTCTCAAACACCAGCATCTTCTTTAAGAAAAGAATGCCTGGAGGTGCCCAGGGCCACATGGACCACCTATGTAGTTTTCTTACCCAGAATCTGAAAGGGGAGATAAAGATCAATAGCATCCTGGCTATCACTCTCCCTTCTAGTTTCTACCAATTATGTTTTGTTTTATATGCATCTTCATCATGGGCAATACAAACTGCCAGCACAATTCAACCACTATCCACCTCCTCTCTTCTTTTTTTATTTTCTACTCATATCAACTCATGCTTACCTGTCAAAATAATGAGAGGTCTCAACTTGGAAATTAAGTAACATTTATGAGACACATAGAACATTTTAAACTTTGAAAACATTTTAATCTTTATCAGATTTTTACAACTAGTTTTAGGTACCTCAAAATATAGGGTTAAACTAAATTGCAATGTCCCTTTTAAACTCTGGGGCAATAGAAGGGGGAAAAAAAAGTGTGAGATGGTGCCAGCTCAGCACTGTGGAGAATCCTAATTTCATGGAGTGGGGTTGATTTGGACAGTCTTATTACTAGTCAAAAGAATCTTAAATCGATTCAGCAGCTGACAGCCTGCATTTAAAGTGGAAAAAAAAAAATGATTGTCAAAACCTTTAGTGGTGACAGCACAATCCAGCAGCAAATTCCATGAGTTAAAGTAATAGAAAAGATGGTACCTTTAGATGAAGAATTAATGGAATGCACATAAGAGCCACTAAAAAACAAATATCTAAGGTTTAAAATATTTTACCCGAAAACAAGCAACAAAATATATTGCAGATCAAATACAGATGGACAAAAGAGGAGGTTTCAACAACAGCAGATTGGCAGAAGAGCTCGGGAGACATGGTAATAGGTTCTCTCTGTCCTGAAGGGAAGCCAGCAGTCGGCAGGAGGGCCAATTTCTCCGCAGACTGGCACTCAACTTCTCATAATAATCAATTTTAAAAAAGTTGGACGCCTAGTGTCTAGTTCTTGTGAGATTGTCCAAAGTGCCTTGGGCCAAGATAATGCATCAGGAAAGAAGCACGAGAAAGGCAAGAAAGCTTCTCACTATGCCACCATTTGGCCCCCTTTCTACATGGCCAAGAGTGGAGCCCAGACAGGAGAAGAGCATTTTTCAACATAATAGAGATAGGGATGATACTCAGCAGGACGCTGGAGCAGCATTTGTAATTTTAGTCCAGAAGGAGATTCAGTGGCCCTACATGAGTGTGCTCTGTACTCTGCAGGGGTGAAAGAGAGAGTATCTTACTTTTCTTTTTTCTTTTGTTCTCTTTTCCTCTTGTATTCCAGGGAATTGCTCAACTGACGCACTCTGGAAGCATGGTTTTACAGAATATGAGGCGTATCCAATTCTCTTCTCATCTAATAGTATATAGCCAGTAGTTTGTCCCAAGTCAGACAGAGGAGGCAGCCTGATGGTCCATCTGTCCATCCATCCATTCATCCATCCACTCATCCAGTAAATCTTTAAGGGTAGTTTTCCAGGTAACAGGCAGTATTTTTAAAATATTGCAAATACAATTCCGATTGTCAGGGAAAGTATGGTCTAGTTCAGGGCTAAGATATCTCTATGATAAATTTAATTAAGTGACAAATGAGTGATACTGACAATAGAAAAGGTCACAAGAGATTTGGAAAGGCAAGGAAAGGCTTAAAAGGGGAAAACAGACTTGATCTAGAATCTGAGTGGGTAGGAATATTTTTAATATTTTATACAAGGTATGGAAAAGCCCTCTGGGTGAGGCAACAACAAAGAGGCCTGTATGTATGCTATGGAATGAATGTTTGCATTCCTCCAAAATTTATATACTGAAGCCCTAATCCCTAATATGATGGAGTTTGGAAGTAGGGCCTTTGAAAGGTAATTAGTTCATGAAGATTGAATTCTCATGAATGGGATTACTGCCCTTAGGAGAAGCATGAGAGAGATGATATCTCCTGGCCATGTGAGGATACACAGGAAAGACGACTGTCTAAAAACCAGAAAGTAGATCCTCACCACACATCAGCCCTGCTAGAGCCTTAATTTTGGATTTGTATGACTCTAGAACTGGAAGAAGCAAATGTTTGTTATTTAAGCTACCCAATCTATGATGTTTTTTGTTAAAGCAGCCTGAACTAAGACAATATACATAGACTTTGGAAACCCATGTAAGAAGGAAAGTGGAACTTCAGTACTGAGGGAGACTGCATGCAAAAATGGTCATAATTTTCTGTTTCTCCCCATATTCATATCATTTGCAATGTGACTTTGTAGCCCTTCTCATCAAGAGATAAAATCTATTTTCCTACCCCTTAAATCTTGTCTGGCCCTATAACTGCACTGACCAATGAAATAGCAGAAGTAATTGTGTGCCAATTTTGAGCCTAGGGCTTGAGAGACCTTGCACCCCTTTTCACTCTCCTGGAACCCTGGTCAGTTGCCACATGAACCAGTCCAGCTACTAGGCTGGAGGGTGAGAGACCATGTGGAAGAGAGCCCAGTTGTCTCAGCCAAAGTCACCCCATACTAGCCAAGAACCATCAATCTCCACATATGTGAGAGAATACTGTCTATAATTAGCAGAGCTGCCTACGTGATCCATACGAATGGGCCCTAATAAGATAAGAAGCACCCAGCTGACCTGTAAACTTGTGAGAATGATTATTTTAAGCCACTATGTTTTTTTTAACGTTTTATTTATTTTTGAGAGAGAGAGACACCTAGCATGGGCAGGGGAGGGTCAGAGAGAGAGGGAGACACAGAATCAGAAGCAGGCTCCAGGCTCTGAGCTGTCAGCACAGAGCCTGACGCGGGGCTTGAACCCACCAACTGTGAGATCATGACCTGAGCTGAAGTCAGCAGCTTAACCGACTGAGCCACCCAGGTGCCCCTAAGCCACTATGTTTAAGTGTGGTTTGTTACCCTGCAATAGCAACAGTTAAGAAGCTTGGGATCTTTATTCTATAAATATGTAAAGATTATTAGTAGGTATTATAATATAATAAGGAAGGTCCATTAGTAAGTTTCCTGTCAATGTTATAGTAGTGGAATATAGTGATAATTTTAGTCTATTTAAAATTATTTTTATTTTTTCAAAATAATAAACATACATAGTTTAAGGAGTAAAATAGTACTATAAGGCTTATAAAGAAAAAATGTAGTCCCAGGCTATGCACCTATCCATGCCCCAATAAATACTGTTTCTTAGCTTTCTCTTCTGGAATTTGTCTTCATATTTATAATACTATGTTTGTTTTCTTTATATTTACCTACTTTAAAAATTGTCTTTTGACTTCATGTTATGGCAGATAAGAATTTTCCTGTCTCCCTATTTCTCTATCCCATTTCTCTTTATCCTAATCTATCAATTTAATAATTAGCATTACCAATTTAATCACTATTTTTTGTTAAATGAATATTCAATGTTTATATTATATCTATATAAATATTCCCTATTAGGCATATGTGATACTTTCTAAACAAAATTTGTTTTTCTTTCTTACTGCCTCACTGTTTTATTTGCTTAGTTTTCTCAGTACCTATTACTAATTTTTCCCAAATATAATAATAGAAAAAAACTTCTT
The DNA here is from genome assembly GCA_028646485.1 of Cryptoprocta ferox. Taxonomy (NCBI): domain Eukaryota; kingdom Metazoa; phylum Chordata; class Mammalia; order Carnivora; family Eupleridae; genus Cryptoprocta; species Cryptoprocta ferox. Next base: position 87,244,521 of record CM053560.1, on the reverse strand, counting down.
TTAATTCTACTTTGCACATGATCAAAAGCATCAGTTTATTTGTTTATAATTGATGAACTAATTAATTTTTTGGAGGTCTCCATTGTAGAGTTTTTTGCTCTATTTTGGACTGGTTTTCTGTAGGTATAGCCATCACTCTACCATTTCTTTAAAAAAAATTTTTTTTAACATTTATTTTTGAGAGACAGAAAGAGACAGAGCGTGAGTAGGGGAGGGGCAGAGAGTGAGGGAGACAGAATCCGCAGCAGGCTCCAGGTTCTGAGCTGTCAGCACAGAGCATCATGTGGGGCTCAGACTCACAAACTACAAGTTCATGACCTGGGCCGAAGTGGAACTCAGCCCAGTTGACTGAGCCACCCAGGCGCCCCCACTCGACCATTTCTTATGCTAGACAGCCCATTTCCTGGTTCTCATGTCTTCTTCCTTTTTGATTCAACCTCTTATTGTGGGGGAGCATATCCTTCAGTAGCTTCTTTGCACACCTAAAATATCTTTATTCTAACTTATGCTTAATTACTTGGCCAAGAATAGAAAATAACTTTCTCTCAGAATTTCTAATGCATTCCTGCACTGTTCTCTGACTTTCAAAGTTACTCTTGACAAATTCCTTGAAAGGCACAAATTATCAAAGTTTACTCAAGAAGAAATCAATAACTTAAATAGCTTTATATTTATTAAAGAAATTTAATTTGTAGTTTAAAAAATGTTCTGACAAAGAAAATACCAGGCCCAGATGACTTTGCTAATCAATCTTCTAAGCATTTAATGGAGAAATAATACAAAATCTACACAAACTCTTATAGAAAATGGAATTAGGAGAAATTATTCCCCAATTCATTCTATGAGTCCAGCATTATCCTGATAACAAAACCAGACAAACATAAAAAAAACTATAGACCAATATCCTTTCTGAGCATAGATGCAATAATCCTGAACAAAATTTTAGCAAATGAAATCTAGTTATTTATAAAAATTGATAACACATTAGATCAAATGTTATTTGGCTTGTGGAGGAACTGGAACTCTTACACATTGCTGGAAGGAAGGTAAAATGGTATAACCATTCTGGAACGGAGTTCGACAATTTCTTAAAAAGTAATACATACACATACCATATAATCCAGCTATTCTAGTCCTAAGTATTTACCCTACAAAAATGAAAACATGTCCATAATAAAGACCTATCATGAATGTGTATAGCAACTTTATTTGTTATAGTCAAAAACTGGGAATCACCCAAACGTTCATCGTCTGGTGAATAAACTGGTATGTCCATACAATAGAATATGACATAGCAAACAAAAGAAATAAACTATTGATATAAGAAGAATATAGATTAATATAAAATTAATTATGTTTAGTGAAAGACACCTGACAGAAGAGAGAATATTCAGTGATTCCAACAACATAAAATTCTGTAAATTAAAACTAAACTGATACAAAGCAGATTTATTTCTAGGGGCAAGAAAGGGAAACAGGGAAAGATGGAAGGATGAGACTTCAAGTTAAATTTGGAAAGCAATAGATATGATCATTATATTAATTGTCCTGATGATTTTATAGGTATACACATATATCAAAACTCAAAGAACTGTACACTTTCAATATAAACCCTTGTTTGTAACTCAAATTATATTTCAATGAAACTGTTAAAAATGTGTATCAATTTTATTTTCTTTGGCTTGGCAATCATCTCTATTCATCTTTATCATGCCTGTATGGTATCTCCAGTCTGATTCCAGCCTCTTTCCTTTCTACCACATAAAGGACATAAGGAATGCAACACTGTCAAATCTCAGAGAGACATCTTAAAGAAATGAAAGCAATCTGCTCAAGGGTATTCTTGCTGGTTTCGGCTGGACATACAAAAGTGTATGTTGCCTGTATCTATACTGGCAGTGACATTTGCTGACATTAATTTCCTAATAACTGGAGACTTGGAATTCAAATTGAGCCACTCAGCCAGACTTGAATGACCATGCGAATTATTTTTTGGTCTTAAAAAAGAGGTGGGTGGGGGGGAGTTCCTCAACACCCATTCCTAGAGATTCTTATTTAGTAAGTCAGAGGTGGAGCACAGGGAATTTGCATGTAAATTAAGATTAGAAACAATAGCATTAGACAAAATTAATATTTTCACCCTTGCCTCCACTAGAACCTTCCACCATCATCAGGCTGTTGTCTTCTTTCCCTCTTACAACATATTAAATCCTCTCCCACTTGCCTAATTTTCACCTATGCAAATCATGGTGATCCACAATGGCAAATTCTACCTCTTCTTTTGTGACTAACCATCTCTCCCTATTTCATTTCTTCTCACCTGTATCCAACCCCTTTTGTTTGACTCAAAACAACTCAAAGATTCCAGGCTAATCATAAAGGTATTCCTTTCACTGGGCTCCAAGTCACTATGTAGGATGAAATCTCCAAGGTTTCAAAACAAAGGTTTATTTACAGAAAATTAGCTCTTCTGCATCACACAAGTCAGTGTAATATTTTCTTATGCAGCACCAGTATTTCTTTACTTGTTCATTACACTGGACTCCGTCTATGGACAACTAGTGTTATCCTGTTTTGGTTTTAGGGAAAATTATTAAAGCCTAGAGCAAAGTTGTTTATTTTTGCCATCCAAATTTCTGAGGAGAAGATATTTTAGATAAGCAATTCACCACTGTCTTTGATCTCAAGCTATCAGCTTCAAAGTACAACATTTAAAAATAATTTTATGTGGTTTCTATTATTTTGCCTGCCTTGCATGCACTGAAGCTTGTTTTAAGATGTCTCTTCTGTTTTTGAGCATTTTTGTAAGATGGTCAAGTTAGATGTTTGTCTTTCGTGATAAAACTCAACAACATCTTTGAGTTTCCCAGACTTAATTGATTATTGAATTAAACAGGGATAACATGAATGCATTGCTCTTCCTTATATAACATTTGCTGAGAGTATAGGGTTGATGCCCACTCTTAATCTCTCTGGAAGAGCATTGGCTTCTATTTTTTTTTCTGCCCTTTGTAACTTTTCTTGAAGAAAAAAATACACTTTGTATATCTAATATATTTGGTGGCAGGGAGGGCAGTTAACACTACTTCTATTGCACAGTGGTGATAAACTTTTCATCAGGCCCAAGAAAAAAATTGTGTTAAAGATAGAATATTTGGACAATATTGGAGAAGAGATAGAAATACACTTCAGACGTCTGATTAAGGGTACATAATTGATCTTTTTTTTCCCTGGTTTAAGGTCTTAGAGACAGTAGAATGTAGTGGGCATAGTCAAAAAGAAGTAGTAACACTAATTATCTAGAACTGGGAAAACAGGTTCCCAAATGCTATTCTTCCACCTATGTGATCTTGGGCAAGGTTGTTCATTCTTTTGTTTATTCATTCATTCATTGTCCAGCTATGTCTTGAGCATCATGTGCGCATCAAACATGTGGAAAGCTCTGGTAATGGAGAGGGAGAACATAGCTCTTGCTCTTATAGAGTGTGGCAGGCATGAGAATATGCCTCAAAGATCTCCAACTACAGTAGCACAATGGCCTCAGATTCTGTGCTCTGAAATCTACTGTATCATTTGTACAAGACCACATTTCCCATGGGCTGTTTTCCCCCAGTGACTGTGACAGAAATACTAAGGCAAGTACATTTCTGGGAGACATGGTTGATTATGACTTGAGAACTCAGTGATGGTCTTGCTGAACATCCTTAGCCTGCACAAGGGTCTCATTTCTTCCCATTCTGCCTCCTTTCCTTCACTCAGGGTCAGACTTTCATCAAGTTCTGATGCCTCTCTCAAACTTGTGTTCCCTCCCCATTTTCTCTCTCAGGCATTTCTCATACTAAAAATCCTTGCATATTTAATCTCATCTTGGTGTTTGCTTCTTGGGGAACCTAGAAAAACATATGGAGCATATATTCTATTGGAGAAGACAAGGAAATAAACATGTAAATAATAAGGTAATTTCGGATAGTGAAGATCGTTTAAGATAACAAAATAGCAAAGTGGAACAGATTGATCACCAGGGATGGGGTTTGGGGAGGAGTAATTTTATTCTTTAGCTTATATGGACAGGGAGGAGGTCTTTGGGCATGTTATATTCTAGCTGAAAGTCAAATGATGAGATATAAATAGGCTGGGGAGGAGGAGGCTGGGCAACGTGAAGGGCTGGAGTCCAGCAAGAGCAGCACATTTGGGGAATGTAAAGACAGGAATCTTAGTAACATCCTCCAGAGCAGTGTGGCAGGAGGTAAGATCGGAAGGACAGCTAAAAGTTTGTCCCCAAAGGACCTCAAAGGCCATGATAAGGAGTCTACATTTTATTCTGAATACAATAAGAAACCACTCGAGAGTTTGAACAGAAGTGTGGCACAATTTGATTTACATTTTCAAAAGATTACTCTGGCTGCTGAATGCGAATGGACTGGGCGGTAGGACAACAAGGAGAGCAGTTAGATTACAAGAATCTAGGTGAGACCTGGCATAGGTTTGGACTATGATAGTGATCGTGCTGGTGAGAAAAATAAAAGGATTCGAGATACGCTTGGCAGGCACATCTGTCAAACTGCTTAGTTTTCTCTGTCTTAATTTCATCATTTTAAAAATTGGGATAGTAATAGTACCTACCTTATAGTAAGTTATAGTAAAGATGAAATGATATGTGATATATAAAATGCTCAGGACACCCAATAGATTTTAGCCTCTTTTCTTGTGGAAGTAATACTGGGTGGAAGAGAGTAAATTCATGCTGTATTCTAGTTCTGCCATGAACTCAAGAGGTGGCCCCAATTCCCTTTCAGTATAAAGTTGGGAGGGGATGGTGATTATAAAATCAGAGATTATTAGAGCTGTATGGGACCTTTGTGGTTATCGATATCATCCTACTAGTGAGGGAAGAACAGGCAGCACAGGAATATAAAACCATATCCTGCAAGAAACTCCTGACACTGAACTCTGTGGCCTTAGGAGGAACTTTACATTATGAAACTTCAGCGATTCTCAGTACTCCACAGTTTTACTGACAATCCTTCTATAAGCATTCTCTGGGGTCTTTGTCAGACTTTTTCTTAGTACTTGGATCATTATATTTCTTTTCTCATATGACCTGAGTTTGCAGGTTTCTCAGAATCAGTGCAGGAAGTAATATGTCAAATCAAAGTTTGATTTCCTTCCGGTGGCTCCACACCTGTGCATGCAATATTCATCTGATTGAGAGATGTTATGCTTTCAACACTCCCTTGAGATCTCGATTTCTGCCTAGACTGCTTGAAAACTTCCAACTAGGTAGAGTAGCCTTAATATTATTAAAAACTGAACAACAAAATATTATGCTTTTACCAAATAATAGGAAATATACAGTACCACTCATGAAGATTAAAATCTTTTCATTTTAAAATGTCTATTAAGGTAAAAATTCAAACATTTTCAGAAGAAGAGGGAATACTACAAATGCTTTCATCCATCTTCATCTTATACCTGACTTCTTCAGTGACTAAATAGTTGGGGTGAAGGTGGAACTATTTTAGGTTAACAGATACTTGCCAGGGTGCTGTACCTTCAGAAATAGTGGAGAATTTTGGTTGGACTAGCTTCCCTTCAGATGGCAATTATAAAATCTGGAAAATATATTTTTTTAATTATTAAATTGGAAAGTAACCAAAATCAAAACTAGAAGAAAGTCTATCCTTGAAAGAAAAATTTTCATGAATGAGATCTGAAGGTTTGCAGGCTCCTGTCTATATAACTGCAACAGCAGAAAGCCACCATATTACAGGTTTGAGGTATCAGACACAGTCTGGGACAAGCAGAGCAGAAAGCTTGAGGGATAATCCTGGAAAGGAGGGAGTTTCACAAGAGGAGAGCCCCAAACATTAAAAAAAAATCTGCTTCCTAAAACCTTGGATGACTGTTTTACAAGGTCTAAATAAGGCCCTAGAGGTTCTTGAAAAATAACAGTAGCTGAGAGCTGAATGAACTGTATGGAGAGTTCATCTGCTGTTCCCACAAGGAAGACAGATTTGGGAGTTTGACTCTATCCAAATTAATTCCTTCTAAAATAAGAATTACTCTTCAAAGAACATAACAGAATCCAGAGACCCTACATTGTATAATTCATAATGTCCCATTGCCATTCAAAAATCATTGGATGTACAAAGAAAACGTAAAAAATACTCAAGAAAAAAATTAAGTAGAAACCTACCCTGAGAGGATCCAGGTGATAGAAACTGCACACAAGGACTTTAAAACAGCCATAGTAAATATGTCCAAAAACTTACAGGAAAATATATATACAATGAATGGAAAAGAAAGGAGAAATTTCAGTAGAATTTAAGGTGGAAAAGAGAAAGCTTTCCCAGTGCTAGTATCCTTCCTGCTTGTCTAGGTATTTTTAAGCATGAGGCTCTAATTTACTAACTCAGCATTATGAAGGCACAGTCAATCATTATTCAGTATCATCTATTCTATTGAAGTAGGTCTGATCTCAGTGGGAAAGAGGATAGATAGTGGTATTGCTGGTATGGTGGTATTAGTGATACTGGTGGTAATGGCGGCAAACAGAAATGAAATTCTAACTGAATAGAAGGATATACGAAGAAAGTATTCTAAGTCCTTGCTCTAATTAAATGAAATTATACATCTATGGTATTTCCCATGGACTTTGGCAGTAGATCATGACCTAATTTATGTCTACTCCAATGTTTCTTGAGAAAGGGAAGGATTTACACAACTAGTAATATCTGAGAGTAAGAATACTTAGTTGTAGTCTTTAATACCCCAATCAATCTTGAGAGGTTAGTTATTAGTTAAAATCCCAAGAAATCCAAATTTTTCTTCTCTAAAGCTTGGATGAAATTATCTCTTTTTATAGCTATGACATTTAACATCATTTAATGAGTCCCAGGCCTGGACTGGGCCTTATCCAACCTCTTATCTTGGTAGCAATAACACTTTCCTGCTTACTATATGGAACAGTTTGAAGAACAAATGAGATAATGACAAAATAACAATAACTTACATTTACTGAGGAATTACCATTTTCCAGGCATTGTTCTAAGTGCTTTCTTCTCATGTATTAACTCATCTAATACTAACAATAGTGAAGTAGTTACTATTTTTATTAGCCTCATTTCACGGATAAACAGAAGTTAAAATAGTGTGCCAAGATCTCCCAGTTAAGAAGTAGAGGTGGGATTCCACTCTAGTAGGCTAGATGCAGGAATAAAACATTCTCAGCTTGTTAAGAATGTTAAGAATGTAAACTGGTACAAAGTCTATGAGGAGCAACTTGGCAACAGCCCTGCAATGAAATGCTCAGTCCTATGAACTGGAAATTGCACCCATGGTATTCACTAAGAGAAACTCATACATATTTAGCAGGTTGCATAGACAAAAATGTTCAGTGAACATTATTTGCAGTAGGGAAAAACCTGTTTATCAATAAGTGAATGAGTAAATCAATTGTGGTGTGTTTGCATATATATGCACATGTATATATACACATATATATGAATATTGGTAAATATATTGATATATATACCACATATATATTTAGTGAGATACTCTACAATTAAATGAATATGTATCAGTATTACATAGATCTAGAATTGTGCTCTCCAGTGTGGCAAACACTAGCCACATAAAGCCATTGAGCACTTGAAATGTGGCTAAAGATATAGGTTAGAATAATAATATTTTGCATATATTGGGTTAACTAAATATATACCAAATTTAATTTTATCTGTTTCTTTTTGCTTGTTAATTGATATGGTTGTTAGAAAATTTTAAACTACATATATAGCTCATACTATATTTGTATTGGAGAGCACTGATCTAGAAAATATAATTTGAGTTAAAATAAGGAAGCTAAAAAATGATAAATACAATATAAAAGAATCTGTAAAGACTACAAAGAATGTAAAGCAATACTATCTACTGTTCACAGAGCATATACATGCAATTAAAATATAAAAATATGGACTGAAATGGCACCCTAAAATCTCATAATAATGGTCCCCCTAGAGAACAGATAAGGAGATGGAAGTTGAAGAGAGAAACAAAGGGAACTGGAATTTTGTTTATAATATTATGTTTTATCTGTATAAACAAAATGAAGCAAAAATGACTAAATAGTAATGTCTGATCATCCTTAAAAGTGGGTTATTTTTAATTTTGGTGTTTTATTTTAATGTTGCAAAAATGAAACAGAGCAAAAAATTTAAATCAGACTAATATAACATGCAGTCACCCATTCATGCACACATATATACCTATATATTCACACTTTATCAACCCTCCAGTCTTAGGCACCATCTTTAACCAAGTAGTAGTTGTTGGAGTAGTTGACCTGAGCTCTCCCAGGTACTCTCATCTCTTTCTTGACAGGAGCTATTGGGAGTTGCTCTAGTTCCTCCTTTCACAGACAGAAAAGCAACACTGTACCTATATCTCAGGGCAATGCTCTTATTGGCAAGGCCTCATAGAAAACAAAACAACTAATGACACAAGAGGGGTATAAAACCTCATAAAATGAAACTGTCAGCCAAAATCAGAACTGACTCAATGTAGTAGCATCCCCCCACCCCCCACCCTGCTTCAGTGACAGGACAAACTTCCCAGGGATTAGGCAGCGATTAGACTAAAGGGGGATGTATGTTTCTGGACTACCTGAGGCACCTCTGACTCTTTACATTTCTAAAGAATTAATGGACCCACTTTAGACATCAGAATAGATGGCATTTAGGATTGGGAAGGGTGGTGACCTTCTGTGGCAGTGTTAAGGCTGGGCCCCACAGAGTGTTTTCTTGTGGAGAACAATCTGCACTTTTAAATCAACTGGACTTCCCAATCATGATCTGCTGCTCAGTAAAAAAAAGTTTTGTGATCCTTCTTTCTGCTAATGGGCTAGTCATTGCCACTCCTCTCGAATCTCTTTAAGCAAGCACTCCTTAAGATTCCAGCAAACTTGTCCCTCTGCCTTCATCAGTAAGATACATCCTTTGAATTTGCTTGTTTACTTATCAGTTCAAAAGGAGAGAGAGAGAGAGAGAGATCTTTTTATTAGACACATGGTTTCTATGTTCATCAGTTCTACAGACATACTATTATAAACATGTTCTACTGGGCACTTGCACCAAAGGGCTTTCACTGAGTGGAAACTGATAAGATGGACAATGTGGTAAGTACTAGGCTCTGGAGTCAGACCAGCTGGGGCTCACTCTTTGCTCTGTCACTTAAATAGCTGTGGATATGGAAGAAGTTACCTCACTTCTCTAAGACTTTTCCCTCATCTGTAAAATTAGCATGACACCAATATCTACAACAAGGTTTGTTGTGAGGCTTATGTTATATGCCTGGCATATAATAAAAGCCCAATATTATCATTAAAAAAATAAACATGGTCCCTAATTTTGTGGAGTTCATAGCAAATGAGAAGGTAATCATTTAAACAGATAATTATATCAAGACAAAAGTGTATTAATCAACATATGCAAAAAACGTACAGCAAAGTACAGATAAAATCGCCATTCATTTTGTCAGAAAGGGTCATGTACTATTTGATCTCAAATGGCTGAGAAACGAAGAGGGTTCTAGGCAGAGGAAACCTCTAGGCAGAGGTTTTTCCTCTTATTAGAGGCAGAGAGCCATGAAATATTGGAAGACGCAGCCATAGGGAGTTGAGAACCCAATCTACATGAAGGGATGGTAGGCTTTCTGAACTCTGTGAAGGATTAACCCCTATTAATCCTAAGAAGTCTGTTGAATAATCTAGTAGAGTCAGCTCATACATGTTTCTTTAGCCTGATAACCATTCTACTACAGAAGATATACTGGCCAGGAAGGGAAGAGTGGAACACACTGTAGAAGGACTAAGGCCATGGGTACCCACCCGATCTGCCGGTTATAGTGGTAGAGTCAGTCAAAATCCAGTCAGTTTTGGTTTTTGACTCACTGACTCCTCATTCAAGAGTGCTGCATCCCAATTATGTATTGTCATTCACGAAGTCAGACAGGGCACAAGCCAACAAAAGAGATTTCCTAGTCTAGTTATCTTGAATTTGTTCATTAACTAGTTCATTTGTTCCCAGAACATTTTATTTGTCATACCAGTCCTCTCAATTTGTTTTATGGTCAGACTTATTCTCCAGAAGGCCAGGGACTGATTTTTCGGTTATAACTATTGAACATAGCCTGGTTTAATTTTGTTTCCAATGTTCAGTTGACCTTTTTTCTTTGCATTTATGTGCAAATGCACAAAAAACTTACAAATTCAAAACTTTCTCTAAGTAGAAATTCACATAGCCTGGTTTAATTTTGTTTCCAATGTTCAGTTGACCTTTTTTCTTTGCATTTATGTGCAAATGCACAAAAAACTTACAAATTCAAAACTTTCTCTAAGTAGAAATTCACAAAATTGGGGAACTTGGAGTAAAAGTCAGAAGAGGTTTTTCTCTCTCCAGTGCAAGAGAGCACTCAACCTTTGACAGGAGAGGAGAATCAAGCTTGACAGATGCATTATTGAAGCATACAGACAAGTCAAAAAAGTTTCAAATGAAAAGATGGTGACTGAGCCAAGGATCTGCACATTCTCCCATTGTTATTAAAGAACACATTCTAGTCTATTTATTGCTAAATACCCTTGTTAAACATTATTTTCTAGTTATTTTAGGAATAATCTATTTATATATTACTAGTTTATTTCCACTGTGGTCAGGAAAAATATGATTTCTATTATTTATCATTTATTGGAAATTGCTTTCTTGTCTAGAATATGCTCAATTTTGGTAAATTTTCCATGTGCATTTGAAAATATTGTACATTCTCTAGTTACTAAATGTTTGATTGTGATTCTGTTTATTCCTCCATTTAATTCTGTTACATTATGTCTTATAATGGTTAAGACTATATTATTAAGTGTATATATAATATAAATCTTCCTTTTGATCAGTTTATCACTATAAAATATCCCTCTTAATTTCTATTAATACAAAATAATAAAATAATTATCTCTAATATTAAATACTAAAATATTTAGAAGTATTAAAACTTCCTTTTGAATTTGTCAAAATAACTCAATCTCTAGAATTATTGCATGACAGTTTTACTTTATCTCTAATAATACATAATAAAGAATTTTTAATATTCAATTTTCCCTTCTATTAATTTTTTAATACTTTTTAATTTTGTATCCTGATTATTACAACATGCATCTTTGATTTATTAGAATTTACTTAATATTTTCTCAACTTTCCAGACAATGGAAGAACTTTATAATACTTTTAAAATATATTTTTCCCAGTTTTCTTGAGATATAAGTGAAATATAATACTGTATTAGTTTAAGGTATTCAACACAATGATTTTGATATATGTATATAGTGTGAAATGATTACCACAATATGTTTAGTTAACATCCATTACCTCATATAGCTATAATTTTTTTTCTTGTGATAAGAACTTTTAAGATCTACTCTTGTAGCAACTTTCAAATGTACAATACAGTATTATTAACTATAGTTCCCATGATGTATATCACTAGAATTTATTTATCTTAGAACTGGAAGTTTGTACCTTTTGATCACTTTAACCTATTTCCTTCACTTCTTACCTTCTATCTTTGACAATCATCAATCTATTCTCTGTTTTATGAATTGGCTTTTTTAGATTCCACATGTAAGTGACATCATACAGTATTTGCCTTTCTCTGACTTATTTCACTTAGCACAATTCCCTCAAAGACTCTCCTTGACTATCTACTCTTTGTGCTTTTGTTTTTATATATTCCAATTCTACAGATATTAAAAAACCAACAGAAATTATATTATTTTTTAAACAATTAAAATTTCTTTATATTTCCTACTATAGTTATTTCTGTTTTGCCTTTTTTTATTATGCATTTATTTATTTATTTATTGAGTGAGTTAGTGAGAGTGAGAGCAAGCATATGTGAATGGGGGAAGGGCAGAGAGAGAAGGAAAGAGAGAATCCCAAGCAGGCTCTATGCCCAGTGCAGAGCCCAACATGGGGCTTGATCTCAGGACTGTGACATCATAACAGACGAAATTAAGAGCTCAGTGCTTAAGTGTTTGAGCCACCCAGGCACCCCTGATTATGCTTCTAAGATCATTTTCCTTCTGCCAAAAGAACTTTTATAATTTCTTTTAGTGTCAGTCTAAGAGTGATAAATTCTAACTTTTTGTTTGTCTAAAAAATATGTCTTCATTTTCGAAGTATACATTCTTTAAGTATGGAATTCTCAACTCACGTTGTCTTTCATTATTTCAAAGATGTGATTCCACTATTTCATAGTTTCTGTTGCTTCCTTTGAGAAGTCAGCTGTCAGTCTTGCTGCCTATTTGATGATAATTTTTGGTTTTTCTTGCTTCTTTTAAGATTTTCTCGTTTTCTTTGAATTTCAGCAGTTTTACTATGATGTGCCTAGGTATGGTTTGCTTTGAGTTTATTCTGTTTGAGGTTTGCAGATCTTTTTGAATTTATGAATTGATGTCTCTTGTCAGTTTTAGAAAATTCTCAAGCAGTAGCTCTTCAAGTACTGTTTCTTTTCCAGTCTCTCTGATTACACATATGTTAGATCTTGACATGGTGGTCCACATATCACTTATGATCTTTTAAAAATATTATTTTTTCTATGCCTGGACTTTATTCTGTATACCTTCTATTGATATATCTTTCAACTCCTTAATCTCTTTTCCATTGTGTCTAATATGCTATTAAACGCATTCTTTTAATTCTGAATTCAATTATTGCATATTTTGTGCTAAAATTTCTCTTCCTTTTTCACATATTGCAGTTTAGTGAAATTCTCCATCTTTTGTTTGTTGAATGTACTAATCATAATTATTTCAGAGTCTATATTTGATAATTCCAATATCTAAGTCATCTGTTGGTTTGTTTCTATTACCTATTTTTTTCAGTCACATCTCTTTTTTTGTTTGTTTTCCTATATGCCTAGTGAAGTTTAATTGTATGTTACTTCTAATATCTGAATATTGTGAGGGTTCTGAATGATTTATCATCTTCCATGGAACAATTAATTTTCTTCTGGTGGGTAGATAATATATGGACAGAACATCTTGGTTTATTCAAAGTTGGTCTATTTTAGTATGCCCTTATTTTTAGGGTATAGCCCTTTTAGAAATCTTAGTTGAAAGCCTGGGGTGTTTCATCCATTTCTTACTTAAAGGGTTCTGAACTTCAGCTTTTATATCCTTACCACTATAAACTACAAAAAAATCTGTTAGTATTTTAGCCTCTTGGTAGCTGCTTTCTGCTTTGATTCTTGGTTTCTTACATCACACACATCCAGCTTAGGAGACATAAAATGCACCAAAACAAAATCTCATGCAGAAAGTTAGACTTGCTTTTCTTTGGTTCCCTTTTTTCTAGGAACTTGTCCCCTCAAGACCTGGATATTTTATCTTTCCAGCTCAGTGAGACTACCACAGCACTAGACCACCACTTTCTTTTGGGTTTCCATGCTCCTGTGATTTGTATTGGAAAATGCCCTAAGAGGAAAAGCAGTGGCAAATATGAGACTTTTTCAATGCATGCAACTACTTTCTGGGATATTGGCTCCTCAAGTTCTAGCTGCCTTAAATTGCTCTCTTACAAGTTACCGTCTTACGGTAGTTTATCCAGCTTTTATAATTATTCTCAATTACTCTGTCATAGTTAGGAGTAGAAATGCATATTCTTTCTGGAAGTACTGATTTGGAATATTTATATTCTGTTTAGAAAGAAAGTCCAATGATTTCTATATAAAACCTGGTCCCGGTGTCTGGTCTGACCTCTACCTGGATGGCAACATAAATGATTCCTAGACTTATTCTTTATTTAAACCTTATAAATAAGACTTTTATCTTATCTTTGAAGCTTTGAGAAAGGTTTTTGTATGAAATATATCAAAAAATTGTGTATGTAAACCTTTCTACCAACACCCTATTGTGCCTTTAAATATGCTTGTGTATCTTTCTACATATAAAGAAGGGTATGACCCTCATACTTCTTATCTTTACTCCTTTTTATCTAGCTTTAGATAACTGAAAAACAACTAGCCCAGCATCTGGAACAAAATAAACATAAAATAAATATTGATGAAAGGACAAATAAGTGAAATTGCTTCATTATGTGAAAAATAGTTGAGCTCGTTCTTTGATTCTTTCCCTTCATTGTTAACCCATCCCTTATTTGAATAAAAAGTCATCTTAGGCATACAAAAACTTGAGACTAGTTTTGAGTCTATATTTAGAGAGATTCAAGGAACTGAATTTCACACATTTTTAGTCCATATAAAGGTATGCCAACAACTTCATTTATTTACTCTGCATCATTTTCTTTTTTTTGCCTGTCATGTAGGTGGTCACCCAGAAGTGATTTTTGACAAAAACCTCACTGTATACATGTAGCTAATCTTGACCGGTATAAACAGTTCTTGTAATGTGAATTTCTATATGGGGACATGACATAGCTGATGAGACATAGCTACATTGTTCATTGCCTGGTCTCATTTTTAAAAGTGTCTTTCTTAGAGTAAACTCAGAAATAGAAAGTCATAGTGTTATGTACTGAATTTCTGTCAAAACCTTCTCTGTCATGTTTCTAGATCTTTAAACCTTTTTTCCCTATGCCTTGAATACAATTCTCCCCTTTGCCTTTCTGGTGAACTGCTTCTGTGCTCAAAGATGTTACCTCCTTTGTGAAGTTTTTGGTTTTTATTTTATTTTATTTTTTAATATCATAGCAACATCTTCTGGTTTCTCTTTGTTTCCTGGTAATCTACAATACTGCTTTTCATTGTAGTACATTATTTATGTGACTTTCTTTCCATTAGACTTTCACTGAATTACTCTTCTTCAGTGCCTCAGATAGCAACTTGTTAGATCCTCAGTACAATTTTTTAAAGATAAAATTCACACAATATCAAATTCACACTTTTAAAGTACACAATTCAGTGGTTTTTCACAAAGCTGAACATTACTGCCATATAATCTGATGTTTTTATCACCCCCAAAAAGAAACCCTATATTCAAAAGCAGTTATTCCCAATTTTACCCTCCGTCCAGTCCTTGGCAGCCACTAATCCATTTTTTATTCCGATAAGTTTGCCTATTTTGAATATTTCAAATAAATGTAATCATACAATATGTGGCCTTTTTTGTCTGATTTCTTTCACTTATTACAAAATTTTTAAGACTCTTCCATGTTGTAGCAAGCATGAATCAGTATTCCATTGCTTTTATGAGTGAATAATATTCCATTATATGGATATAGCATATTTTGTTTATGTAGTCATCAGTTGATGGAAGTTATAGTTATTTCTACTTTTTGGCTATTATGAATAATATCACTATAAATATTTATGTAAAAGTTTTTATATGGATGTATATTTTCAATTTTCTTGGATATATAGGACTATTATCTCTGATATTTTATGTTTAACTTTTTAAGGAAATACCAAACTGTTTTCCATAGTTGCTGCACCATTTTACATTCTTGTCTGCAGTGTATGAGGATTCCAATTTCTCAAAATCCTCTCCAGGACTTGTTATTATTTCTCTTATTTATTATAGCTATCTTAATGGATATAAAGGGAGTCTCATGTTTTTTTTTTTTAAATGAGGTATAATTGACATATAACATTATATTAGTTTCAGGTGTACAACATAATGATTTGATATTATATATATTGTGAAATGATCACAATAAACCTTTAACATTTATTATCATACAAGTTACAAAAATATTTTCTTGTAATGAGAACTTTTTAGATCTACCATCTTAGCAACTTTCAAACATGCAACACAATATTATTAACTATAGTCACCATGTTATACATGACTTATTTTATAACTAGAAACTTTTGCATTTTGACCCCCTTAATCCATTTGCCTACTTCCACCTCCTTCACTGTGGCTTTGATCTGCATTTACCTAATAAATAATAATACTGAACATCTTTTTATGTGCTTATTGGCCATTCATATATCTTTGCAGAAAAGTATATTCAAATTATTTGCCCATTTTAAAATGTGGTTGTTCTTTTATTGTTGAGTTGTGAAAGTTCTTTATATGTTATGAGTATCAGACCCTTATCAGATGTGTGTGATTTGTAAATAGCCTAGTGTTTGCTATAAATGCTATACCCACTGCCTCAGGCAGTCACTACTGTCTGTGACTGTTTTTGACAAACCTCCTCTGGAAAAGGCAGTTTTCACTGGGCAAGCTCCATGTTAGGTCAAATAATGACAGCCTTAAAGTGGAGTCTTCCATGGAGTCCCCAGATAGGCCAAATGACTCTTCTTTGGGAAAGTGGCTTTGTAGAAGTTCTAATTTCATTTGGTCTCTTCCACTGGCTGCCAGACTGCTGGTTTTCACCATGATTGCAGGCTATTGAATTTTAAGGCTAACACAAAGCTAGGAACAGTGGCAATGTCAGGGTGAGAATAGGACAAATTAAATCACCACAAAGTTTGCTTTTTCTTTTCAGGATTCAGCTAGTTTTCTTTAATAAATGCTTCTCAGATTGCACTATGCCTTTAATTAATTTCCCGATTTTTAAAACAGTTGATTCTGATAATTTTGTTGTGCTGTTGCCAATGTTCTTTTAACTTTCAAGAAAAAAGGATTTTTAGATGTCCTTCCTCCATTTTTATTGACATTCTTAGTACATGTTTTTGAATGGGTGAATGAATAAATGAACTAAGTATGCATGCCCACTGAATTGCCATCATACTCCCAATTTCAGCCAAAATACTCATTTTGAGTTGATTTATTTGCTTCAACCTACAGACTCTGAATTCTTTAAGCTAAAGACTTCTATAGTAGGAGGTGAGATGGGATAGAAGTTATCAGTATTGTAGTGCTTCATATTGGCTGTCCAGATTTTTGCTCAAGCATGGAGAGCACCACCTACTGCATTTGCTGTGGTGTAATTATTTCTTGTGTTCTTTTAGAGCTTTCATCTATGGTCTTTGATCTTGTGTTTGGAATCATGTACTTTTGTTCTTATCTTTTTGCCTAGTTTGAGCAGCTATCTTGCTTTGAGTTCATTCAGACTCTGTAAAGACCTTGCCTCATTAATTATTTTATTTTTTGTATTCACTAATTTTTTTTCAAGTGCAGATATCTTAATGAACTTTTAACTTGAATCACCACTTTATTTTAGTCTTTCTGATCCTTCTTGACCATCAGTATTTGGGTGTATTTATCTGCCCGACCACTAGTCTGTATTTTTGCCTTGTAGATGATGCTAAACCTCATACTCACTTCTAGTTATCCTTTGTTACGAGTGCAGTCTGCAATGATACTTCCTTAGCAGTATCTTAAATCTCTAATGCTTAAGTCCTTTGGTCTAACCCATGAAAGATTATATGACTAGCCTTTTGGAGATATACTAACTCTTTCTGGCCACTAACAATCAACAAACTGAACGAGTACATTTTAATAAAGTTGTTTCTAAAGCAAATATTTGTACATCAGATTATATTTACCACTGAAATATATTCTAATTCTAGATTGGTTCCCATTAGGGAAAAAATAATCTTTGTAAAAGACAAACTGTAGTACATTAAAATTGTGAAGAGTTTGTTTGAGCAAACATTGATTTGAATTGGGCAGTGCCAAACCATAAATGTGTAGGAGCTCTTCAGCAGTAGGAACGAAGGGAAAGGTTTTTATAGAGCAGATACAGAAGCAAAGTAAGGAAGTTGTTTGATTGGCTATAGCGTAAGCCATTGCCTTATTTGGGAAAATTTAGTTGGCTGTGATCGGTTGTTCCTAAGTTTTGAATTCTTAACCCTGAGGTCTTTACAGGAATTGATTCTGGCTTAGGTTTCAGTTTGCTTACTTATGCTGCCCTGAGCCTAATGGAATCTTTGTTTAATTATTTTAACACTTGCATACATTTAAAATCACTAAAATTCACTACTTTGGAAAGACTTTTGGTTCTTGTTATTTCATTGTGTTAACTAAGGCTGTATTCTTTATTCTTCTCTTTCTCCTCTCCAAACTTCTCTTAGAGCCTGTGTCTAAAGAAAAACTGTATTCCATCTATTTAAATAAATAAAAATTATTGCTTTAGAGTTTTTCTTTTAATTGACTAATTGCTTTGCTTTTCAATAGCTGTGAAGGCATAAGTAAACATAGTCTATTGCCGTATGCTGTATTCATCTATGCAATCAAAAAGCCTTCTGGACTATCTATATAATCTTCATAGTCACATTAAGAGTTCACATGGATTATCTCCCTGTTTCTTTATTCAATACTTAATTCATATCTCATAGTCTCTTTATTCTTCCTTTATTGGGCTTAATATTCAAATAGCTAGATAGGCAATATTGTTTTGTGCTTTGAAACACCAAATTCTGAGAGAACAGATGGAAGCCTATATGGAGATGCTTTTATTAGATTTGACTCAAACATTCATTACTGGATGTCTAGTATTTAAAAACACTACTACCTTCTTGTTGAGGAAACTATTCTTTGTTTTTAGTCATCACCCAGATTTACTTCAATTAGGTGCATATTCTTGATCATTTTAGAAATTTCTTATAGATACTAACTTATTACAAATACTTTAAAAGGAGATGCTGAGACCCCAGATCTGCTTCTCTATGGATTTATTTTTATTCTAGTCAAAGAGCTAAGACCAGGAGACCTGACAAAAATCTATGGAACAAATTACAACCATCATATCTTAAATTTGTATATAGTCCAAACTGTGCTAAATAAATGAAGTGTAAAGCTGGACTGGTTTGTAGTGAAGATTCCTCATGCTGTTCAAAGTGAACAATTCCCTCCTTTCGCTTTATTTATTTTTTTAATGCATATACACACCCAGTAACCTTAGGGGATAAGTAACCCATATTTTCCAGATGTTGATATTGAAGCATGAAGAATTGGGCCAATCACATTTTTATAAGATAAATTCAGCAGAATAGAAAGGAACAGATGACACAAGCATATTGTCTATGTGTGTTCTCCAAAGATCTCACACAAGTACAGCTTAAGATTTACTACAGTTAATAATGGTAACAATTCAAGTTTCAGTTTTCCTCTAAATAAACAAAGTTGTTGCTGTGGGTGGTGGGCATCAAAGCAACTTTTGAAAAATCAGTGCATTTTATCCACTGTGGTTCTTACTTGAGTATTGCCAGCCAAATTAAGTAAATGTCAAGTCTCTCTCAGGACTCTAGTGATAAAAAGGAATTCAAAAGTCCCAGGTGTTATCTGAAGTATTGAAACCTGTTTAGTCTGGATGTTAGAAATTGCAGTATGGAACATGGAAACTCTCCTAGCAAAGTCCTTCTCTAAGATCTCCATAATGAATTAGAACATGATGAAGAGATAATCAGAATTAGTTGTCTTATCTTTATGCTTTATAAAGTCAGACTTAAATGGTGGGTAGGACTGTGATCTGAGATTTAGACTAATATTTTTTAAGGAAATGAAGAAAAGATGCCAGTAATTGGCCTTCAGTTTTTGTGAAGATGCCTACAACATAGGCCAGATTTGAGGTCTATCATCTAAAGAACATAAACAAATCATGATAGCTTCTCCCTTGGTCCGAGTAGTTTATTAACTAAAGGAAAATATGAGTTTATAATTTAATTTGACCAATACCCTTAGAAATTTTCAACTGGTGCCAAGAAAAGTTTAAACAAGTTTAAACAAAATAATATACTCATCAGAGAAAATGTTTCCTACACAAATCATTAAAGCTATATACTTCTGTCTTGTTTTTTTATCAAAAATAATTGGAGAGAGAGAACTAAAGATTGTTATATATTGGCTAATTAAGACAGCATTGCTGATACACTTGACCTTCACCCAGGGTCACAATTTTAATGAAAAACAGTATTATTTGATCATGATCCTATAGTTCTAATTAGAATCCTATCAAATATGCACTATAACTCTCTTTTCAGCTATCCTCGCAAGGACATAGAAATGTAAAGCAACATATGACACCCATTTGGTTCTCTTGGCTTAAGGAGTTCATACAATTCACTGCGATATTGCTCATAAGCTAAGCTCACATCCTAGCTATGAGAATGGGAGCTTCATCTTCTGATACGGAAACTCACACTAAGACAAAAGTTATATCTAAATATCTGATATATGTCCAAGTTGCCTATAATCTCAGGATTCCAAATAATCATCCAGCTTCTCCAAAGTTGTTTCTGTTATCATTGAGGGTTGATTATTTCTGTAGAAAACAACCCTGTTTTATAGGTTCAAAGTCATTGGTTGAATTCTTTGAGCAGCACTGATTATTACCAGCCTGTGATACCTTACTTGTTTGGAGCCCTTCGGAATATAGAATTCAGCTTTATATGATTCCCACTCACGCAAATGTAACCCCAGGCCTGGACCTGATTTCCCCCTATGGATGAAAAATGTAACAGGAGTTCTGGAGACAAACTGGTCTTATTTTCTCCTTAAGGGGGGAGCATGGAGGGGTCAGGAAATTTTACTATGAGTCACAAGCAGGGGCAGGCCCCACAAGGGGACAAGTGATAGTTCTGTGCTCACTGGCTCTGGGGCACTGGATTTTCCAGTTACAAAACCCTTCAGCTGCTGAGAGCTGGATGTGTAAGGATCCCATGGCTGCTCCTATCCCAGCCCTCCCACATAGCTCCACAGGGCATCATGAAATAACCACCCAACCCAACATCATTCAGAAATAGTCACAGTTTGAATCAATTCAAGCTTGGAAATGATTCCAGAGTCATTTGGATCTGGATAAGGAATTCATTAAATGAAAATCCAAACTGGTTGAAATATTGGACCAATTACAGTCTGATACAAACTACATGCTGAAATGTTTTCAGATTTGAATCCTTTCAGACACTGAGCAGTTTCAATTCAGTAAAATATTAAGTATCATCAAAGTATTTGGGTAATAAGAAATGTCCATTACAAATCTTGCCTGTTAACTCCCTCCCATTCTTATCACTCACAGGCTTTCGACATGGTTGTGTTGTCTCAAGGACACTCTAGAGCTGTCCGTGTTTGACTATCTGACCCACTCCCCAGGATATCAGCCACACTCTGCCACTAACAAGGCACAAGGAGCTTCCATCATTCATTGGCGTTCACAAGCATCTCTTACTGGAAGGAACCAGCTTCAAATCTGTCTTTCTTTGGATACTTGTTTACATACTTTCAGAGACTGACAGAATTCCAAGTCTTAAAGGACTATAGGGTTCAAGAAAAGTCAGGGTCTCAACCACTGGAAGCTGAACCACTTCAAGAAATCCTGCTCTCCTTTTAGGTTCATGCCCAGGAGAGGGATTCTTATTTACCTCACATTTGGAAAGTCTTTCTCATTTGAATCTGCTATTACTGCTCTATTCTGTTCTCAGCTTAAAAGGCCAATGAAGTCTTCCAAGTGAAAAGTGTTTGTAAGAAAAAGCCATTTAGGCAGCTGACTTTGTGAAAAATTGCGAGGTAGATGAAGGGCACCTAAGGTAGTGTGTGGTTCTTTAACTTAGTTGGCCCAACCCTAGACTCACTGAGCCACAGGATCTTTGGAATAGAGTCCTACTGTTCACATTTTCTATAGGTTCTGCAAATGATTTAGTCATATAAACATTTGGGGAATGCTGATATAAGGCACACTCTCTCCTCCTTCCTTAGCTTTTTCCCCTAATGGCTCTTCACCACCTACCACCAGGTCCCCAGTGCTGTCTCTGGTTCTATAAACTCCCCACACTGGAATCACAGCCTTGATAAAGTTTTCCCTATCACCTTCCCCAGCACCTCCTACATATACACAAACTCAATATTCTTAGGGCTATGTAATAGATTGAGCATAAACCAATGACATTATACTAAATTATAATTGAATTCTCAATAAACTTAATGTGCTAAATCTTCCAGGAGTAATTGCATTTTGAAAGAGGATACAAAGTTTAGGGAGGACAATGGAGGTGAGATATTATTGGTGAGGGCAGCCTTCTTTAAGACCTATTCCTAACTGTGCAGCAAACACTTATCCTATCCTAGGCAGACTGACAAGCAGCACTGATTCACAGTGATTATGAGATCTTTTACACCGTCAAGGTTAATGTCCTACCAGAATGGCTCCCATATATTACTATGCTGAAAGAATGCGTGTCTCCTTTTGTCATCCTAGCTTAGAAGGTCCCATGCCCCAGAAAGGTTGTGGGAAGGTGGGGACTGGAGGAGGATGCAGAGAAATAAATCTGAATCATCATATTCAAATTTATCAAAAGCTTCAAAAGTGAACATGTTGGGGAATTAGATTTGATAATAACTAATAGGATCTAGCACCCCTGCCCCACTCCCACCTTCTTATAGATAAGGAACTTGAAGCCTATGAGATTTAAATGACTTACGTAGGCAAAGTAATGTAGCAAGTTTAGTGGCAAATCAAGGGTTAGGAGTCAGGAACAGGATAAAGATGAATGTAATCTAATGGTAGTGTAGTACTAGGGCTGAATTGTAGTCACCTAGGACACTGCTCTAATACCTGGCCCTACCATAGAGATTTTGATACAGTAGATGGAATGAGCCCTAGGAATCACAAAACATTTCTGAGGCTCACCCAGGTCCGGGGGACTAAGACATAGAAGGATCAGTTGCAGTCAATCTCGGGAGCTTAGAAGCCTCCAGGTGGCATTTCCTAGAAAAAAAAAAATCCCCATAAACTGAAAGTAAAATCAGTGCAAGTAGGGATTGAGAGGTATGAAGGGACAATGAGCAGAGTATAGGTAGTGAAAGAGAATACCAGATTTGACCCAACCTTTTCGAGCTTAGTCTCATCTTGAAGCTTGGCTGAAGACCTTTGAATTCTATTGGCTATTTCTGTCTGGGAAACATCAAGTGAAACTGCATGGCAGAAACAAGATGACTCCAGAGGACAGTGAAAGGACACAGAACCTTTGGCTTCTTGAATCTCTGGCTTGCATCTAGCTCAGGCTGGCAGGCACCACAAGTCATTAGCATGAATTGAATTTCCTCTGGTCATAGTGAGCTCAGCTCTGGACTCTCTCCAGTTCTGGGAGACCAGCATCTCACTAGCACTAAGGGCCTTGGAAGGCTTAGCTGAAAGGGCAAATCAACAGGGGACAGTAATGGACTTCCTTCTCCTTATCTGGAAGAGAAGTATCCCTGGAAGCAATGAAGATTGACGGGCCCCTCAACACAGGGTCTCTGCTTTGCCTATCACTTTCCACAGATTATGCAGCTGCCTTTTCAATTTTGTTCCAAAGAGCAAGAGGGGATTTAATGTGGCTACTAACATAAATACACCCTGTTCTTAGGAGCCCAAGAAATACTTCATTTTCTTTTTATTTAAATAAATTATTGGGCCCCTAGCTCCTGACATCAGGGTTAAATAACAATTGTTGGTATAACCTTTTGTGTGAGGGTAATTGAAATTTGAAACGTACACAAACCAGTGGGACTCCAAGCCAAGGCTTTAGTGTGTAGTCAGAGGCAGCTAGCAAGCAAAGCAAGAAAGATAAGCCTGTCCTTTAGAAGGCCACACCAGCAGTGGGACCAACTAAGGTGGATATGCCACAGCCACCAGCCAAAACACCATTAGGCAGTTGTAGCAGATGGAATTTTCTCCCCGTGCTATCTGGAGCTAATTAGAAGCAACATCACAGCTGTCTCTGTATTTTCCATGTTGCTATAGAGAGCCAGTCTGGCTTTCCTGAATGTGATTGATTGGGGCCCACCTTGTCCATTTGAGGGCTTGGCACATTCTAACTTAGGATGACAAAAGCAGACACACATTCTTTCAGAATAATATATGGGAGCTATTCTTGTAGGAGGTTACCCTTGACAACCTAAATGTCTCATAGCCTTTTAGATAATCACTGTGAAGTTAGGCTAGAGGAAGAATTCTTCAGAGCTGACCTTTTGTCTCTACTCCTCTCACAGAAGTCAGACCCATCCCAGCTCAACTGGAAATAAATAACTAGATTTTGATGGGAGGTGAAGGGAGGTTTGGCCAAGTATATAATCTGAAGAGCCTTAGGAGAAAGAAAGGGAAAAAGAAGGTGCAAAGGAAAGAGGTTTTATGCTGATCACAAGGGGGTGGCATATGAGGGCCACCAGAGTGAAGACCCTGAATATATTGGAGGGGACAGGAGTAGGGATATACAGAATAGAGTGTGAAAATCCATTCCAGACTTTCCACTGCTCTGTGCTGTTGCATGGGTTGAAAATCCCACTCAAATTCAAAGAGCCACAGTCTTCAGGACACAATTTCAGTGTGAAAAGAACTTTAAAAAAATTTTTTTTTCAATGTTTGTTTATTTTTGAGAAACAGAGCATGAGCAGGAGAGGGGCAAAGAGACAGGAAGACAGAGAATCTGAAGAAGGCACAAGGCTCTGATTTGTCAGCACAGAGCCCAATGTGGGGCTCAAACCCATGAACCATGAGATCATGACCTGAGCCAAAATCAAGAGTTGGACACTTAACTGATGGGGCCACCCAGGCACCTTTCAATGTGAGGAGATCTTAATGTCTTTTGAAGTTGGAATGTACAGTCTACTTGTAAGTGCTAGGGTGCACAGGTGATCATTCTTAGAGATTCTGATGTAATAGGTCTGGAGTGGTGCCTAGGCATCTGTACATTTTTAAATATCCACAAGTGATGTTGATACACAGCCAAAACTCAGATTTACTGTATTCGACATGACCAGTTTCTTATCACTCTCCTTACCACTGCCCAAGTCTCTTTGCTGTTGCTGAAAGAGATATCCTTTCCAGTCAGATTCTTCCCCTGCTCCAGGGCACTTGGTTTGGCAAGCAGAGCACAGGCTAGATTTCAGTCCCTAATTGTCCCTTTGGCCAGGTGACTTGTGTAGGGTGCGACTTGCACAACTGTGACCAGGGGAAGAAAAAGAATATTGGCTTCCAAGATGGCAGATTTGTTTTTCAGCTACAATTCCCACTTTCTAGCTGTCTAAACTTGGGTAAGTTGCTTAAATATTTAATTTTTAAGATTTTATTTTAAGTAATCTGTACACCTTGGGATATGGGACTCAAACTCACAACCCCTAGATCAAAAGTTGCATGTTCTAATGACTAAGTCTTCCAGGCATCCCCTCAAATCTTTTTGAACCTCAGTTTGATTATATATCAAAGAGGGATAAGGATGGATACCTACTAAAATAATCAAGCAGTACAATAAACCTAGCAAATCATTTCTGAGGCTTCATTTGACCTCTAAGCAGCCTTTGACCTTTGTGACCACTTTCATCTTAATGAGCCCTAGATTCTGCTTAGCTTTTGGGACATTCCTCCTTCTTCATTCCTTTCTTATTCTCTGGCCATTCTTTCCCAGCCTCATTTGCAGAATTCTTATTACCTTACCAATTTTGAATTATTGGAGTGCCCAGTACTCAGTTCTCAGACCTCTTTTCTCACCTGTTTACCTTGATTTCCTAGATAATTGCATCCAGTTGATTGACTTCAAGTACCACTTTTACGCTGAGACTCTCAAAAGGCTGTATCTCCAGCCATAAACTTCCCCCTAAATCCTAAACTCTGAAATCAAATTGCCTACTCAACAACTCCACTTGATATATAATAGTCGTCCCAAACTTAATATGTCCAAACCGAGCTCATTTTCTTCCTCAAACTTAATCTTTTCACAACCTTCTCTATCTCACTATGTAATCTTTTCACTTGCCCAATTTCTCTGTCCTAAAACCTCTTTTTCTCACTATACACTTCCAATCCATCAGCCAATCTACTGGCCCTAACTTAAACTGTATCCAGTGTCATCACTGCTGTCATCCGTTATCTGCTATCACCTCTCTCCTTGGTTATTGCAATAAAGGAGTAGGTGCCCTTCACCACCCCGGCTACCTTGTTTCCCCATAGACTATATTCCCCACAGCATCCAAGAGATCATTTCTCTACTCAAAATCTTCCCTTGCTTTCCCCTCTTATGGAGAATAAAATTATGAAGTCTTTTCATGGTCTCCCCATGAGAAGTCTCAATTTACATGACATGCCTCTCTTCTATTATTTCTCTGACCTTACAGATTATTCAGTTCCTTGATCACTTCTCTTCAGACTATTGGCTTTCATATTGGCCCTCAAACACACCATATATGCTCCTGCCTCAGGACCTTTGCACTGCCTAGCCCTCTCTAGGGAACACTCTCTTTCCAGATATCTGTAGCTCATTAGCTTACTTCATTCAGTTCTTTGTTCAAAAGTCACTTGATCACAAGCAGCCTCCTTGGTCCTTAATCTAAAATAGAACCTTATCCCAACTCCTATAACCCCATTTTCTTAACCAGTTTTATTTTTCTTCATAGAATATATCACCACTTGACATTTGCATATGTGTTTTGTTAATTTGTTTGTTTGTTGTCTGTTTTCCCTCACTTGGAACTAAGCATGTAAGAGTATCTGTATTCCCCACATCTAGAACAGTGCCTGGGACATAGTATAGGGCTCAATAAATATTTGTTAAATGAATGAATAAAAACAAGGATGTCAGTGATATAGGAATTAAATGAGATAAATGAGATACTGTATGAGAAGATTTTGGTACATGACTGACACTTACTCAGTAATTTGTCTTTCATCTCTACTTCTAGCTTTTGTCTTTCCCTAAAAATATTTACTGGGTCCCTTCTCTAAGTTACTTAATCTGCTAGATGATAGTGATAAAAAATGTCTCTACTGTAAGCAGCTCATGTTCTAGTTGCTATATGATACTGGGAGACAGAGTTATAAAGTAACCATGAGATAATGTAATAAGAGCTGCAAAAGGGACAGTATACTAGGGAGAACCCAGATAAGGATATAGTTAAGGAATTGTTCAAAGAAAAGTGACATTTAAACTGAACCTTGAGGGATAAATAGGGGTTTCTGTACAAGGGGGACAGGTATTCCATTTAGAAGGCTCTTTGGTGGGGCTGGGCACAGACACATTAAAAATCCCCCCCCTCCTAGAACACACAGCTTCTTAGTTCCTTAGTTTAAGAGAAAGAATAGTGAAGTGAAATGAAGAACAAGTATAGAAACTAAAACATAATTGTTCCTGTCTCCTCACCTTGTTATAGAATGCCATATTTCTCAGAGTTCTTACACCTTCTAAATTTCTTTTGGCTCTAACAACATCAGTAGGTAGTCATCTCCTTATCATACAGCCAAAGAAACTAAAGATGAGAGTGCATAAATGGTCTGTCCAAGGCCACACAGAACATTAATGGAAGATCTTGGGTTAGAACTTGACTCCTGTCTGCTAAACAGTTTGTGCAATGTAAGTGAATAGTAACTGATTGTCTTCTCCAACTACTTAAGAATATTTCCACAACAGCTTTCTAGATCTAAGTTTTTCATACTATTTTTTTCTTAATTGGCCATATCCACCTGCCATTTATTGAGAACCTATCCTACTACACACTGTACTCAGTTTACTCAGAAATCTATGATTTCACCAGTTTTTACAACAACCCCGTGGTAGGCGATGTTGTTGTTATTGATATTATTTTATTTTTTTAAATGTTTTTCTAATGTTTTATTTTCATTTTTGAGAGAGAGAGAGAGAGAGAGAGAGAGAGAGAGAGAGAGAGACAGTGTGAGCAGGGGAGGGTCAGAGAGAGGGAGATACAGAATCTGAAGGAGGCTCCGGGCTCTGAGCTAGCAGTCAGCACAAAGCCCGACGCAGGGCTCGAACCCATGAACCCAAGATCATGACCTGAGCCGAAGCCAGACGCCCAACCGACTGAGCCACCCAGGCACCCCTGCTATTATTTTATAAATGAGGAAACAATTGCCTAATTTGTCCAAAGATATTCAATAAAAAAGAGGCAGCGCTAGATTTTAGAAACTGGTTTACATGATGTCAGTGCCCATGTTCTTTCAGCTCTGTTATATTTCTGAAGTGAAATTTAAACGAATGTGCAAGTCCATCTTCTATTTGTGCTTCCTCTGAATTATCTATATGGCAGGGACATGTTATGCAGAATTGTTTACTCACTGGAAATTTCATCTTCCTTTGTAATTTTATATTTATACATTTCTCTAGCCAAATTATACCACATGTACTCATGTACTCTTTTTCTGCTTTTGCTGTCATATAAGTGTGGTCATATGAATCACTCTCATGTATCCAATTATAACACTGCTAAATAGGAAAAAATGACCACCAATGGTAAAGTTAGCCTAGTCGATATGGTTACTTTTTGTAAAACCATAAACAAAATCAGGAAGAAAAAATTTTCAAGCATTTTGCTGACAGCTCCTTGTATAACCTAGTAATCACAAGGGAATAGGAAACATTTTCTTAACCTACACAAAGCCTTTAGATCAATATGAAAACCTATTAACCATGGATTTGTCTCCAAACAAATCCATCTCCTGGGATGAAGCTGAATTATGTCTCTATTCTTTAAGATGCCTATTTTGTTAACTTTAGAGATGTGGTAGCAACTTGTTTTTCTCCTGACCCCAAAGACATTACTACTGATCAACAGATTTGTTGATAGTATCTTCAGAAAGCATCTAAGGCATTGTCCTTCTGTGAAGGAAATATACCATACAGATGCAGACTTTATCTTTTGATCCCTTGCTATAGGTAAAGAGAAAATTAGCACACTCAACCTTATTCCAACTTGCCTTGTCCCTAGTTTCTGACTTTTGTTATAATGTAAAGATTTGTAATAGCTATAGTTTTACTGTAACCATATTTTTATAACTATTTAGTCTTAATTTTATATTTAAATTTGTTTACTACATGTCACAGTTGTTTTTTTTTAACCATAGATTCTTTATTCCCAAGTTTTAAATTTTGATTCTTTGCTTAGTTAGCCTGCTTTCGTTTTCAAGAAGTTTTTCTTTTTCTGATGAACAAATTATGGGTGCTATAGTCTGTGGGTTTTTCATGCTTGAGAATACCTGTTGCCTTTACATTTGAAAAATAACTTATCTGGGCATAAAATTCTTTGGTCATACTTCCCTTCACTTTTGTACAGACTATTCCATAATAATGGTAGTAAGAGTTATTGCTATGGAGAAGTTTGAGGAAGACCCAATTTCCCTCTTTAACACTACACTTCTTTTCTCTACTTGGATGCCTGTATTCTTTATCCTTAGAGTTAAGTAATTTCACAAGTATGTGACACAGTAGTTTTTTGTATTAATTTTTCTTGGCGGTAGGCAGGTGTTGTTTTTTTTTTTCCTGTCTACAGATTCAAATATTTGAAAAAAATTTGTTCTAGTAGATTTTTTAATACTTTTGCTTCTTTTTATACCCTGTATTCTTTAGGAAGATAGAGTATTCTATATATTTTACACATAATTGTCTTTTCTATAAATTATATACTTTTATGATTTTTTTCATTTTCTCTGTATACTTTTCTATAGGCTTTATTTCAAATTGTACTTATTCTGTTTTTATTATTTCATTATGATGTCCCTATAATATGTTCTTTTCCAACTTGCTATATGAATTTGTTTATCATCTTCCTTTGTTTTATAATTTCTTTTTATCTCTTACTGGGCCTTTGAAGTTTTAAATTTCTTTGAAGTTGTAACTATTTGTTTAAGTTATTTAACTTTTTATTTAGAAAAAGATAAAGATATCCTTATTTTAAAAAGATAAATTTACCTTCCTTTTGTTTGTCTTCCCTTCCTTTCTCCCCACCCCCTCTCTGCCATATCTCTGGCTTGTGTTTTATGTTGGTTCTTTTCTTATGATTATATCTCTCTGGTTGGGGCCTGGTGCCTTTAAAGAACAGAATGGGATGGGGGATGCATTTGGGAAGCCCCCTGCTTCAGTTTATTATTTTTTTGAATTTTCTTAATGTTTATTTATTTTTGAGACAGAGACAAAGTATGAACAAGGGAGGGGCAGAGAGAGAGGGAGACACAGAATCTGAAACAGGCTCCAGGCTCTGAGCTCTCAGCACAGAGCCCGATGAGGGGCTTGAACCCACAAACCGTGAGATCATGACCTGAGCTGAAGTCAGACGCTCAATCGACTGAGCCACCCAGGCACCCCTCACTGCTTCAGTTTAGTTGGTTCTACTGGAACTCCTCTTTGGATCTCCTCTTCCCTTTGCTCAATCTTAGCCATCAAGAGGTTGAACTGGCTCAAGGGAGAGCCCCTTCCTCATATGCTCTCCCTTATCTCCTGATTTCTATCACTCAGGAAGAGAGGATGTGGAACAAAACAGAAGGTCAGACCGACTTTGCCTTCAGCTCTGCCTCCCTACCATCTTGAGCCAAGCAGGATCTGTATGGGAATATTACCCACTTCTCTTAGGGCTGGCACATGCCTGTGTGGACTTGACTACTCTAAGTGAAGGAACACTGAATGGAACCTTTGAAACTTTGATGCTCACCTGGAGGGGAATCTTTTCTAGATCTAAGTATTTCATGGATTTCATTGAATGTCAATGACTTCCCTCATTGTACTTTGAGTTGTAAACTGGACTTGCCACTTTTTTCATGAAATAAGGACTGACAAATTAGGTCAGTTTGGGTTTTCAGACTTGGATATTTGGCAGCACTTTTTTTTCCCCTCAAAAATGAATGAAATGAGCTGTCACATCAAGCAAAATAACTGACAATATTTGTTGACAACAATAAAACTTAAGCTTTCAAAAGAAAATTAGAACTTTTGAAATCTTGTATTCACCACTATGAACTTGACAGCTTCTCAATACATAAATACTTTTCTGATGAGACTGGTGGTGATTTTAATAAACACAATTTTTTGATATTGCATAATAAATTGTGTCAACACTTATAAGATTTGCATTACTGAATAAACCAGTATTTTCCAAATGACCAATGCTACAAAATCATGGATGGGGAAAAACGTTCAAAGTGCAAGGGAAACCAATGGATTTTAATGTAACAGATTATTAACTGATTCACTTGATATAGTTTATCATTCTACAATGCAACTAACCTTTAAGAAACTACTACTACTACTTACTGAGTTTTGGTGTAGTATCAAAGAAGAATATCTAGAATTATCTGGAAATGCATTTGGAATAATTTCCCCTTTACAACTGTTATTAGTTTGAGGCCAAATTTTCCTCAAGCATTTTAACCAAAATGATATATAGCAATACATGGAACATAGATGGAGTATCTAGCTGTCTTCTACTAAGCCGGACATCAAAGATATTTACAAAACTGTGAAACAGTGCCACAATTCTCATTAAATTTTCTCATTTGGGGAAACACAACTTTATTAAAATATGTTATTTATATTAGCATGAAATGGGGTTATTGTTATTTTAAAATCAATTAACAATTGTTTTAAAATTTTATTTAATTCCTACACTTATAAATATTATAAATATAACTGACTTAAAAGATCTTTGGAGTTCTTCATAATTCTTAGGAATGTAAAGAAATCCTTAGACCAATACATTTGAGAATCTCTGTGCTACATGTACCATGCAGTAAAGCAGTAAGTGTGCAGGTGTTCAAAATTAGAGAAGAATTATGGGTTGGATTTGGCTTTGTTCCAGAATGGCATGCAGACCACAGGCTGCTAAGAGTCAAATGGGAGAAACAGAAGGGTCACAGTGTGAGAAAAGGTGTGGTAGTAGGTACAGTCGGGGTCGGTTTGGAGGACTTTGAGTAAAGCAGTAGAAGTCTCTTTCATGCTTCAAATCTCTCCTTCCACTTCACCTCTCTGACTCTAATTTTTTTAATGTTTATTTATTTTTAAGAGAGACAGAGACAGAGACAGAGTGTGAGAGGGGAGAGGCAGAGAGACAGGGGGACAGAACATCTGAAGCAGACTCCAGGCTCCGAGCTGTCTGACCCTTCTGTTACATTTCCTTCTCTTT
Organism: Cryptoprocta ferox; assembly: GCA_028646485.1. Classification (NCBI taxonomy): domain Eukaryota; kingdom Metazoa; phylum Chordata; class Mammalia; order Carnivora; family Eupleridae; genus Cryptoprocta; species Cryptoprocta ferox. The sequence goes on along the minus strand of CM053560.1, from coordinate 87,212,693 downwards.
CTTTCTGGCTTTTCTCTGACCACAACTGGGAAAAGTTATCTGCTGTTAAGGACTCATGTAATTATATTGGGTCCACCTGGATATTCCACACGCATCTCCCATCTCAAGGTCCGTCACCTGAATCACATCTACAAAGGCTTTTCTGCCATGTGGGATGTTGCCAGGCAACATCTTCTCAGGTTCTGGGGATTCAAACGTGAACATCTTTTAGGGACCATTATTCTGCCTACCTGTCTTGTTCTGTTGGGGCTGCTGTCACAAAATACCATAGATGAGTGGTTTATAAACAACAGAGATTCATTTCTCACAGTTCTGGAGGCTGGGAGGTCCAAGATCAGGGTGCTGGCACAATTGTGTTGTGGTGAGGACCGACTTCCTAGTTCTAGGCTGGTGCTTTCTTGCTTGTGTTCTTACCTGGTGGGAGAGGCAAGGGAGGTCTCTCAATCCTCTTCTATAAGAGCACTAATCCTATCCATGAGGACTTCTTTCTAATCACCTCACAAAAGCCCCGCCTCTTAATACCATCATGGTGGGGATTAGAATTCAACATAAATTTGGGGGGTACACAATATTCAGACAATAGCAGCACCACACCATGGGCTATTTTTGATCAAGGAAGTGGCATAATTACAGTGGTATTGAAGGAAAAAACTTTCCCCAGTAATTACCCAGTATGGAACTCATCTAGTGCCAAGTTTGGGGCAGAGCTTGCCTCTGTGGAAAACAACTTCCATGTGTTTTTAGTGCAACACAGATGAGGCATCCAGGAGCACATCTGCTGATATTCTGGCAGGCAGATCACTTTCCCATTGCCTGTCCTACCAAGATTTGTCATTCAGGTCACCAAAGGGACAAATATCCATGGCTTCTAGAAGGAGCTTCTTCTTTGCATTTCTTATCTCTCAAGTTTTCCACAACTTGTGTCCTTTCTAGATCTTAGAGACTAACTTGTCAGCAGAGTGCAGAAATTCTTCCCTCTCCAGAATTGCTATTTTAGGGGTACCTTTTACATGAAGGATTTCATTAAATAGTGTGGTGAGGTTACCAAACCTTGAAGTCAGAAGCAACGTCTGAATGCGTGTTAGGTTACCAACAGCACTCTGAAGAAAGAACAATAAGCTTAAATGCTTTTGAGTAATAATTTATCAGGGAGACTAAATTATGAAAGAATGCTTGAATTAGACAAAAGAAACCCACAAGATGGATGTAGCTCAAATATTTTCCAACATAAGCTTCCTTTTGAAAATAATTTAAATGTCTGCCTTCTCATTGTGTTTATGTGTGATATGTTGGATAATTAACTAAGGAGGACAGAAAGGGAATCCCTGTGGTATAAATTCCAGGAAAAACTGCAGACTCATCCAAATGTCACTTATAAATCAGAACAAGTCCAAATTTGTAAGCTAGTCTCAAACAGAACCAAGTACCTTATAAAAACAAAAGACAAAATAACAAAAGCTATTATTTCCACCCCCTCAAAATATTTATGAAAAACAGGATGCTGTTTCTTCAGTCAGGCAAACAACTTACCAAGGGCATTCTTAACTATTGATGCTAAACATTACAGCCTAAGAATAAACTTCGGTAATTGGCAACTTACATTGTACAAAATATATTATCTGTTCAATTCTCTTGGGTTTGCGCAGTTTACTATTTTTGCCTACACATGTATTCTTGGGGAAAAGATGTCATAAAGTCAGGACTGTTCTTAAGTAGAACAGGCAATATTTGCTCTAACAGCTTCTCACTTCTCTTTTGCAAGATATTCTTTTCCTAAGGAAGCTATCACAGCCCTTTTTCCTGCAACCTATTCCGGGTAGCCAGAGGTGTTGTTAACTAAACATCTCTACTCTCCTATTTCTATTCCACTGATAATTCTCTAAGTTACCACCTCCTTTTGGACCCAGCTAATTGGTGTTATGCAGTTAACTGTAGACAGATGTAACCTAATGGACTAGGTTCTCTTCCAGGCAATATAAATGTATAACCTACTAGACACTCCCACACTCACCTTAGTTTTGTTTTAGCTCATAATTTGGGTAGGTTTTAAAAAATATCTGAATAAAAGATGAGGTAGGCAGTGACACTTAAAAAGGGAGGGCCAGTGAAACATGCTAAATTTGGGGACCCTGGGCATCTAGCTAAGAGAATGCATGTACTAAGGCTCCAGAAATTAAGTATGAGAAGGGTGGAGAATGTTTCTAAAAGTAAATTTTTAATATATTAAAGAAAAATTATGTCTACTTAATAGATTTGCCTTTGCTCCTGGCTTGCCATTTGTATGAGCCTTTTTAGTGTCCATCAGTTGTACTTGAGGAGGCAGTTAGGGTCAGCCATGTGTCTAAATAGTTTGTGTCTTGCCATGGGAATCGTTAGTACTTGGTGATTTAATTTGGGATTTCAAGAGGTAGAAACAATGAGTCTTGGGAGATGTGAGTTTGTAGCATTCCACATCCAGATCAACCAAGGGAAACCTCTTACTATAACCCTCAGAATACTCTTCCACCTTGGAATCCAGCAATGGCAAATCAAGGCCTCAAGAATAAACTTTGTGTAATAAACTGGACACTGGGTTTGTTTCTCCATTGTTTCACACACTCATGCTTTGCAGGTACACCTTTTTTTTTTTAAGTTTATTTATTTATTTATTTATTGAGAGAGAGAGAGAGAGTGAGTGAAGGAGGGGCAAAGAGAGAGGTAGAGAGACTCCCAAGCAGGCTCCATGCTGTCAATGCAGAGACTGATGCAGTGTTTGATGCCACAAACCACAAGATCATGACTGGAGTCAAGATCAAAAGTTTGTCACTTAACTGACTGCCATCCAGGCACCCCAAAAGGTGCTGATTCTTAATACCAATTTATTTTGACTCCACATGTAGTCTTTAAAATGACTTAGAATGTGATTTTTATATTTGTTAAGGTTAAAATATGGACATTACCAAATTATTTCATGTAGGTTTGTGGTTTTAAGAGAACAGGATTGAACTAGGAGTGAGGAGACTTGGATTCTAGTCTATATTAATTGAGATAATGCTATCTGCTTATAACAATCTCCAAATCTATAAAGGCTCAAATCCAATGGAAGCTTACTTCTCATTCAGGAAAATCCAAACGTGCCTTAGTGATTGGTGTGCTGCTTTCTTCCAAGTGGTGATATAGGACCCAGGATCCTGCTATCTTATGGCTCTGCCATCTTTAAGTGGATTGCTATGTTCATCAGTATCAAGCTGAAAAAAAAGCAAAGAGGATAAAAGGATTTTTTAGTTTTTAAAGTGAGTTTTTATAGGCCAGACCCGAAAGAAGTGCATGTAAGTTTGGCTCACCATGTCTTTGACTAGAACTCAGTAATCTAGCCATAGCTAACCACATGGGCGTCTGGGAAATTTAATCATACACTGTAACAAAGAGTAAAAAGAAATGGGTTGGGTGACCAGGTAGCCAGCCCTTGCCATAATACTAGTTCTACCACTATTTATTTGATCTCCCCTTTTCAATTATTCGTTTAATTTTAATAGTAAGAACCATTTCTTACCCATTTTTAAAACCCCCAGAACGTTTATAGAAACACCTTATGTATAGTACATGCTCACTACTGCATGCTTGCCTGACAGACAATAAATGAATAAATAGTGCTGAATGTTCATAATTCTGCCCTTCCTATAGCTCAGGCCATTGGGTGTTATTCTAGAGGACTGAGAAACACTTTCCCTCAAAAAGTCACAATATATCTCAGGATCATTTTGACTGTGGAGACTATTATTGCTACAGCCAGCACAAGGCATGTCAAGAGGAGAAACTGATGTCAAGAGCTGAACATCAGAAAGTCTGGCGAAAGAACCAGTTAACTAATTGGGGCAGAAGGGTAGACTCTCCAGCACCCTACTTGCTATCCAGGTTCACTGAAAAGATACTCTGGATGGGTTGGAGAGTCTCTGACTAGGCTGGGAGCTTCATCAACAAAGGAGGACAAGCATGATCATCATGAAAAACAACAGACCCGTAAGGATGTCACAGCTTATAGAAGAACTTGCAGAAAACTTCATGGGAATAATTAAACAGTGATAGGACACAAAACAAAAAAAGGTCTTCCTTCAAAAATTACAGGTGATACAGGATGTTGTGGGGGACTGTGCTAGAATCGTGTTATAGTCTACACCTAGTACCTCTGTTTTGTGAGTAGTTTATAGCCAGTATGACTACCAGGGAATATTAATTTCGGAGTCAGAAAGATCTGAGTTGTATTTACTGATCTGTGATTAACTAGCAATGTGACTTTGGGTAAGTCAATCTACCTCACTGGACCCCATCTGCATCATCTATATAAGGAAGAGTTGGATTAAATGTGTGATGATCAATACATGGTAACACCCCACCCAGTGTCCATAGCAGACATTGAAAATCAAACATAATTCTTTTTTTTTTTTTTGAGCGCATATACGATCCCAGGATCCTTATCAACATCCTATCTAGGTTAACTTATCAATCAACTAGAAATGACACATGTATGTTAACCATGTCTTTTATTTTCTGTGTTCTGATACTTTGATATTTGGGCTTTGCTGGCCCTGGAGGGACTGCCCCTCCCAGCGTTAGTCAATTTCTAGAGATAGGAAACAATTTGTCCAAGTTTACACTTTTCCAATGCAAACTGATCAAGATAGAACCTACATCACAATCACCTCTTTTATTAGGCTGCTACACTCTGAGCTATTATCCACCTGTCCTAATCACCCCAGGGCCAGGTACCAGAAAACTAGGTGTAGGGCCTAAATACTAGACTCTGCTGAAATTATTCAAACTAATCAATCCTAAACCTGCTTACCCTACCTTGCCGTTTCTTTCCCCAGCTCTTGTCCAGAATTCTCCCCTCTCCCTCTGCCCGATGTCTGTGCTTCCTCCACATGCCTTTTCCTCATAGCATCATATATCCTGTTCTCTTGGGATCTGTGAGTATTACATACTGCCTTTTCAATGGATCTGTTGGCCCTACCATACCTAAGTAACAGTAAAACCTGCATTAAAACAATATAGGATGGAACCTATCTGCCTTAAACAGATGGTCTCCGGAGTCCTTTCTAGATCTAGCAATCTTTTATCCTCTTCCTTTAAGTAGGAGAGTATTGTACTATCTATAAAAATACATATTTCAGTTATAATATCTTAATCTTCTGAAGTTACCTAGTCTTTGACAGCAAGGATTTTCTGAGTCAGGAGTTATACCAAGATAAATTGCACAGAAGGGCTTGTGTAAAAGTCACCACTAAATAGGGGCAGGGGAAAATCTTGGGAAACCTTTCATTTATCTCTACTACAGCTGAAGGATAAAAATCATTCTAGTGTGCCTTCTTGGACTTTAAGTTTGAAATGTATGTTGGGAAGAAGTGGTAAAATATTGGGATAGGATTATTCCTATAAAGGGCACATGGGCATAATGTTTCATATGTAGTGGATGCTCAAATACTTTTAAATCAATAATAAATGTGTGTTTTTGCTCTTATATTACACAGTATTTGTGTTGGACTTTTCTCCCCACCTTCCTCCAAAATTCATATATTAAAGTCCTAACCCTGGTACTTTAGAATATAATCTTATGTTGAGATAGTTTTTATATAGGTAACCAGGGTAAAATGAGGTCATTAGGGTGGGCCTTAATCCAGTATGACTGATGTTCTTAAAAAAGAGGAAATTTGGAGACAGATACTCATATAGGGAGAATGCCATGAGAATAAAAAGGCAGAAATAAGGATGATGCTTCTACAGGTCAAGTAATGCCAAAGATTGCCAGCAAACCACCAGAAGTGAGAGTAGAAACCTGGAACAGTCTATAACTCTCAGATGGAATCAACCCTACCAACATCTTGATCTCAGATTTCTAGCCTCTAAAACTGTGAGACAATGAAATTTTTTGTGAAAAAAATAGAACTAGATTTATAATAGGAACATTACTGAATATTTACTGAATGAACTAAATTCTACTCTAGTACAAACAGTAATTCATTGCATAGTCTTAATCTATTGCCTCATCCTTCTTTGCCTTTACTCTTATTTGAAAACAATTATCCCAATCCCTCTCCAAATACTTATCACAGAAATATTGTGAGGAATCATTTGACTTTCAAAATAATTCTGGAAATTGCTTTCAGTTACTATAAAAATCGCAGGGAGAGATTACGTGTAAGGCAGAATTACACAAGCATTTGTGTAAGGGAATAAACAAGGAAGTGCATTTCAGTTCAAGAATTAGTACTTTGGTTCAAGTTGTAATAAAAGAGTACCACAGTTGCTGAAATCGAAAAAGCAGTTCAGAGTTTTGGTTGTTTTTTTTTTCCAGTAAGTTCTGTGTGAATGTTTTACTTTTGTTATTATGTTTGGTTCTGAAAATGCACCCATTCGCAAAACCTCTGGGCAGTTGGACAAAACAGATTTATGATCCTCTGAAATGGGCCAGGACTCAAATTGAAGTACAGTTGGCTAGACATTTAAAATGAGGAAACAGCTCACCTTTCCTCTCCACCTGAAGTTGCCAAGTAAAACCTTCCAAATTCTCAATAGAAAGAAGATGCCTCTGATTCATCTTTCATTTGCCTGTAAGTCTTGCTCAAAGTATTTTTTCAAGTGGAAAAAGAAAGAAACATTAAGACTCAAAGACCTAATTTTGTGTGGAAGGAAAACACAGCTGTGGAATCTCTTGGCTACAACTGTGTAAAAGTTTTTTAAAAACCTAATTTATTCAGTGCCTTAATTTGAATATGAAGGTAAGGTGTTAAAGGATGGTGGGTCTGACATGCTTCTCCAGAGAGAGGGCTTTTTCTCCGTGTCTCAAAGACTTTTGAAAGACTGCAAAATTTCCTCTAGAACCACTTCAAACCTTTGAATACTTCAAATGTCTCTGTCAATGGAAATTTAATGCCACCCCCCAAAGTGCTAGCTCTAGATATACAAGATAAAAATATTCACAGAACTTTTTTGGAGTATATGAGCTTGGCTGGTTTTAGCCTTGCTTTAGGATCAACACAATCCTGAAAATCTTCCCTCAATAAATAGATTCAGGTGAGTAGCATTCTCTTGTGCCAGAAGAACTAAATTGATATCATCTGTAGGGCCAATGAAAAAAACAGATAAAAATTAAAATACCAGGTATATCATTTAGCTTGACTCTTTCATTTGCAGAACTAGGTAGCCAAGGCTCAGAGATGGAAGTGCACAGTGAAATTTATCCTGAGGTCTCTTCTGCAGGTAGCAGGCAAACAGCCTCACACCCGGGTCTCACTCCAGGTCTTACCTATCCTCTTGCTGCAGTGATGAGGGAAGTGTGAATGCCTCTAGAAGTTTCACTGGAATCCTTGTCTGGTTGACTGAGTCTGAGAAGAAGGGTTGGGGTGTCCTTAATGCCACCCTCTTCCATCCATAATCCTCTGCTCTTACAGACTCTAAGACATCAGAGGATTCTGGGTAAGCCCGTTGAGCAAACTGTGGGAATGGTAACTAAAAATGCAAGGTGAGGAAGCAAGGCCTGGCATTCCCAAAAGCAACATTTCCCCCCTTCTTTCCCCCCTTCCTTCATGTTTTCTTTCTTTTTGAGCAAAACTTAAACGTAAACATGACAGGAATCAGAGGCATCTTTCTCTTGAGAATTTGAAGGTTTCACTTAGCACCCTCAGGTGGAAGTGAAAGGTAAATCTTTTCCTTATTACATTCTTACATGTCTAGCCAATTGTTCTTTAACCTGAGTCCTGAGCCATTTCAGTTCCCTGGTTATACATCCATTTTCCCTGACTGCCCCGAAGTTTTATGAATAGATGTATTTTTATAACCATAATTCTAGAGAAGCACACAAATTTTAGTGTGCATGGAAATCACCAGGAAGTCTTGTTAATACGGATTGCATGCCTCATTTCTAATTCAAGAGGTCTGGGGTGGAACAAGATCTAGCAAGTTGCCAGGTGATACTTCTGTCAATCCCAGGGTTCCAGGCTAATGAGGCAATGGGACCCAGCCTTAGGTGTACTCTTATTCACCTCACCTGCTATTACAACTCTGCTAAACCCCCTTTTTTTCCGAGACTCAGAGAGCAGGAGAGATGGTGACTATGATAGGAATTGTCATCTTCTCATAGGAAACCTTGCTGCTTTTATTCCTAACTCTATAGCAATTATTCTAGACTTTGTTTTAGGCTCCCTATTTATTTTCACATGTAAACAACCACAAAATCCTATAGGTTCTGTGTCTACAGAGGCTTTCCCCTTCCCCTCCAGCCCTTTTCTGTCCTCCTTGATTCAGGTCAATATTATCCCTCAGTAGTAGCAGATTTCTATTTGGTCTTCTCTTTCACTCTACTATCAGAGCAAATTTTCTGAAAGAGAAATATGGTCCTAAAACTGTGCTGCTCAGAATTGCTCCAGGGTGCCACTTTGCCTTCAGGAGACTGTTAGAGGGGCACTGATGTCTCAGGAACACTTATTTTCCCTTTCCATCATCCTCTTCCTTCCTCTGATCACACAAACACTCACAGCATTCTAGACCAGACTTGGAAGAATAAGGAAGAGGTTAAATTGGTTGACCTCTTTCTCCTTAAAATTGCTACCTTTCATTTTAGTTTAGCGTATTTACGGGTACCTACTATTTGCAATGATTTGTTCTTTTCACTAATGCTCACAAAAAGCAGGTGGGGAAGAAAGAATGAGACAGAGTTATAGAGCTATCTAAGGTTATACCCAGATAGTTAGGATGACAAATTTGGAAGAGAAAACAGGTCTTTGGTTGTCTGTCCAGGTTTCTTACCACTGACCCTCATAACAGTCTTCAGTTGTTTTTCAAATATATGATAGACATTAGGGCATAGACGTTAAATGAATAAGCCCTAATTTCAGGCAATCCTAATTAGAAACTTGGTTCTGCCAGAGATAACCACGAGTAAGCTTACCCTTTTGAGCCTTCACTTCCTTTTCTTGAATTAACCTTAGTTAGCTTTTATTCTTCTAAGAACCTCCCTCTGGTAGCAGCATCCTAACATGTAGTCTCCTGGTATACATGCCTTTGTGAAACCTTCTTCCCCAGAGTGTGAGGAGAACCTGCTTCTGGCTTCTAACTAATAGGATTTGCTAGTTCTCCCATGATCCCATTGTGTTAGAAAAGGATTTTTCAGGTGAAATTAAGGTTCCTAATCAGTTTGACTTTGAGTTAATCAAAAGGAGATTATCCTAGATGGGCATATCCTAATCAGGTAGCCCTTTAAAAGAGAGATTCTTCTTTCCCTAAGCTCAAAGACTCCAGACAGCAATAATTCTCTTTCTCCTTTTGGTCCTGAAGAAGCAAGTTGTCATGAGATCCACTGATATAAGGAAATAAATTCTTCCAACATCCATATGAACTTGGAAGACGACCTCTAAGTCTTAGATGGGACTGTAGACACCCTTGAATGCTGTCTTGTGAGACCCTAAACAGAGGAACCAGCTAAGCTTTGCCTGGACTTCTGACCCATGCAAGCTGTGAGATAATGCATGTTGTTTTAAGCTGCTAAATCTGCATTAATTTGTTACACAGCAATAGCTTACTAATATATCCCCTTTTATCTGTAATTTTGCCACCAACCCTCCTTCCCCCCATTAAAAAAGGGGAGGTAGGGTGCAAGCAGCAAAGAGCAGACTCTATAGACCAGATAGAGCTGCTTTAGGAACAAAAGTATCTTTACTCATCTCTAATCCTACACAGGAGGAATGGTTCTCATCAGTGCTGCTTTGAGCAACCAGATGAGGTACTTGAAAGGGTGTAGCCTATCAGAGAGCAAATGAATATGGGACTGGACTAGAGGACATTCTTCTTCTTCTACTATTTCCATACTTCTGCATTTTTCTAGAACTCCAGGAGTGAAGCACTGTACCAAATGAAGAGGGCAGAGCTGCCTCTGCTTCTCAGGCTCTGGGCAGCCAGAAGAGGGCAGCTGCCATCACTGAAGTAGTAATGGCTTCCTGAATACCTAGTAGGTATAGTACTCTGGGCTGGGCTCTGGGGGGGTTAGAGACACAAAGGGTGCCATGCTGTGCTCTGTTCTTCACTTAAGGCCTGTAAGAACTGGTGGGGGAAAACTGTATTAACATATGGGTAGAGTTAAGTAACAAAGAATACCATATCAAGTGATTGGCAGAGGCAATAAGGCATGGGGTGGAGAAGGAGCTGGGTTTGAAGACACAACACCCAGGGTCATAGTTTGATTCTGTCACTGATTGTTTCAGGACTATAGCTCCTCCTAGCACCTCTTTGGATTCTGGTTTCCTTGACTCTAACATGAAGGGCTGGGATATTCAGTAGTTTCTAATTTCTTCAGAGGTATATTGCCTTTCTTAAGTGAAATACAGAAAATAGATGAAAAGCAGAGCTGTTGCAGTTAAGGCAGAGGACGCAGCAAAAAAAAAAAAAAAAAAAAAAAAAAAAAAAAGAACACTGCAGGGGAGAGCCCCTTCTGCCTCAAGTATCTTGTGGTGCTACAGTTCTCTGGCACAGGCTGGCAGGGTTATGAACTGGGAGGATGCATGAGAGTTTGAGCACCTTGCCACGTTCATAGGGGCCTCACAAGTGTGGTAGGGCTTGTGGGGAGAGGATGCCACATGAGAGTAAGAAATGCTCTATTCCTACAAGGTCTCTGAGGCACACATCATGACACACATTTGTCTCATTTCTATCCATCTTCTACTTACAGCTGGTCAGCTGGAACTTTTCTCTGATGCTCCAATGACTGCTCTATTCTGGATCCCAGATAGAAAGTTTGAATTATGTAGGTTTCATTCTGATTAAATGAACAGTTCCAGGAAAATCAGTTTGTCACTTCAGAGGCAGTGCATCAGATAGAAATTCCCCCTCCCACTCACACACACACACTCCCATCTCTAATACTCAGTTTCACAATTTGTTCATATATTACAAATATCCTCACACCCTTCAACCCCCTCCAGCATTATAAACACAGACAATAGGAAAAAAAAAAAAACTCTCTCCAGACCTTATAATTTGGGCCGTGGCCAATTACTTGTATAAGAGCTTTTGTACTTGTACTTGTGTGTCTGTAAGTTGTCTTAGATAGCTTTTTTTTTTCTAAGTTTACTTTTGAGAGAGAAAGAGCATGTGCATGTGGTGGGGGGGTGAGGGTCAGGGGAGGGGCAGGGAGAGACAGAAAGAGAGAGAGAGGCTGGCATCACGAAGCTTGATGAGGAGCTTGAAGCCACGAACCCTGAGATCATGACCTGAGCTGAAACCAAGAGTCGGTGACTGAACCAACTGAGCCACCCAGATGCCGCTCAGATAGCTTCTTATAGTGTGTAGAGACAAGACTGAGAAAGGATGTTCATTTTTTTATCCAGTACATTTACTGAACACCTACCATGTACCTGGTGCTGTTCCAACCACTGTGGATTCAGCAGTGAACTGGATAGACATCATTTATACCTTCATGGAGCTTACATTATTTAGAGGAAGAGAAGAAATGACAAATAGTTCTGTGTAGTGGACATAAACAAGCAAGATAATTTAGAGTAAGGCCACTGAAAGAAATAAGCGAGGAGATGAGCTCAATGGGAATAGACTGAGGTGGGAGAAACGCCTTTGGTAGAGTCATTCCAGAAAGGCTTCCCTGAGGATACAGCAGTAAGCTGAAACCTTGAGGCTGAGAAGAAGCCACGATTGCAGGAAAACATTACTAAGAAAGAAGTGATGGCAAAATCAAAGGCCCTGAATCAGGAGGGGGCTCAGCCTGTTGGAAGAACTGAAAGTCCAGTATGGCTGTAAAGTGGGGAATCCTAGGAGGATGGCATGTCATTCTAATGGGTCCAGCTCTCTTCTGAAAGACTTAGTTGGAGAGAGAAGGTGTGGATTAAGCCCTGGTCTGTGACTCACTACTCATTAGGAGTCTGTAAGAGTCAGTACATTTCCCCAAGTTCCTGAATCAGCCATAGTGGAAATAACTTGACCCCAAACAGTGCACGCTGGTTTTCTGGCCACTGTAATGATTAGATTGAATTGCTTCAGTGTCATAGGTTGGGTACCCTGGGAAACAGACTCTGAGATGGAGATCTGAATGCAGGAAGTTAAGTGGGAGGCACACTTGGGCACATACATAACTTCCTGTGAGGGAGTGAGGAAAGCAAGGTTTGGTGAAGCAGTTGAAAGAAGGGCTACAGCCAGTCACGAGGTGCTCTGAAGCTGGGAAAGCCATTCAGATGTACCTCAAACTAAAGTATAGTCATCAAGCCTTTTATCTACAAGTTGACTAGTCATCAGATGTGGGCTGTCCCCAAGTAGGGAATGTTCTTTGGGTGAGATAGCTTCCTTCCACGGAGGGGAAGGCCCAGAGAGTGACTTGCCTGTGAACAATCACAGGCAACACTCTCAGCACTGGGAGAATTCATATGTCTTTCCTACAGCAGGCACTGATTGGCACACCATAGCCATCACTACCCTCGGAGATGTTCTGGGTGACCTGATAGCAACTGGCTATCATTGTGACTTAACTACCACTGAGATTTTTCTGCAGCTGAGATCATGGCTCTTCAGAAGACATCATTTTGCAATTTTCTATGGGAAAAATTATTTTAAATGTTTTTCTGAGATTACTTAGATGTGTTTATATATTTAAAGGTATTCTGTTAGGTAGGGCTCTAGGCAAATAGCTTCTGTAAGGGTGAAATAAATGCATTGCAAAAGATAGGTGTTCCTGGTCACTTGTGTGTTATCTAGGTTTTCTCACAACTGACTATGCCTCTGGCCTCTACTTTGCTGGATGGGTTTCAGAGCAGAGACCTCTGAAGTCCATAAAACCTAGCATTCCAAGAGCAGATTAGAGCAACTCAAAGAGAGGACTTCAGATTCTTTTGTGTAAGGCAGCTCATGCTCCTGTGAGGTGGTTATAGTATAGAATAGATATAGAAATAGATTAGATATAGATATAGATATAGATATAGATATAGATATGTATATAGATATATATCAGTGTAAATCCAATGGCATGCTGTCATTGGGCAGTGTTGGTCAAGTACAGGACAAACATCAGGGGACAAGGGATGATGGGGTACATTGTGCTACCTTTAATAGGGTGGTTCAGAAAGGCCTCTGGGATGAAGAAAGTGATATTTGAGTTTAGACCTGAGTAAACTGAGGGAGTGAATCATGTAGATTTCTGGAAGTAGAAAGTTCCAGAGAAAGGGAAGGAAATGTCCAAATGTCCTGAGGTTGGAGAATGTTCAAGTTACATTAAGAAGGTCAGTGCAGCTGGGGCACAGTGGGTAAAAGGAGCAGAGTCAGAGGGTTGGTGGGACCTAGATCATGTGAAACCAGGAAAGCAGACCATGGAAAGGATTTGGGATTATTACTATTCTTTTGTGACATGGGAAGTCATTAGAGTTCTGAGCAAGGAGTGATATGACCTGACTATGTTTTAAAAGGCACACTCAGGGAACAAACAGTAGGAGGGAAGGGTAGGCAGAGCAGAAATGGGTAGCTACTGTGGGGATTAGGGTGTGAGAAGAAGGTAGTGTAGACCAGATATCTGTGGAGGTGGTGAGAACTGATTGGATTCTGGAAAAATCTTGGCTTGGCTATAGGTGCGAAAGGGGAATCAAGGATGGCTCCAGTTCCAAATGTTGTTTCAGTGCAAAGTCCCTCCCTTCCCCCACTCTTCTTTGTCTTCTTTTTTTTTTTTTTTTTCTCATAGACCCCCTTGAAAGGTGGTGTTTATCATTTCCTGACAAGAGCTTGGGACCTGCTTACATCTGTCTTACCATTTGTAATGTCACTGTACCCCATTAGGTCTATTCTGAGTTTTCTTATTTTTTACCTCTGTCTACAGGCTCATGGAAAGAATAAACCATTAATAACCAACCCCGTCAATTTGATAGACCATGTTAACTTCTCTATTTGGGCCTGTAAACAGAAAATCAGACCTGTGGTTTCCTGTTGCCCATCTGGATTTCCAACCTGGCTTTCAGCCGTGAACTTTATTCTTCCTGATTAGAAACAGACACATTTTGGGGAAGGGGGATGGGAAGACAGAAAAGAAATAGTAATGAATCTTATCAAGGAAATTTGCAACCCTGGGATTGTGTCATTCAATTACAGTGTGTTTATATAGGTAAGCATACCAGTTGGTATTTGTTTCCTTTCCTTGGAAAATCCTTTGTGTCACAGCTATTTTCCATATAGTACTATATAATACTATAATTTACTCATTGGCCTACATTAGTAGTCATTTACCTCTTAGAAAAAGCATACCACTACAGATCTATATTAAATTTTTTAGATATTTAAAAGATAATCTTATGTATAGTAAGAGTAACTTCTAAGTTTATGTATTCTGCTATTACACTTCAGCAAGCAATCAAGCAGCCATACAAGAATAGTAGCTGTAGATTGCTTAGGTGTTCTTAGCACTCAAAGTAATTCATTTTAAAAAGTAGTAATAAATTTAAGAGCATTACATCATATTCTAAAAATCACAAATAAAATATCATTATTTATGTTTTGTTTCCCCTGGCTACTTTTTAAAAATCATGCATGGGTGGGGCACCTGGGTGGCTCAGTCAGTTAAACATCCAACTTCAGCTCAGATCATGATCTCACGGTTCATGGTTTCAAGCCCCATGACGGGCTCTGTGCTGACAGCTCAGTGCCTGGAGCCTGTTTCAGATTCTGTGTCTCCCTCTCTTTCTCTTCCCCTCCCCCATTTGTGCTCTCTCTCTCTCTCTCAAAATAAATAAACATTAAAAAATATTTTAAAAAAAATCATGTATGGGCATTTAATGAGTTTTGCTAAAAAGTAGAATAATGGTCTAGCAAAAGGGAATTACCATGTATTTAACCATACCGTCTGTTGGTACTATTTATAACAAGACTGATCCACGCACAAGGTACTTTACATATGTTTTCATGTTTAAATATCTGAATGATTAAGTACAGTGTCCTATAAAATCAATATTATCTGTGGATTACATGGTAGAGAGTCTGCAACTGTTAAATTTTGAGGTTTATTTTGCTCAATTTTAAAATTAGTTTGCAATTTTGAGCATAGTTAAAACTTATAATGGGCACATTGTCCTGAAGCTTAGAATTGTCATCTTTCTTTTATTTAGTCAATAAAAAGTGTTTATTGAGCAACTACGATGTAATGAAGTCTGGGGTGAATCAGATACAAATTGAATTCTAATAAAATTATAGTGAAATTGCAATTTAAATCAAAACATTTTGTGGAACAAGCTCTTTCATGGCACTTTCATATGGTGATTTAAAATTTTGATGGAAAAGCAAATAGCCAATAATTGTCAGGGCTATTTTGCAAAAAGAAAACAAAGTAAGAAGTCTCCACTTAACCATATACCAGACTTATAATGGAGATAAATAGTAGATGAATAGATCATAACAGACCCCAGAAACAGACTTATACATACACGTGCGCACGCGTGCACACACACACACACATCATCATCATCTTCATCATCATCATCATCATCTTGAAAGCCCTTTGAAGTGGATAAAACACTCAAGTTTGACACAACCATATGACTGAGTTCTGACCAATAGAATGTGAAAAGATGGCTCCTCCAGACCTGGCCCATGAACCTCACTTGTAATACTCCATGTTCTTTTTCTTGTGGCCTGCTAGACACATGCAGAAAATCTAGTAGGGCTCTCTGGGGACCAAAAAGATGGCACAGCCACTATATGGAAGGAGCCTGAATGGGCTGCATAGGGCAGAAACAGCCCCTCACCCTCTCTGCATACCCACAGTGGATGGCAACATTACCAAAACATAAACCCCTGTTGTGTTAAAACACTGAGAATTAACATTGTTATAGCAATCAGTCTATTTTGACTAATATACTATACAATTGCATTCATATCCCTGTCTCTTCCTATTAAACAGTGAGCTTTTTAAGGTTCTTTATCCAATGTCGCTTAGCAAAAAGATGATCAGTAAATATTTATTAAATAAATTAAATTTATTAAATATTCAACTAATGCAGGAGAAAGGACTAATATATTTTATAATGTTTTCCTTATACCCACTTCTCCTAAAGTGATTGTTCAAACAGCCATGCACAGAATAAAGTCCTTACAGGGCAGAAAAATAAAATAATGGGTTAAACAGATTTCACCATTTCTCAGGTATTCTGGGTATCTGACATTTTGCTGCAGGGGAAAATAAAAGACTGCCTGGTGGTCTCCAAAAGGCACAATAATACATCCTTCAAGACAATGAAGGACAGAAAACTTTCCATCCATCGTTCTCATAATGAAAAGAACAAAAGTCTCCACATTCTGTAAGTCCAAATTAATTTCTATCTGTAAGACTTCATTTGAAATAAAGAAAACTTTAGGGAGTCATGTTCTCAAGACTCTTTTGACTAGATAGGCTCTCTAACACATTTAATGAGGCAGCCATTTGGCACAACTGAGTCAAAATACATTAAAATGGCATTTAATGTACAACCTTCCCCACTCTTTTTTAATTACCAAGAAATAGTTAGAACACATTAACTCCAGGAAATCTTAGGAGACTTTCATTTTAAGGATATTAATATATGTGTTTTATTGAGTACTGAATCATTAAGTATATAATGAAGGATTCCCTACTGAGATCAAAGCTAATATTAGTGGATCAAATTACTGCCCCAGTATCCTCCCTTTCCCAAATCTCTATGCATCAAGAAGCCCACAAGAAGCATACATGCCTATCTTCATTTCCAAATTTTAAAAACCAGCTATCATGATTAAGCAGAAGTTCTATGTATTGATTTGAAGTAAATTAGTATGTCTATTATTGCTTAAAAGAGAAATCAGAATCTGACACTTGGACTATTCATTCATGTAAATTCTTAGGAATGGATAGTTTTGTTAAGAACGACTGATGGCCTTTTTTGAAATGAGTTTGGTAAATACATGCCTCTTGATTATCTGTAGTTTGTCTGCCAGATGGTGTCTGGGTGTCTCCTCATTCTTACCTTCCCCTCTGCCCCCACTCATATCTCATGCCATACTAGTTTCTTTGTCAGGGAATGGAGTGAGGATGATCATGTCACACATTTCTCAATATTCAAAGGAGTCGAAAATTTAATATATTAAATTTATATAAATTTATATATAAATTGTATATATACAAATTATACTTATATAATTTGTATAAGTTAAAGTTCATTTTGGGATTGTGAGAAAAAGTCCACACATCAAAATGGCTGCCTTTAAGAGGCAACTGCAACTCCTCTTTATTCTTCTCCTTCCCAATTCCCACCATTTTATCAACTTTTGGTTTGCCTGAATGACTTCATGTCAAAGCAACTTCTGGAGCTCAGTTTGGTATTTTGGATTCCTATTGTTGATCATCTTCTATCTCAGTACATTAATAAAAGTACATACATTTTCTTAATATACTGCCATATATGATACTCATATTGTGAATGTTATTATTTTATTTTATTTTTTATTTTTTTAATTTATTTTTTTGAGCAGGGGAGGGGCAAAGAGAGAGGGAGAGAGAGAATCTTAAGCAGGCTCCATGCTCAGTGTGGAGCCCCACGTGGAGCTCCATCTCGACAGCCAGGCGAGATTATGACCTGAGCCGAAATCAAGAGTTGAATGCTTAACTAACAGCCACACAGGCACCCATGAATGTTGTTTATGATTTTAATCTTGGTCAAAAACAATCCCTGCTTCAATTAAAACAAAAGTTATAAGTAAGTTTCTTGGGGAAAAACATAAGAAAATCTCTTGAAGCACTAAGAGGATATTGAATGGGGAGACACACCTACGATTCTGTTCACTGACATGTTTAAATTCATGTTAAACACCCCAACATATTTTCTAATAATTGAAGACTAATACAAGATTTTTAAAATATTCTTTTCTAAAAATTCAAGATTTTCTAATAATTAAAGACTAAGACAAAAGTTTTACTATTTTTTTTCAGGTCACTTTCTTTATGTAAATGCATCTGGTTTGCAAGATGCTGGGCTATAGATGTAATGCAAACAGACAAAAAGATACCAGTCCTGGTCACAAAGGAGATAATGAAAGCAAAGAAAGATGGTTCTATTTAGGAACTTGAATTATAATGCAAGATGTAGTTACTGTGTTGAACTTAAAGTATCTGTAGAGGGGAGCCTGGGTGGCTCAGTCAGTTAAGCATCTGACTTCAGCTCAGGTCATGATCTCATGGTTGGTGAGTTCGAGCCCTGCGTGGGGCTCTATATTGACAGCTCAGAGACTGGAGCCTGCTTTGGGTTCTGTGTCTCCCTCTCTCTCTGCCCCTCCCCTGCTTGCCCTCTGTCTCTGTCTCGGTCTCTCTCTCTGTCTCAAAAATAAATAAACATTAAAACGTCAAATTCTACAGATATTTTAAAACATTTTTAATGTATATTTATTTTTGAGAAAGAGAGAGACAGAGACAGAGTGCAAGCTGGGGAGAGGCAAAGAGAGAGGGAAACACAGAATCTGAAGCAGGCTCCAGGCTTAGAGCTGTCAGCACAGAGCCTGATGGGAGGCTTGAACACACAAATCACGAGATCATGACCTGAGCTGAAGTCTGGTGTTTAACCGACTGAGCCACCCAGGCACCCCTAGAATCTGACTTTTAAAAGAAACAACTTTAGCATTAAAAATCCAAATTGTGTCACTATGTCCAAGCAGTGTTTCAATCAAGAAAAAAGTAGTAAACCTCATAGAAAAGAAGTAGCAGTGTTTTCAGAGCCATTTCATGTTGGTTGTTGTTTTTTTTTTTTAATGTTTTATTTATTTTTGAGAGAGAGAGAGAAACAACGTGAGCAGGGGAGGGTCAGAGAGAGAGGGAGACACAGAATCCGAAGACAGGCTCCAGGCTCTGAGCTGTCAGCACAGAGCCTGATGGGGGGGCTCGAACCCATGAACCGCGAGATCGTGACCTGAGCCGAAGCCGGACGCTCAGCTGACTGAGCCACCCAGGCGCCCCTCATGTTGGTTGTTAAAACGCTTATAGATGAAGTACCTTATGGTTCAGAAGAAATAAGACAATAAATGAAATATTATCTAGACATATTCCATTTCTTGAAGGCTTTATACTCTGTTATTTTTATGAAAAGAATTACTCTGTTCTGAATATCTCTATCCAAAAATGTCCCCAAGAAGGACAAAGAAACTGAGAAACAGGGAACTATAAATAACAGTGTTTTACAAAATGAAGGAATAAGTGGATGAACAAGTTACTGATTCTCTGTGGGGTAGAAAGACATCCAGAACGGAGTGAGCCAATATCTCTGCTGATGGGTCTTTCTTGATATATTGTAAACATGGCTTGAGTTTTAGAGAACAATCCTATTTTCTAATAAATTATTCCTTTAAAATATTACCTTATTAATCCTGGTGTTTGGGAAATTTGGTCACCAAATTTACAGTGGAAATAAATAAATGTTTGTGTCTTAAATGCTTCTGTGAAGGTCCTTTAAAATTCTCTTTAAGAGAAAATACATTAAATGTTCAACGGAGGTCAACCTACATTTTTAAACTTTCCACTTTGGTTATTTCTTAGTTTTCATCTTTCTTGACCTCATAGCAGTATTCAGTAAAATTGAAAACTTCCTCCTTGAAACGGGCACCCTCCTACACTGTTGGTGGGAATGTAAACTGGCACAGCCACTCTGGAAAACAGTGTGGAGGTTCCTCAAAAAATTAACAATAGAACTCCCCTATGACCCAGCAATAGCACTACTAGGGATTTACCCAAGGGATACAGAAGTGCTGATGCATAGGGACACATGTACCCCAATGTTCATAGCGGCACTTTCAACAATAGCCAAATCATGGAAAGAGCCTAAATGTCCATCAACTGATGAATGGATCAAGAAGATGTGGTTTATATATACAATAGAATACTACATGGCAATGAGAAAGAATGAAATCTGGCCATTCGTAGCAACGTGGATGGACCTCGAGGGTGTCATGCCTAGTGAAATAAGTCAGGCGGAAAAGGACAGATACCATACGTTTTCAATAATAAGTGGAACAGGAGAAACTTAACAGAGGGCCATGAGGGAGGGAAGGGGGAAAATAGTTGGGGAGAGGGAGGGAGGCAAACCATGAGAGACTCTTGAATACTGAGAACAAACTGAGGGCTGATGGGGGAGGGGGAGAGGGGAAGGGGATTGATGGGCATGGAGGAGGGCACTTGTGGGATGTGCACTGGGTGTTATATGGGAACCAACTTGACAATAAACTATAAAAATTTTTTTCAAAGAAAAAAAATACCTCCTCAAAAAAAAAAAAAAGAAAAAAAAAGAAAAAAAAACTTCCTCATTCTTGAATATTCTTTCTTTGGCACATCACTCTCTCTCCTAGCTGTCCCCTTATATCACTAGCTGCTCCTTCTCAGTCATCTCTGGTGACTCCTCCACATCTACTTGACCTCTTTAAACATTGCCCTGCCTATGTACAATTTAATATGGTCTCATGGCTTTAAATATCTATATGACAATGATACTCAAAGCTATAGTACAGCCTGGACTTCTCATCTAAAATTCTTTCTGCCAATTCAAAATCTCTACAAGGATGTTCAATACAAATTTAAAGTCAATGTGTTCAAAAGAGAACTCCTGATTTCCCCCTTGACTTTAATTTAACTGCAGCAGGCTTATCTCTACCAATAACAAGTGATCTATCCGATTGTTTGAGCCAAAATCTTGTATTTTTTTAAGTTCCTATCTTTCCTCATAACTTAACAGTAATCTTTTAGGAACTCTTGTTGGCTCCACCTTAAAAATATATCTATAAAACAACCAATTCTCAGTATCTCTCTCTGTTCCAACTTTCTCACATCCACATGCTATAACCTTAGTTAAGGTGTTAATATCTCTCACTTGGAGTATTGCAATAATTTCATAACTGGTTTTCTTTCTTCCTTTCCTGTGATCCTTTTATTTATTTTTTTTAATGTTTACTTATTTTTGAGAGAGAGAGACAGAGCGTGAGCAGGGGAAGGGCAGAGAGGGAGGGAGACACCGAATACGAAGCAGGCTGTAGGCTGCAGGCTCCAAGCTGTCAGCAGAGCCCAACGCAGGGCTCAAACTCACAAACCATGAGATCATGACCTGAGTCTAAGTCGGACACTTAACCGACTGAGACACCCAGGCACCCCTCCTGTGATCCTTTTAAAACTAAAGTGGGGATACCTGGATGGCTCAATTGGTTGAGTGTCCAGCTCTTGATTTCAGCTCAGGTCATGATCTCAAGGTCGTGGGATCAAGCCATGTTGGGCTCTGCACTGAGCATGGAGCCTGATCGATATTCTCTCTCTCTCTCCCTCTGCCTCTCTCCCCTGTGCTTGCTGGCTCTCTCTCTCTCTCTCTCTCTCTCTCTCCCCCCCTAAAATAAAACAAAATAAAACTTTAGTCAGATCATGTCTTTCTTCTGCTCAAACCTTTCTAAGAGCTTACTATCTTCGTCAGAGAATAAGCCTATAAAACATTAAGTGATCTGTTTCCCCAAGAGACTATAACCTCTCTTTTGTCATTCTCATTTGTTGTGCTCCAATCCTACTGACTCTCTTGTTTTTCCTTGAATACATGCTTCCACTCAGCCATCTCAGAGACTTTGCATTAGCTGTTCCTTCTGCCTAGAATAATCTGTCTCCAGTATTTCCAAGTCCCACCCCTTATTTTATTCAATTATCTATTCACCTTACTACCTTCTCTGATCACACTAATATAAAATAGGAATATTTTCTATCGTTTTCTATCTCACTTTTCATGGTTAATTTTCCTCTAAGGCACTTTGAAATTATTTGATGTACTACTATCTTTTGTGTTAAAAAGGAGCCCCTGAACTATGTTACTGGATGTAGAGAAAAATCTCCTGAAATATTTAACAAAGAGGAGGCAAGATATTGACAGGAATAAGGGTGACTGGACAGAGGCACTGGGGAAACTTGTGTTCGTGGAAATGAGCTTTCTCTTTGGGGGCAGAACTTAGTGCTTCCAGACAACCAGTTCTCATGACCCTCAAACTGCTTTAATGAGTCTGAAAGGGGTTAGTGGAAAGATGGGGAGAGTTTTATAGGCTTATATTTTTTTGCATATGAGATGCCAGAGGTGGAAAGAAACCTCAACCATTGTTAGTACAGGTTTCCTCCAGTCTTTACCATGTTGAATTAAAATAATGCTCAAACTGTAGGGTTTCCCACAACAGAGCAGGTATCCCAATGACCTAGGGTAATTCCATGATTAGGATGGCTCTTCACAGGGCCAAACTCTTTTCTTATCCTCTCATCTGAGGCAATGGTTTCAATGGAGAGTGGTGAGTTGTAAATGCCATAAAACATCAGAAATCTGGGAGCTGGCCCTAGGCCCACCATGGCTTACCTCCAAATCCCTGGCTTCCCTAAAGCTGAATGCCTGGTTCTAGTCTTATAAAAGCAACACTCTGGCCGACACTACTTTGGAACTTTGCACCCAAACTGCAATTTTAGGGATTTGAGAAACCACAGAAATAGCTTTTCCTTTCCATTTCCAAAAGTAAAAAATGGAGGGTATTTTTAAAGGTAAAGAGATTTTCTGATTAAGTGGCTCCTTGACTAAGCCCTACTGTCACTGATGCCAGTATTAACTGCCACAATTCCCAGAGAGCATCATAAAGCAGGGGAAGTAGGCTCTATACATTTTCTCCCTCTACCCACCCCCAAAACTCAGCAACTCTACCTTTCCACCTTTGACCAAGAGGCAGTGATTTTGTGCATTATTTTTTCACTTGTCATCCCCTTCCCTCCTCAAAAGCTACTCTCAGAAAACAATAAGATATTGCTTCCTTATTCTTCAAACTCAAGGCTATTTACTTTGTTTCTTTTCTGTGTTTGTTTTCCTCTCCAACAGTGTGAAGGTCACCATGAGCCATCAGGAGGTCGGAAGTCAAAAACAGAAGCAAAACTTCAATCATATGCTAAGAGAGCAAGACTCACATGCCAAAACCTTGACAGTGAAACAAAACCAGGACAGGGTCTGCACTGTAGTCAGAGCAAGAAGTATTCATTTGGGGAAGAGGCATACACAAAAATGATTCACAGGCAAATCCTAGATCAAAGTGAGCAAATTGTTTAGCAGATTATGTTTTGGAGAAGACATAGCAAATAGGACATGTATGCAGTTGGTTTGGATGAATTCTCTGACTTATACATGTGTGTGTGTGTCAGGGGCGGGGGGGTGGTGGTTCCTCTTTGGAAAACTAAATACTCTTGGGTATTAGGTGAACTTCTACTGTTCTTGTAGAAAAAATTAACATTTACCAAGCACTTTCTTTGTGATAGGCACTGTGCTAAGTGCTCTACTTGAATTATTTTATTGAATTCTTGCAACTGTCATATGATGTAAGCACCATGTTTATCCTCATCACTGGTTTAAGCTTATAGAGTAATATGTGTAGAATCCAGGCTTTGAATCCAACTCTAGTTGATTCTAGAAATAATGCCCACTCTACAGCTGTATGGCCTCCATTGGGATGAGTGTTGGATTAACATACAGCCTGTATTTGACACAGAGCAACACTCCTCAGTGTGTAAATAAATAGAGTGGAACCTCTTCAAAAGCCTCCCTCCTGCAAAGCTATTCCCCTGAGGCTTTCAAAGATTCTTATGGTTCTTTGGGTTCTGTGATGATAATGTATCTGTTTTGGTATCTTAGAATTTTTTTATTTTTTAAATGTTTATTCATTTTTGAGAGAGACCGAGCATGAGCAGGTGAGGGGCAGAGAGAGAAGGAGACACAGAATCCAAAGCAGGCTCCAGGCTCTGAGCTGTCAGCACAGAGCCCGATGTGGGGCTTGAACTCATGAATTGTGAGATCATGACCAGAGCCGAAGTCGGACATTCAACAAATTGAGCCACCCAAGTGCTCCAATATCTTAGAATTTAATAAACTACCTTGGTCTGCAGGGATCTTGACTCTAAAATATTAGTTCTGGGATATATCTAATATACCTTTTAATACAACCCAGATGTGCCTAACAGAGTCAGCCTTAACTGGATAACATCATAAATAAAGAAAATTATTACAAAGACATGGGTAGTGACAATTATACTATACATTTTATCGTCTCCTAATAACATACCAAGTTGACCAAATTGTCCACGAGGATTCCTAAATCCCTCATTACTGTGGCCCAGGGGATGCACTGCCCAAAGTCCCTGAAGGTATTTCTCCTAATAATTGGAGTACAATGCCTAACTCCATCTCTAATTCCCTAAATGCTATTCTGGAATACATCAATATTGAATGAATGTTTGCCTTGGGTCTCCTCAGCCCAGAGGCTCATGAACTATCACACCTTTATTGGCATTCATTCACTCAACACGGAATCACTAAGCAGCCTGGGGCTTAACAGTGAACAGGACAGACCCTGGCCTTGGGAAGCTTATGGTCCAAAGTGGTAGCCAAGCCACTCTGTAGTATAGAGAGTACTAACCATAGAAGCATCCCATTCTATCTCCTAATGAGGTGAAGTTCTCAGCCCTATTTAAAAAATTTTTTAATGTTTATTTATTTTTGAGACAAAGAGAGACAGAGCATGAGTGGGGGAGGGGAAGAGAGAGAAGGAGACACAGAATCCTAAGCAGACTCCAAGCTCTGAGCTGTCAGCACAGAGCCCAATGGACTGTGAGATCATGACCTGAGCTGAAGTTGGATGCTCAACCAACTGAGCCACCCAAGTGCCCCATCCCAGTCCTTTTTTAATTTTAATTAAAAATGGTATAGGGTCCTTCACTCAGGTTTAGACAGCTCTGGGGTTTCATTTAGATGAAGACTATTCATTTAGATGAGATTGAGCTTCCTAACTGTAATACATTCAACTTCAATATGGAATAAACTTATCCCTGCTTCTGTTTATTCCTGATATGTATATAATTTTCTCTTCCTGGAAAACTTTTACCTTCCACTTTTTTAAAAAACTAATTCTGGCCTTCCTTTAAAGATGAGCTCAGATTCCCTTCATCTCTGAAACACTCCCTGAACACAGGGAGTTCTTCACATAAATTCCCAGGACATTCATTATTTGTGCCACTTATTGTAATGACTCCAAAGATTATTTATCTCTTCTTATATCTACTCTCCAGAAACTTGTTTTTTTTTTTTTTACCGTTTCATCTTTATGTTCTGATGTTTAGAAAAGTGCCTAACACATCACAGTACCCAGAAAATGTTTATTGATAATAAAAACACATATTTCTCTATGAACTTCATGATTATCAGGCTCTAAACTTATCCAAAATAAATACTTTGTAATAATTAGCTTTTGGCCAGGAATATTCACTTTTAGACTGAAGATATGCATATTTCCTTTTAGGTATCTCTTCATGCCATAGGTCAAGAGGTCAGCTTTTCCAACACTGTTTCCATGTGTGTTAGGGTGGATCCATGCGTGTTAGGGTGGATCCATGATACTCTTCCTTTCCCTTCTGTCTCCAGTTTGCATTTCAATCAACAGCTGTGTTTCTTTCTTGCCTCTAGTTTTTGATGGTGCAGCCCATCAAGTTTCCAGGGACTCTGAGCTTTAGTAACATCACTTCTCACATTTGTCTCTCTAGCCCAGCCCCATCAAAGAGAGATATAATGTGAACCATACATGTAAATTTTAATTTTGTAGTAGCCACGTTTAAAAAGCCAAAGTAAAAAGGGGAAAATGAATTTAAGTACTAAACTTTGATTAACTCAATATATTCAGCATGTTATTTATCATCTCAGTTCAAACCAGCCATATTTCAAGTTCTCAACAACCAGGTGTTGCTGGCTACCATATCGGACAGCACAGTTTTAGCCTACTGGTGAGAATCATTTCCTGCTACTGCTAGTTTTTAGGATGCTTTGTACTCACTCCATGTTTTGCTTTATAGACACAACATCACTTGCATAACTAATTCCCTGACATAAAACCTCTCCATTGTAAATACTTAAAGCAGTTTCTGGTATTTTTTTTTAGAGCCTGCCTAAACAGATTTATTACTAGTACTGAGGAAGGAATATCAGAGGGTGAGGCATGGAGGGGAGAAAGGGAGAGTCAAAAAATACTAAAATTTGTATAGAACTACAAAAGACTCTGAATAACTAAAGAAACTTTGATCAGGAGGAACAAAATTGAATGAATCATACTTCGTATTTCAAATTATAGCACAAAGCTATAGTAATCAAAACAGTATGGTACTGGCAAAAAAACAGACCCATGAACCAATGGAACAGAATTGAGAGCCCACAAATAAACTCACGTATATACAGTTAAATAATATTTACAAGGGAGCCAAGAAGACTCAAAGGGGAAAGGAAACCCTGCTATTTGCCACAAGACAGGTGAATATAGAGGACATTGTGCTCAGTGAAATAAACCAGACAGAGAAAGACAAAGGTTGCATGTCTCACTTATATGTGAGACATATATATATAAAGTAAAATTCTTGGTGACAGAGTAGTATGGTGTTTACCATGTGCTGTGGTGGTGGCACGGTTGGGGAAATAGGGAGATATTGATCAAAAGGCACAAACTTTCATTTATAAGGTAAATAAATTCTGGAGATCTAATTACAACATGATGATTATAGATAATAATAATGTATTGTATGCCTAAATCTGCTGAGAGTAAATCTCAAGCATTCTCACCACAAAAATAATGGAAGATAACTATGTAAGGTGATAGATGCATTAATTAGCTAGATTGTGGTAATCCTTTCACTGTATATTGTACAACATAAATACATACAATTTCATTTGGTGATCATACCTCAGTAAATCTGGGGAGTGGGTGAAGGATCACAGAAGCAAACTATCTATGATGACCAAAGCATTGTCCAAAAAGAGCAATTTTTGGAGTCAGACTCTTAGAATTATGACTAACAACATTACCAGTCATGACAGGAAAGTTGCCTCAAATTCTTTCAGCAGACACACTTTATCATTCAACTCCTCCTCCTTTTATTTTTTAAAGTTTATTTATTTTTAGAGAGAGAGCAGGGGAGGGGCAGAGAGAGAGGGAGAGAGAGAATCCCAAGCAGCGTCCATGCTTAGCACAGAACCCAGCAAAGCCTGAGAGAGGGCTTGATCTCATGACCTCAGCCCATATCAAGAGTTGGATGCTTAACCGACTAAGTCACCAGGCGCCCCTCAAGTCCTCCTCCTTTTCTTGCCCTGCTCCATTGCTGTAATTCCAATGCACACTAAGCAATCCTTTTTATAATGTGGTTTCCCATGTAGGTCTGCCTATTAAATAGAAAAGCACTAGGTATACAGAATAAAAAAACCTGGTCTTTCTCTTTGTGACCTCACTGAACTCTTAAATTAAGGTGTCTTCGTCATGTAGACCTTGCTGCACATGGCAGACCCTGGCAGGAGTCTGCTGTAGCACTTCCAATCAGAAACTTGACCTGGCAGGTCTTAACTCTTTGTGCTTGAGCCCTTATTACCTCTTTTCTGTAAAATAAGAGATACATTCTATTCAAACTTGTATTGCCATAGAGAGCTAGAAGGCACTGTGGTGTCTAGTGGTTCAAATCCATATTTTTTTTACACATTGGGTTAGCGAGGTCCACAGGGATTTAAAACATTGTCCTAATTCATGCAGCAAGCTAGTAGCAGAACAGAGATTATGGCTCTTGTTGTCTGTTTCTGAGAATAGTGTTCTTTTATCCTGTGTCACATATTAGATGATTTCCTCAAGTCCCAGATAAAAATCTCAGTTGTATTTGTCTAGCCTTTAGACTCCCCAACGCAGAAACTCATGTATTACTCACCCTACCAACGAATGACAGTTTATTTGCAGTTCAATGCATGGTATGAATTTGGGGAATGAGGCTAGGATCTGAGCTGTTGCATTTGATAACATGAACACGATAGCACAGTGTGCAAAGTTGGTAAAAGTCTACTGTTCCCTTTCTTCAAGCAGGTATCAGTCACCCTTTTTTTTTTGCTGGGAGATACCAAAAATGGAATTAAAAAATGGAATGAATCCATCTCAAAAAATATACTATTTTGCTTAGATTTGAAAATAACATATATGAAGATTCAAACCAAAAAAAATAGAATTTATTCATTCATCTATTTACTGAGTGTCTTTACTAATCACAGGTCTAGGCAATGAAGAAACAACCAATGAACAAAATAGTTCAAGTTTCAGACCTTGTGGACCTTAGATGCTGGTGTAGAAGTCACCTAACAAACAACTGTCAAATGATAAACAATTACAGACAGCGGTAAATGCAAAGAAAACTGCAGGTACCATGATAGAGAACATTAGGGAATTTACTTTGAATAGGATGGCTAAAAAAGGCCTCTTTAAGATGATGATCCTTACTTAAAAGACTTTGCCACTTCCCGAGAATGAATGCATTCTAGGCAGAGGGAAAACTTATAAACATGCTAAGGTGACAAGTTCTGGGATCTTAACAGTACATGATAAACTGGAAAAATTTGGAATATAGGCAATTTTGTTTTGTAGTAAGGTAAAATCAACCTTAATTCAGATTTGATATTATCAAATGGGGAGAGTGGGCTTAGTAACATGTAGGGACACAAGGAACTGAGTCCATTTATAACTCTGGTGCACACGTGGTTCCTGGAGGCTTCCCATAGAGTGCCTAAAGGTTGTGACAGAGAACAAATAAAACAAAATTCCCTGGATAAAGGCCCCCAAAATAAAAAGGAGTATGCCCTCTTAATAGATAACAGAACATCTCTTTATTCTACCTCAGCTTGGAACATGCCCACTGGATGGCACATTTTTCACTGCTACGTACATGTCTGTGACTTACTGTTCAAGTGCCCTGAGTATCAATTTTGTAGCCACAAACAAATTTTAGCAAGTAAGCAAATTCACACTAACAGAATCCATGATAATGAGTGTTGGCTGTATATTAAGTATGTTTCTGATTCTGTGCAAAGAACTTTATATGTATTACTCTATCTTTCCTCATAGAAATTCTATGAGATAGGCACAATTTCTATAATAGTGTGCAAATTGAGATTAAGTAAATTCCCAAAGTCACACAATTTGTAAGCAGTGGAGCTACAACTCCTACACTGGGGTCTCTGAATTGAAAGCCCATGTTCTTAGTCATTATGCTGAATTTTCCTCATAAAAATGAAACTCCCCATGAGGTTTTTTTTTTTTTTTTTGCCTGGGTTGAGGTCAGTGAATAAAGGCCATATTCTATATTTTCAAATGGTCACTTCTTTAAAGGATGAGTATAACCTATTACTGACCTATCCTGTCAATCATAGCACACTATCTTTTCACTTAACCTCGATGCCTTAAAACACTAAAACACTTCATAGCCATTGGAATAGTTGGCAAGATGTTCAGCTCAGATACATACGTCTGAATTGTTTAATAGGGAGGGTAATCAATGCTCCAAGAAAATCTGAATTTAAGGCATAGGCTCCAAAGTTCAAATCTACAGTGTTTGAGGTTGTGGAATTGGATCTCCCACCATCATTGAACCACAATATCAATTTTAAGATGATAGGGAATATGAAATTCTGTTTTTAAAATATCAGAAATACATTACTACAAAAGGCACTGCTTATAGAGATCTTATTTGATGATTCAGTGAAAACACAATTGATAAGACACTAATTGCTATGTATAATGGTATTGGGTAAGCAATGAATGTTTTCAAAGCTTGCACATAATATGTTCCTTCTCCAAACACTATGGAAATCTACACACTCAATCCTTGATTACCTTCTGAAATTTCTTCCTACTGCCTTATTGATAAATGCTCTATTTTTAAATATAATCCTCAATGAGAATTAGTTTTATGACTAAACACTAAGCTTGGTAAACTAAGCATTTGAATTACTGGTCTCCAGCAACTCACAACTCCTGATTGTTCTGTATTGCTCTGTATCAAGTACATTACATGTGAGTCCTCACTGCACATAAATAGACCATAATAATATTTAGCAATATAAAATGAGAACAAGTGACCATCCCCATCCCTCACTCCTTTTCTCATGAGGGTGTGGTGTTCATTGTTTATTGCTTAGAGGAATTTGCCAAGAACAATGGCTGCTCCAGCCAGTAGCATTTATTCCAGCTGCATCTTGAATTGATTAAAAATGATTTCTCCATGCAAAGATTATTTTCACCTTGAGCCAAAGGATGACTTGGATTAAGGGACTTAATTGGATCATCAGAGAAACAGTGATATGGAAATTGGGAATGAAAGGACAATTGTCCTTGTTTTCTCAGTTACAACATGAATATATAACTATTCAGGTTTGACTGACCCAAATATTCAATTTCCAACTGAAACATATAGATATTGCTTTTTCATTCATTGGCTTTTAATACTTAAAAAACATGAACAAATAAACTGATGATAAAAATTGGGCTATCAATTTAGTAAAGGACAGACTCTGTGCTTTGTTTTCAGTTTGTAATTGGTACCAAGTAAGAAATGTTCCACATGGATACAATTCGTAATACTCTGGAATAATTCAGAAAAATTATCAACAGTTAAAAAAAAGTCCTAATTCTGAGGACTTGGGGTGAGAGAGTGAGTTTGCGTCTTTGAAATCGTTTGTTTGTTCCAGGGGATGGGCAAGGATTGGAGCTCAAATTCCAAAGAAATAAAAACATCCCAACTGAAGTGGATGAGGAATGCATATACTTTGACAATATTTATATGCAGGAAAAGAGATACTCTGGCTAAAGATTTTCCTAACTAGTCAGAATGGTTCCTTACCAGTGCTGGGAAAGTAGATGAATTTCGGTGCCAATGCATGGATGAACTGGCAGAACAGGGAAAAAATTCAAAGCAAGTACATTGGCAATTGTATGTTTTCACCTACAAAAGAAAACTAGGAATTTTTTAATTCCTCATGAGCACTTTTCACCAAGAAAATTCTTTCCTGAAAAGTCTAGTTTAATCTGAGGGACTCTGCAAGGAAAGCAGAGAGATTTTGTTCAAAGGACAGGTAATTTGGAGAAAATATGAAATTGTAATTGATTATTGAATACCAGTGGACTAGAGCTACAATAAGGAGGAGGTGAGGTATTAATGAAACATTTTAAAAAATAGTTTATATAATACTCAATGAATCTTGCATGTTTCTAAATATATATTACCACTTAATGCATATGCACTAGTGTTACAGGTGTGGCTTTACTTTCACTAATGCCATGTAGCAAGAAGGCAGGTTTGATAGATTATTTATGTATTATCCATTCTAACTTTCTTCTTTGGGGGCAGAGGGACAGTCCATTCTGACACCCTTAGAAGAGTGTGTTCAGCCAGAGAAGAAGAGAACTAGCTCAAACAGTATGTGGCACTTTTCCCCCCTATTTTAATTAATACTTTCATCGCTGCCTCACAATATATATGAGTATTTCTTTGAGGAGCTTCAGGTGTAGATTCACTCTTCATAACTAATATTATCTCAGTTATTATATTTTGTAGGAATATCTACATGAGTCTTTATAAGAATTCATGTGAAGTTCTTAATACTTTCTAGGTACAGTTTAAGAACTGAATAAGCTTTAGCAAGCTACAATTTACATATTTCATAAAGATAGCTATTATGATCTTTATTTGCAGGGTACCTGGGTGGCTCAATCAGTTAAGAGGCTGACTTTTGATTTCAGCTCAGGTCATGATCTCAAGGTTCATGAGTTCCAGCCCCGCAACTGGCTCAGCACTCTTTCTCTCTCTCTCTCTCTCTCTCTCTCTCTCTCTCTCTCTCTCCCCCCTTTCCTGCTCATGTGTGCTTTCTTTCTCTCTCTCTCAAAATAAATAACTAAACTTTAAAAAATATATATATATTTATTTGCTAATCAGGAAGTGAAAACATTAATCATTGAAAAATCTTTGTCAAAAAAAGAAAAATTAAGTATTGGTCAATTTTGTGATAATAGTGCTACTAATTTCATTTTGTTCTTAGTTGTTCATTAGTCAAGTTTATTCTTAACCAGCTCATCTCAACTTCATAAAGAGTTTTGACTTTGGCTTTAGGTGTGAAATAAATTCCTGCAGGTTTTCATCATGTATTGTACACACCCTTTTGCCCTTCTATCTCTAAAACGTACAACCATACAACAGTAGACCCTTAGACACCTTGAAGAGAAATAGGTAAAATTTTGTGTGCTTTATACACCGTGTTTTAACTCCACATATGTGACAAACTCTGAACCTGGTACTGAGGATGTCCATGGAAGCTCTAGTCTGGTCAAGGAGATAAACACAGATGGATATTTGCATCTGCTGATAGAATGTGTGCCACATGGCATGAGAGCACAGAGAAGGAATATCTAATTAAGCCGGGGCTAGATGAGAGGATTGGTCTAGTGGTGAAGGAATGTTTGAACTTGGTATTGAAAACTGAATAGAAATTGGAAGGTAGACAATGGCTGGAGCACCATCTAGGAAAAGGGAAAAACTATGTGAAATTATGTCAAGTCATGAGATATTGTGAGGAGGAGTAAGAAGAGATGAGGCTGAGCTGGGACTTTATCCTTTAGCTCATTGAAGGAGACTCATTGAAAGGTTTCATGCTGCAGTATAAAGGACAAATGGTGAGGAAGAAGAATGGAAATGGAGGAACTAGTTAGAACCTTGTTATACAGAGTCCAGTGATTGATAAGGTCCCAAGGATAACATATATTTGAATTTATTTAACAAATATTTACATAGTACTTATGTGTCAAGCCCTGGTCAAAGTACTTTATAAACATTAACTTATTCTCTATAACTACAACATCCCTATGAGGTAAGGACTATTACTATCATCTCACTATATTTTTAAGTTTTTATTTAAATTCTACATATAATAGAATATTAGTCCAGGAGCAGAATTTAGTGATTCATCACTTAACATAGAAGCTACAAGAGCTCATCACAAGAGCCCTCCTTAATCCCCGTCACCCATTTAGCCCAACTCCCATCCAACTCACCTCCAGTAACCCTGCTCATTCTCTATAGTTAAGAGTCTGTTTCTTGGTTTGCCTCTCTCTCTTTCTCTTTCTCCCTTTGCTCATTTGTTCTGTTTCTTAGTTCCACATATGAGTGAAATCATATGGTATTTGTCTTTCTCTGACCATCTTATTTTGCATATCATAATGCTCTACAGCTCCATCCCTGTTGTTGCAAATAGCAAGATTTCACTTTTTTCATGGCTGTGTAATATTCCAGTGTGTGTGTGTGTGTGTGTGTGTGTGTGTGTACCACATCTTCTTTATCCATTCATCTGTCAATGGACACTTGAGCTGTCTCCATAATTTGGCTATTGTAGATAATGCTGCTATATACATCAGGATACTTGTATCTTTTTGAATTACTATTTTTGTATTCATTGTATTGTCCCACTTTCTTGACTGAGGAGATCAAGGCATTAAAAGGCTAAGGATTTTGCTCAAAGTCACACAGCTAATATATGATAAAGCCAGTATTTGAACTCTGGAAGTCTGGCACCAGCATTCTTACTCTTAAGCATTATACCACGTTGCCTTTTTATATTCTGGAGTTTATTTCATGACTTAGGTTAACTAGGTAGACAGTAGCTTCATTTAGGGAGACCAAAGACACAGAAGAAAAGTTTTTTTTTTTTTTTAGACAAAGAGTAGAGTTGATGAATTCAATTTTATATATGTTGAATTTGAGATCTTTCTCTCTAATACTTTCCTCAGGCTTAAACCACAAAAGATAATTGTTGACTCCAGAATTGTTTCTAAAGCCCTAGAAACTGGGATAAGTGTCAATGTCACTGCTAATCTGAGAGTTTCTTGGGGACTTGGTGGTTTCTTTGTAAGACAAAAGTAGTGGCACATGATGGAAGCTGGTGGGATATCAGCACTCACTCCAGCTGCTTACTACCCTACTCCCTCTAAATCAGACCCAGTGGAGGCAAATCACTAAGAGCTGTATTACTCTGTATTTTTATTAAAAGTTCTTTTCTCTTCCTCTGATCAAATCCCATTGCAAAGACAAAATATCTTTCACATATTATTGAGCACATTTTGAGCAACAGTCACAGTCCAAAGGTCACAGAGTTAGAGCCATTGTGTTGTAACAAAAATTTCAAATGAATAAACATCTAGAAGATTTTGTTTTAATTCATTTAAGACAAGGCAATGAAAATAATGTCTGCCTAAGAGAACTGAAACAAAATTCTTCCCAAACCCTCATATCAACTCCCATTGCTTTCAACTGGAATTATCCTGAAATATTTAAAAGAGGTAAGACATGTCTATGATATATCATTATGCCAGGGCTTTTTGTCTGTTGCTTATTGTTCGTTTTGTTTTTTCCATTTGCGAAGGTTTAAAAATGGGTACAAGATAAAACAAATTTTTGAAGTAGATTTCAAATCTTTGGTGGTTGTTGAATTCCATTCCTTAATATTCTTGCCTCAGGAGGGGAGGGAAATAAAAGATTTCTCAACAAATAGGTAAGTCTTGACATAGTGTCCTGTCATGCAACTAGGAATTGAGACAGGGAAAGACAAGTTGTTTTATATTTGAATAAGCATTCTTTCATGTGTAGTGGGTCCTCTGGGAATGTCTCTGAATTCATTCTGTGACTCCTAACTCTTCAAGATGCATACAGTTTTCTCTAATTAAATTTCCGTGATGTAAGGGCTCATTGAATAGTTTACCCATTGTCCTAGAGCGCGGCGAGTTCTCCCTTAATTTCTCCCAGAAGTTCACAAGTCAGGAAGTCAGAAAACCACTGCAGACAAACACTCCTAAATTTTTGGCTGAATTTGTAGATTAAATTAGGGGTATCTTTCTCCAAGTACAGGCTGTACCCATAACAGAATGATAGGCATGCCAAGCTACTCAAAATAGTCCTTCCAATACCAACACATGGGTTTGTATCCAAATACTATATTATTATCCTTGGAGAGAGTGAAGTGACTTTTCCTTTTAGATCTTACTTATGAAAGTAATGAATAGAATGAAATTCATAGAATTGAAAAAAAAATAGCCTATAAATCCAATTTCATCTTTTCCTTTGGATTCATGACCAATAAATAAGACCACACACAAGGCACATTCACCAGAATGTCAAGATTCTTCAATTTCAACATGCCCAACATCTTCTCTGTAAGACATATTCTTCCTATTAGAGTTTCTACCTCAGTTAGTGGCATCATCATGTACCCAAAATAAGAACCCCAAAAGAACGTTTCAATTTCTCTATTTCTCTAGTTCTCTACACCAATCAACAGCCCTGGCTTTACGTATGATCTAAGAATCTCTCAAGTACATCCTTTCCTATTACCAGTGTCTTAACCATTGCTTTATTTGCCTATGTTTATGGCCTGGCTCCTCTAAGCATGTTATCATCTGTCTTTATCCTCCAGTAAAGAGGTTTCTCAACACTCTTAAGGTTTTTCATGCCTCCATCCCTTCAGTTCCAGAATGGGTGAGTTCCTTCAATGACTATATAGCTAATATCCAAAACCTCTATAAAGATCCATCACAGCTACTTCTTTAGTTCCGGAAATTGCCCAGGATTTCCTTGTATCCATGTTCTTTATTGTCATCATGTTTTACTCACATTTTCCCTCTATGATTTATTTTTTTTACTCAGCTTCTCCTTAGCTTTTTCATCTGGTTTTCTCCCCTCTCGTTCCAAGCTCTGAGAAAATTTCTCAGGCAAGTGACACTCCATCCCTACCTCCTACCCCAAGCCCTTCATACCAGATGCCAACGAGGGTCCATCTGGAGGGTAGATGACTGTCTGCCTTTGTGTAACAACACCCTCTCTTTCCTTTACTGATTACAAGTGCCATTGTCTTTCAAAACCCATCTTGAATATCCCCAACTCTGAGAAGCCTTCCCTGTTCTATTCAGATTAAGCTAATTGTTCCCTTCTATTTTCACCCCTATACCTTGTACAAATTTCTATTTTGTTTATCACTTTCTATTGTGATCTTGGGCAATATCTTTAAGTTTGTGGTGACTGATCAGTAAAAATGGGCTAAATTAACTCTCAGGGTTTCTATAACATAGTACTCAATAAGTACCAAGACCTGGTGGAAAGGATGCATCTAATAATAATAATAAATAGAAATAATAAATAGAAAGCCATATAAAGTATGTGGATACATCCATGCCATGACTATTTTAAGGGACTAGGTGTAGCACTTTTGTAATTTTAAATTATTGTTAAGTACGTTTAAAAATTTTTGGTCCTGGATATGGTAGGATTGATATAACCAGGTGCTCAATTTCACAAAATATTTTTAGAGAACTTCAGCAAAATTATACAAAGAATATTAATACCTGTGCACACAGATTATCTTTGTGTATCATCAGGAGTAGAAGGCATATTTACTCACATACTAGACTGCTTAAAATAAAGTTGTTCAATGAGTTTATGAGTGGCCTCCGTTTGGTAAATGGTCTGTGATCCTTGGCAAAGTGATGACCTTAGATATAGCATGACTAACATATCCCAATACTAGGATTTCCTATGTAACTGAAATCTCAGGGAGTCATATGAAGATTTCCCCAAGGGTGGTTCTATTCTTCAAATGGAACAAAATCTATTTGCTATCTTCATTAGATCATTTGATACTCATTCAATGGTGACCAACTATGGTCTCATCTTTTTCTTCAGTCCTTTTTCTTCTTGCCTTCTTCGTACTATTTGGCACTCTTCCAAAACCCACTTATTCTTTAAAATAAAAACTTTTTTATTGGCTCTACAATACTCAGCTATCATGATCTTTTTCAAACTTTGCCTCTTCTGATTTTTATTTCTTCAGGCTAACACTAGGCATGCTTTACATGTTTTGATTCTGGGAATTCAGGTCTTCCTTCTATCTATCCTCTCTCTATTCCTCCTGGATGGAAAGATGATACCAAAGCAATTTCTCAAGTGCTGCATCTATTATAAGACCCAGTTTGAAATTTCTCTCTGTTATATATTTCCACAATGATAGCTCCATCATTACTTTAAGCACAATATTCTATGTCCAAAGCTGATAATTGCATCCCTCTCAAGAATGGATTCTTCTTTCTCAGCTAATGATGCCATGTTTCAGTTGTTCAGATATTTGATTAATGAACAAAAGTTAGAGAAGCATTTTAAGTATATTTTGTCTTTAATCACTTGGAAGGCAGACAAGGACAGAGTCTGCACTTTTTCATAATTTTTACTTTACTTTTCAAAAGTTCTGTCATCAAGAGGGTTAGGCTTACCCAGAATATTCAACCAAAGAAATAGCTGTAAAAAATATTTTAAAGAAAATATACCTGGAAAAATGGGAAATCCAAAGAAATAAGTTGTGCTCTTAAGTTTGCAATAGTATATTTCCTTTTTTTTACAAACAATTTTCATTATCAGTTAGGAATTCTGAGTTTAGTATTCCACCTTTAAGTAATAGTTTTAAGGTTCCAAGATCTTTAATCAATGCTAATGTATAGATCAAACTTGCCTAATACAAGGATCTCGAGTGTTCAGGTTTATAAAAATTTAAAATAATACATTTCCCTTGGATCTGTACTCACTAAAACTGTCAAACCCTCCCATCACTTCCTCCATGGTTCCTAACAATATCCTACAAAGCTGCTGCAAGGAGAAGCTCCATTGTTGCCCCTGTTGGTGGGAGGTGAGTGCTCAGTTCTCCCACTGCTCTCTAGGTCCACAACGATCATATAATAGAGAAAACTAAAATTGACTGAAACTTCTCATCTCATTGTTTAAACCTCACCCACGAGATGATTCAGATTTGTTTATTAAATGGTAAAGTATTTTCTGAACTCAACATAGAAAATCAGTCAGACCAGTTCTTGGGCTGCAAGAAGATAAGATGGTCACTGGAAGTGTACAGAGAGCAGATAGGAAGGAGCAAGTTCTTTCCAGGATCCCAAAGACTTTTTTGTCTTTAGTTAGTTCCATGGAATAAAGTACGGATTGAGCAAATGGCTTTAGCATTACAAACATACAGGATTTTAAAAGGTTAAGCAAAGATGCCAGGGTAATTGTAGAAGATGATTATAAGCCTAATACAAAAAAAATCCATTTTTCTTCCTTTTTAAAAAAATTTTTTCTTCCTGTTTTTCCCCAATAATAAAAACAAAGGGGTCAAAAAACATGACAGAGAGTGATGAACAAAAGGAGACAATACCATTTAGGGATCATTTAATGTTTGTGTGGTCTTTCTGCTTTAATAATATTCAGATGCTTAACTACTCTCTTTTTTTCTCGAGATGTTTAAAAATACAGCAGTAAAAGATGTGAGAGGCTAATAGGAAATCTATCTACTGGTCAGAATTTAAGACAATACATTTGTTTTATTTTCTCTTCCCCTCTTTTATTTAGTCCTAGGATTCTTTTGAGACTTACATAAAACGAATATTTTACAGTTCAGAAAAAAATTCTGTACAATTTTCCTGTGCAAATTGACAGAAATCCTTGATAGGCAAACTGCTCAACCAAGTGTAGCACCGTAGAATACTGCAGAATGTTGGTTACCATGAGAAAAGGTCACCCACATTAAGTCCATGGCTCTGAATTCAGCCTGAAGCAGAATTTGAGTTTGTTTATTTGTTTTTGCAATTCTGGGTCCATACTTTATTTTTAGTCTAGGAAGGCACTCAGGGTTGGGAATGTTCTTGCTTTTACCCAAGTAACACTTGTGCCCAATTTACTAAGAAACATTGCTATTGGACCATCTAAAGCATGCTATATTCCATCTATAGTTAGTTCCCATTTCAGGTACCAACGTAGGTTCTGACAAAGATTCCCTGTACATTATGAAACCTCTGCTTCTCATTAGAAGCAAAAGTACCACCAAAGTATAGATTCCAAAATCTATACTTTGAATGAGTATAGAATCAATGAGTATAGATTTTTCTACTCATTAGAAGCAAGAATACCATCAAAGTATAGATTCAAAAATCCATAGCACTTAGTGCGGGGCACCTGGGTGGTTCAGTCGGTTGTATCCAACTCTTGATTTGGGTTCAGGTCATGATCTCACACAGAGTCTGCTTGGGATTCTCTCTCTCCCTCTCTTTCTGCCCCTCCCCCACTTGTGCTTTCTCTATCTAAATAAATAAATTAAACTAACAGGAAAAAAAAAGCTGCATGAGAAGTCATTTTTTCATTACCTATTTGGACACAGAGTCTTTTAGCCACAGAAAGCTTGAATCATTAGATTATTTGTTTTTAATCTCTCATGGTATTCATTCAGTTTGATTATTTTGTGGATATGCCCACTATGTCTTCAATAGGCATTTGAAACTCATTAAGGATTCAGGTATTTTTGTTTTTTTTTTTTTTTTTTTTTTTTAAGTAAAGTGCCTAAAAGAGGCAATGTATAGAAGTGTGCTCTAACCAGATAAATATCCATTGATGGAACTGATTTAGCAAACCATATGTGGAAACAATGAATATCTGTTAAACCATTCCAATATCCTTTATTCTAATGTACTGAGTTGCACAATGAAATATATAGCTAACTAAATCACTAACATAAAGCAATTGCTGTGTATTTGTTCTTTTAGTGGATAAAAGTACTTTGGACCATCAGTATATAGTATGTGAGAGTGCAGGATATATGAAATGGAAACTTCCATGGTCACAGAGATTATATCATTGGGTTTTTTGCTTGTTTATTTTTTTGTGTGGTGTGTGCTGTTGCAATTATTTTGCTTATACATAACCATCTTCTAAATAGAAACTTCAGTAAGTTTGGGAAGCAGAAAGGCAGAAATTGGGAGATAGTAACCTCAAAAACCTTCAAAACTTCAGAGTTTGGGGAAATCATTAAGGCTGTTTACCACTCATTAACCCCAACAACTAAAGGGACCCCCATTAAGGTATGGTAGGGTTGCTAGATTTAGCAAATAAAATTATTATAATGCAGTCCTTAGCTGTATAGAGTAGCACTTTCATCATTATCAAGATATAAATAAAATATAAGTAAAATCACATAGTGTTTATTACATTTGCTTTCTTGTACAATTTTTGTTTTCCTGGAGTTAATTACTGCTTAAATTTGTCAACATTTACTTTTTTTATGCACTAAACTCAAATTTTCCCCCCAAATTCTTCTAGAGAATTATAAAACCCTTTTCAACATGTCAAACACAACTGAAAAATTTTAAGTTCCATATTACTTTTTTTCCTTAAAGGTAGCTTTTCTGAAGTCTTCTGTCCTCTGATTTTAATTATACAAGTTACTGTATAATCTTGCTACCCAGATATTATCATAGGATTTTTGTTTATGGTCATCATGGTATGATAGGAAAGGATAGGATAAAATAGAGAAGGAAAGGATAGGACCTGAGGTCCCTGGGTAGGGAAAAACACATATAAAACAAGGACTCTTGACTATTGTCAGTGGGGATTCACTTTTGAGTGCCCCCTCTCCATAAAGAGAGCTTTCCTACCATTCTTCCTTTCTGATCTTATATTCTAATAAATTTTGCCAGCTGCTCATTTTGTTTCCACCTCTTCTTTCTTTGAAGTGGTGAGACAACAAACCCCAAGTATTGAGGTAGAAAAAATCCTGCAACATTTCTTTGGGGGCTTGTCTGGCATATCAATGTCTTCTAATCGTAAGTAAAGAGTGGCTGGCACTCTTTCTTTTCTTTCTATCCTAAATAAAACTCTGAAACCAAACAATGGGCACCCACCAGCCAGTTAAGAGCGAATAGCACAGCTGCCATTCTCAAGTCTTGAGTGATAGCCTCCTTGGGTCAAATCCTATCTGATCCAACATAATGTCTCAATCTCCTTTCAAGAAAAATCTCCGGATCCATGGGACTCAGGGGAGGCCAAACAGCAACTGATGGGTCCTGACCAACAGCAACTGATGGCCCCTTTTAACCCCCCCCCCCCCACAATGGGCAATGATCAATATGTCAATTGCTGTTGGACAAAATAAAATTAGTGCATCCTTCTACAACCAGGGGAGTCTTGCTTGATCACACTCCATACCCCCAAGGTCCTTCAGCCAGAAAATGGAAGGGTAGGAGAAATCAGGGAAGACGGGTCAGCTCTCAGAGGTAGGGTCAAGCTTGGATAAGAGCGACTACTTCCAGCACCTCGCGACACTGACAGGGCTTTTGGCTGCCAGTCACATAGCCAGCCAAAATGCAGGGCTGGGAGATGAGATTACTCCTGGCTAGCTATAGGAGATTGAGCTAAGGGATGCCTTTTCCTCCTTTTTCTGTAGTTGGGTAATTCCCCAACCAAGGCCAAGACTCCTTTGTAATGTGCGTTGTGAAAAACTGGGATAATTCTGATCCACAAACCCTAAAGAAAAAGCGACTCATTTTCTTTTGCACAAAGGCTTGGATCCAATACAAATTGGAGGAGGAAACCTGGCCACCAGAGGGAAATATCAATTATAATACTGTCCTACAATTGGACTTGTTTTGCAAACATGAGGGGAAATGGGGAGAAGTCCCCTATATTCAGTGTTTTTGGGCCTTAAGAAAGATACGTGTAAGCAATATAAGGTTCATCCTGATTTAATGGCAACCCTTTTTAAAGTCCAGCAATCAGGAAAGGAAACAATTAAGGGCCCCTTTGCCTATACCTAAACAAGACCTAGAGAAGGAGGAAGGGAAGTCTTCCACCTCAACCTCCTCCTCCTCAGGTCCTCAATCTATATATCCAGACTTAACAAAAACATGCACTTCTGCTTCCTGCTGCACTTCTTTTCCAGCCCCCACATGATGTAACAGGCATGTTTCGCCTATAAGAAACTAGAATGCCAGAAGGAGAAAGGTTGGGAGGAACCACTCTAATAAGATTGGAAGTACCTTTTTCATTATAAGATTTAAGACAGATAAAAAGAGATCTAGATAAATTTTCTAATCTGGATAAGTATATAGAGGCTTTTCAGAATATTATGTATGTTTTTTAATTGACCTGGAAAGATATAATGCTTTTGTTGAATCAAGACTCTTAACAAGACAGAGAAACGTGGGGGTTCTGGCAGCAGCTGAGAGATGCAGATGAGCAATTTATTATCATGGGACTGGAGGTCCCATAGGGAACTTCCAGTTCCCTACTGGAGCACAGGCAGTTCTGCCCCAAGATCCAACGGGGACTATGATAATCCCATTGGGGAATGGTGTTGCTGCCACTTCCAAGCTTTTGGAGGGATTAAGGAGGTGTAAAGTTAAACTTAAATTAAGCACTGTCTTATAGATACAGGATGAAAACCTGGTGGCCTTCCTAGAAAAGTTAAAGGAGGCTCTTATTAAATATATGGCTATCTCTCCTAATAACTCTGCAGCTGAGATGATTCTGAAGGCCAAATCTGTCACTCAGTCAGCTTCAGATATTCCGGGGGAAACTGCAAAAATTGCCTGTTGGCCCAGAAGGGACCCTGGAGGAGTTCTTAACAAGCTGCCAATTGGGTATATTACAACTGAGATCAAGAGGAGAATAAGAAACAGAAAAGGAAGCTTAAGAAAAAACCTCATTTTTTCTTAGTTGCAGCTTTTTGTACTATTTCAGACCAGACTTCCCAAGGTCCTGGTACCAACTACCATTTTTGTGGCTGTTCAGGGCATTGGAAATGAGAATGTCCTCAGAGGGGACAACCAAAATCAAAACCCTGTAAGCCATGCCCCTTTTGTGGAGACAGTCATTAGAGATCTGAATGCCCTCAGAGACCTCAATCTGTGAGGGCTCGGATAACCAGTGTCCTTGAAAGGTACTGTTGGGACCCCAGGCTGTTTAGGTGGCTCCTCTGAAACAACTACCCGTCAGAAATCCAGAGCCTTGGGTAACTCTGGAAATAGAAGGAAAACCGGTTGATTTCCTTCTTGACACTGGAGCCATCTTTTTCTGTCCTCCTTTCCATTCCCAGCCAACCCTCTAAGCTTAGCGTAATGATTAGAGGTGTCTTTGGAAAACTTATGACTAAATAGTTCCGTCAGCCGCTGGGGTGCATATGGGGAAACTTGATTTTTTCACATTCTTTTTTGATAATGCCAGAGAGCCACACTCCCTTGCTAGGAAGTAGCATAAGCTTTATGATTAAATTAGGGACTTTAGTGCTACTAGCTCCAGGACAGGTAAACAGTTGCCTGAATTAT
Organism: Cryptoprocta ferox; assembly: GCA_028646485.1. Taxonomy (NCBI): domain Eukaryota; kingdom Metazoa; phylum Chordata; class Mammalia; order Carnivora; family Eupleridae; genus Cryptoprocta; species Cryptoprocta ferox. The sequence continues at coordinate 87,169,649 of CM053560.1, read as the reverse complement.
AGTAATCTGGATATCAAAGATCAATCTTTCCTTGAGGTAAAATTAAATATGCTTCATGGAATTGTTCTTATGAAAACTAGATGGCCAGAGAAAGATTTGAGGCTTAAAGACCATGAACTAGTTCAGGTACTTAATTAGTCTAATCAATAGTATCACCATATCCAAATAAATATGAAAGAGGGAGGAGAAAAGAAACCCAATATTTAAATTATTAAAATATGACCAGACATGACAAGGACTTTTTGGATGGCTACCATGCGTCTTTCCTTCCTAATGGTGTGGCCTCCTTCCTAGAAGACATTACATTTGGAATGGTCTAATACTCTTTGTATGTCATTTGTAGGAGTTGTCACCTATGCCAGAGAAATAAGACATCCAAGAAAAATTCTGCTAGCCCAGATGTTCCAAACACCCTCTCATTATATCAGACCTCTGGATAACCTCTGAACCTGCCCTGACTGCTATCCCAGTCATCACCCACTTCCGCAGGAATCAATTAAGATGGGTCATCACCTATTCCTAAGGTCAGTTAGGAGTCATGTGTTCAGAGGGAAGAATATGATAGGAAAAGATAGGATAAAATAGGCAGAAAGGGAAAGGATAGGACCTGAGGTCCTTGAGTAGGGAAAAACACATATAAAACAGGACTCTTGCCTATAGTCAGAGGGCGTTCGAAAGTGAATGCCCTCTCTCTGTAAAAAGAGCTTTCCTACTATTCTTCCTTCCTAATCTTATATTCTAATAAACTTTTGCCTACTGCTCATTTTGTGCCCACCTCTTCTTTCCTTGAAGTGACAAGACAAGGAACCCTGGGTATTGAGGTAAAAAAAAAAAAAAATCCTGCAACAATGGGACTTCCTTCATGTCTCCTGTATTGACTCTCTAGATCCTAGATTCAATGTCTTTCTCTTTCTTGATTTAATCTCTTAAATTGGAAGAGCACATTTTTAGGACTTTGGGAGAAAGAGTTCATGGGTGGTATATACAGATCCTTCAATACCACAGGGTCGCACCATTCATCAAAAAAGTCTGCACTGAACACAACATTTTAGAGCTAGAAGAAAATTTTAAACCACGTTCATTTTA
>CM053560.1:87133966-87168063 GCA_028646485.1 Cryptoprocta ferox | reverse complement strand
GCTAAGTGAAATAAGTCAGGCGGAGAAGGACAGATACCATACGTTTGCACTGATAGGTCTAACAGGAGAAACCCAACAGAGGACCATGGGGAGGGGAAGGAGGAAAAAGAGTTAGGGAGAGGGAGGGAGACAAAACACGAGAGACTCTTGAATCCTGAAAACATACTGAGGGGGGAAGGGGAGGGGGAAAAGTAATGGGGGGTGGTGGTCTTGGTGGAGGTCACTTGTGGGGAAGGGCACTGGGTGTTATATGGAAACCAACCTGACAATAAACTATAAAGTTTAAAAAAAAAAAGCCAGAAAAAAAATTAAAAAAAAATAAAGTTGTACGTGAAACCATAGCCACATTTTAACATTGTATTTAAAAAAAACCTTGAGGGGAAAGTTATTTACTGACAATGGTGCTAATATTAGCCATTACTCTTTGTTGTAATAAAGAAAATTACACATAACACCCACCAGAGAGCATCCACTACTTAAGAGTCACTAATAGTAAAGAAGACTGAACAAATTGCCCAGTTGACATCATCCATCCTTCCTTGGCTGTTAGCCACCCAATGCTAGCACAGTGGGCACATGAATGGAGTGTCCACTGTGGAAGGGATGAAGACTGACATCGGTTCAACAGCATGAGTTTCCTCTGATCAAGGCTGATTTAGCTCTTGTTGCTGCTGAATGCCCAACCTACCAGCAATAGAGAACAATACTGAATTCCCAATGTAACATTCCTCAAGACCAAATGCCAAGTTGGCCACATTAGGCTCCTTCCATTCTGGAGAAACCAGAAGTTCCTTGTCACAGAAATAGACACATATTACAGGTATGGGTTTGCTTTTTCTGCCCACAGAACCTCATCCAGTACCACCATCTGAATGCTCATATAATTTTAGATTCACTAACATGGGATTCCACATAATATCATTTCAAACCAGGGGACCTGTTTTACAGAAAAGGAAGTACAAGAGTCGACCCATATCCACAGGATCTATTGACAATATCACATATCTCACCACCCAGAAACTGCCAGCCTGACAGAGCATTGGAACAACTTGCTAACAGTAGAGCTGGACAGCAGTTCTGAGACAATGCTGTGCAAGGATGCCATACTAAAAAATGTATTATATGCATTGGATCAAAGATTTTTATATGGCACTATGCCCCAATACAAAAAATATGGGTGTAGGAACCCAGGGGTGGTGGCAGAAGTGCCCCCCCCTACAATTACCTCTAATGAATGTTAGTGTAGTTTGTGCTTCCTATATTCACAACTCTGAAGTCTGGATAGTTAGAGGTCTTGTTCCCTAAAGGGACACACTTTTGTCAAGAAATATAGCAGAAATCACATTGAAATATAAGCTTCAGATGCCTCTTTGGTACTCTGGACTTCTTGTGTCCAGACACCAGCTGACAAGAAAAGGAGTCCCCATCTTGCCAAAGATAATTAGGATGAGGTAGGGATCCTATTAAACAATCAGGGCAAGAAGGAATAGTGTGGAGCCCACATGATATACTTACCAAATTGTGACTATAATGAATAAGTATAGAAACCCCCACCCTGAAAAACGCATGATGACAAAGTCAAGCCCCTCAGGGAATGAAGGTTGAGTTGCAACACCAGTGAAGCCACCAAGGGCAGCATAGGTAGTATTGGACAATAAGGGAAATCTAGAATTAATAATGGAGGGGGAGATGATGAGTGCCGATTGTATTCTCCAGCTTGACTAGAGCAGTGGGGGTTATAGTTTGTCCCACTAACCATCTTTCCCTCAGGAAAAGTGGTGCCTTCAATCCTGTAGGAGCAACTCCCTAATCATATATAGAAAAATAGACCTACGTAGAACAAGGGGTGGACTGTGGTAAGCAAAGAGATATGCTGCCAGAGTCACCTTCAAGAAAGGGCTTGCTGCCTAGCTGTAAGGATGGAGGTCAGCAACCCCCCAGCTGTGAGCTTCTTCTGAGTCTGCCTCAGCTGTAGAGAGCCATTTTGCTACTGCTCATGCCCTTGCCACATCTGCTGACAGTGAAGTCAGCTGACTGCAGCTGCAGAAATGACCATAGCACACATGGGGAGCAACAAGACCTAAGCAAAGAATTGTGAGAAATAATCATTTTAAAACACATTTTAGGCTGGTGTGTTTACTTAACAATAGATATAGAAATTGTTTTATCTGGAGTGGAGTATTATAACAAAAAGCTGAAACAAGAGGTATTGACTTTAGGACTAGGTGAGAGGTGGAGATTGGAAAAATACTGTTAGTTGGAAGCTGAAAAGGCAGCGTGGTAGGCAGAATAATGCCCCTCCCCAGCAAAGATGTTCACATTCTAATCCCCAGAACCTATGCATATGTGACCTCCAGCAGTAAGAAGGCTTTTGCAGATGTGATTAAGGATCTTGAGATGAGGATAATATCCTGGGTTATCCAGGTGGGCCCAATATAAGTATGGGTATCTTTAAAGTAAAAAAAGATACATAAGCTAGCGTGGTACAAAATGAAAAGTCAACCCACTGTTGCTGGCTTTACAGATGGTTGAAGGGACACACAAGGCAAGGAATGCAGGCAGCGTCTAGAAGCTGAAAAAGGCAAAGGAATAGATTTCCCACCCTGGAGCCTCCAGAAAAGAATACAGTTCAGGCAACATCTTGATTATATTCCTGTGAGAGTCCATGTTGGACTTCTATAGGACTATATAATAATAAATTTATGTTGCTTAAGCCTGCTAAGTTTGTGATAACTTGCTATAGAAGCAAGAGAAAGAATACAAGAATACAGGTTAGAAGGTTATTAGCAAAGGCTTGAAGAATAGTGAACGAATGGTAGAGGGTGGAAAGGCAGTAAAGAAATTACCAAATGCTGAAAAACGTAGGACCTGAGTTTTGCAGTGAAAGAATGCTTAGCAATGTTTTTGCCTGTCATAGATGATAGAAAATGAAGCTTAAGAGCTTACAAATCTCTTAATGAGATTTCCAGGCAGCGTCGTGGTGAAAGTACCAATTAATGTTTTATAACTACTGATGGTAATGTACAAGAAGGAAGAAATGAGCTAAAGAAGGAACTGTTCATTTTTAAAGAAGGAGTTACAGGAAACATTCCAACCCAGCACTTGTCATTGTTAATGGAAAAGGAAGCATGCATAACTGAATGGTGGAGCAGACTGAAGGGAAGACCCAAGAACCAAGGCAAGTGATGGATTAGGAAATCACTACCAGAGGGATGAAATGAACCACAATCAAGGACTATCTCTTGCCCTTAGTGTGGGAGCCCTATTTTAGCTTTATGTCTCTTGTTTCCCCTACCTTTGACTGGAAGTGTAAGGGTGGTTTTTCCATCCTAAAAATCTGGACTGAGAGGCCACTCCCAAGCAGCTATGCCTGAGGAACAGTACCCTGAGGACTTCTATCCTGATTTAGACAATAGGATAATTATTTAAACTTATGCCATATGGGATGATACTTTTAGGGTCAGGGTGAGTATATATTTGCATATGAGTTGGGCAAGAATTGTGGCCAGAGGATGGACTGTGATAGAGAGTCTTCAAAGATGACCCCCCAAGTAATTCCTCCCCTTCCTCTACAAGCATACCATTCCTCCCTTCAAAGGAGCTGGCTTTGTAGCATACTTATTGGTCAAAGCATACTTTGCCCAATAAAATGTGAAAGTAAGACCTGACAGTTTCTGCTTTCATGCTCTTGGTTTTCTGAGCCATCATGTTAGAATTCTAGGCTATTCTGTTGAAGAGAGGGAGCATGTAGAGAGTCCCTAGATACCAGAGGGAGAGAAAGACCACATAGGGAAGAACTTAGATACCCAGTCAATAGCATAAGGCCCCAGACAAGTGGGGAAGGTCTTCTTGAACCTTCTAGCTCATTGGCTTAGCCACCATCTGAATGCAGGCACATAAGTCATTCTAGTTCCACCATTTTAGGGCAGAAGAACCATGATTCAATCCACAGAAACATGAGAAATTTAAAAATCATTGTTTCAGCCATAAGTTTTGGGATGGTTTGTTACATAACAGTAGATAATTGATACAGTAATTTTTTGTTTGTAGAGGAGGAGTTAAGAAAAAAGAAACTTCTGAAGAAAAGACCTGTAGAGAGCTGGGGGCCTGGAGACATTGCTTTTCTTTTTGACTTGCCTCTGTCTCCTTTAGTTGGTTGGTGGTATCTTCACCAATACAATTTTCTTAAAAATTTTGTGAGTCTTCTATAGCAAATTAGTCTACCCCACTAGACAAAAGTCACTTCTATACATCTCTTTTAGACAGGTCTCTTCTACCACAGGCTGAGAATCAGGATGCTGTGGAAAGTGCTCACAGGGCCTATGAGGCATTGCTTGACATCATTCTAAATTTTTTTAAATATTTATTTATTTTTGAGAGAGAAAGAAAGAAAGAATGTGAGCGAAGGGAAGAGAGAGAATCCCAAGCAAGCTCCGCACTGTCTGCACAAAGCCTCATGTGGGGCTCTATCCCATGAACTGCAAAATCATGACCTGAGCCAAAATCAAGAGCCAGATGCTTCACCAACTGAACCACCCAGGTGCCCCGTTCTAAAATCTTAAAGGGTCTTATAGCCTCTGATTTATCATAACCCTGAGACCACATTTTACTCCTTATTTTTGGCACCTTGGGCTATTTATCTTTGCCCTGAGACTAGTTATAATATTAAAAATAATATTTCTGGCTGGTAAAGTTGAAAATAAAAATGGTAGAGAATACTTCAGAGACTGTTATAGACGCACTCTGAGTTTATAGGAGGATATGATGTCTATATAGTTTACTTTTCTCTCTAAACTCATCATAAAAAACTTTGAAAATAATACATTTTAAAATAAATAGAAGTTAAACTTGGAATATCTATTTTGTTATTAAGTGTATTATAAACATCCGCAGTAATGAAATGATGTATAATCATAATAAGCATCCATGAACATTTAATAAACAACTGTTTTCTAAAAGCAGAAAGGAACATGAGTAAAAGTTCTGGTTAGATTTTTAAAGTGGAAGCTCATTACTTATTAGCATAAGAAATACTTTATGTTTAGTTGTCCTATGTGAAAGTGTCAGTTGCCTCTAGTTCTCTGCTGGGAATTGAAAAAAACAATTCAAATACTTACAAAACAGTATTTACCTTATTTATTGCTAAACACTAATAACTTAAGATTTACAATCTTGTTATCAGGGCAATGGTTTCTTTTGGCAAATATATATCCTTGGCAGTGCTGCAGATAGATCTAAATTACTGAATCAGAGGCACCTGGGTGGCTCAGTCGTTTAAGCATCTGACTTAGGCTCAGATCATGATCTCCTGGTTCATGAGTTCGAGCCTCACATCTGGCTCTGTGCTGACAGCTCAGAGCCTGAAGCCTGCTTCAGATTCTGTGTCTCCCTCTCCCGCTGCCCCTCTCTCACTCATGCTCTGTCTCTGTCTCTCTCAAAAATGAACATTAATTTTTTTTTAAATTATTGAAATAAAGTTTCTGATTTGATTACTCCTTTTTTAATTGATTATACATTTTGGAATTTTATAACTACCATGAATCTGATAAATACATTGTTTCATTATCTTCGGGGTTTTTTTAAGTCTAAATATAATGGATTGTAAGTGTAATGGAATAAAAACAATTGTAGATTTCTTGGGTTTTTTTTGTTGATTTATTTTGAGAGAGAGGGATAGAGAGCAAGTGGGTGTGGGGCAGAAACAAGAGGGAGGAAGGGAGAGAGAGAGAGAAAGAGAGAAAGAGAGAGAGAGAGAGAGAGAGAGAGAGAGAGAAAGAGAGAGAGAGAGAGAGAGAGAGAGAGAGAGAATCCCAAACAGGTTCCACACCGTCCACGTGGGGCTTGAACCCACGAACTGCAAAATCATGATCTGAGCCGAAACCAAGAGTCAGAAGCTTAACTGCCTGAGCCACCCAGGTGCCCCAAATGTAGATTTCCTATACTCTCAAAGATTACCTAATTTTCTTTTTATCTTCGGGGATTTTTTCCCATAGTGATATATTACTAAATGTTTGCTACTGTAACCTCTTCTTCTCTAATTTCTCAAGTAAATATTTCATGAACGCTTTAGGAAACCCTAGAGAAACTTTTAGTACTTTAACACATAATAAGTTCTGATTTTAAAGTACTTTGTCCAGAAGGAAGGAAAGAAGGAAGGAAGGAAGGAGGGGAGGGAGAAAGGAAGGGGGAAAATACACTGACTGAACAAAGTGACCTAATGTTTTATAATCTCAAGGGGAAAAAATATTTTTTTTCTTTCCAAGACATATTTCCCTGAAAACATGTTTTTTGTATTTAAAAAATAGAAGCCTTTGTTACTTTTGGAAAATACTTTTGTAAAGTTAAAAATGTTTTCCAAATTTAAGTCTGGACACCTCAATTTATTTTAACAATGGGAGTTAAGAAGCTATTCCAAAAGTAAATTGATTTTACTTCTCAGATGAAATCAATGTACAGAGACATTTAAAGCTGGAACACAGTATCTTCAGAGATCCACGCTATCCTCCTGGACATGTGACAGGTCCTTGGAGGCACTACATGAGAAGAAAGGCTGCATAAGGAGTAACTGAAGTACCTTAGTCAGTAGTACCAAATCCCTAGACGAGTTAGAGAGACCTTCTTGAACTTTCTAGCTCAGCTTAGCCACCAGCTGAATGCAGCCACAAAGCAAACCCAGTTAACATCACTTGAAGCAGCTATAGAAAATATTTAAACTGTATACCATATAAACTTTATATTAAGCAACCAGGTAGTTGACTGAATATTTTTCACTGTCTAGTCAGTGACTCTGTTGTAATATGAAAGTAGCCATACTTGAAAGGTTTTACTATATACAGGAAAACTGAAGGTTTGTGAGTCATTGCTTTTTCTCCCCAAGATTGCCAACATTAAGTCTTTAAATATAATGTGCACATTAAAACTAGTGAGTAGCATATTGCTCATTAAAGTTGGTTTGCAAATTGTTGAAAATCACCTTTTTATATCCATCTATTAGTAATAATAAATACTTGGTATTTCAAATTTCCGTTTTCTAGAAAGCAGAACACTATTCTAGTATGTATATCATTGTACATCAATGATTTTGATTATAGGTTGGTGAAAAACTGGTTGTAATTAAATGCTATCCAATCTGAGTCTTTTGGGGCAGTGAATTTTTTTTATTAAGTTTTTAATTTTAATTCCAGTGTAGTTAACATACAGTGTTATATTAGTTCAGATATACAAATAGTGATTCAACAGTTCTACACATTACTCAGTGCTCTTCATGACAGTGAATTTGAATAAAAAACTGCTGCTTTTTCAATCTACCTGTATTAAGATCTTCTTTTCAAGGTGCAATCGATTTTCAAGGTGAATGTTTCTGTCCCCCTCCTCAAATTCATATGTTGAAAACCTAATGCCCAGTGTGATGTTATTAGGAAGTAGGGCCTCTGGAAGGTGATTAGGTAATGAGACTGGAACCCTCATGGATGGAACCTTTATAAGAAAAGAAACCCAGAGAAATAATCTCTTCTTATATTGGTCAGAATTACACCACATGCACACCCCAAAGTAATCATTGACAAGGGCTCTCAATCAGTATTTGCCTTTAAACTCGACTGGCTTAGGGGCTCTTGGGTGGCTCAGTTGGTTATGACTTTGGGTCATGATCTCACAGTATGTGAATTCTAGCCCTGCATCAGGCTCTGTGCTGATAGCTCAGACCCTGGAGCCTGCTTCAGATTCTGTGTCTCCCTCTCCCTCTCTGCCCCTCCCTTGCTTGTGCTCTGTCTCCCTCTCTCTCTCAAAAATAAACATTAAAAATTTTTAAAAATAAAATAAGTAAATAAAAAAATAAATGGAAGGGGAAAGGGGATGATTATTGGGTTGATTAATATTTTTCAAACTTCCGGTAGCAACCCATTAGAGGATCATGAAATCAATTTAGTGGGGTGTAGTCAACATCTTACAAAATGAAATGAAGTAAAATAAAACAGAAATGATAACTTCATCATACTTAATAGGTGCTAACATGCTTCGTGAAACATGTTTTATGCATGTTTATATTCAGTCATGATGTAAGATGAATTTCTTAGTGTAGGTCAAATTCAAAGAGTTTAAAAGTCCCTTGAGTAGACAACCAGCTGTGTCTGCTATAGACAGTCCCTACTGGTCTTCTGAAAATTAGTTAAGGGAGTATTTGATCTGATTCTTTCTTACAAGATATATTGAGGCTTACCAGGCAAAAGAGACCCAAGAGTAAAAATTATCTAAAGTATGTGAACTATCTAAAATATGTGGCCATATATAATTATTTAAAAACAAACTAGATAATAACAATAAAAACTGCCATCTAATGAGAAATTATACTCATAGGATTTTATGTACAATCTCTTAATTTGCTCGGCATCCTAAGATTATGTATTATTCTCATTTTAAGATGACAAAAAACAACCAAACAAGACTCATAGGTTAGTAAGTTGGTGAAAGTCACAGAGCAAGTAAGAGAACTTAGATTTAAACTTAGGTCTTTGTGATTTAAAGAAGCTCAAGTTTATTGACTACATTAATCTACCTCTCCAATGCTCAAATTCCTCCAAACAATTTATCACTATAGCAGCAGTTTTGTTCTATGGAACAATGGTAGTGTTAATTTAAAGCCATTTTAAAATTATGCAAACAGAAGCAACCACATAAAATATTTCATGTTTGATAAGGAAGGGAAATAAACCCCACAAATTTCTAAGTAATTGAGGCCTTTCTAATGGTAATTTCAAAGTGACTCATGGACTATTTTCCTTATTTCTAGTTGAAATTTTCCAGTCAGCAAAAGAAATGGCATACAATGTTTTATTCAAATCTAGGCATATGGTACAACTGTTCTTCTAATGTAGACCATTGGCTGAGTATTTGTGTTGATATAATAAAAAATTTTGTTTCAACTATAATTTTTATACATAAAGTAGTGGTTGCTCTATGTCAGGAAGTAAGCTGCTTATATACTTAGATTTTTTTAAAGCTTTTATTTCATTTTTTTCCATTTATGGCTGTAGAGCCCATTCATCTGCTTGAACAGTTGGATACAAATAGTGTTATTACTGAGTGCTTTAAAATGAACGTTTCCCTCTTCTTGGTGCCTCAGAGAAAGACCTTAAGATTGCCAAATTTTCCCTGCTTCACCCATTAAAACAGAACATGTGCTACAGGTATTAGAACTGTAGCTCTATGAATATAATAATGCAAAAAAGTAAAATTAATAATAATTAACCAATAAACCAATAATTAGCCAATAAGTATGTGTTCACTCTACCAAAGATGTAGTCCTATATGACTAGAAATACTGGGGTTTCACATCCTAAAATCAGAATTGGAATGGATATCTAGTGCTAACATTTGGGGACCTGATCTCCTGCTGTTATCAGCAATGTTAATCTTGAGAATTCTTCCTCCTCATTTGTGTTGAATGATTAATAAATTCAATAAAATTAAGATCACTAAGATTATGCAAAAATAATTTTTAATTTATCTGATACATGTTAATTGACCCAAGTGTACAAAGCATGTTGCATGTAAGAGCATTACAGAAGCTAGACTAGAAACTTACCTGCCAAGAATACAATGCTTATTTAAATATCACAGTTAAAGGGAATTCTATCATTCTTAGGGTGGATTATTTAATATGTTTTAAACCTGTCTGGCTGCTTCTAGCTATCTAGCTTATTCTCAGCTGCTACTGTTAATGGGTAATTATACTTTTGAGGATATCAGACCATGTTAACACCACCCAGAAGAATATATTTTGAAATGTAACTTTATTGAAAAGCAAAAATAGAATACATTTGAAATCCAAATTGTACCTTTATCCAACAAGTATCTATTGAATATCCTCTTTTTTTATAATATAATTTGTCAAATTGGTTTCCATACAACACTCAGTGTTAATCCCAACAAATGCCCTTCTCAATGCCCATCACCCACTTTCCCCTCTCCCCTAACCCCCATTAACCTTGCCTCCCTCCTTCTCTGTAACTTATTTTTCCCTTTCCCCTCCCCCATGGTCTTCTGTTATGTTTCTCAAGATCCACATAAGAGTGAAAACATATGGTATCTGTCTTTCTCTGCCTGACTTATTTCACTTAGCATAATACCCTCCACATCCATCCAAGTTGCTACAAATGGCCAGATTTTCTTCTTTCTCATTGCCATGTAGTATTCCATTGTATATATAAACCACATCTTCTTTACCCATTTGTCAGTTGATGGACATTTAGGCTCTTTCCATGATTTGGCTCTTGTTGAAAGTGCTGCTATAAACATTGGGGTATATGTACCCCTATGCATCAGCACTCCTGTATCCCTTGGGTAGATCCCCAGCAGTGCAATTGCTGGGTCATAGTTGAGTTCTATTTTTAATTTTTTAAGGAACCTCCACACTGTTCTCCAGAGCAGCTGCACCAGTTTGCATTCCCATGAACAGTGTAAGAGTGCCTGTTTCTCCACATCCTCACCAGCATCTATAGTCTCCTTATTTGTTCATTTTAGCCACTCTGACCAGTGTGAGGTGATATCTCAGTATGGTTTTGATTAGTATTTCCCTGATGATGCGTGATGCTGAGCATCATTTCATGTGTCTGTTGGCCATCTGGATGTCCTCTTTGGAGAAGTGTCTGTTCAAGTCTTCTGCCCATTTCTCCACTGGATAATTTGTTTTTTTGGGTGTGATGTTTGGTGAGTTCCTTATAGATTTTGGATACTAACCCTTTATCCGAGATGTCATTTGCAACTATATTTTCCCATTCCGTCAGTTGCCTATTAGTTTTCTTGATTGTTTCCTTTGCAGTGCAGAGCTTTTTATCTTGACGAGGTCCCAATAGTTCATTTTTGCTTTTGATTCCCTTGCCTTTGGATATGTATCGCGTAAGAAATTGCTGTGGTTGAGGTCAAAGAGGTTGCTTCCTGCTTTTTCCTCTAGGATTTTGATGGTGTCCTGTCTCACGTTCAGATCCTTCATCCATTTTGAATTTATTTTTGTGTATGGTGTAAGAAAGTGGTCTAGTTTCATTCTTCTGCATGTTACTGTCCAGTTCTCCCAGTACTATTTGTTAAAGAGGCTGTCTTTTTTCCACTGGATAGTCTTTCATGCTTTGTCAAAGATTAATTGACCATATATTTGTGGGTCCAATTCTGGGTTCTCTATTCTATTCCATTGGTCTATGTGTCTGTTTTTGTGCCAATACCATACTGTCTTGATGATTACAGCTAAAAGCTAGAGTCTGGGGTTGTGATGCCTCCCGTTTTGGTTTTCTTCTTCAATATTACTTTGGCTATCTGGGGTCTTTTGTGGTTCCATACAAATTTTAGGATAGTTTGTTCTAGCTTTGAGAAGAATGCTGGTGCAATTTTGATTGAGATTGCATTGAATGTTGTAGATTGCTTTGAGTAGTAATGACATTTCAACAAATGTTTATTTTCCAATCCATGAGCATGTAATATTTTTCCATTTCTTTGTGTCTTCTTCAATTTCCGTCATAAGTTTTCTATAGTTTTCAGCATATACAGGTCTTTTACATCTTTAGTTAGATTTATTCCTAGGTATTTTATGGTTTTTGGTGCAATTGTGACTGGGATCAGTTTCTCAATTTCTCTTTCAGTTGCTTCATTATTGGTGTATAAAAGTGCAACCGATTTCTGTACATTGATTTTGTACCCTGTGACTTTGCTGAATTCATTAATCAGTTCTATCAGACTTTTGGTGGAGTCTGTCAGGTTTTCCATGTAGAGTATCATGTTTGTGAAAAGGGAAAGTTTGACTTCATCTTTGCCAATTCTAATGCCTTTTATTTCATTTTGTTTTCTGATTGCTGATGCTAGGACCTCCAACACTATGTTAAACAACAGTGGTGAGAGTGGACATCTCTGTCGTGTTCCAGATGTCAGGGGAAAAGCTCTCCGTTTTTCCCCATTGAGGATGATATTAGCTGTGGACTTTGCATAATTGGATTTTATGATGTTTAAGTATGTTCCTTCTATCCTGACTTTCTCAGGGGTTTTTATTAAGAAATCATGCTATATTTTGTCAATTGACAGGATCATATGGTTCTAATGTTTTCTTTTGTTAATGTGATGTATCACATTGATTTGTGAATATTAAACCAGCCTTGCAACCCAGGAATGAATCCCACATGATCATGGTGAATAATTCTTTTTATATGCTGTTTAATTAGATTTGCTAGTATCTCGTTGAGAATTTTTGCATCCATATTCATCAGGGATATTGGCTTGTAGTTCTTTTTTTGTTGGATTTCTGTCTCGTTTAGGAATCAAAGTGATGCTGGCTTCATAGAATGAGTACAGAAGTTTTCCTTCCATTTCTATTTTTTGGAACAGCTTGAGAAGGATAGGTATTAACTCTGATTTAAATGTCTGGTAGAATTCCCCAGCGAAACCATCTGGTACAGGACTCTTATTTGTTGGGAGATTTTTGATAACTGATTCAATTTCTTCACTAGTTATGGGTCTGTTCAAATTTTCTATTTCTTCCCATTTGAGTTTTGGTAATATGCGGGTATTTAGGAATTTGTCCATTTCTTCCAGGTTGTCCAATTTGTTGGCATGTAATTTTTCATAGTATTCTCTGATAATTGCTTGTATTTCTGAGGGATTGGTTGTAATAAATCCATTTTCATTCGTGATTTTATCTGTTTGGGTGCTCTCTCTTTTCTTTTTGAGAAGCCTGGCTAGAGGTTTATCAATTTTGTTTATTTTTTCAAAAAACCAACTCTTGGTTTCATTGATCTGTTCCACTGTGTTTTTGGATTCTATATTGTTTATTTCTACCCTGATCTTTATTATTTCTCTTCTTCTGATGGGATTGGGGTGTCTTTGTTGTTCTGCTTCTAGTTCTTTATGTGTGCTATTAGATTTTGTATTTGTGATTTTTCTTGTTTCTTGAGATAGGCCTGGATTGCAATATATTTTCCTCTTAGGAATGCCTTTGCTGCATACCAAAGGATTTGAATTGTTGTATTTTCATTTTTATTTGTTTCCATGTATTTTTTAATTTCTTCTCTAATTGTCTCGTTGACCCATTCATTCTTCAGTAGGATGTTTTTTAACCTTCATGTTTTTGGAGGTTTTCCAGACTTTTTCCTGTGGTTGATTTCAAGTTTCATAGTATTGTGATCTGAAAGTGTGCATGGTATGATCTCAATTCTTTTATATTTATTGAGGGCTGCTTTGTGGCCCAGTATGTGATCTAACTTGGAGAATGTACTATGTACACTCGAGAAGAAAGTGTATTCCATTGCTTTAGGATGCAGAGTTCTAAATATCTCTGTCAATTCCATCCAGTCCAATGTGTCATTCAGGGCCATTGTTTCTTTAGTGATTCTCTGTCTAGTTGATCTATTCATTGCTGTAAGTGGAGTATTAAAGTCCCCTACAATTAGCACATTCTTATCAACAAGATTGCTTATGTTTGTGATTAATTGTTTTGTAAATTTGGGTGCTTTCAAATTTGGTGCATAGACATTTATAATTGTTAGCTCTTCCTGATGGATAGACCCTGTAATTATTACATAATGCCCTTCTTCATCTCTTGTTACAGCCTTTACTTTAAAGTCTAGTTTGTCTGATATAAGTGTGGCTACTCCAGCTTTCTTTTGACTTCCAGTAGCATGGCAGATAGTTCCCCATCCCCTCGCTTTCAATCTGAAGGTGTCCTCTGGTCTAAATAATGAGTCTCTTGTAGACAGCAAATAGATCGGTCTTGAGTTTTTATCCATTCTGATACCATATGTCTTTTGATTGCAGTATTTAGTCCATTTACATTCAGTGTTATTATTGAAAAATATGCATTTAGAGTCATTGTGTTCTCTGTAGGATTCATGCTTGTAGTGATGTCTCTGGTACCTTGTGTTCCTTGCAATATTTCCCTCATAGAGTCCCCCTTAGGATCTCTATGTAGGGATGGTTTAGTGGTGGTGAATTCCTTTAGTTTCTGTTTTTTTTGGGGAAAACCTTTATCTCTCCTTCTATTCTGAATGACATGCTTGCTAGATAAAGGATTCTTGGCTTCATACTTTTCCTGTTCATTATATTGAAGGTTTCCTGCCATTCCTTTCTGGTCTGCCAAGTTTCAGTAGATAGGTCTACTACCACCCTTATGTGTCTGCCTTTGTATGTTAAGTCTGGTTTATCCCTAGCTGCTTTCAGAATTCTCTATTTATCCTTGTATTTTGCCAGTTTCACTATGATATGTTATGCAAAAGATCAATTCAAGTTATGTCTGAGGGGAGTTCTCTGTGCCTCTTGGATTTCAATGTCTGTTTCCTTTCCAGGTTGGGAAAGTTCTCAGCTATGATTTGTTCAAGTACCCTTTCAGCACCTTTCTCTCTCTTCTTCTTCATTTGAAATTTCTATGATATGGATATTGTTCCTTTTGATTGCATCACTCAGTTCTCGAATTCTCCTTTCGTGTTCCTGGATCACTTCATTTCTCTTTCTTTTTTTTTTTTTTTTGGTTTCCTTTTTTCCCATAATTTTATCTTCTAATTCACCTATTCTCCCCTCTGCCTCTTCAATCTGTGCTGTGGCCACCTCCATTTTATTTTGCACCTCATTTATAGCATTTTTTAATTCACCATAACTATTTTTAAGATCCTTGATCTCTGCGGCAATGGAGTCTCTGCTGTCTTCTCTGCTTTTTTCAAGCCCAGCAATTTTATGACTATTATTCTAAATTCTTGTTTAGTTATGTTGCTTATATCTGTTTTTGATCAATTCTTTAGCTGTCACTGTTTCCTGGAATTACTTTTGAGGAGAAGTCTTCCGTTTCATCATTTTGGTTAGTTTTCTGCTCCTTGTAAGTTCTAAAAGCTTGTTATGTGCTGTGCACCTGAAAGTACTGCTATATTAAAGGGGGCTCATACAGTGTCCAGGGCCTGGCCATTCCAGAGGTTTTTTGGGGGGAGTGTTAGTTGCTCTCTGTTGTTGTGACTTTGGTTATTTTATTTCCCTACTCGTAATGATCTTTTGGATCCTCCACCAGGTGTGCTTTGGTTTGCTCCTTGAAGTACCCTCCGAAAGGAAAACAGACCAACAGGAAACAAAAACACACAAACGCACAAACAAATAAAACAAACAAGCAAACAGACAAAAAAAAAAAAAAGACAATCTAAAAGCATAAAACCAGAAACACCAGCTACAAGTAAAGAACAGGGTGGAGGCAGCGCTGATGAAAGAGCATATACAAAGAGAGAAATGACAGAGGCAGGGAGAAAGAGAAAATGAACATTGGCCAGGCAGAGAGAGTAAAAGGCTTAATCCAGAGAGAGAGAGAAAGGAGAATAAGGAAGGAAGTGAGGAAAAAGAAATGAAGATAGACTTATACAGAGAAACTAGATGGCCTGATTATTCCAGAGAGAGAAAGGAAGGTAAAGAAGGAGGTGTAGAACATGCATCAAGAGAATGCATTAAACATGTCTGTTTAAGCAAACCAATAACCAAAGTAACCAGCCTAGAGGAGGAAAGAGATAAGGAGAAATGGGAGAATATATCTGAATAACAAGAATTGACCTAGAGTTAATCCAGGCAATGCCACAGTGTTGTTCTGGAGGAGGGAGCATCTGGTTCGCAACCTCTATCCAGCTCCAGTAGAGAAGCGGCTGTCCAGCGCGGAGGGGCGTGGTTTGATGTAGGCGGGTCCCACCTCCACTGTGGGTCCCGAGGACCAATCCCTGAGGGCCCTCATTGGTGGTTGTGGGGAGAAAAATGGCGACCCCCCCCCCCAGTCCCTTCTTCACAGACTAGGTGTCCCAATCACTCCTTTGGATCCGTCCTCACTGTGCTGCGGGTGCAGACAGGTGGCTGTCTTGCTCTGCCATCTCCTATGTCCCACACTTAACTGCATTTTAAACTTTCGCTCCATGCGCGTTAATGATGCCGCCAGAAAGGTAATCCCATGGCTGTGCTGCAGCACGTCAGAGGAGGGGACCTGATTCTCCTGCTGCCGACTGCGCCCCTGACATACCACCAAACCCAGAGGTGACTCCCCTCTTCCTCAGGTGTGGGAACAGGGCAGCGGGCCCCAGTCAGAAGAAAGCCCTGCAGTTAGAGATGGAATGATGGGATCCCTCTCCGACCAGGTCTGAGGTTTTTCTCTTGTCCAGATACAGACCTAGGCTTCCCCAGCTGCTCTTTCTCTTCCCTTTGTCTCTCCGCAGAAGGAGATCCCTGCCCTTCGTGCCGCCACAGCCCTTTTTATCTCCCCCGGTTCGCAATCGTGCACCTATTGGGCTGTCTGGTTTTCCCGTTTTCTTTCTAGTAGACTCCGTCTCTTTTCCTCCCAGACTTTTGGGGTTCAGAGTCCTTTGGCTTTAGCCCTTCTTTGTTTGAGAGATGCAGGGAATATGGATTCCCTTACCTCTCTGCCATATTGGCCCCTCCTCTATCCTATTGCCAGATATATCCTATATTGCTTCTATCCTCTATATGCCAGATATATCCGCCATGCCTGTGACTTTTTTTAAAAATTTTGATTTCCAAATGTTCATCACTAGTATTGAGAAATGTGATTTATATTGTATGTTGGCCTGTATATGAATTTGCTAAACTCACTTATTATGTGAGTTTTATTTTGTTTTTGTTTTAGATTCCTTGGAATTTTCTTCACAGACAACCACATCATCTGTGAACAGAGACAGTTTTGTTTTTTCCTTTCCAGTAAGTATGCCTTTTATTTTTTTTCTTGCACACTTGAGTTGGCCAAGACTTCCAGTATAACGTTGGATAGAAGCGTGAGAGCAGACATCCTTTACTTGTTCCCATTATTAGGGGGAAAGAATTTAAACCTTCACCATTAAGCATGATGTTAGCCTTAAGTCATATGTGTATATGCATGTGCATGTTTATACATGTTACCCATTATGAGGTTTAGGAAGTTCCCTTCCATTTATAGTTTGTTGAGTTTATATGTAAGTAATGAATGGAATTTGAACTTTATCAAATGCTTTTTTTCTTTTTGCATCTATGAATTCTTTCTTCTTTAATCTGTTGAAACTGTGAAATACAGTTTTCTAATTTTATTTTCAAATGTTGGACTACCCTTGCATTCCCTAGATTCTACTTGGTTGTAATGTATTATCCTATTTATGTATTGTTAGATTTGATATATAATTTGATCAAACACATTTGGTATATTGAATATATTTGATATATTGCTAGATTTTGTTGAAGATTTTTATGTCCCTATTTGTGGGGTATGTTGTGCCATAGTCTTTTTATTATGACTTTCTTTCGTTTGGTATCAGAGTAATATTGGCCTCCCCAAACGAATTGAGAAGTATTCCCTCCTTTTGTGTTTTATGGAAGAGTTTGTGTAAATTTATATTCTTTCTTTCATTCTTTTTTTAAAATGTTTATTTATTTTGAGAGAGAGAGAGAGAGAGAGAGAGAGAGAGAGAGAGAGGCAGAGAGAGGGAGAAAGAGAATCCCAAGCAGGCTCCACACTGAACCTGAAACCCAACTTGGGGGCTGGAACTCATGTATCATGAGATCATGACCTGAGCCAAAACAAGGAGTTGGATGCTTAACAGACTGAACCACCCAAAGCACCCCTGTATTCTTTCTTAAGTGTTTGGTAGAAGTGACCATTGGAGGTATTTGGGTCTAGATTTTTCCATTTTGGGAAAGTTTATGAGTAAAGTCAAATTTCTTCACAGATATAGGAAAATTTAGGTTTTAACTTTTTTTTTAGTGAGTTTTGGCAGTTTATTTCTTTAAAGAATTAGTCCAATTCATCTGACTTGTGAAATGTATGGGTATTTAGTTGTTCATAGGATTCCCTTATTACCCTTTTAATGCCTACAAGGGTCTATAGTCTATTTTTTCCTGATTAATCTAGGTAGAGGTTTATCGATTTTATTGATTTTTCAAAGAATAAACTTTTTGTTACCTTGATTTTATCTATTTTTTATTTATTTATCATTTACTTTTTTGCTTGCTTTGAGTTTAATTTGCTTTTCTTCCTAGTATTTTAATATGAAAACTTAGATTATTGATTTGAGATCTTTTTTATTTTCTAACATAAGCATTTAATGCTATAAATTTTCTTCTAAGTACTACTGTAGTTACATCCCACGAATTTTAATATGTTTATTTTCATTTTCAATCAGTTCAAAATAATTTTCAATTTCCTTTGAGACTTCCTTTTTGACCCATGGATTACTTAGAAGTGTGCCATTTAATTTTCAAATGTTTGGGATTTTCCAGAAAGTTATTGATTTCTAATTCCTTTTGAGCAGAAAACAAATTATTATTGTTCTATTATTTTAAAAAATATTATTATTGTTCAATTATTTTAAAAAATTATTTATGATATGCATTATGGTCCAGGATATGATCTATCACCATGAATTTCCTGGAATACTTGAAAAAAAATGTATGTTCTGTTGTTAGAGTTTCCGTTAAGTGTCAAGTTAGTTGATGATGTTGTTCAAGTGGTCTGTAATCACTGGGAGACATAGATTGTAGTTGGCTTACTTCATCTTGGCAAGCAGTGGATTTTGAGCCCAGATTATTATTTTTATTATGCCATGACGAAGTATTTAAAACTTTCTAAAAGCTCAAAAATCCCTTATGTATTGTGCAACATACTTCTTGATTTTAAATTCATCTTCATACTGTGAGAAAGTTTTATTTTTACTTAGGACATGTAAAAAGTTTTTTCTTTCTTTCTTTCTTTCTTTCTTTCTTTCTTTCTTTTTTTGCAAACAGACTTAAAATATTTTATTTCATTGATTGCTCATTGCAAACAGGATTTACATATGTTTCCTAGTATATCCAAATTTTAAAGATATGCCCTTCTGACTCTAGTTTTTTTTTTTTAAGTTTTTATTTAAATTCCAGTTAGCATACAATGTAAAATTAGTTTCAAGTGTACAATATAGTGATTTGGCACTTCATTATATCACCCAGTGCTCATCACAACAAGTGCACTTCTTGGGTGTCTGGGTGGCCCAGTCAGGTAAGCATCTGACTTTGGCTCAGGTCATGATCTTGCGGTTCATGAGTTTGAGTCCTGCATCTAGCTCTGTGCTGACAGCTCAGAGCCTGGAGTCTGCTTCAGATTCTGTGTCTCCCTCTCTGCCCCTCCTCTGCTTACACTCTGTATCTCTTTCTCTCTCTCAAAATTAAATAAACATTAAAAAAATTAAAAAATAAAAGAAAGTTCACTCTTTAATCCACATCACCTATTTCACCCATCTCCCTACCCACCCACCCCCACTTCCCTCTGATAACCATCAGTTTGTTCTCTGTAGTTAAGTCTGTTTCTTGGATTGCCTCTCTCACTCTCTTTTTTCCCTTTGCTCATTTGTTTTGTTTCTTAAATTCCACATATGAGTTAAATCATATGGTATTTGTCTTTCTCTGGGTAACTTATTTCGCTTAGCATAATAGTCTCTAGCTCTATCCATGTCATTGCAAATGGCAAGATGTTAATGGCTGAGTATATATATATATATATATATATATCCCACATGTTCTTTATCTATTCATTAGTTGATGAGTTAATGGACACTTGCGCTGTTTCCATAATTTGGCTATTGTAGATAATGCAGTCATTTCCTTTTGGAGTCAAAAGGTTACTTCTCCTTAGTTATAGAGGGCAAAGTGAGGCATAGTGAAGGAAAGAAATCTATTAAACTACTGCATCAGGTAAGGAATCTGAGCTTATATTTCCTTCTGGCTGACTACTCTTCCATGCTTTCTTCCATTCATGAGTTAGAGAGGCAGGTTAGAGTGGTGTTTCTCATCTTTAAAAAAGAAAAGATAAAGAAAAAAACAACAACAAAAGAAATGTTCTCTTTTCACAAATATAAATGTCCTCTACTCTTTTCATTTTACATTTAAATTGTCTAAACATATGAAAATTTTTGACTTAATGAAAGTTTTTAGTACTTTAGAGTTTCCCCCCTCAAATTCCTCATGTTCCCCTCTCCTAAGATTCAAACACATTTCTTAAGGGTGAGACACCTTATGTTGGAAGTGCAAATTATTTCTCCCTACCAGAAAATCTGTACCTGTCAATCTGGGGATCCTTTGGCAATCTTCTTGTTCTTTAAAGTCTTGTACACCCTAAATGGTCAGACTGTTGCTCATCTGTATATCCAGAAATAGAGTAGGTTCAACTATATTAGATAGTTTCCTCCCTTTCCAGACCCATGTCTTCTGGACAGGAAGAGGACACAAAGAAGGCAGCTAGTTTATACAAAAGCATGTAAAAGAATCACCTCTGCCACAGCCGGTGAGGACAACTAGTGATAGGTTAGAGATGGTTGGCCAAGGCCTGAAGGCCAGCAAACTCTTGGGGCAGGGTAGGCATTACCAACAGGTCACTAGTCATGAGAAACTTTTCTTCTTTGCTGTTTGTTATGGAAGTGAAACCGTATTAACTCTGTTGCCAAGTATGCCATCATTTAAACAGAGTCAAAAGAGAGACTACCAGACAAATCTATTCTTTGTCAGGTTTCTTCCCAACATACTTGAAATAATGGGGGAAAGTGACATGATATTATGTCAATGAGTCATATTAACCCCCTTTCTTTTTTTTCTAAGTTGTTTTTGGATCTTGGGCATATTGGCTGTGGAATGATACAGGGTATTTTGAAGAATTTTCCTAGAATCCCTACAATGTTATATAAAATATGAGTAAATCTATAGAGGTATGGAGAAAGAAAAACAGCACTGAAAATAAGAGAGGGAGTGAGCAAGAAAATGGACCAGGCTGAGAATAAGAGTGTGCATGAGACTAAAGGCCTGGCATGTTTTAAACCTGAGATCAACATCGTTTCTTAATTGATCTTCTTGTGTCTATTTTCACCCTCCTCTAATTGAGGTTCTTCTATGCCAGAGTCAGTTCTTACACTGCAAATCTAACTGTGTTGGTCCTTTCCTTAAAACTCTTTAGAGGATGAAGTCCCTTCTTATCTAGTATCCTAGTATCCTTCTTATCTAGGATCCTAGTCCTCTGCTTTACTCTCACCAACTACCATCCTTTACTTTAGGCTTAGATGATTGTCATTTCCTTTCAGTTTCTGAAGACACTGGGCTATGTCATTCCTCTTTGCCTTTGTGTTATTCCTTTTCCCTGGAATGTCTGGTTCTTGTCTTCATTGGTCATTTGTGTTATGATACTTCCTCTGTGACTTCTTCCCGGGCCATACATTCTATCAGAGTTAATTTCGTCTTCTGTAAAACATTGTACATAGTATTTTCATTATAGCATTGCTTGTTATATGCCAATTATTGGTATTGTGTTTGTCGTGCCATTGATCTGTGAACTTTTTTTGGGCAAGGACAAAGTCTTATTTGTCTATCATCTGTATCTAACACTGTACACCATAAATTCTTAGAGAATTTTGGTTGATCTAAGTCAAAGAGAACTGTAATAAGAAGTCACAATATAGACTTTCACTTTGTAGACTCTTAAGCTCAAATATGCAGCTGTGTTGTGCTATTATGATATATCCTTCATCTGACTTAGGAAAAAGAAACTAAACAATTTTATTTTAGGCAGATAGATGGTTTAAGTAATCATGTTCTCTTTTTCCATTGGGATAAGGATATTCCACTGGGATAAGGGAAAATATGAACAGAAGCTTTTATACCAATATTTTATAGTTAGGGAGAAAAGGATTGCAAATTTTTCTAAAGCTGGTTAGAAAAATTGGGGCCCTTTGCAATGTGATACTTCTAAAAATAATGCCCAGAGGGACAGCAGTTCTAGAGAATACTAAATCCAAGTGTGGCTAGATTCCATCTTCATTTTGGAAACAGCCACAGCTGTGGCCAGCCCAGTCAGACAATGGAATGCAGTTGGGGATTTGATATGGGGGGAAAGGAGAGGAAACTTGGTTTTCTGTTCTGAAGTATCTGGCACATAGTTCCAGGTCCCTTCCCTTCCCCCATCTCCAGACCCCAATCCTTCTTCATCACCTAGGAAATGTATTGGTGACTGGGGTAAGATCTGGCATTTGGATTTTGTTTGTACTCTTGGGAATATTGTGCTAAGATGACAATATTATACTGTACATCTCTAACTCTCTCCAAGTATGGACAAGTACCAAGTTAAGCCACAGAGAAATGTTTCATTCTTTTAAAATTTTTCTATAAATGGTATTTTGCAATTTATCTTAGACAAAAGAAACACAGTAGTTCCAACATTATTAAGCTTTTTTTCCCTCCAAAATATTGTAAGATCAAATCCCTGCTGGAAATGACACATTGGTCTCAACCAACAATATTTTATAGAGAAGATAATTTCCAGTCCTACCTTCTGTGTCTGCCTGTACTCTTCTCACCTCTCTTGCCTTATTAAGTAATGAAAAGCTCACACAGCAAAAGATGAGAGCGCTATTAGCAACTATATTGAAATGACATTTCTATTCTATTAAAGAGCTACCAGGAGGGGCACTTGGGTGGCTCAGTCAGTTGAGCTTCTGACTCTGATTTCAGCTCAGGTCATGATCCCAGGGTCATGGGATCAAGGTATCCATTGGGCTCTATATTTAGCGTGGAGCCTGCTTAAGATTCTCTTTCTCTGCCCCTCTTTCCAGCTCATGTGTCCTCTCTCTCTAAAATAAAATTTAAAATTAAAAAAAAAAGAGCCTCCAGGAAAAATATATGGCTATGTTAGTCAGAGCAGCAGTTACCCTTGAGAGGAAAGGTTGGTAGTAACTGGAAGGAGGCACAAGAGAGACACAAGGGAGACTTCTGGGGTGCTGCTTGTGCTCTATTTCTTGATCTGGTACTAGTTGCATGGATGAGCTTAATTTTGACAAATAATTGACCTATATTCCCTTATGATTTATATACTTTTCTGTATGTATGTCTTACTTCAATAAAAATAAATAATGATAATTATGGTATTAGACCCATGTTGGGTCAAAATGCCATTTAGCACAAAGAAAATACAGACCAGTAGATCCATTTCTATATGATAACAGGCAATAAGTATATAATATAATGAAATAATATACAATGAGAATACCTGGTAGGAACATGTGGAAAATGCCTTTAAGTAGGAGGCTATTTGTTTACTTTGGGAATAGGAGACCCAGAAGCCTAGCCTTTTTTCAGTGAGTAATAAGGCAGGAAATGTTCTCTTCAGCTCTTATTGCCACACTGCTTAGCCCTTCTTCACTTGTCTTCATATTGTTACAGAACAGCCCTCTGGGAAAGACAGGGCAGATATTATCAACCCATCTTAGAAAGAGGAGTCTAGATACATATTAATTTCATAATTTGTTTAAGATATTAAAGTCATTGGTGATGCTAGGGTCTAGACTCAGGTCTGCTTGTTCCCAGTGTAGAATTTCCATGTTATACAAGTCAATATGATACATTGAAGTCAACAATCATGGTGGCCAGTTCCATCTTTTTGATATCAGATCAAGAAAATATTGATTATTGAGAGAAAGCCTCATTTGGACTCTGTTGACCTTGATCCGATCCTTCTTGGTTAAACTCTTTCCTATGACTTATTCTGCTCAAACTTCTATATAAGGATATAATACCCACTCCACTCTGGAATCTCCTGCCGAGGGAAGACCTGAGATTTCCAAGCTTTCTTCAAATAGTAGACAAGCTTGGCATGTCTGTGAGAGGAATTTTTGGTGAAAGAGGATGGTGGAGTTATATGGGACCCCCATCATGAGTTTATGAGATTTGGGGCTCCTGGGTGGCTCAGTCAGTTAAGCATCCATCTTTGGCTGAGGTCATGATCTCATGGTTTGTGGGTTTGAGCCCCATATCAGGCTCTGTGCTGACAGCTCAGAGCTTGGAGCCCTCTTGGTATTCTGTGTCTCCCTCTCTCTCCCTCTCCCCCTGCTTATGCTCTGTCTCTGTCTCAAAAATAAATGTTTAAAAATAAATAAATAAACGAGTTTCTAAGATGTCTGTAAGAAGCCAGCAGTGGCTCCCCAAAAGCGTGAGTTGTGGGCCATAGAAGCATTCTGCCCTGGGTGCAGGAAATAAGAGGGTACATTTTATGTAGAGAATTTTTAAAAATAGAAAAGCCAACTGAAAGCTGTTAGCCTACTTTTTATTATCACCTTGTGCCTGAGAATCCTTAGGCGCTCTTCCTGGAGACATTCACCAGACCAGAGAGCAGTGGTAAGGACTGCAACTGATGCTTCCCCCTGTGCCTCATTTTGACATTAAAATGAGAAATTCAACAGGTGAATATAGGGGAAGGGAAGGAAAAATAAGATAAAAACAGAGAGGGAAGCAAACCATAAGAGACTCTTATACAGAGAACAAATTGAGGGTTGCTGGAAGGGGGGATGGGTTAAATGGGTGACAGGCATTAAGGAGGGCACTTTTCGGGATGAGCAATGGGTGTCATATGTAAGACATGAATCACTGGGTTCTACTCCTGAAGCCAAGACTACACTGCATGTCAACTAACTTGAATATATATATAATAATATATATATATATATATATACATATATATACACACACACACACACACATATATATATATATAGCTCTTTTAGCTGTAAAACACGCCATAATTGTCAGTGCATCAGCAAGCATGCTCTGTCTCTAAGGCCAAAGGGATCAAGGAGTTGTTTGTAAGAGTTGTTGTAGGTAGACATTCTGGCTCATGGGTCTGCACCTGTCTTGTGGCCACATTCTGACATCTCTTCACAGAACTGGAGCTCACAGTATTTGAGCAGATGATTGAGAACATGTACAGACTTTAGCTCAGAAACCACTGGAAAGGAAGCACTCTTGCCTGTCTCACCTCTTAAGACCAGAGTTTTTCCAAGGTGCTGCCTACTACTTTGAACAGCTGAATAACTTTTCCTTCCCCTCTACAAAGACATCTCTGTTTTCGTCACCTACTCAGGCTAAGCCCACTCTTATCTCTCCTACTATCCACGTTTTTATTGTAGAAATGAGTTGAAAGCTCCAAAACAAATGCTAGCTTGTAACTATGACTGGTCAGTAACTGAAGAATAGGAAGGGAATGGAGGGAACGGTATCTCCTTTCAATCAGATTCTGGAATTTGCATTGAGGTGCCTGCTACCATTGTGCCCTATGCCAAATTTATGCCTTACTAAGTGGCTTCAAATGCAGTTTCAGAAGCTTGAAAAATAAAGGATGAACCAAACTGAACTAAGCAAATGTTAACTTAAAGCAAAATGATAATGTTAATATTAGACAACATACAATTTTAAGATATCATTAAATATAACAAAGAAGATTCCTCATGCGTTGTGTATCAAAAAATATAACCACACAATATGGACTGAAAAGAATAATTGGAAACACAAAGAAATTTGTAGACACTCAACTTCACAGAAGCCTTTAATGTATTCTTTTCATAAACTGATGGATCAAGCACATAGAAAAAATAAAGTTATTGAAAATGAAAATGAAAAAAAACAATGATAGGTACATAAACAGAGAATAATAGACTGTTCAAATACTCTTGGAACATTTAAAAAATTTGATTATATAGGTCATAAGGTAAATCAATTCTCTGACCAAAATGCAATTAAATTAGAAATTATAACAAAAAGATAGCCCCAAATGTTTATTCTCTTACAAATTTCAGTAACAAATAATTTCTGTGAGCCAAAGAGGAAACCAAATTGCTTATAAATCCATTTAGAAATACAACAATCAATGCATAATACATTGAAACATATAAAATGATACCAGTACATATATTTATTAAAAAACATAAAGGATGGAAAACAAGTGGACTTAAATTCAGTCAAAAATCTGAAAAAGAAAACAACAAAATAAAACTGGAAGACAAAAGAAGGAAGGAATTTATAAAAATAATATCTGAAATTAATGACTAGGAAGAAGTTTTAAAAGTGGATGATAAATAAAACATAGCTCCCTGAAACTACCAATAAGCTACAGAGGGGCATGATGAGGAAAAATGAGAAAGAATGCAAATGTCCATTTATTGAGTGCCACAACATTCCAGGTATTGTACTAATGCTGGAGTATTTGTTAACAATTTTGCTTTTTCAGCATATTTTCTTTTAGGAATTGATACTCCTTTGATTACCAAAGTTTCAATCACAGAGCCCTGATTTCCCTCATCAAGAGTTAGTAGTTACCCAGACTGGGCAATTCTTTTGGATACAGTAATTTATTCAGGCTTGGGTATTTGCAGGCCCCAAAAAGTCTTCTTCTTGGGGATTCAAACAGGTGCCAGGGAAAATAGACTCTCTTTTTATAACATTCTAAATTATAAAGGACACATAAGCCTGGGACCCTCTTTGTTGCCTGAGGATGAAATTAACACGGAGGATTTTTGCCAAGAGACAAAGAAAGAGGGAGAAAAAGAGAGTACATACATACATGAGCACTTTGCCCTGAGAGTGGCTTCGGGTCCAGAGTTCCCAATGTTCCACCTTTCACCTTAAAACAAATATGCTTTCTTGGTCTTGAAGATGTGAGTCTGAGCACTCCAGGTACTTAACTTTCTGAATGCCATCACTTGCTTTCATCGCTGGGGAACACACACTGAAAAAGAGAATAAAAAGAGCTTAATCTATGTGTACAGCAAGTACTTTACCATTATGATAGCACTGAATCCTCAGCTCAACACTTAAAGATGAGCAGAGACCCAGAGAAAGATGCATACATGAGAAAACAGGCTAAAATCTGTGCCTTTGTGGAGCTTATATTCTAGTGGAGAAGAGAGACAATAAATTGTGAACACAATAAAGAAGTAAATAGTATGGGGACAAATGCTATGAGAAAAATAGAGCAAGCTCAAGGGTTTCAGGAATATGTATGTGTGTTGGGGGATAATACAGGTTGCATATTAAATAGAGTGGTCAGGGTAGTGCCTTGAGAAGGTATCATTTGAAGAGCGACATACAGGAGGTGAAAAAGTTTCCCAAATGTGTAATTGAGGGGAGGGAGGCTATCGAGACTGAAGAAACAATTTTGCAAAGCCCTAAAACGGAACCAGATTTATTGCTTATCCAAATAGCCTTCCTGTCTGAAAACACCTCGTTATCACTTGACAAAAATGTGTGGTAGTAATAGGTACATCTATAATGACTTAAGCTATAAATGATGCTCTCTCCAACTGGGCAGTGCACCACATGTACAGCTTGCACAGCCACCCATTGCAATCATGGTGTAGACATACCTGGGGAAGAGCAAGAAGTGGAGGGAACCAGGGGAAGATGCCTTCAGAGAAGTCAAAAAACACATTGAAGGTCATTGTAAGGGACTTGGCTTACACTCATATGGAATGTGGTGCCATTTAGAGTTTTTCAGCAAGAGAAATGGAGTGACTTGACAGGTTTTAAAAGTATGACTTTCCTTTTATGAGGCTATCCTGTGGAGAACATGCTGTAGTGGGCAAGGGTGGAAGCAGGGAAGAGTCTATTGCAAAAATCTAGGTGAGAGATGACAATGTCTTGGAGCACGGTTTTAACACTGAAGTAGTTGGTGAGAAGTGGTTAGATTCCGTGTATATTTTTATAGATTCAGTCAACAGAATTTTCTGACCAATTGGATTTAGGGATGTGAGAAAATGAGAGGAGTCAAGGATAATGCCAAGATTTTTGGCTCAAGATACTGGCCCATCACTGATGCTGAAGTCTTTACCTAAATTAGACTTTTTTTTTAAACAAAGCTAGCCCTGATTATCTTAACTGTGTTTAGCCAAACAAAACAAACAAAACAAAACAAAATAAATTGTTGAGATGAGGTTGTTATAAAATAATACACCACATAAACAACACAAATATAAACATAGAGAAACATTTCTTCTCTATTCCTCTCCATATAACCAATTATCTATCATTTATTTATCCATTAGTCACCATCATCAGCATAATACTGTATTAAATTTTAAAGCAATACACTGTTAACAAAGCATTTTCGATTATTATCATAAGTTATACTCAATAATCAAGTAGTTATATAATCTGTATCACATTGGTACGCAAATTCCAAGAAGCTTCTATGCTCTCCTCTTTAAAGCATTGGACATCCTATTTATATATATAAAATGTTGATAAGTTGAGTATTTGTTAACTGAATAGTGCCTATAGACCAAATTGGACTTTTTGAGGTTACACAATGCCAACCAATTAATTTTCAAACAAAATTTTTAATAGGCAACTACCTTTTAAAGATCATTCACTATATATTTGAATCACAGCTTAACAACTTCTACCAGGTTTTAAAGACATCTGCTTCCTAAAATGAATTTTCTCTTACCAAAAAGTGACAGTCCTTTAGAAAGTGTCATGGAGGGGGGACTCTACTGCTACCCTACATAGATTCCCTTCACCAGCCAGGATAGCCTTCCCCTAGATGCTAATAACTCACTGCTCCTTTTTCTTGTTTCTCCAGAAAATTGCTCTCAGCCAAACAAAAGCCAGCTTGCCCAGGAACCTATTCTTCCTTTACTGAGTTCTTCTGCACTATATGGCTTCTCTCACTTTACTTCCTTTTAGGCACTCCTCCAATAAATCAGTTGATCAAGAATCCCTGTCTCAGGCTCTGCTTAGAATACAGCATTAGCTTTTTAAATGCATACAAATCCCCAAACATACTCACCATAACATAGTGAGAATTTGAGGTGCTAATGGGAAAGCCTAAAACAATCATTAGAAGAGTCCTCACTTTTCGTTGTGGGGTAGAGAGTGCTCTTACTTACTCTCTAATATGGTCACTGTCAGCCAATTTAGCATTTCAATATTTCCTGAACCATTTAGGGTCAGTTCTTGTAAGATCCTCAAAGCACCAACTGTTATGGGTCAGGGTAGCTTCATGTTGGATCCATTCCTTAGGAATAAAATGGGTGGAATTCTGTTGGCAGAGGTTGAAATTATAATGGAATCTGGCACATAATCTATTTCCTTATAATGGAGACCTTTTGAATGAAGACAAAGAGGACAGAGGATGAGGATGATATGTCACTAAGAAAAAAAGGTAGGGAACTATGGCTGGGAAAAATCAAACCTTATGAATTTGTTCTTTATATCTAAGGTTCTCTGCATGGAAATGGAATCTAAGGCAAAGCTTTGTTACCAATTAAAATAATTTATTTTCTCGCATGTCAAAGAGCAAGTATAAAGACAAAAGAAAGTTTGAAGTTCCCATGGTATTACTCATGTACATTTTCATCTATGTACAATAGACATGTATAGACACATATTACAAAGCACTAAGAAAATGAACACAAGATGGCTCAATCCTATCTTATTATCCTGATCTGGGATTAAAATGGGCAATGGAAAATGGTTTCATTGACCAGGAAGCTTGGAAATAGTGTTAATCAACCCCTGCCAGACTGACTTGGTATTCTAGATAAATTAATAATAATGATAATAATAATATTCCTTCTACATGTCTAGACTCTAATCAATTACTCTTGAAATATTTATGTTAAAGTAACTGTTTAAGAAAAACTAAAGCCTTGGCATTTTTACCTGATTCAGCTACAAGGATTCAGGAGTGACAGTTTTCCCCTCCAATGCTAACCGTGAAAAAACTTCCGTCTTCTTTCATGTCCTTTGTTAGCTTTATTTTTCTCCTTTACAAGGAAGATGGCTCCCTGTGTTTTTTGTGAATATAAGGATTATAAATTGGCTGTTGAAAGTGAATTCACTATTAAGTAATTCACGTGATCAGCATTTTCACCAAACAGACTTGCTTGACACACATAGGCAGGCCATGTAGCAAAATGTGGGTTTAGTAAGCTGAAACAAACCCTCCGCTTTAACTCAGATACACTCACCATTCTTTCTCGATTTCTTATTTTATTTTCCTTTCGGTTCCTATGTAACTGCTTAACATGAGAAGCCAGGATAATGTACTCCATTACAAGAACAAAACCAGATAAATTAAAACTTTTCCAGAGAGTCCAGACAACAAACAGATCTTAAATCCATTTTCACATCACAATTTACCATTAACCTACAGTACACTTTGTGTGTGGAAGGATGAGTGACTCATAATCTCTGTTCATTGCTTCCAGGAGCTCATCGGGGTAATGGGTCTCCATTCTCATCTCTACAGGCTGCCTACATGGTCTCCCCTCTTCTACATACCTGGAATCCCCTCTCCTATGAAGAATTTCTCTCTTCTCACTTTCCTATTTAGATTTCTGTTTCTTCTACTTCACGAATCTTGCATACTTTCCTCAGCCTTTGGCCTGGATTCTTTGTTATTTACTTACATCAGAGTTTTCCTCTGGATGAAGTCGAAAGATACAATTGATTAGGCTGTCTCATATCCTTCCTTTCCCCATAGATTCCATTATCAAGACCAAGCATCTTCAAAACAGTCTGCAAAACTATTAGACTTTTCACATTTCCAAAAGTGACCCACATCAAGAAAAGCATAACTATTAGGTGCCATTATGCTCAGACTTCATTTTTCTTCTTTGAATTACTTTTAAAAAGACCCATTTCTGGGGACACCTGGGTGGCTGAGTTGGTTAAGCGTCTGACTTCAGCTTAGGTCATGAACTCATAGTTCATGAGTTCGAGCCCCATGTCAGGCTCTGTGCTGATAGCTCAGAGCCTGGAGCCTGCTTCAGATTCTGTGTCTCCCTCTGTCTCTGCCCCTCCCCCACTCATATTCTGTCTGTCTCTCTCTCAAAAATAAATATTAAACAAAATTTTTGAAGTCCCATTTCTGTAATCAAAGTTTGGTGAATGCCTGGCCCTAAGAAGGTAGTTAGGGCATGGGGGCAGGAGGGAAAGGTGGATGGGAATGGGTTAGCATATAACATGTACCAAGAAAAGAATATAGGGAATGGAAAAGCAAACAAAAACCAAAACTCTGTCTTGTTATACACAACTGTGGATGAAGGAAATGGAGAGTCAGTCTTTGAAATAATGTGTATTTAATTCTAGTGTTTTGACTTTTGATAATGTTAAAAAAATTTGAGGCTAGCTGACACTGATCCTCTGTGACTTGAACTGAACTTTAGTTTCTCAAGTGCTCTTGTTTAAAATGAAGAGAGTATTTGATCAGCCTGTTATTTCTTACTTTTTCTACTAATAACTTTCATGCTCCCTTGATCTTAGCCCAGAACAAGATGGCTGATTAGAAAGATATTTCCTGCAAGAGGCCTGATCTAGACATATCTATACCAAGTCAGAATGCTTGGGGACCATCCCAAAGGGCAGAAAATATGTTCTGTTTTATTAAAAATGTTGGAATTGAGGTACAAAGTAGTACATAGTAAGTGGGAGCGTGTTTTAGATCTGTGACAGGATTTTCTGACATTAGAGGCTGAGACTAAAATCAAACAAAATGGTGCAGCAGTAGGTCCAGCCCTTGGCTTTGTAAACATGCCAGATCACATCCTATTTTTCAAATGACACTGCAACTGAAGAAAATTAAGTCCACAAGAAGATTCCAGAAACGGTGCATCAACAACCTCCCAAAGTATATGTCATTATTATTCATTCCTCACTGGAGGTGGTGGAAATAAAAATGAAGGTGAGTGGCAAAGTTATTATGGATATTGAGGATCACTGAAATACTGATAATGGTGACAGAGATAAACTTCCTTGGGGCTTGACTGGTTGCTAAGTGTTATGTCCACTCATATTAGAGGTCAGTGAATTCTCAAGGGCTGACTTCTGAAGAAATACAGTGATTCTACTTGAACTTCTTTGTGACTGAGATTCTCCAGGAGAGGCTGAAGGAAAAGTTATAGGAAAATTTGAACTTGGATTATCCTGTAGTATCCTAGTTAAAGCAAATATATTCCAGAGGAGTGTTTCACTTCTGGAGCCCTGAGGCACTGCCCCCAGTTTCCTTGTGGGATTTCCTCATGGTTACCACGTCATCAGTAACCCTGAAGATTGACCCTACTCACTGTTTGCTATTAAGCAAATCATACCCAGTTTACCATTTGGTGTTAGCTTCTTGTCTACATGCTGTTATTTCAACTTCTGCAAATGGGCATCTGGCCTTGCTAAGACAAGCTTGTTGGTTTGGCTGTTGAAGGCCTCCAGCTAGCTCATGTGCATGGCTGACTTGTCTGATGGATGCAAGACAAGCACAGTCTTTATGAGAAACTTGGTATTGCTCTTCTCTTCCCTGACACCATACTACCTCATTCCCAGAGGCCCAGAACTGGGCTGCTTGTTCACTGGGGCTATGGCTGTCAGTGCTGCCTCACAGAGGGCAGAGGAGTTTCCATTCCTTACAGAGTGGAAGGAGTTTAACCCCTTACAGAGGAGTTAAAATATTCACCAGTAGACAGTCAAGGGCAGCTGAGAAGAAATCATAGGAAGGCACAGGGCACCTGACATTTTTTTCTCTCAGTCTCGGTCTCCATCTCAATCTCTCTCTCATTTCTTACCTCCTTTCCTTCTAGACTATACAAAGAATGAAGGTACGAAAAAATGATTAAAACAGGGTAAATACAGAAACCATTTTTCCTGGTTTTGAAGAATATAGGCACAGACTTTGTCTGACTTAATATATTTTACAATAAAATAAAGTGCAAAAGAAAAGCCATATTTATATGGAATCCCTCAAAAAAGCATTATTTATCCTTTGACTCAAGTGATTATTGATAAAGCTACAAATAGTATTCACTTGGGGGGAAACAATGATTTGTGATTATTAATCACAAATATCAAAGAATACAAGTATCTGTGAAACAGGACTTTCTCATTAAAGGAGATTACAGGGTGAAAATTCAGGAGCTCATTGTGAGAATGAATTACTCACAGAGAAAAATGGGAAATGGAGTTTGTGTAGAACAGGAAGACAGGGGCACCTGGGTGGCTCAGTCCACTAAGTGACTTCGGCTCAGGTCATGATCTCATGGTTTGTGAGTTTGAGCCCTGCATTGGGCTCTGTGCTGACAGCTCTGAGCCTGGAGCCTCCTTCGGATTGTGTCCCATTCTCTCTCTGCCCCTCCCCCACTTGTGCTCTGTCTCTCAAAAATAAATAAATGTAAAAACAAAAGAAAACAGAAAGACACACAAAAGTGAGAGAAAACACCTGCTTTCCTATAAACATTTGACTTAATACACTTCCCAGAAATGTTCAATGAAATAGCTGTTAACATGAAATTCAGATTCAATTAACATGACATTACAATTTCAAAGGTCAGGAGAAAAAACTGCCTTTCTTTTCTCTTTACTTTTGAGCTTTCTCCCTCTCCAGAATTCTCTAGTGATATAGCCAACAGATGGAATTATTTCTTTTAAAGCATAAAGAAAGGTCACAAATAGCTTTCAACAGATTACAAACAGTTTGACACATGATTTCAGAAGCTGGGAAAATTCCATGGATGGAAGAAAACTTCAAAAATTGATGAAAAGTTTCCATAAGAATGCAGGCCAAAATTAACATTGCTAACGCAGGCTCTATTTTAATTAATTAGGTGCAAACCATAGCACAGCCTTCTGGATCAGTTGTGACTGCTGTTCTAGACAGCTTTGAGAATTCTTTGATATTTAAATTTGATGTTATTGCTTAACATTGAAAGGCCTTTTGTTATCATACGTAAAACAAAACAAAACAAAAAACAACAACAACAACAACAACAAAAAACCTCTGCTCTCATACCCAGGCCCAGTCCATGGTGTAATTTGAAGGATTACAAAGGCACTGTCCTGTCCAAAATTATTTTCACTAGACTCAACTGAGACAATATTCTTATTCTATGCTCCCTACATGGAATAGAGGTCTTTTTCATTGCTGTGGATGGCAGCAGCATCTTTCCTTTTCTTTCCTTTATTTTTTTTAATTTTATTTTTATTTTTTTATTTTTTTGATTCAAAGTAAAGTATGGTTTGATAACCAGAAACTTTTTTAAAAATGTTTACTTATATTTCTATTTTGTTTTTGTTTTTTTTTTTTTTTTACACTTTACAGTTTATTGTCAGGTTGGTTTCCATATAACACCCAGTGCTCTTCCCCACAAGTGACCTCCACCAAGACCATCACCCCATCACCCCCCTTTACCTTTCCCCCTTCCCCTTCCCCCCTCAGTTTGTTTTCAGTATTCAAGAGTCTCTCGTGTTTTGTCTCCCTCCCTCTCCCTAACTCTTTTTCCTCCTTCCCCTCCCCATGGTCC
>CM053560.1:87090497-87133466 GCA_028646485.1 Cryptoprocta ferox | reverse complement strand
AAAAAAAAAAAAAAAAGAAATGAAAAAAAGAACAGCCCCCAAATGGCCGAAGTTCATAAATAAGCAATTTACAGTAATAGAGGAACACAAAGACTAAGAAAAACCTAAAGTATCAATTTCATTAGTAAAACATATGCAATTGATAACATTTATGCCAATCAACTGTGCAAACATTAAAAAATATAGTGTTAAATGTTGACAAGGAAATGGCTAAGGGATCAATCACACAGCCTATTGTTACAAATATAAATTGGTACCACCTTTCTAGAGAATAATTTGGCAATACGTATCAAAACACTTAGATTTTCACATTTCTTTTCCCATGTGGTTCCACTTCTGGAAATTTATCTTAAGAAAATAATCATGAATGAGCACAATCTGTAGCTCCATGTAAGTTCAGAGCAGCTTTGTAAATAATAGTGAATAATGAAAACTAACTTAAGTGTCTAACCAAAAGGCTATTACATTAGTTTACTTTTAATATGAAGAAAAATATTTATTGATGAAAATTTCATAACACATTTAATGAATTAGGAATATATAATTTAATCCAAATTTTCTAAATTATTTTTAAAATAAAAGAAAAATGAAAGTGACAAATGGATTGTGAGATACATGTGATTTTCTGATAAAGGATAGAATCAGGGTGCTTATCCTTTCTATTGTTTATCTATTTCTTCTAATTCTCTAAAATGACTACCTTAGTCATAATCAGGAAAAAACAAAGTAATTTTGAAATTTAAAAAATAACACTTAATGAGGTGGATAGGCTAGTGGTAGCACTTAAAGTCTTTATGACTTTATCATTATATAATTTTAGAATGTATTTTTGAAAAGGACTAAGTTTCTAAAAGTTCATTTGAAGTCTATTATAATTCTAATCAGACTCTCAAAGACATTTTTAAAAAACTGACAAAGCAATTCTAAAGGTAATCAAAAAGAATTGCTATTTTTTTAAAAAAAATTTTTAATGTTTATTCATTTTTGAGAGAGAGAGAGAGAGAGATAGAGTGCAAGCGGGGGAGGTGCAGAGAGAGAGAGGGAGACACAGAATTCAAAGCAAGCTTCAGGCTCTGAGCTGTCAGCACAGAGCAGGACACAGGGCTCAAACCCACCGACCAGGAGATCATGACGTGAGCCAAAGTCTGATGCTCAACAGCTCAACTGAGCCACCCAGACACCCCTAGAATTGCTAATTTTTAAAGGAAGAGGACTGACATGGAATCTGCACTTGTTATAATGCAGTAGGTTATTATAAATTATTAAATAGCTGGAGGTTGGATTGTATATACATTAAGTCTTGAAGTAACATAGTAATGTGAAAATGCCAACACTCTAATACTGAGTATATAAAGAAGAATATGAGTCCAGCTATTTTAAAAACACATAAACAGATACACAGATAGGCAATAAAAGACTAAAAGGAAACGTTAAAAATGCTATCAGTGCTTATCTATGAAATTATAGTAATTATATTTTCTGTGAAAATATAATTTTTCAAGTAAGATGAAAACAAATACCATACCATTATCTTCTTTCTCTTATGGTACTTTCTTAAAAATGCCTTGTATCTTTCCAATTTTCTTTTAGAACCTTTTAAAGAATGATTGGATAAAATTTAAATACTTTAAAGAAATTATACATGAAACTATTTAATGAGATCAACTAGCTATTTTGATAAGCATAATGCTAGACACACATACCCTTAGTTGAATGTATAAATAGACACACGTACCCTTAGTTGAATGTATAAATACTGTATTAGGTTTCCTTTTTTAAAAAATATTATGTTCTAACTAATTTGTCTTTGGTACTTCCTCCTAAATCTAAAGTTTTACCTCAATTCTTTCCTACTGAATAAGCCCATGTTTTTCAAATAGCTTAGCTACATACATTTGGTTGCTTCACGGTTACCCTATTTTCAATCAAATACAGTACTTTGGAGCAAGGCCCAGTGAAAGATTATGGCGGACTACTTTGAAGTCAGGTATCCTAGACCTGAGCTGAAGCTCAGACATTTACATATTGAGGACAATGAGTGTATATAAAATTAGGTTTTGAAAGTGTACACCTGTACTCACTCTCTCCCTATGCCTCTCTCTATTATAGACACACACACAAGCTGTATATATAGCTTATATAATTTAAAAACATTTTTAACATTAAAAAATGATTAAAAATTCATTAAGAAAATTCAAAATAAAACAGTAGTGAATAGTATTTTAAACACATTCTCAGAATTTGACAAATCAAGATATAAAAAGGATATCAAATATCTAACT
The DNA here is from genome assembly GCA_028646485.1 of Cryptoprocta ferox. Lineage (NCBI taxonomy): Eukaryota > Metazoa > Chordata > Mammalia > Carnivora > Eupleridae > Cryptoprocta > Cryptoprocta ferox. The sequence goes on along the minus strand of CM053560.1, from coordinate 87,131,184 downwards.
AATATAACTAATTAAATATATTTAACACACAGAAATTACTTTATAAGTAAATCAATATTATCATTTTTAAGGCTTGTATTATGAGAAGTTTGCCCCCTAAATAAAGAATAATACAAGAATCACCATTAGTACCTAAAGCTATTCTGTAAGTATTAAGAAATACACCTAGATAAGAAAAATATTATTTAAATACTGAAAAAAAGGTAAAAACCATCATTACTAGCAGATATACTTTTCACTCAGTCTGTAGTTTTTCACTACTGAATGCTGAATACTTCCTACAGGCTAACGTAGCTCATGTAGCTCACTTTACTTCGGGTTTTAGGTGTTTCTGTTCTTAGGTTTTGACCCCTTGATGCCTTGCTTGTCTCTGGTACCAACACAGAGTTGGTGCAATCCTGTTTCCTTGACATTCTGCTACCTCCACTCCAGCTTAACAAAGTTCACAACTATTTTACGCTTTATTCTAACAACACTTTCACTAAATCCACATGTTCATGTTCAATGAAAAATCTTGACTGAACTATGTTGAAATGAGAAAGTTTTAAAATAAAATAAATTTTATGTTTGTAGATACTTTATACCTTAAGATTTCATTCTTTATGAGAATGCACACACAGAGACAGATATGCAGACACACAAAAATGACCATTACTTTACTCATATAAAAAACTGAAGTTTACTTGTCTCAGAAATTATGGTGTTCCACTCAAATATTTTAGAGGCATGGTTTTTCAAAAGAATTGAACACTCCCCTAATCTTGACTCCATGGTCATGACTGCATCATGTATTCGAGGGACAGTTTCCCACAGATGTGTATAAATTGATGTGAATGAACTATCTTCTTTTATTTTCTTCACAGTGTGTAACCATTTATCACTGTCTCCAAAATGGGTTTCCCTTGGCCAATAATCCTGCAAAAAATGTGAGCGAATACAACCTAAATCATTTTTGATGAATTTAAGTAATAGAGTTGAAAATCACGAGCTAAAATTGAGACTTAATTCCATTGCATTATCTTTTTTTATATTATTGAAATATAATTGGCATACAATGTTATATTAGTTTCAGGTGTCCAAAATATTGTACAACACAGCATTACATTTTTATTAAATGCATTTTTTAAAAAATTGTGAAACAATCATAAAGTTTATAAGTTTCAAATGTTTTACCAAAAAAATTTATTTCCTGAATCATTTGAAAATAAGTTGCTTACTTGACTGATGTCCCATCTTCCTTGAATACATTAGTGTGTATTTACTACAAACAAAAACATTCTCCTATATAACCAAAATAAAACCATTAGATTAGGAAATTGGCATTCATATATTATTCCTGCCTAATTCTCAGACTTTGTTCAAGTCTTATCAACTAGGATCTAGTTCAGTGTCGTGTATTATGTTTAAGCTTCGTATCTCTTTAGTCTCCTTCAGTGTACAAGTTCCCCAGTTTTTTGGTTTTTTTTTTTTTTTGATCTCTATGTACCGTAAAACCTTGGATTGAGAGTAGCCTGTTTTGTGTTTCACAAGATGAGCAAACATTTCTAATAAATTTTAACTGGATAAATGAGCGATGTCTTACAATATAAGTAGTATATGACCCCCGAACATCACGTGATCACAACTGAGCCAATGGTTCTTCTCTCTCTCTCTCTCCCTCCCCCCCCCCCTCTCTGCAGTATGTGGGTGATCATCTCCCATGCTCAAATGCTCAGTCTCAGGCTGCAGTATTTGGCAGAAATCAGTGATTTTTCAGAATGCTGGAAGGTGCCCACAACTGGCACTAGTGTATTTTTTGTCACTTCAAAGCACCTATGGACAGTCCTTTGCTTTTCCATTCAACATTAAGCTTAGGAATGCTTTGCTTCATTCTAGGCCAGGCTGCCTACAGATATAGGCCCTTTCCTCTGCTGCCTTATTGCCAGTTACATTAAATATAGTATATGACAAGAGTTTATTAATACCGTTATGTAGTCAACATCCGTGCGAGCATATACAATGGCCCCCATACAGAAAAAGATTCCACTGAGCTGACAGCTAGCCGACAGTGACTCCATCAGTGATAAAGTTGTCCTACACAATAACCCTCCCCTCTCGTCTCCCTTCACCAGCCACGAAGGTTTTCAAAGGTAAGTGCAGGTTAATTTATTTTTCTTTATATTGTATATTTTCTTTATTATTTTGTATTATATTACAGTATTGTAATCATTTTTATATGAATACTTTTGGGTTGTGGAAGGAATCATCTGAGTTTCCATTATTTCTTATGGGGAAATTTGCTTTGATATACAAGCATGTTTCTGGAATGAATTATGCTCACAAACCAGGGTTTTACTGTATTTAAAACCATGAGTTCACAGTGAAACCTGGAATTCCAATTCCAAACATTCTAGTTTTTTCTTTCCATATTACAATTACCACCTCCAACAGTGAAAAATCTAGTTGCCAGTATCTTTAGTATACGTATTTATCTGATCAATCTTTTCAGGTAACCAATCTCTCCTATCCACAGTAGCCTCTTTTCTTTGTAGATGCCCTTTTCATCCTGCTTAGATTCTGACATCCAATGCCAGGCTGCCAATTCTTCAGGGATACCTTCCTTTCCCCTACCTGGGCTCTGACTTCTCATACCAAGCTACAGCCTACTTCCATACCTCCCTGGAAAAACTCCTCATCCCCAGCCACATTCCGTTGGAATCTCATTCCGTTGGACCTTAGGCATCACATGAATACCCTCCTCACCATGGTTTAGTTCAGATAGCTTTCCCAGGGCCATCAAGGCACATCCTCCTCCCCAGTGTCAATAAGGACACCTACCTTGTTTGGGTCCCCTACTGGCTTCCGGACTAAATTGCTCAGGAAGGGAAAGAGAAGGGAAGAAAAGAAAGGGAAATGAAGGGAAAGGAAGGAGTTTCATAATAATATTTGCAAATTCTAAATACAGGATTATATTTTAATTATAATCAACTAATAGCAAAACAAAAAAAGTAAGCCTACATAAAGAAAGGTTTATGAGTGAAAGAATGCTTTTTGCAATGGTAGAAAATTTGCAGAGAATAAACTCTTGAACAGAATTTGGGTGAGATATTCTGGGAATTTAGCTAAATGGGAATAAATATGAAGTCTGCAGATCAGGAATTATTTAAAATTTTAAATAGCCTTGGTCTAACCCACTTGCCTTTTTCTTCCTTTAAAGGCTTTCTGAACCCATCATACATGTCTTATTTATAAATATGCTAATAATAGCAGGTACCTGAATAATACCTAGCTTCTAACTCTGGAAAACTTTCTCACAGGTATCTAGGTCCTTCTATCATTTTAGAAAAAAGAATATACTTAGATTCGTAAGTGCCATCTCCCAACTCCTACAAATGTGTATCTTAAACAAGACACAACCACCTGGAGAAGTTTCCTGCATTAAAATTTGGGTTATATTTAACCCAAGATAAGATTATATCTTATTCTTTGGAAGAATAAGATATAATCACAATTCTTGAAGACAAACATTTTCAAGTTAGAATGACAGCCACGTTCGAAAACAGAGTCCTTAGGGGTCATGTGTTGCTATTGTTAGAGGAGATTTGGAAAAGAGTAGAGAGACTAAACTGCAAATGCATTTGACAAGATTTTACAATATATACACATCTTTATGAAAATGTATCCTTATGCCAGACTTGAGATGTCACAATCCTTGTTCCCAAAATATTGAAGTATATTATGAGGTGAATAAAGTATCCTGTAATCCTATAAGCCTGACTGGACTCTGTCTTCTGTACTTTCCCAAGGTAATCAGGGGATTGGCTGGTGTCTCAAAGACATTACCATAAAGAAGGTGATATGTAACTAAGCTCTGATTCTTTTACTGGCTTTTTCATGGCTGCATGATTAAATGGATACCAGACAGTGATCTTGTGGCAGATCACACCTGCCTTTCCACTTTATTTCTCTATTTACTTTCATTTATTATTCCTTTCTATTTTGCCTTCACCGAGCTGCTCCTTGAATAGAGTATCATCTGAAAGTAAATTTTGTGGCCAGTCCTAGGGAAGGTAAACTGGAGTCAACTAGTAGCCAATAGGCAGAAGAGCTGCCAGGCAAAAATGATGTCATTACTGGCAGAGGGAAAAGCAACATTACTAGGGTTTAAGCATCCAGAGTCCACAGTGATTATATTAATTTAAAAAAAAATGTATTCCAATTCCAAAGAGACAAAAGAATTGGACTGGAAATTTCTGTTCCCTAAAGAGTTAAATTCTCCATTATAGCAGTATAGTCTTCAGTGATAACTTCAGGAAGACATTTATTCTTATTTAAAAGGTCAGCGAAGCAAAAATCAACTATGTACTTGTTATATTTACTTTAATTACTGCAATTAAACTTTGGCAGTGGCAGAGGCACAGATATTACATATTAGAACACAACTAGAGATGGAGCCTAGTAGCTAGACAAAAGGGCTCTCTTGAAGTTTGAAAAGAGATTTTGTTTACTGAACATATGGTTGGGTCTTCACCCATGTCCTAAGCCCTAAAAAAAAAGTGCCGAGGTTTCCAAAAATGGGTAAAAAAATATGAAGAATTACCAGGATTAGAAAAATGGACTTTTAGCTCTTCTTCCCTTACGTTAAGCTTAAAAAAAAAAAAAAAGGAAGGCTTTAAAGAATGGATGGATGGATGGATGGATAAATAAACAAACAGATAAATAAATTGGCTGTTCCCTGAAAAAAGAGAATGGGATTGAAATAATTATTCTATCATAAAGTACCTTTGATCTTCTGAGAAAAATCACAGTAGGGATATGAGTACCCTCCAGGTATGGATTACAAATGTAGCAGACTTGTTAATGAAAATTGATACGAACTTAAATTATTCCTAGATGAAAGTCGCATGAAAGCAGAAAAACAGGACACAGAGTAAGAAATAAACATCAGGGAATATCAAATATGATGTGAAAATAAGGAAAGAATTCAAACCAACTCTTGAGTACCTAAAGAACTGAAAAGGACTAAGAAAGTATGATACTAAAGAGAAACAGAGGGTGATGGAAATTCCATGATGGCAAGGATTTTTCTCTGTTTTTTTGTTCATTGTATTTCCAGGGTCCAGAACAATACTGGGCATCTTGTAGGTAGTGGATAAAAATCATTAAATGAATGAATTAACAGGATAAGTCAGAGAATTGACAGTAATGCAACACTACAGGAACAAGAGGCTGTTATAAATATAGAATACAAAAAGTATTTTTATAAAAATAAAAATAGAAACAGAATGGTGATGGAGTAAAGGGGAAAGAGGCAGAAAGAGAATGTGGAATTGATCAAATAGATAAATGAGAAATGACTGAAGGTAAAAAAAAAAAAGTACACAGAACTATAACAAGAAATGGGAAGAGGGGAAAGACAGGAGTAGAAGGTATAAAATATTAAAATTAAAAATAAAAATAAAAATCGTAGGAATTGGCCAAAATGAGACATCTTTAGATGATGTGATAAAAGTGATAAGACATGAGAAACTAAGAGCTAACAAAGAGGCTCCAGGTACTGGTCCACTGCTAGCTAGGAGCGTAGCTGGGATCTGAACACAGGCAATCTGGCACCAGAGCCTCTGCTCTTAACCCCTACACCACTATGCAGACACACACCTTTGCTGTTATCTTTTAGAGGGAAATTAATAGATAGGCTTTTCAGGAAGCCAAAAGCAGTTTAGAATATATTTTAATTTGTTATTTTTATTCATTTGCTTATCATATGCTTCATTTCTAAAAATAATGACAGCTCCATGAAGGCAGGGACCTTGGCATCTTTTTATTCACTAGTATATTCTAACTGTAATAGGTACTCAAAAATATTTCTTAAATGAATTTGAGGAAGTTATTATTACTTTCTTATGATTGCCTATAAGACAAAAGTTTTATCCAGCAAAGAAGAAATTAAATATCCAGTCATTTTATTCCTGGATACTTTCAAATATTCAATAGTTTGGCAATGCATAGACATAGTCATGCCTTGAAAAAAAGTAACTATGGAATACAAGTATTTGGTTGGGAAATCAAGACAATATGAACAATTTTACAGATAAATCCATAAATGATAATACAGTACAACTAGATATATGTTGTTTTATCAAATGCCATATGATAACAATTGAAAGCTATCAATATAAATGCTGGCCTCTGGATACAAGGACAGTGCTTCTTACATGCCATTAATAAAACATATGCTCTGATTTTTATTTTATTCTGTCTTTGGTAAAGGGCTGGCATAAACCTGTGATCTTGATTTGATTAGCAGAGTGATAATGTATAATGTATAATTTATGCAGAGTGATTATACATTTTCCAATTCAAAGAATTAGAAATTTTCATGTGATATCATAGATATTTAAACATATATGATGGTATAGTCCAAATATCTCCATAGCTATTTGCTGATTTTGGTTTAACTATAATCGTTTCCCCTTGGCATTTTAAAAAGACCTCAAACATTGTGATTAAACTACAGCACATTTCCATCATTATTTAAACCAAAATACAGTAAAACCTTGGATTGTGAGTAACTTCTGTGAGTGTTCCACAAGATGAGCAAACATTTCTAATAAATTTTAACTTGATAAATGAGCGATGTCTTGCAATATGAGTAGTACATGACCCTGAACATCATATGATCACAAATGAGCCAATGGTTCTTCTCTCTCTCTCTCTCTTTCCCTATCTCTCTGTGAAATTGTGGGTGATCGTCTCCCATACTTGGATTGCTCGGACTCAGGTTGCAGTGTTTGGCAGAAATCAGTGATTTTTCAGAATGTTGGAAGGTGCCCACAACTGGCACTAGTATTTTTTGTCACTCTAAAGCACCTACAGACAGTTCTTTGCTTTTCCATACAAGAGTAAGCTTAGGAATGTTTTGCTTCATACTAGGTCAGGCTGCCTGCAGATATAAACCTTTTTCTCTCTGCTGCTTTATTGCCTCTTACATTAAATACAGTATATGACAAGAATTCATTAATACTGTACTGTAGTCAACATCCGTACGAGTGTATACAATGGCCCCAATGTAGGAAAAGGTTGAAAAGAACGGTGGTAAGAAGAAGGAGATGATTCCAGTATAAATTAAGGAAATCATAGAAAAGTACGAACAGGGTATTCAAGTGGCTGAAGTTGCAAGATTTAATAAGTTTACATCTGCATCTCATCTGCAGAGGAAGAGGAGAAACAGGTGGAGGAATCCCTCACTTCAAATGAGATTAAGGATATATAAAATGTGGGAAACTACAAAATTCTGTAGAAAAACACCACCCAATTAAGGCTGTAAAAGTGCAAGAGATGAATCTGTTTAACGACAATGCAATGTCACATTTCTGCAAAACAGGAGTTTTCAACATGAAAGCACATTTTGAATATTTCACTCTGATTCAACAGTCAAGGAAACTGATACACCACCTCTGCAGATTACTTGTGAGTCTAAGCTGCAGTACATAGATAAATGAGGTAAGTACAGAAAATTATCAGATGTTCTTTAAGGTGTAAATGTTCCAAACAAATATATTAGCAAAATTATATAGAAACGTTTGTATCATCCTTCTGATGGGATGCAGACCTAGAATTTTTTCAGTCGAAAAGAGAATAGAATACTGATGAGGGAAAGGCTATGACATAGAGCTTACTGAAAGGAGATAAATATAAGTATTTCCCACACTGAAATGTAGTTTTTTTGAATTTCTTTTCCCAGTCATTTCTTAAGTCTTCCATATGGCCGGAACTGATATTTTAAAAGATGTAATGGCTGGGGCACCTGGGTGGCTTAGTCGATTGAGCGTCCGACTTCGGCTCTGGTCATGATCTTGCAGTTCTTGGGTTCAAGCCCTGCATCAGCTCTGTGCTGGCAGCTCAGAGCCTGGAGCCTGCTTCGGATTCTGTGTCTCCCTCTCTCTCTGCCCCTCCCCTGCTCATGCTCTGTCTCTCTCTCAAAAATAAATGTTAAAAAAATTTAAAAACATAATAAAAGATGTAATGGCACATAAAACAGATGTACTACTTACCCAATTTTGAAACTTTAAGAATTCTTCAATGTTCCTTGGAGGTTTATGCATTTTCTAATGAAGTAAAATCAATATTGCTAATTAATATAAATATTGCTAACTAACATACCTAATATAAATTAACATTGTTTATGATGTTTACACATAATTTACTTCAGTAAATGATGCTTCTGGACTTAAGTTATAATTTTCAGAGCCATAGGCATTATAAAATATTCACTTTGTAATGTCCCTGCACTTTGAAAAGGAACAGAGATCAATGTTTAAATTCCAAGCCTCCAAAGCAAATTCTGTAAAAGGCTTCCCTCTTATATATTGCTCCTAGAGAAAAAACTCCACATGAATCCTGTTGAATGTCCTCATTTCAAATTCCTACAAGAGTTCCAAGATATTTTGGGCTATGTTGGATGGTGTCTACAATAAATCCAGAGCCAAAAATATATTAACTTGCCCCTCTTGCTGATGAAGTATTTAATAAAAGTCCACACTAGTGACATGGTGAAAATAACTTAAATATTTGGATATTTCCATGTAATAAGTAATGGTCCCATTTTTATTAGTAGTTTCCTCATAAGTTGAAAACACATTCTTTCATTAGAGAAATTAATTTTAATCAAGACCACATCTTGTTCTTCTTTGCCTCAGAGACTGTGTACATATTCTTACTTCTGCTTGGAAGGCTCCCTGTCCCAAACTCTCTCTCTTAATCCCTTGTTGGTCTATTTAACTCTTATTTTAAATATCAAATTAAAAGTCACTTTTTCTAGGAAGCCCTCCTTGTTCCCCCAAAAAATTCTCTATGGTAACACCCAGTGGATTTGTATCTAGATGAAGATAGAAACTATGGTATAAGTCACTGCTGAATGGTCAAAATTTCATACAGTGATTGACTCAGGATTAGTACATAATAAGTACTTGCAATGAGTATAAATTAATGAATAAATGAGTAGATAAATGTCAGAGAAATATGTAGTTATTTAGAAAAGTAATAAGACCATTTCTAGAGAATTAAATACCTATTAGAAGAAGGCAAAAATAAGAGGAATTGAGAATATCCTAATACAATATCCTAATGGTCTGATGATGACATGTCTGAAAAGATTGTAGCACATTTTAATTTACCTTTCACATATATAAAATGATCAAGATTACAAAACCACCATAGTTTTGTAAATATAGCTAAACCATGAGGTTGAAGAAAATATTTCATTCTCTAATACTGTTTAAAATATATGATGAATATAAGCAAAAATGCAACAGATAAAAAACAACAAAACAAAAGGTATATGTGACAATAATTACAAAAATAAGTGTTCAGAAGCAAAGCTGCATAGCAATGTCAAAAATATTTAGTGGAAAATACGGGACTCTAGATTGAGAAGGGTAAGAAATAAGAGAGATGGTGTGCACGGAATGCTTAGAGACAAAAAAAAATGTTACGGATACAATATCTTCAGAGACAGTGAGTGTAGTAGTTATCTAGGAAAACTATCGGTAGATTTTGAAATGTATGAAATATAAAGAAGCTAATTAGAACAATTTAAATGTTGCCTTTTTCTTATAATGGCAATCAAACCACCTCTAGTACAAAGCACTAAAAAAATACATTTCTTTAAAAAAAATTTTTTTAATTTATTTTGAGAGAGAAATAGAGAGCAAGGAGGGGAGGGGCAGAGAGAGAGGAGACAGAATCCCAAGCAGGTTCTGCACTGTCAGCACAATGACAAACCGTGATATCATGACCTGAGCTGAAGTAAAGAGTCGGATGCTTAACCAAATGAGTCACCCAGGCACCCCTTTCTTTCCTCTTTCTTTCTTTTTCTTTTTTTCTTTGAGAAGAGTTGACACACATTACATTAGTTTCAAGTGTACAACATACCTTACGCTGTGCTCACCTGAAGTGCAGCTACCATCCGTCACCATACAACACTATTATAACATCACTGACTATATTCACTATGCAGCACCTTTTATTCCTGCGGTTTATTCATTCTACAACTGGAAGCCTGTATCTCCCATTCTTCTTCACCCATTTTGCACATCCCTCTAACTCTAGCAACCCCATCAGTTTGTTCTCTGTATTTAAAGTACTGTTTCTGATTTTGTTTGTTTATTCATTTTGCTTTTTAGATTCCACATATAAGTGAAATTATAGGATTTTTGTCTTTGTCTAATTTATTTCACTTTATTGCACTCTAGGTCCATTCATATGTTATAAATGGCAATATCTCATCTTTTTATGGCTGCATAATATTCCATTATGTGTATATGTTTGTGTGTGTATGTGTGTATATGTATATATATGTAACTTATTCTTTATCTACTCAAATTAATACATTCTAATTAAAGAAAATTAGAAAAATAAGTTAAGGAAGTGAAACTCACACAAATTTATCTAATTTCAATATACAATTCCAAAGTTCTCTAAGGTAAGTGTTAAAAGGAAGAAAGCATAAATTAAATGGACTTCTGCTCTGAGTAGAATGTAGGATGCAAAACACCTATGCTTCCCTGTTAACAACAAGAGAAACCCAGACAAAATAAAAATCTCACTTTTCTATGAGGTTAGTTAAGAGTAGTGGGTGCTAGTAAGCAGTATGGGCTACATAATTTGGACAATGTAGAGTCTTTTGTTCAAAAATTATGAAGAATTTTAAGATGGTAACATCAGACCATTAAACCAAGTGTAGGGTCCATCTAATCATAAGGGCCTATGCAACTGCAAGCCCATGAAGCCTTTCTACCTGGAAGCCTAGATGACCAGAAATTAAAAAAGCTAATTTTATAAGTGATCAAAAAGCTATGGCAGCGTCCTTACCTGGCAGTGAGCCCTGACCATCCATTGAGGGAACTGTTGGTCTGCCATGGTGCAGTAACTTTGCAGAGATGAAGAGAAATCAGCTAGACCTTAAGTGTCAGCATAAGTGGAAGGAACAAAGTGGAGTCTGAAAGACACCTGAATACAAAAACAAATGACTCAGACAAACAATCCCTGCCCAGACCCTATGTCTTACTTCTGAGTTTTGTCAAAAAAGCACCAGTGCAGGAGGGACTGGAAAGAACTTATATAGGCCAACATATTCTTACATTACTTGGGCTCCAGGGCCCCAGTAGAGTTGACTCCAAAGGTGAAGCAAAAATGTAAAAAAAGCCAGTCCCAACTTCTCCCAAATACTGACAAGATACAAGAGTTGGTGATGAACAAGTAAGTTGGAAGTTGGGTTAGTCACAGGGGAACTTCAATCCAATTAAAGCAGAAGCCAGCCACAAAGTTCAACTAAAGTCTAGGAGGAATCAAAAAGATCAGCATCCCACTTTGAATGCCAAGGAGAGAAAAAGGATTGTGCTAAATTACACTTCATCCTCTATAACTTTTCCCACATAATGTCTAATACAAAATAAAACAATTGCAGGATGTACAAACAAGAAGTAAAATGGGACCCATAATCAAAAGAAAACACAGTCAATGAGGCATCTGGGTGTCTTAGTTGGTTAAGCAGTTAAGTTGGTTAAGCAGTTAAGCGAACTCTTGATTTCAGCTCAAGTCATGATTTCATGGTTCGTGTGGGGGGTTTGAGCCCCATGTTGGGCTCCACACTAACAGTATGGAGCCTGCTTGGGATTCTCTCTCTCTCTCTCTCTCTCTCTGCCCCTCCAGCCTCCCCCTCCTCAAAAATAAATAAACTTCAAAATACACATAGAACTTGATAAAATTAAAGGGAAATATAGGCAAAAATCACAATTAGAAATCTTAACATATCTCTCTAATTGGTGAATCAAGTTTGTACACACATAACACACACATGCACAAATTAGTAAAGACAGAAAGATTTGAACACTGTCAAGAAAGTGAACCTAATTGACATTATAGAACTATATCTCACAAGTGCAGAATACACAATCTTTTAAACTAATGGAACATAGAACATTCACCAAGGTGGACGTATGCTGTACCATAAGACAAATCTCAAAAGTTACATATAACTGAAATCAGAGTATGTTCTCTGACTACATGAGAAGTAAAAGAGAAAACAGCAATAAAAAGACATCTAGAAAAACCATAAATACTAAATAATCCATTTCTATGTAAAATATTGCTCACAGAAAAAATAATTGAGAAAATTGGAAAAAAATGTAACTGAATGATAATGAAAGATAATGAAAACACAACATATCAAAACTTGTGGGATGCAGCTAAAGCTATGCATAGGAGAAAACAACTTAAAAGTACTTAGGAAGCTAAAACAATGAATTAAAAAATAAATAGAAAAGGGGCCCCTGGGTGGCTAAGTCTGTTAAGCATCTGACTTCAGCTCAAGTCATGCTCTTGCAGTTCATGAGTTTGAGCCTCATTTTGGGCTCTGTGCTGACAGCTCAGAGCCTGGTTCGGATTCTGTGTTTTCCTCTCTCTCTGCCCTTCCCCTGTTCATGCTCTGTCTCTCTCTCTTTCTCTCTCAAAAATAAACATTAAAAATTTTTTTAAAAAATAAATAGAAAAAGGGTAAAAAAGGTATGAAAGGTATGAGTAGAAACCGATGAAATAAAAATATGAAAAGAGAAATCAAGAAACCACAAGTTGGTGTTTTAAAAGATGAAAAAAAATAATAAATCCTTAATAGAAATGAGTTTAAAAATTGAAAGGAAAATGTATATGGAAGGAAAAAATGATCTGCTAGACTGATATATTTTAATTGATATATTTGATTATAATGTTTTACCACTTTGGCAGAATGTCTGAGGACAGATTACTAATAACTACATAAAAATAAGGCTATTATTAAACAAAAGAAAGTAAAAGGTTGTATTAAAAGTTAAAGTGATCATATGTGGCTCAGGGTTGAATGTATTTACAAAAAAATACAATTTTTTAAACAAAAATTGAGACATTACTACATTGAGAGATGAGGGAATAAGAACATGTACAGGTAGAAAGAAGAAATGTTCTTACAACTGGGGGTGGTGTTATAAAAGAGCTTTATCATTGACTTCCATAGAAAAAAGTCAATGGATAATGCCTGAAATTGAAAAATCAAAATAATGCAATATAAGTATATTTTGACATATGCAGTAAATAACAGAAGAATGATTGAAAAGACTTGAAAGAATTTTCCTTTTGAGAGAACTGAGACTAGAATGGAGGGATTGGGAACTATCCGGTTTTGGTGGAAAACCTAGAACATGGTCAACTGCTACTGCTTAACAATATGTGTTATGTTTCTCTACAGTTCCCAGGCTCACATGTAGTAAAGGTGGGGGGAACCTTTGGAATGCGGGCAAAGTGATATATGCCATTTTTTAAGGATGACCTCCTTAAAAACTTTTTGTATGATTCACCATGCTTTCTTTCTTGTCAGATAAGCTGTGGACCCAAGTCTTAGGGGACAGGAGAACCAGTAAAAATTAAACAACCACAAAAAACAACCTGCATTCTTGAGTCTAATGTTTCATCTGACTAGTAACATCTTTAATGGATTTCCTGTGAGAAATAAAAATTTACTGTATTAAACCCCTGAAATGTTGGGGTTTTCTGTGACAGTACTAAATTCATCATGGTGGTTTTTTTTTTTTTTTTTTAAATGGCCACAAATTCCTTGACAATCTTTTGAGAAGTGGCATCTATCTATGTCCCCTCTCCTATAATCTGGACAGGTCTTAAGCCACACTTATAACCAAAATAATGTGTGAGAAGTGACACTGTGTTACTCTTTGATACTAGGTCAGAAAAGAACATGTAGTTTCTGCCTTGTTCATGGCAATGCTGGACTGTGGAGCACTCAGAAGTCTGAATTCGCTACTGCCATACTGTGAGGAAGTTCAGGCCACTTGGAGAGGCTTACCCATAGGATTTTTGCTAGCATTCACAGACTTCCGAGCTGAGTTATCAGAGAAAAGCTGACTCTCTGTGCCCTACCGAACACACAATCTATGAGCACAATAAAAAAGTTGTTTAAAGCCATATTTTGGACTAATTTATTACATAACAAAAGTAACCTGGTACTCATATCACTTTGATGAATAAATAGTATCATTTGCCTTTTTTAACCTGAGCACCTGAAGAGTTAAAGAAGAAAAAGGAATGAATTATTTATTCTTGGCCTGGAGACTTTGTTATTATTACTTTTCTTACCTAGAAAGTTCATCTTTCTCACAAAAGCAGTGGCCTTCAAACTTTTTTTAAAATTTCTTTTAACGTTTTATTTATTTTTGAGAGAGAGAGAGAGACAGCAGGAACAGAGGAGGGTCAGAGAGAGAGGGAGACACAGAATCTGAAGACAGGTTTCAGGCTCTGAGCTAGCTGTCAGCACACAGCCTGATTGATGTGGGGCTAGAACCCATGAACCGTGAGATCCTGACCTGAACCAAAGTTGGTTAACCGACTGAGCCACCCAGGCGCCCGTCTTCAAACTTTTTAAAGAGAAATGCACAAAAAGACATACATTTTATAAATGCACGCACCCACACAGGGATCTTATGATGGGGATAAAGTTTTGATAAAACCATGGTTAAGCTGAAAATGCATTTAATACACCCAACCTACTGAACATCATAGCTTAGCCTAAACTACCTTAAATGTGCTCAGAATACTTACATTAGCCTAAAGCTGGGCAAAATCATCTAACACAAAGCCTATTTCATAATGAGGTGTCGAATATCTCATGTAATTGACTACTGTACTGAAAGGGACAAACAGAATGGTTGTAAGCATACTGATTGTTTACCCTTGTAATGACCTGGCCCATGTGGCTGCCCAGCATCACAAGAGAATTTCATACCACATATGGCTAGCTCAGGAAAATATCAAATTAAAACTCAAAGTATGGTTTCTACTGAATGCATACTGAATTCACACCACTATAAGGTCGAAAAATCCCAAGTTAAAGCAGGGACTGCCTGAAATTTGAAACTCCATGAAGTAATACTTAACTTTACTAAGTGCCATGCGCTGACATTGCCACAGTATACTATTTCATTTTTTAAAATGTGTAGTTTTGGGGTGCCTGTAGTCTGCAACTACAGATCTCAGGGTCATGAGTTCAAGTCCCACACTGGGCCTAGAACGTACTTAAAAAATTAACAAAATTTTTAAAAATCTGTAGTTTCGACTCACTACATTTCCTTGCTTACAAATGGGACCTCCACCAATGAGTCCTACACATTCCCCTTGAAAAGCACTGCTCTTAAGCCATAAGCATTCTTCAAGGCCTTACTCAAGTCCAACCAAAAGCCTTCGTTGACCACTCCATTCTGAGCTCTCGTAAAATTACAATTTATTAGTCATGTTGTGTTTTCAGTACTACGCCAAGTGTTAACTTGATGTCCGAAGCTCCCTTATGGCAAGGGTCTGTCCTTTACCTCTCACATGCTAAATGCAAAGTACTCAATAAATACAATGCGCAATACCCAGCCACTGTGTTTCTGAATCTCACGTGTACTCCTTAGGCTGGGATTTTCTTTGGGGTGGGGCAAGGAAAAGTGGTTTAATAATCCATCCATATATTATGCTTAATTCCAAAATGGAGAAGTACACAAAGTGTAGTTTTCAAGCGAACCAAACCATCAAAGTACACACAATGTTTCTAAGAGCTTTCATGACTATGCACCACACCTGACATAACCATAGAAGTAATAGAACCAAGTTCTCACGACTAAAATATTTTTGGAATTGGTAAAATGGAAAAGAGTTCCGTGGGATCAGCATTTTTCACAACTCACTGCAACTACACCTTGAGAGTATACTTCCAGAACCGCGCGCCACTTAAGGGGCCTCCGCCAGCGTCAAGAGGAAACTCAGCCCAGGGCTGGCTGGGTGTGAGGCTCAGCCTCACCAACAGAGCCCCGCTGCTCTCGGATTCCAGCTCTCCGAGAATGGCTACAACGCCAGCAGCTCGAGAGGCTAAGGCGGGACTTCCCCCTCTAACCCCGCCCCGCGTCCCCCCAACGCCCTCCCCCGCCGTTACTTTCGACGCGGGACCTGCGCGGCGCCCGGCTTTAGCAACGTCCCAAGCAACGGCCCTAGTAACGGCCGGACTCCTCCCTCCGGTGTCTCCCGGAAAGCGCTCCGACGGGCCCGAGCGCGACCTCGGCCGCGCGCGCGCCTCAGGCTCTGGCGGAGCGGAAGACGCGTGGAGCTGTGCGAGGACTCGCGGGCAGTGCAGGTCTGAGTCCCACTTCGATCCCTGCTGCGGATCTCCTCGCCCCTCTGCGGACCAGTGGTCTGGCCGGAGCCTGCGTCCGCAGGGAGTGGACGCTCCTTGGCCGGGCCTTAGAGGAGGTCGTGCAGAATGTCGCCTGTGAGCGGGGCCCTGGTCCCTTTGCGAGCCCTTGCATTTTTTAGGATCCTGCGGGCCCCTTGGGAAAAAGACTTCTAAATTTTACGTCAAAAAACCAAATGTTTTCCCCCAACAATTATTGTTTAGTGGTTTCCGCCCCAAGGAAAGTCTGTTCCGGCAGGCAGTCCCCTAGGAAGTACTTATTTTTTAGTGTTTGGAGTGGTTTGCGAGGGATTGGTAATCAATCACAGAAGGAGAAGCTAAGCACAGACATAGTGTGCCGTGCGGTGTATTTAACATATTAAGGTAGTGTTTACACAATAAGCCAAGGAGTCTGTTTCTTATGTCTACATTATTTCTTGGGAGCGTAGGTAAAGTAAAGAAGTATATATGTTATGCCAGTTCACGGAGTTGGATGATAAATCGCTGCTTGACTTAAAATCACAGCATTTAAGTAGTATTTCTGCCCGAACCGTAGTGTACCATGAAAAACTAAGGCAAGATAGTCTGCCTACCACATGATGGATGGTGTGGGAGGGGCCATTGGTCCTGTATGAAGAAGGTGGCACCTTGGATTTTTAAAAAAAATTAATGTTGGACCTATGTATTATGTTACCAGGTTCTTCAAAATACTTCAGGAAACGAAATTTGAAGTATGTTTTATCTAGTACTGAATTGGTCTACAATACATGGTTGGGGGAAGTGACTTTTAACATTATCGTTTTACAATATATATATGTATATTGTACATATATATGTATATGTATGTATACATATATATTGCAAAACGATAATGTTTTATATAAATTTTTATATAAGTATAAATGTAAAATGTAACATCATTTTGCAATATATATGTATATTGTAAATATATGTGTATATTGTATATATACATATATATTACAAAATGATAATGTTTTATATAAATTTTTATATAAGTATAAATGTAAACTTTGCCATACTACCACTTGTGCCAGGCTGCAAATGGCCCGTAAAGATGGTTTGTCAGTCTTCAGAAGGGAGATGTAAACATGTGCTTTCTTTTTTAGAATGGTTTTGATTCAATAAGTAATTGTGGAATTCCTCCCTCTGCGGAAGACACAGGGATAGAAATGTGAAATCAGTAAAGAATTCTGCTCTTGCAGAGCTGACTGCTTGGAGGTATAGCTTCGGTAAAAGGCAGCTACAAACTAAAGCAGATTTTTCCATGCTAAATATGTGAAACCAGTAATCAGTGGGCAAAGTTAAAGAGATGTAAGAGATTGCCATAGGTCATCTAGAGTCCTGATTCTGAGACTAAAATAGAGGATTATATGCAAAGTAGAATTGATGGAACTTGGTGAGTAATTAGATTTGGAGGAAAAGAGGGTAGAGGGGGAGTAAAAAATTTGTTTTCACCCTAATTTGCAGAATGATAAATGTACCATCAAGGCATTTATTATTGTTTAAGGATAAATTCTTTTGATGTTTTCTAAGTAACCCTCAAAATTCCACTTGTATTCCCTGCATGGATTTGATGTTAATAAGCATGTTTTGAAGGTTGTGAATCATTATATTTGCAACAAACTATTTATACACATTTGAGGCAGGCTGTTGGCTAGGTCAGGACAGATGCCCTCCTCATATGGTTTGAGAGACCTTTGGAAGGAGTTGTCCATGACTAACTACTTTTGGCATCTTTTGTGTGGCCACCACAGCCATAAGTGAGTATATATGTGAAACAGGAGGAGGGAGCTATAAACATTTCTTTTTCATTGTCTCATAGGTGTTTATCTTGTTTGATTTTGTAGGGGAAGGACATTTATACAAGGCTTTACTAATATCCATTTGGCTCTCTGGAAGGCCAAGTGAAACATATGGGAATATTTCTGAGGCAGAATGCACTTAGAGGGCCCTAGAAAAACTCATCAGTAGTTTTCCATTGAATGTCAGGCAACCACACTGACTTTCCTGACATCCCCAGGAACTGTGTACTTGAGCCCCATATTGCCTGAGCCCTTTGGTGTCATATGCAAACCCCCTAAATAGTTACTGGAACACCCAGGAAAATGGAGTCAGGTTGAATTGGTCCAGTACAGTTCCTTTTATAGAATGAGTCCCATGATGTAGTAATTCAAGACTATTACAACCTAAAAATGTTTCTTTGTAAGGACTTCCGGCAACACCAGAGCAAACCCAAACCAAGATTTAGGTGAAACTTAACTAGCTTCCTAAGAGCAGTAATGAGACCTCTTTTGGTTTATCACAGTTGACATTCGGCTGCCCAGAAGGGGATTTGTAACTCTGATTTCTGGAGACTAATAGAATCTCTTCCCAGACTTTTAAGGCTGCTCCTGTCCTTAGAATGATTGGGGTTTTTTTTTTAAATCTTACTCAGGATTTCTTCACCTCAATCTGTACATGGACTCTCTGCAAACTGCCTGATATTGTATGCACAATATTGTGTCTGTGTATGCATTTTCTGTAGATAAGGTCCAAGGCTTTCACATGATCTTAAATGGATCTGAGACTCAAGAAAACGTGGCAGCTTGGTAAATTTACTGTGAGGAAATTTGGCTGATATATTTTATTTTTCCAGTATATTTTAATATATTTTTCCTCAATGACAAGCATCTTTTTCCTTTGCATCTTTTTTATTGGGTCTCAAACTTACTGGGATTTATATTCTATTAAAAAAAAAAAACCTCCTGATGAGTAATTAAATTAGTATCACTAACTTCTTGTTGGTAAATTATGTTGCATATTATGTTCCACTGGACTTTTTGTTCACTTTCTATTTGGGATACCACAGCAAAGTTTCCTGTTGCAGTCACAGCATTTCTCCTGTCAGTGTTTGTACTCAAAGTGCCTGGGGCCTCATAGTTAAACACCACAATGCCATAAGGCTTTATAATGAGAGATTCACTTTACAGCTTTGGAATGCATATCTAATCACAAGGGCCACAGTCTCTTTTCTCCCTCAAAAGATAACTGTGCTTACAGAATATTTGAGTAACAGTTCGGACAGCCATTACTTTTTAAAGGAAATATTTTATTTTATTTTATTTTATTAATTTTTTTAACATTTATTTATTTTGAGAGAGAGACAGAGCCTGAGCAGGGGAGGGTAGAGAGAGAGAGAGGGAGAGACAGAATCTGAAGCAGGCTCCAGGCCCCAAGCTGTCACCCCAGAGCCTGACACTGGGCTTGAATTCATGAACCGTGAGATCATGACCTGAGCCGAAGTCAGCCGCTTAACCAACTGAGCCACCCAGGCGCCCCTGAAAGAAATATTTTAATGGGAAAGTTATTTTACTATTTTATCTCTAGAACTGAAGAATCTGAATGATTTATAAATTTTAAAAGCAGTATGAAATCTTCAAGCTAGAGGACATTAGTGTCACTTCGTAAAATTTTTAAGTTTATAAGATCACACTTTATTTTTCTGGGTATATATTTCACCTTTTAGGATATCTTACAAATTGTAATTAGTAGTAGATGCCTGTCCTATTTTGTTGGATGTTTAGTTATGTTTGTGTGTTTGTGTTTTAATTTAAGTTGGAGAGGAATGTCTTTTAGAACATACTCAACTAAATTTTACTGATTTCACTGGAACCTTGTATTTTCATTAGGATTCAGGTTGATATTTGATATCATGTAACATCAGTTTAAAGTCAGAGCCTACAAGATTGAATATATTCCTGACTGATCCTAACACTAAACCATTACATTCCTAATATAAAACAAAATGAGAGTCACTAAAAAATGGATTGTTTGTACCTAAGTTTTATATTTAACTAATTTTTCTGAGAGAGCACCTTTTTATTTTTATGGAGGAAATGACCCAGAAGGCTAATTTATTGGTTTGAGTTTATTGCTTTTTAATTTTGTATTTTAAATCATGCTAATTTAGTGGTTTACAAAGCTTGTTAACATTTGTTAATAAATACAGCAGCACACAGTTATGAAATAAATTGCGTAATTTTCTTTGTGGTGACAAGTATAAAATATTTTCTGTCTTTATTTATCCCCCCACTTTTGTTTTTTGCAGTGCACCTATGATGTATGTTTTAGAAATAGATGTTAAACTTTGGTTCAAATGAAAAATGTCTCTCAATCCATCTATATTTCTCAAAGAAAAGGAAGAAAATAATTCAAAATTTGTGGAAATACAACAGTCACAAACTACTTCTATAGTTGCAGAAGATCCTCTTCAAAACTTACGCTTGGCATCTCAAGAAGTTCTTCAAAAAGCCCAGCAAAGTGGAAGATCAAAATGTCTCAAATGTGGTGGCTCAAGAATGTTCTATTGCTATACATGTTATGTCCCAGTTGAAAATGTACCTATTGAGCAGATGCCACTTGTAAAGGTTGGTAAGAAATTTAATTATTTGAAGTATGAAAAGAGATTTTAAAAAGACATCTCATATATGCCTGCTCTAATATAATTGATAAGCTTGATAAATAGCATCATTGTGGAAATATTAATATTATTAATATTAATATTAATATTAATTAATTGTGGAATAATATTAATAGAAAATTTAAACCTTACAGACTGGTAAATCTATTTCTTTTTCTTGTCTCTGGAAAAAGAGATACACATTGCTAAAATACTTGGGTCTGAGATGAATAGTATTGTTTGAAATGAAACCAATTACTTTTTCATTAATGTTTATAATTCATCTCAAACATAGGAAAAAATATGGCATAAACATGAGTACTACAAGTAACGGGTATACAGATTGCCTGAAGGAACTTAAAAAACTACTTCAAGGCCTTGGACTTCTTTTAGAAAAAACATATCCTGACGGAACTGGGATTGATGTTTGTTTAGGTTTTTGTAGAACAAGCTTACCCCCATCCTGCACTTGGAGATGGAGTTCATGTCAGTGACCAAAACTAAACTAAACTTGAAAAGGCTAAGTACTCATTGGGCCATGTTATAATTGTAGTGATTTAAGTCAGATTTTTAAAAATTGATTTGAATTGATTGCTTACATTATACTTCTTCTTGCTTGCCAAGACTACTCTTGTGTAGGTAAAAGGTCTGTAGCCCATGATATCTTTGTAATCAAAGAATGTATTACATATATGTCAACCTGTCTAACATTTACATGAGGGCTCTAGAGAGACTAAACTCTACACATGGGCCCCTTAGAACTTGTTGGTAAGAAAATAAGTTGAAACTATATTCAAGAATATTTAATGTGGTGGTTTTAAGATTCATTTAAATTTGAAGTAGAATACTTTACTACTTATATTTTGTTACTTGAATTCCATTTTGGCTGTATGCCACCTTGTCAAGTCCATGGTCTCCTCTGAGAGGTCTAAAATCCCACTTACAAGCTATTGGAAAGTTTACTGGCCAAGAAGAAATAAGCATGGAATCTAATCAGCTTCATAGTTACCTTAGAAAAACTGAAAGCTTAAGGAAAATAATCTTTTTTAAGTTTCCTATTATAAGAATGTTACATTTCAAAGTATAGCTTTTGAAGTATACACAGAATTATTCTATCTTCTGTTCATATCATAGCCACATAAAGAGAGTATCCTTTTAAAAGTTTTAAGATGTATTGTGATTGAAGATCAGAATAATAAAAGTCAATAACATACTGACTTTTCATAGAAATTTTTTTTCATAGAAATTTAACAATAGAGGATTATTTTCCAAGTCAGTGGTCTAAGGCCCACTATTTAATAGAAGTGACTCAAAACACCATCCCAAGTGTTCGATCAACTCTAAATAGCCTACCGAATCATGCAGATTTTTTAAAACTTTTTATATTTTAATGGCCATATATAGAACTCAGTATGTTAACATATATTAATAGTAATAAAAACTCTGTAAAATTTTCTTTCTAATATTTATTTTTACAAATCATTCAGCATTTGCTTTTAGATAGCCTGCTTGGGAAGGGAAGACGACTACATGATGAGTAAGTGCCTCCCAAGCTTTAAATTTTAGTCTATGGAATAAATTCACAAATACTGATTTTTTTATGCAGAGTATGATTTTTTTAATGTTATGAGAATTGCATAAGTAGAAGACCCTCTTGGATTTTTTTTAAATGAACAAAAAACAATCATGAGGTAAAAGAAAGCTTCATCTTTATTAGAGTCCTAGAATTTAATTTTTCTTTTTAAGATTCATTCATTTTTCAGAGACAGACAGAGTGTGAGTGGAGTTGAAGCAGAAAGAGAGGGAGACACAGAATGCAAAGCAGGCTTCCCTCTCTGAGCTGTCAGCACCACCCAACACGGGACTCGAACTCACAGACCGCTAGGTCAAGACTTGAGCTAAAGTTGGAGGCTCAATCAACTGGGCCACTCAGGTGCCCCTAGAGTCCTAGAATTTAAAAGATTCTCTTTGGGAAAGTTGATAATCACATAGGAAAAGGGTTAGGGTTTCCTGCTAATGGTATTTTGATAAATTGAGGCAGAAAGGTTTGGTAAATCTCTTATAGGAATTGTAGGTGTTAGAGAAGAGATAGATGTTCTTTATGTATTTGAAAAAAGAACATCTCTACTTGAACTGTGGTCAGCACTGCTGGTGTTACTCTATACCCTGTCATTATTTAAGACATATCTTCCTTTAAAATGTGTGAACTAGAGCACAAACAGTATATTTTCGTAGTATGATCTGTGTCTGTGCTTTTGTTTCAGAGTATCAGAAACTTCGGGTTTACTCAGGGAGAACTAAAGTACCTATACTGGGTCCCAGGATACTTCTTGAGTACAAAGTTGGCATAACTGCCTTATACTTGTAGAATTTAGTCCACGATAGTCTAGGTACATGACTTTTAAATATATGAGTAACACTTAGTCCTGTGTCCTTGATGTAAATGGTATCCTTCAGACATAGCCCACTGATCAGAAATGTCACCTTTGGAATTTTCAGTTCTACTCCTCAGCCACGGAAGAAAGTCAGTTTTATTAGTAATAGAATACTTTGTCACAATGTGCTTTCTTTTTCTTCTTTCCTCTTTCTATCTGCCCTGGGCTAAGATAATGCTGACCTGGGACTGAGAAACCCTGGGGAAAGGGAATGTAGTGTCAACTGAGACTGAGCATCATGAGAAAATTCTGATGTAGAGTTCAGCCAGAAGTAGACTGATGTAAAATCATTTGTGAACTGCCTACTTAAATGGTAAATTTTCTATAACTAGACCTTGGTTTGGTGATTGGAAGCAGTTGGCCCTAATTGGCCACTAGGCCCAAGTGGGGAGGGAAGGAGATACAGAGTTTGAAACCCTAAATTGAAAACTACTTGGTATACATATTTATGGCCCTTCTGGGATATATACTATCATTTTCCACACAGTCACCCAGAAAAGCAAAGTATGTACAGTTGGGATCACTGCCCCTTTAAAAACCAGCTCTGGAATTAATGATACGTACAACAATATGGATGACTCTCAGAATAATTATTCTGAGTGAAAGAAGTCAGATGAAAAGAATACATCCATATTTGTATGGTAATTTATGAATGATCTTGTCAGCAAAAAATACATATTCAAGAACCAAAAAAAAAAAAAAAAACAGAAAAAGAGAAGAGTACCTACCATCTGATTTCACTTATATAAAATCCTAGAAAATGCAAACCTATAGTGAAAGCAGAGCAGTCATCATTGCTTAAGGACTGTGGGTGGTAGTTGATGGAGAAAGGGGAAGGAGGGAGGCACAAGAAGGCTTTTGGGGGCGACAGATGTTTGTGATCTTGATTGTGATGATGAACTCAAGGGTGTTAAAATTCATTATATTGTACACTTTATGTGGCATTTATTATACCAATTTTATCTCTTTATTAAAGCTGTTTTAAAAAACAAGAAAAATTGTTTTGTACTCCAGGGTAAAATAACTTGCCCCAGGGTAAATACGTAGAAGCCTGCCTAAAAGCCTGTTTTTGGTAGAGTGGAAGCTGGAGGAGTGTTTATCATAACAAATAAGTCATTTATAATCTGCAGTGAAGAATCCATCTCAGAGTTTCTTTTATGTTATCGTGGGGATATGACTTGGCTTTCATTTTCATAATCCTGGCTGACTGTAGCACCTGTATAGGCATTATACAGAAAACTAAAACAAGTCAGTGAAATGATAGTAAAATCTAACTCAGGAAATGCAAGAGAATATTATTTTTTCAAAGAGGCGGGACATATCCATATACTTAATAATGAAATTTTAAGGAAAATAGACAAAATTATTTTGAAGAGAGTTAATTTTTGTATAAAATGTGCACCTCTTAGACCTATTCTGTTACTTTTTCCAGTTGATGATTATTTCATTTTTGCTGTGAAAGGCCACTGATGAGAATCATGGTGTTGACAACAAAGGGTAATACCTTTGATCTCGAAGGACATATAGGGGATAAAATTTGACATGAAGTTTAGATGTGAATCCTTTGCAAATTTATATTTCCTTTTATTGTGTCATAAAATTAACAAACTTAGAGTTTATAGAAATTATAAAAAATGTTCTTGACATATATATTGAAATGCAAGGAATTGGACTCCCTGCCTTTGTAATGTAAATGAAAATGACCTTGAAACTTTGCTTTAAGAGCAGATTCTATGTTAGAGGAGTTGGAAATAGTTGTTCCTAGTATATGATCAACAATATCAAGGAAGAAATTTGGGTTTGCTTTATGGCTCTTAGCATTCCTAATACTCTGGTTTAGAAATGTATGATTTTCAAGTTATATTTGTAGGAGCTTAGTATGAATGTGTTATTTTAGCCTTAAAGATTATTTTTATTAACATAAAAATTAGAATTTTTATATCCGTTGTGTTGATTTCTCTTTTTTTTTTAATTTTAGCTTCCACTAAAGATTGACATCATTAAACATCCAAATGAAACAGATGGCAAAAGTACTGCTGTACATGCAAAACTATTAGCACCTGAATTTGTAAATATTTACACATATCCTTGTATTCCAGAATATGAAGAAAAGGACCATGAAGTATGCAGCTTATTTTTTTACAACTCTTCACATTAAGTCTAAAAATGAATTTTTAAAAAATGTTTATTTATTTTTGAGAAAGTCACAGTCAGAGCATGAGTTGGGGGGGGAGAGAGAGGGGGAGACACAGAAACTGTAGCAGGCTCCAGGCTCTGAGCTGTCAGCACAGAGCCTGATGTAGGGCTCAAGCTCATGAGCAGTGAGATCATGATCTGAGCTGAAGTCAGACACTTAACTGGCTGAGCCACCCAGGTACCCCTAAAAATGATGAATTTTAAATTCCATTGCTTTTATGAGCTTACTTGAACATAATATTTTTCTTCGTGACCTAGAGTTATCTTTTTATAGCAGTAAACAATATACAAATTATTTACTTCATTGGTATCTTCAAAGATCAAATGATTTTAGATTAAGTCTTTTTTGAATCTTGTCTTTCCATTTTATATAGTTTTTCTGCATTATTTCTTCAGGTTTTTACTTTTTGCCAATATTACTGTGCCTGCTTTTACTTTCTCCCCTCTCCATTTTCTTGCCTATACTACACATAGATCTTATTTGATATGAACTAAGAAACCATATTATGAATGTTGTTGGAATTTCTTCAAAAAAGGAAAAGAAAGTCTGAATTAGAAGGATTTTCAGGAATTCTCCCTAAATTAAGAGCTTCAATACATGGCCTTCGTAACCTCATTTGGTGGCTCAGAGGCCATCCTTGGTCTTTTCTAGATTCTTAATTGGTTTTCACATAGTTGAAATTGTCACACTGGTAAGATATTACCACTCTTGTTGAAAAGTAATATAATAGATCTCAAAAACTAGGCCTTGGTGCTTCTGCAAGAAGTATGTGAACCCTTTTAGGTTTCTTGGGGACCACTTGTTGAAGTACTTTTCAGTGGTTCTTTTACCTAGTATCACATACTTTGCCATTTGTGTTGTGAAATATTATAGAATTTAGTTTTTGGATTCAAGATACAATTAACTTGGCTTCTATCAATAAGTGAATAACTTATTTTGAAGCAATACTTTAGCTAATGATTATGATTTATAAATTACTAGGAAGGAGCCAGGCACCTTATAATGCTTATTAAAGAAACACATATAAACTTTCCAGTGGCTCAAGTGGTTGTCATGGAGGCCACTTTTAGGCAAACAGGCTTGAGCAATGAGATGCAGAAAGGCCTACAGTGACCACCTGGCCAAATACAGATAGGATCCATCAGGCAATCCACCCCAAAATATCCATAGTCCCTCACTGACCAATGGGCTACTTACAACCAGGCACAGTTTTCAAAAAAGGGAAAATTCCATACCTAGCAATACCTCCTCACTTTCCCTCTTTAAAAGCAGCCCCCTCCCGCTGCCTCAATGCAGACAGCCTCTCCTCTGCTGTCCTGCCCCCCACTCCCTTTCGATGTATTCAATTAACTTCTATCTGCCTCAGGTGAACTCTTCTACCTCCCACACCAACTTTCCATTTGATCTTCGCCCCACATTTGGGGGCCTTCATCCTCCACCTCATTTAGGCACCACAGTTGTTATAGAGCCTAATGCTTGTTTCTCAGATATTCACCATGTTTGTTTCTTGTCAAATTCTTAAGTCAGAATTTATTCATTTCAAAGATCATAATAGCACACTACTGACATAAGTTTCTTTGCTTAAGGTTGCACTGGTTTTTCCTGGACCTAAGTCTATTTCAATAAAAGATCTTTCTTTTCATCTGCAAAAAAGAATTGAAAATAATGTTAGAGACAAAAATGATGACCCTGACAAGCCATCTATTAAACGCAAGAAAACTGAAGAAGAGGATTTAAATGACAGCAAGAGCCAAGACACAACACTGAAAAAAATTATATTTATCGATAGCACCTGGAACCAAACAAACAAAATATTCACTGATGAGAGACTTCGAGGTAAGAAAAACAAATTTTTGTGGATTGCTCCTTTCCCCGACTTTGATTTCAGAAAACTTCAAACCTGCAGATTATTGGAAGAATTGCACTGAATACCCATACATTTTGCCGTATTTGTTTTATTCTCTATTATATGTGTGTTTATACTTAGATGTTATATACATTTTTGGTTGAACCGCTTGAAAGTAAGTTTCAGGCTTGGCAACACTTCACCCTTAAGTACCTAACTGTACATCTTTTAAGAATAATTGCATAATCACAATACCATTATCACTGTAAGAAAATTAACAAAAGTTCTATAATATGTAATACAGACCATAGTCCATATTCACATTTCCCTAATCGACCCAAAGTATCTTTTATAGCTTTTTTTCCTTAATATCCCATGTAGTAATTATGCCTCCTCAGTCTCATTTAACATAGAGCTTCCCCTGTTTTTGTTTTATATGTTTTCGGCTTGTGTGAAGAGGACTGGGCAGTTGTCTAATTGCTCCATCATAATTAGATTCACTTTAGTATTTTTGCAAGGATATTTAGTGATAAGGATAAGTCTAGGGTTGTCCATGACAATTCCAGTTTTACTTGTTGTTCTGATATGATTATTTATAGCATTTTCTTTCACTCTCAGAAATGAAGCTCCTTAACTTATTAATTATATGATTACCCTATTCATAGGTAAAGTTGTATACTTATTATTGCATCAAATCAAGGCATATAATGTAAGTTCCATTATTGGTAATAACTTTAATTACTTGACTAAAGTGGTGATTGCCAGGTCTCTCCGTTATAAAAGTTTGTTTTCTACTTTGAAACTAGTAGAAGTTTCACTAGTGGGGTGATGCTTCAAGACTATGAACTATTTCCCAACTGCTTTTCACCGAGCGGTTTTAGTATTCATTGATGACTTGCCTAAATCAGTACTTTCACTGAGG
Source organism: Cryptoprocta ferox (assembly GCA_028646485.1). NCBI lineage: Eukaryota > Metazoa > Chordata > Mammalia > Carnivora > Eupleridae > Cryptoprocta > Cryptoprocta ferox. The sequence continues at coordinate 87,103,100 of CM053560.1, read as the reverse complement.
ATTGCAAAATGATGACATTTTAATTTACTATTTCTTTTACATTTGTTAGCTGGCTTTCTTATGTAAAGAGCTCTTCTCCACACACACCCCTTCTTTTTTTTCACTCTCCCTCTGCCCTTTTTGAGGTTACTGTGCATTTATAGATTTCCTTTTAGTTTATCATATGTAATATGCTGTGACTATATTCTTTTTAATGCCCAAATTGTCTCAAGTTTTGCTAGTGGGAGCCCTTCAAGTCTGCCCTCCTTTAGTCTTTCTGGTACAATAGGATGTCCCAAGATCACTTACACTTTTTTCCTGCCCCAGATCTAGAACCAATGATTATACAAAGGAATTGTAGTTCTTTTTATTGGGGAATAATACTAAAAATCAAAAGCTGGTAAATTTATCACAACTTGGATGTCATTGCTACAGTGGATAGAGCCAAGGAAAATACATATATATCATGAGTTCACATGGATAGTTCCAATTCCAAGATTTAACATCACAGGGATTTTGTTTCTTTTGTTTTACCTTTGTATCTCTCTTTCTGTTAGAGTGAAATGTTTAGTTCCTAATTAAATGGTTTAAAAGAGTTGCTTTGCTTGCCCAAGTAGCACAACTAGTAATATGAAGAACAGGAACTCATGTTACCTCTCTTGTTTACTTGCACCTTACTCAGTTCTTCAGGGATTTTCAGTAGATTCTCTAAAAACTTTAGGTTTATTTCCAGCTCTTGATGGCTTTGTCTGTGTACCATGTATGATAAGGAGGCAAGAGAACTACCCAGTTGGTTTTAGACATTTGCCAAAACGGTTTCAACCTGGGAGACCCTTTCTCTGGCTATTGTTAAAAATGCATGTCACCTAGAAAAGAGAGTTTATGACACTTTTTGGAGTTTAACTTGTGTTAACTAATCTCAAACTAAAGTGAGTGATAATACTAGATTTAATTTACATAGTTCATACCTCTGAGGTCAACATACATGTTGGTAAGATTGCTTTGTCATTCTAATTGTGTGCGTACTTGTGTGTTTGTGGGTGAGAAAGATAAGCAGAGAGATAGAGACGGAAATGGTGGGTGTGTGTGTGTGTGTGTGTGTGAGAGAGAGAGAGAGAGACAGAGAGAGAGAGACAGAGAAGAGAAAGAGGGGGATGTAGGAGGGAGAGGGACAGAGAAACTACAGAGCAAAAGACCTGGAAGAATCTTTTGGCTGATATTTAGTAGAGAGACGGAGCCCCAAGGCCCTGCTCTTTAGAGTACTACCTGCAACACTGCTTTGGATGGTTACAGCAGCAACTTATTCCTCAGTTTGAAGATTTTTCTGAGCCACTTTCTTTATAATTACCTTATATGGTAATGGAAAGGATCAAATGAAAGAACATGAGTGAAAGCAGTTGAAAAAACTATAAAAGGAATTATTGAGGCACAATTCAAAATCTGTTTTCAGAGTGTTTATATTTGAACTTAAGGCTTAAAATCAAATTTGTACCAAAAATTTCTGTTATTCCTTTCCAGATCACATAGTAGGTATCCTATATTTTTAAAAGGGATTTCTTAATTCCTTCAAAATCATGAAATCTGCATGTCCTACTTCATACTCTCCCTTCTAGCTCCTCATTGCACCACAGGGAATATTTGAGGCTGTGCACATACTTACAGTCTCTGTGTATGTGAAATACCAGTTTCCAGAAAAACCAAATTACTTCCTCAAGAAACAACCCATGTATGCTATAAATCATTGCCTTTAGGTTTTAAAACATTTTATCATTTGATGGTATTAAACTGAACAAACCCGTTCTAAACCTCAGATAAAACCTTCAAATACAATGTATTGGAAATTATGTTTCTGTTACCTTATGAATGCAGAGGTTAAGAATCTCTTTAACAATGTAAAAACATACTGTTTTGCCACATTTTACAGAGAAATACCTCTGAATGTTTTACTGCTGGCAAAATAAAACATTTGAAGGTTGTGAGCATAATTTAATCATAAATGTGAACCTACATGTGAAGAGTGATATAGCATTCTTGAAGATTCACCATATGAAGCCTTGGAAGGATGTGGTAAAGAAGGATGGTTTCTTTTGTTGGAGAGGCAGTCCAAATTATAAAAACTGGCATTATATTATAATTTGTTCTAAGGGGTGCCTGGGTAGCTCAGTCAGTTAGGCATCCAACTTCAGCTCAGGTCATGATCTCACGGCTTGTGAGTTCAAGCCTCGTGTCAGGTTCTCTGCTGACAGCTCAGAGCCTGGAGCCTGCTTCAGATTCTGTGTCTCCCTCTCTCTCTGCCCCTCCCCACTCACGCTCTGTCTCTGTCTCTGTCTCTCTCTCAAAAATAAACATTAAGAAAAAAAATTTTTTTAATGAGCCAGCCATCTCCCTTTATTTTGACTGTATTGATATAATGTTTAAAGTGGCTGCTTTTTTCAGATTAAAAGCATTGCCTGAACTGTACTCAATGTGTGAGTGCTGTATCATATACTGCCTCATTCAGTCCTCATAATGACAGTATGAGGAAAGCTCAAGATTTTTATTCTCACTTTTCAGTTGAAGAAATTCAGGCAATAATTTTGAAGGGAAAAGCCATTTATAATTATCTACTTTAAAGTTCTGCTAAAAAGTATTTGCTGATTTCATCATAAAGTTTTTGATTGCCAAAAATGCTAGCAAAATAATTTTTTAATGTATGTGTTGAACTCTTAAAACTTTAAACTTTAAAAAAAAATATTTTCTATAAATACAAATGCCTGTGTATTTCAGTGTGTTCTCAAAGGTTCTATATACTTCTAAGCAAATCTTTAAAACAGGATGGATTAATGGTAATAATCACTGTCTTAATTTTTGTATTTAACATTTTAGAATATATTAGGTATATTGGAAACCAGCATCAAATAATGTTACCCTTGGTTTGTTTTTTAGAAATTACATTGTGATGTCAAATCCTATGTTAAGATTTTAATTGTACTAATTACTTAGGACATTTTCAAATGTCTGCCTTTATTTACTTCTTGGATATAATTAACATTAATGCAAATAGTTCAAAAGGGTTTGGTTTGGGTTGTTACAACTTTTGTGTATCTTTGAATCAAAATTAATCAAATTGAAATATTTTCGGGACACGAGTGGCTCAGTCAGTTAAGTGTCTGACTTCGGCTCAGGTCATAATCTCACGGTTCGTGGGTTTGAACCTGGCATCAGGCTCTGTGCTGACAGCTAGGAGCCTAGAGCCTACTTTGAATTCTGTGTCTCCCTCTCTCTCTGCCCCTCCCTTGCTCGCACTCTATCTCTCTCAAAATAAATAAAACACTAAAAAATTTTCAAATTGAAATATTTTCAAAATACCCAGGTAGAATACTTTAAAGGTTGTGATTTGTGCATTCATTTAGTAATATTAGTTGAAGGCTTGCTCCTGGACAGATTGCTCCTGTCCTAGATTGGGGGATAGAAAGGAGAATTAAGCAATCTCTCTACCTTCTTGTTGATCACACTGGCTATTAGTTAAGGTTGTGTCTCCCTACATGAAACAGAAACCTATATGGAATCTTAAAACAAGTAGTGAGTTTACTTTTCATGAGTAAAAGTCCAGAAATAGTAGTCCAGTGCTGCTACAAGGACTTCACAATGTCTGTAAGGACTCAGACTCATTCCATTTTATTCCTCCATCACTTTCATCCTTGTAAGAGGCTGCTAGGTTCCAAAACAGCTCATACATATTCCACTATGTATATGCCCACTGAGTCCAGCTCTTTCATTAAAAAATAAATATATAAAATAATAATAGCTTTCTTGGAATTTCCACCTAGGACATTTCATTTTTCCTTTGGCAGAATGGTTCACATGACCACTCTGGCCATAAGTAGAGCTAGGACATAGTTTTTAGCTGGACACTTGCCATACTGAACAGGATTGAGGTTTGTTAATATTGAGAGAAGGAGAACATGAATATTGAGAAGACACTGGACATTATCTGCCATGTAATCTATTATAGGTGGCAGACAAGTAAGCAGTTAAGAAAATTCAGTAAGTTTTGGATGCAGGGGTAGCATTGAGGAGACACCACCCTGTTCTTCCTAGAGTCCCTGGAAGGATTAACTGTTTCTGTTGAAATCTTGACGGATAAAGGGCTGAGGCCTGGGCAGTTCAGACAAAGGGAATGGCATATACACAAAAATATAAAAACATCATTTTACATTCAGGACACTGAAAAAGTGAAATGGTATAGAATGTGTACATATATGAGAATGGTAGGATAAATGACTGAAGAAATGCAAATTATGAATGCCCTTGAATGTCATGCCTGGGAATTTGGTCTTTTTTCCACAGGTGCTGTGGCACTTTTAGAAAGTTTAATGCCAGACGTTGACGTGATTAGATTTGTGTTGTAAGCCTAATGGAAAGAACAGGGCTAGGACCTGACTTCGAGCCCAGTTCTGTCATTAATTAGACAAAGGTGTTATTTATATTACTTTTTAAACAAAGTTATGATACATGTGAAAGCATATATATAATATACTGTTATAGCACATGGTGATATAATGAATAATTAAGAACCCAAGCACCAGAATTGTATCAGTAACCTATCTACCTGTGTTCTTCCCTGCATGACTCCCCTTCTCCCCTGATCAGAAGTAACTTTTCTCCTGAATTATGTTTTCATCATTCCTTTGTGTTTTATTATATGCATCAATTTTAATAATCTTTATATTATTTAGTTTCCTTTATTTTGACCTACATGTTGTATTCCCGGGGACCTGCAATCTAAAGTCACCATTTTGTTTCTAAGGTTTATCCATGTTGTTACATGATTAGCTATAGTTTATTCATTTTCACTGCTGTGTATTATCTGACTGTGTAAAAATACTACAGTTGATCTAGTCTATTGATGAAACACTTGAGTTAATTCTAGTTTTTGCTCTTACAAATTGTGCATCTACATACTCTTATGCATGTACAAGTTTCCTTAAGGAAACATACCTTGAAGTGGAATTGTTGGGTTGTTGCGTATGAGAATACTCACTTCTACAAGATAATGCCAATGTTTTCCAAAGTGTGGGTATACAAATTTATACACCCGTCATTAATGTGTAAAAGTCCCTGTTGATCCACGACACCTCCTATCTTGGTTTTGTCAAATGTTTGATGTTTGCCAATCTAGTGGATATAAAATGGGATTGCATTGTGATCATAATTTGCCTTTCCCTTAACTAATAATTGGATTGAGCATCATTTTGTTCATTTATTTGGCGACACACAACCCATTCTGTGAAACAACTATGTGCATTTTTCTAATTTTTTTAAATTGATTTGTGGGAATTCTTTATATCTACTAGAATGTAGATAATAATGTTTTGAAATATCTTCTTGTAGCTTCTGACTCATATTTTAAATTTCTTTATGGCATCTTTTGAGAAACAAATTCTTTATGTAGAATTTATCAATCGTTCATGTTGAGCACTTTCTATGTCTTTTTTAAATCCTTCCTACCCTAAGATACTGTATTTTTAATAATTTGTTTTAAAATTTTAAAAGTATTTTCTGTATAAGTAATGTCAATTATGTTTCTTCCTTTCCAGTTCTTACACATCTAATTAATTTATTGTTTTTATTACTGTGTCAGGTCAGACCTCTGGTGTATTGAGAGAAGCCCTGTAGAGGTCATCCTGTGTTTCAACCTCAGAATCTCTTTTACATGGCAGGTTTCATCTATTCATGTTTGCTATGAGTATTGATATTTTTGGATGTATTTCTACCATCTTAATTTTCTTTATTTGTCCTGTTGTTTATTTTTTTGTCCTTGACTTTTTTTTTCAAGTTTTTATCTTTTTCCATTTTTTAATATTCCTATTTAGGTTCTTTTAGAAAATTGTACTGTGCACATGTGACTTATTTTAAGTTAAACAGTATTTTAAACAAGATTTTAACATTCCCTTTTGAACACTCTAAGCATTTAACAGACTTAATGTTTGATTCAACTTCCTCCTTGTTTACTGTTACTGTCATACATTATTTTCTGTTCTTTATCTTCAGCCAACAAATTCGATATTATTATTGTTTTTGTTTCATTCAGGCAACGTTTATTGAATTTGCATAGATGTTTATCATTTTCTTTTCTCACCTTTCCTTAAACCCCAATTGTCTTTGCTGAAATACATTCCTTAGAAATTCCTTTCACTTGGTTTCCTGTTGGCATATGTTCAATTTTTGTTTCTTTACTAATGTTTTCACTCCTGTTATTAATATATAGTTCTGCCGAGTACACAATTTGAGATTGTTAGTTTTTTCTCTTGACTCTTTGAAGGTTTTATTCCAGAGTCTTCAGTACTCTACTGTTGCTGATAAAGTCTCCTATCATTCTGATTACCATTCTTTTGTATATGATCAGCTCCTTCTTAATCCCTGCTTTAAAAATCTCTTTAACTTTGCTCTTTTGCAGTTACACTACTGTGTGATGGATCTAGGCATTGATTTCTGTAGATTTATTCTGCTTGGAATACATTATTTCATGGATCTGTGGCTTTGCATTTTTAAAAATAGTCTCTGGAAAAGTCATAGACATTATCTTTTTAAATGCTATCTCTCCTTCATTTTCTTGGTTCTCTCTCCCCCTGGGACTCCCATTAGACATTTGATCCTCCATATCTCTTAAAATTCTTAATTTTTTACAGTATTTATTTCTTGTCATTCTTTACTGCATTTCTGAAGTACCTTTAAGGTTAAACAGAGGTGTGAAGGTAAGAAATCATTGGTGAAGGTAGGAAATCATTGGTAACTCAGAAGTTCCTAATCTGGGTAGGGATGCTCATTTTAATACTGCCTTCTCCCTTTAATACTACTTTGTCCCTTTGAAATAAATATGCTTTATAAATAGTATAGCAAAATAAATATAATGTGAGTCTAAGTACCGGTCTAAGATGCTAAAAGCATTTGGGATTTGTATGTTGACATCTGAATTTTAAGAGGTCAAAGTACTATTCTGTGATTTCATGAATTATTTCCTCTTTAAAGGCACAGGAGTAAGACATTGTAGCTGACTGTGTCATTGAGGCCTCACATACAGATGTGACAGAGCTAAAGAAACAACTTTGGGTACTCTGTTCATGAAAATATAGCCAAAAAGTGATAATCCAGAAGTAAACTTCAACCGTATTAAAGACCATTAACCTACCTATCTCTCTCAGTGAGTTTTAGAATGATGTTTGAAATGTCAGTTTATCAAGGAAATGAAACCCTTCTGAATATTGGTGAATTTAGCCCTGTCACTGGCTAAAATTTAAAAAGACATTGGTAGATAGAAAATAGCATCTTAATAGTTGACTACTTTTAACTCATGGTTGCAAGTTCTAAGATTTATGTATATGATTTTGTTCTGTGTTTTATATTGCTTCTGTATATACCTAAACGCATTTAAGAAAGTACCCTATTTGGTTGGGGAACTTGTCTATTCTCTTAAAAAATTCTTAAAATAATTAAGAGAAATTATCATTATTGTGCCAGATCCTGTGGTTAAGAAGAAATATTTATACTTTTCTTATTTGTATTTGGCAGGACTGTTACAAGTTGAGTTGAAAACAAGAAAAACTTGCTTTTGGCGCCATCAGAAAGGAAAGCCAGACACCTTCCTTTCCACAATTGAAGCCATTTACTACTTTCTGGTAGACTACCATACTGATATATTAAAAGAGAAATACCAAGGACAATATGACAATCTCTTATTTTTCTACTCTTTTATGTACCAACTGATAAAGAATGCCAAATGTTCTGGAGACAAAGAAACAAGAAAACTTATCCATTAGTTTTTAAAAATCTACTTTTGTCCTTTTATTTTGCTAAAAATCAATAAACTTAACACTTGTGTTTTGTTAATTCTTAGGAAATATTAATATGTAATGTCTGTTAGATTAATTGAGAAAATAAGGTTTTATTCATTTACCTCATATTTTCTAAGGGAATTTTTAGAGATAGTTTTGACTGAAAAACTCATTTCAGAAGTTATTTGCTCAAGTTTGGTGTATCTCAATTTTATTACTATATTTTAATAATATGTTATATCTGTGTAATTAGATATATTTGTTTAGGGGTCTTCATATATTTCCATCTATACCCACTACCACATTTGGAGGTAGATGGGATCAGAATCTCCTCACTGAAAATGAAGTCATAAATACTTGGCTTGAGGTTTGTGGCAAACATAGGCAGAACTAGAATTGCAGCTTCAGTCCCTAGGGTTGTTTCTGTAAGTCCACACTGCCTGTGATGGACATTTGCTACTTTTTACATTTGCCTGACATCTTTTTTAGGGAGAAATTACTGGCAGTCATGTCTTGCCATAGGTAAGGACATATGGCCCAGTTTAATAACATACACCATGGTTGAGCCAAGGATGAGCACATGACCCAGCATCTTTTTTGATAAGTGATGTGAATGATGTAGGAGATAGGGTTTATATTTCAAAAAGCAATTGGACACAGATTCAAGAGCTAGGTACTTGAATCTAAATCTCAGTTTCCTTTTCCTCTTACCCATCATATGTCAGTTTCTTCATGTCTAAAGATGATAGTACAGTCGCTACCTTATAACATTATCATGAGGATTAACCGAGTTAATGTATCTAAGGAGCTTTCGATAGCACCTGGCTATACTCAGTGCTATATATGTGTTTACTCTTTTTATTGTTTTATTTGAAATTGTGAACTAACCATGCTATAACCCTAGAGCTGCTGGTGGCATCTGTGCTGCAGATGGAGGGAACTTGCCTGAGAATGAAGCCAGCAGAGGAAAGTGGATTGGAGAGAGAAGACTGAGTCCTGAGGACATCATTTAATCACCTGACCTAGCTCCTTGTGAATGGAGCCCTACTGTGCTCAATAGCCTCTATTTGCCCCTTTAGATTCATCCTCCACCCTTTTCCATTCTGCTCTGTGAGGTAGGTCCCCTTGTCCTCCAGCTTTCAGTTACGTTCAACAGATGAAAGCACTAGCAAGAGATTGGAGGTTGAAAAGAAAAATGAAACTGTGTTATTTATTTCTGTGGCTCCTTTCCTGCCAGGTCACCATGGATTGGCTGTGTCCCTCTGCAGAAGACCATCCTATCAGGCATCTCTTTCCAGGCAGTTATCCAAGTTACCCTCTCTAATTTCAGGTCCCTGTTCCACTACAGGAAGTAATGGCTCCCAGCTGTAACTAGCCCCAGAGTAGTTCATTACTCCTTTTTGGTTTCCCTAAACCTTGCCTATACCTTTGTAAATAGTCATTTTATTATATTATTCTCCAATGCCCCTATATGAAGTTACCCTCTGTTTCTTTCTGGGATCCTGACTGATAAATTCAACCATGTGGATGCTAGCAATATCAGCACATTTACCAAAGTATATTTAGTGTGACACATAATATATTCTATGAAAAAATGAGTCATTGGTGAAATTTGTTTCCTACACATTATACTCCCCTCTTAGAGATTCAAAAGGTTCAGCTTAAAAGTGCTAAAAAGTCTTGAAATAAACATTTTTAATTTTATTTAAGTCAGTATTTCTTAAACTTATCTGAGTAATGACTACTCACATCCTGTGGATACAAGTTACTTGCAATATTATAATTTAGAGCAATCCCTGATTATATAGGCAGCTGAGACCTAAAGAGATTAAGAAACTTGCCCATACGTCACACAGCTAGTTAGTGGTAGAACCTGGGACTTCTGGGTTCAGAAGGAAGTCACCATTTTATTATGCTATTCACCAAAAGTAATGTGGATTATATAAGGTTTGAACATTATTAGTCCCATAGTCTTAGCCAAATACACCAACTGGCTTGACTATTTAGCATTTATTTTACAAGAATGGAATTAAAATGGATTTCTTCATGTTTAGAACTTGGCCCTGGGAACAGAGGAAGCCCCGAATTGATTTAAGCAGGGCCAAAGTTGGATTTCTCTGGGCTAAATTTGGACTTCCCTGAGCCAAAATCTATTGCCATTTAACAGGCTCTACAAACCAACTAAACATAACAGGTAAGAGGGAGGGGATTTACCACCATCTCACAGCTGGCATAAGAAAGATGACCCACATACTTCATAAAAGCCTAATTTATAATTAAGGCCAGATAAAATCTCAAGTTTTTTCCAAAAAAACAGTAATACCTTTTAGAACAATGAATTGGATTGTTTTTCTTTGGTATGATAAGATGTAAAAATGTCCCTAATTCTTTACTTTTCCCTGTATTCAATGTCCTTTTTCATTCTTCTTTGAAGTACCCTCTCACTCTGATTCTGGACCATATTTATTTCCAAAGATCTAGTGTATTTTTACTTTTCTGCTGTTGCCATAAGCACATTCGTGCCTGGGTTAGTCTGCTCGAAGGTTAGACATGCATGGAGCAGAGACAAGTTAATTGGTTACCCCAGCTGAATCCTGTCTAGATTAGCTAATGGCCGGTCCACCCCCAGATATGTGAACGATCTTCACCAGGATCAGCAGAACCACCTGACACTTTCGTGATTCCAGATGTGTGAGTAAGGGATGTCCATTGTTACGCCACTGAAGTTTTTTAGCTGTTTATTAGATAGCATTATTATGCCAATAGATACTTTATCTTTGGGTACAGTTTCAGACACATCTTCAAGTGCCTTCTCAGATTCTTGGCCTCACTGTTTCCCAGTGAGGAACTAACCACTTGCTTTGCCATAGCTACCACCATACATAGAGTGACAGACTGCCAGCAGGCTTGTGTGATTCCTCCACCTGAGGTCAGCTAGCTACACGCTCAGAATCCCTGGCCTGTCCCAACACTTCTGCATTCTAGGAAGCACAATGCCACAGAGTTTCCCCGGTGACTGTCAAAAGAGCCAGGGGATGCATGGTGAAGAGCAGTGAACTATCTGGAAAACTTGGATCAATGAACTAGAAGAGGCTGTCAGATAAACTTTTCTCTTTTTTTCTGAAAGACTGCTTTGAGGCACAGTGGTTCACTCTCCTGCCTAGAAATATACCGTTTAGATAGGCAAGTGTACTTGCCAAGTGAGTGGCAATGTCTCTTCATGGCTTTTGATGAAACAGATACCAAGTGCTATACAGTAACTTATCAATGTGCATTTGCTTCTTATCCTTGCTAGCCTTTCTTCCTCAGTTTCACTGGCATGGATTGCCCCTTCTAATAAAGTGATAGATTAAATTTTTAATTTAAGCTCTCTTCTAGGACAGCCACATCTTTTAGTCTGGATTTGGTGAGAAAAGCAGATTCATTACAAGTATTACATGAATAAAGAGGTTTAATGAAGGAATTAGGGTTCACTCAAATATGGGAGTTGCTGTAGGAGTAAAGGTCTGGAAGACTGCAGCAGATGAGGATTAGAGGAATCATCATTAACCAGTTCAGCCAGAGATGCTCCAAGTATTCATGGCTGTCTGTAGACCTGTATATCTTGAGCATATAAATCTTATTATATTGATCCATTAATCTTTCTGGTAGCTCTTTAGTTCAGGGGAAAGGCATCCCCTTCATCCCTTCAGAGGTCTTTAAAAAATGAATGTATTGTTATACTCTTTATTGGGTGTTTTTCTTGAGGCCATAGAAATGGCAGGACCCTGGATTTGATCTTTGTCCTAAGGCTATGTTTAACTATCACACATTTGATTTTGTGAAAAACATTTCATTTTGCAGCCCTGCCCATCTTAGGCTCTGTATTCCCTTTTAATTCTATTTGTGTACCCACCTCCTTATTTTTGAGCTTGTCTCTTTCTTAGAGTAATTGCAGCTAATAGCAGCCATTTAATTTTTTTTCAAAATCCTGCCTTAAAATCTCATCCAATGCCATGAGTGCATTAGGTACATTTTCTGTCTCCCATGTTACTGCAGGCAATAATTTTACCAAAATTTTGCCTCCAAATACAATTAAAATATTCTAGTGGAAAGTTTGGCTAAAACACTTAATGAGCCCATAATGAAGACCACTAGCCCCGAAATCAACACCTATAAATAAGAGCAACGTACCACTAGACACTTGGTGAAAGCCTCCAAATAACAAAGAGGGGCCCAGTTAACAAGGAAGGGGAATAAATCCAAAGGAACCAGACAAGGTGAGAACAAAAAAAAGAACACCAAATATCTTTAAAAAGAGATTATATTGTACAGCTGCGTGATAGTATAACACAAAACAAGAATGTAATAGTATAACAACAAACAAAACCAAGATCCTGTACATTGAAACATGATTGCTGAAATAATTTAGTATAAGAGCTGGAAGATAAAATTCAGCATAAAATGAAAAACTTTAAGTTCCAATAAAGTCCAACCTTAGTTTAAAGGTGTACTTGAAGTCTGGCGAGGAATTAAAGATGGCGGAGAAGCAGGGAGCTCTGTAATCCGCGCACGCCCGTATGGATTGAACTGAGAAGGACTGAAGGGATAAAACTTGGATTTGCAAGTGGGGGAAAGAAGAAACAGACGCCAGAAAGAAGACAACCTCAAAGATGCCTGAGTAAGTGACTGTGATCTGGGAAATTAGGGGACGGGCGCGTCCCGGTGGTAAAGGGGAAAGGAGCCTCCGAGTCCAACACAGGGAGAGCGCGCTGTGCCCCGGAGAGACCAGGGGAAGAGAAAGAGAGACGGAAAACACACCTAGAACCAT
>CM053560.1:87078471-87089997 GCA_028646485.1 Cryptoprocta ferox | reverse complement strand
GGGCGTGCTCGGATTACAGAGCTCCCTGCTCTTCCGCCATCTTGTCCTCCTCCGACCCTTTTTTTCATTTCTAAGAGCTGTTTATGCTTTAAAAATATTAACTGTTTCAGTAATATGTGTTATACATATTGTACCACTTTCTTTGTTACCTTTTAGCCCAAAGAGGGTTTTTTTTTGTCATATAGAATTTTATATTTTTATGGATCTCTAATTTTCTATTGTAGTTTCCTGGCCTTTAGTGCCATAATATTTAAGAAGGCTTTCTTCATCATAAGATCATACACATCTTCACCTGTGTTCTTTTGTATTATTCTTACAGATAATTGTGTGTATGTGCTTAATTCTTTAATTCATCTCATGTTAATTTTTGTGTAAGGGAGTAAAACATAAGAATTTTATTTTAGGTCACCAGTGATTTTCTTCATATAAGTTCTAAACATTCCCTGTTAAATTTATTCTTAGGTATCTTAAATTTTAATTACTAATGTCTCTGAGACTGTTTTACCATTATATTATTAAATGGGTTATTGTTGGTATACAGGTAATTATTTTTGGTATATGCGTACTGTCCAGTAGTGTTAGTGGTTTCTCATCTTGTCTTTGATTTAGAAAGAATGATAGTACTTTGCTATTATGCATCATTTTGAATGTTTAGAGAGTAATATTTTTAGATTAATAAAATTTATTTTTATTCCTAGTTTATTAAAGATATGTGGATATGATGTTGATAGAGATCAGCTATAGATACAGATATCTCCTTGCTCAAATACTTGAAAAAAAAAATCTCCATGGTCTGAAATGGAGAGGAAAATAATCCACTGTGTTGATAGCAGAAGCTGTTTTCAACTTTTAATCTATAAAAGTGTCAGATTACATTAGTAGCTTTTCAGAAGTTGAGCCATTCTTATATTCTGTTCTATTCTTACATCCTTGGGGCATTACATTACTGGATTGGATTTGCTATTGTTTTGTGTGGATGTTTGCATCCATGTTTGATAAGATATGATTTTCTTTTGGTTTTCATAGGAAAATTACACTAATCCCAGAAAATGAGTTACTTAGCTATATTTATCTTTCTAGTTTATAAGCTATAGAATATAGTAGATATTTTGAGATATCATTTGTTCTAGATAGATAGATAGATATAATTTGTCCTTTGGATGTTTGGCAAAAGTTAACTATGAACTTCTGCTGATTTAATTGTTATTTATATTTTGCAGGGGGAATTAGGTAGGTTGACAGAAAAGCTGTATGGAAGTTAATAGATTTCATAAATATCAACTCGAGTAGATTGTCAAAACATAATATTGAGTGAAAGAAAGCAAATCACCCATTCATTAGTCAGTGGACATTTGGGCTTTCTCCATAATTTGGCTATTTTTAATAATGCTGTTATAAACATTGGGGTGCATGTGCCCTTTCAAATAAGTATTTTTGTATTCTTTGAATAAATTCCTAATAGTTCAGTTGCTGGTTTGTAAGGTAGTTCTATTTTTAATTTTTGAGGAGCCTCCATAATGTTTTCCAGAATGGCTGCACCAGTTTGCATTCCCACCAACAATACATCAGTGTTCCCCTTTCACCACATCCTCACCAACATCTGTTGTTTCCAAGTGGTTTGTTTTAGAGGAAATGTGGAATGTATATACGATGAAATACTACTTGGTGATGAAAAATAATGAAATCTTGTCATTTGTAACAACGTGGATGGAACTAGAGGGTATTATGCTAAGCAAAATAAGTCAGAGAAATACAGATAACATGATTTCACTCATATGTGGAATTTGAGAAACTTAACAGATAAACATAGGGGAAAGGAAGGAGAAATAAGATGAAAACAGGGAGGTAAACTGTAAGAGTCTTAAATATAGAGAACAGACTGAGGGTTGTTGGAGGGGAGGGGATTAGGGGGATGAGTAAATGGGTGATGGGCATTAAAGAGGGAACTTTTTGGGATGAGTACTGGGTGTTACATGTAAGAGATGAATCACTGAGTCTGCTTTTGAAGCCAAGACTCTACTGTATGTTAACGACCTTGAATTCAATTTTTTTAAAAAAAGAACAAATTACCAAATAATATGTACAGTTGATACATTCCTTTAAATTTTAAAAACACTCAAGAAGTGTTTATATTCTTCATGTACATAGGTACACACATTGGTAAAAGTATGTTAGTGGAAGGAATGCAAACCCAACAAAAATAATAGTGACTATCTCAAGGAAGGGAACACACGAATAGAGCTATAGAGATCATGGTAAAAAGGGAATCTGAACTTTATACTTTATTATATAAATTTCACATTTTATTTTAAAAAATACTCTTAAGCAGGGGCGCCTGTCATGATCTCACGGTTCATGAGTTTGAGACCCACATCGGGCTCTGTGCTGACAGCTCGGAGCCTGGGGCCTGCTTCAGATTCTGTGTCTCCCTCTCTCTCTATGCCTCTCCCCTGCTCATGCTCTGTCTCTGTCTCTGTCTCTCTCTCTCTCTCTCAAAAATAAACATTAAAAAACATAGTCTTAAGCAAATACTAAAGTGTCAACAGTAATCCATTCTAGGTTGTGGGAACATGAAAACACTGGTAAGTTCTTTTTGTTAATTTTCAAAGGAATTTCAAAAATTCTGATTTTTGAATTTTATCAGATGACTTTTGAGGACCTATGGCAATGACCTTTAGATGAGTTATACTAACAAAAGTTTTAATTATTTTTATTGCTAAATGTGTCTTATTGGATTTTTTAATCTGGATTTTAATATGTGTTATTTATATTTTTGTGGTATCTTTTCCAGGTTGTATAATCAAGAACTAGTTCTGTGTTACTATTACTGTGCTCCCTGAAAACTTCTAGTATTTCTTTGCTTCCAGCAGAATAAAGCCAGGACTTTGAGATTAACTTTAACATATTTCTAAATCTGACCCCATCCTCATTGACTATAGCTGTAGCTCTCAAGCACACAGCCTTCTGTCTTATCATAATCAATTTTATTTTCTCTAAACAATCTTTCTTTTTTTACTCCTTTACATGGTTTTTTAAATGTCAATAATGTCATCCTCTTTCACTTGGCAATCTGGTATCGTTCTTTCAAATTTGTTTCCTTTGTCATTTCCTCTATAATATATGTATTGTGTAACGTGTGTTTACGTGTGTGACTTGCCTGTAAGCTTAGTTATTCCTGGAGGAAGTAGGGATGTGGAAATGAATCAATTTATCAACATGTCTAGATGATCAAAAACTAATGTACACAGAAGGCTACTTATTCTGTGTAAAGTAGTATGGTGGACATAGAGATGCACCACCCAGACACCCTGTCAAGGGTCTGTTGCCCTGGCTGCTAAGAGTGCTTTAGGGGTCACCCTTCAGCTGTAAGCCCCTTTTGGGGGTCGCTTCACCTACAGAGAACTTCATCTTCTAAAGACATACTCTTCCAGGAATCACCTATCAAGTTGGAGGCAGAAAGACCTAGCTATTTCAATACTCAATGAAGGACAACTGCGATGGGCCCTTTCAGCTCTAAAGCCCTTTTTAGAGTCCGTTGAGGCTGTGAAGCATATATTATAGCTGACATCCAACTTCCTAATTATGCCTCTCTCTTTGCCTTCCATAGATACTGATCCCAAAGGCACTCCCAGTAGACATTCTGAACACTAAATTTCACTTCAGAGCCTTATTTCCCAGTGAACCAAAAGTGCAATAAGTAGTTTTATATTTCTGTTATAGCCCTTTATCCCTCTGTGTTTTGTTTATATACATATCTGATTCCCCTCTTGAACTATGACTAACTTGAGGGCAAGGACCGTCTTTGTATTCCTAGCATCTAGCCGAGCAACAGTATTCTAGGCTTCAGTAGGAGATACACACACGAGCGCGTGCACACACCCATACAAGTTATCTGAACAAACTTACAAAATATAAAAATTTAATTTAGAATTTTAAAGATTTTATTTTAAATGTTTTCCAGCTTTCACATGAAATGGAGATGGCAAAAACTGTCGAGGTATTTAAAATTTCTTTTCTATGAGATTATGTATCAAAAGTATTATGTAGAGGCACGCCTGGGTGGCTCAGTCAGATAAGCATCTGACTCTTGGTTTCAGCTCAGGTCAGGATCTCCCAGTTCATGGGTTCAAGCCCTGTATCAGACTTAGAGCTGACAACTGCAGAGTCTGCTTGAGATTCTGTCTCCCTCTCTCTCTGCCGTTCCCCCACTTTCTGTTTCTCAAAATAAACATTTTAAAAAAGTATTATGTGGAAATAAAGAATGTTTACAATAACATAGATGTAACTATAAATATAGATGCAGCCCTGAGAGAAAGAAGTGGTTATAGGTATAGAAACTTTTTCCTCCTGCCTTTCTTTATGGGTAGTTTAGCTAAAATTCTTGATCATTTGAGTTATGTCAAAGTTGGTTCTGAAATATGATTTTGTTTTGCTTTTGGATTTGGCATATGAATATGCCAGGGCTCTTAATTTCAGAGAACCAGAAAGTATGAAGATTTTTTAAGGTAGGATAAATATTTTTCACTTATTTTAATAAAAGAAAGTAAAATAATTATGTTAATGAATTATAGTTAAATATTTATCTTCTGTAGTTCTGTGAGACTACTATACTGAAAAGGGTGAAGTAATTACTGTTCTGTGATACTTCCCACTTTCTAGGGTTGCATCTTCTCAGGATTCAAAACAAACGAGCTTACTCAACTACCCAGACATTTGGATGCTGAACGAATTTATCTTTTTATTTTAAAAGCCCATAACTTTGATGTACGTAAACATTGTTATTGTATGATACATTTTGAGAATATGATTTAATGAATCAGACCTTTAATTAAAGCTATTTCAAATTAGGTGTTAAGCATAAGCATGATTGAATTTTCAGGGCATTAAGTCTGGAAGGAAAAGACCAGTGATATTTAATACCCTGATCACCAGAAAAAAATGTACTGGACTCTGTTGCTGCCTCAGGAGTCTGAGGTTGCTACTGTGCATTGCCTTGGCAAGTGTTTTCCCCTCCCTCTCCTGCTTTATCAACTCAAGATATTTTACTCTGCTTATTTTGACCCCAAAATAACTCATGAGAGCCCTTTCCCACAACTCCACCTTTTGAGCCTCCAATTGCCTGGGGAATTTTTGAATAGTATCTCCACAGCGTAGCCAATTGAAAAACTGCAGGCATAAGACGATAATTAGATCATTGCCCATTGGTTGCCAAGGGTAGGATGAAAATTGTGTGGTTACTGATATTGATTTCCCACTTAATTTTTAGGTGGTCACCTAACAAGGTTTCCATTTCCTACAGGCTTAAACAATACTCCCTGTACTCCCAAGCAGATTTCTTTCAGACAGTTCTCTAAGGTGGAGTTGGCCCCTGGTAGGCCCTCTTCCCCATCCTTACCTCCAGCCTTCCTGTGCCTCTGTTTCTCTACACAAAAATCCCTGTTTGTTTCCTCTCCTACAATAGTCCCTCAGAAGGAACATAATCAACAATTAAGCCCCTCTTAGCGGTTGCAGGGTTCCAAGAAGTAGAGTCTGATTGACCTGGTTTGGATCTTCTGTTTACCCCTCAGGCAACTACAGAGCACCTCAATTGACAACTCTAGATTCAGTAATGACACTCTCTCTTAATTTTCCATGCTAATACAAATGTTTTGCAATTCTCTTTTATATTTTATGGGATTTTGGTGAGAGTTAAGGCTTAGTCTGACCTCTTTATATGATCACCTGATCCCATTTTTGTAGAGAAATACTATAGGTGCTAATTGCAGTTATGTCCGGATCATGAGCATGTTTATTTCTTTTCTCTGACTGTATTTTCCACAGTTTTCTCAGGAAAAATATTTTGTTATTAAAAAAATTAATAAATTGTGATTCAAATAAGTTTATCAATATTGTTCTATAATATTCTTTCTAACTCTAACATTCCATGTTCTAAGATGGTACTACTATATTTTAAATATGGATCCATGTACATCTAACACAAATCACAAGGCAATCACATAAACAAGACATAAAAGTGCAGCTATGAGGAATTTTTAATATGGTTAATCTGGAGGATGCTTGCATTATTGAAAGATATAGGAAAGTGAAGAGTGGAAGTAGATATGGGTAGAGGGTGAATGGAGAATGACAAGCATCTGGGTATATCTTGGCATAGATACCCAGTGTTTTATTTGGTAATATCCCTATCTGATTTCAAAAAATTTAAATTGGCTTACTATAGCATGTACAATGCAGTGGCATTAAGATAAATTATGAGACTAAAGAGCATAAGTGTAAGAAAATAAAAATAATCAGAGAAAGTTATTTCATAGAAATGCTTATGATAACCGACGAGGGGATTGAATTTATGGATCTGAAACTTGGAAAGAGAAAGTTATAGGGCTACTGTTACATGATTGAAAGTATGGGTATTCATGGAATTGATGAATGCACCTAACCCTATCCAAACATGTTCCTTTGTATACAGTCATTAATTAAGTTCCTTGATGAGAGAAAGTGTACATTATCCCTTGTACCACCCAGAACAGCACTGTGGTTACAGGTGATGCTTAGTAAACATTTTATTGAATTAAAGTGAGTGAAAAATGGCCTATATTTTGAATAAGAGGAGAAAGCTGAGCCACAGGCATACTGATATACATGAATAGAAATTCGAAAGAAAATTAGAAGTAATTTTGTCCAACGTAGACCCAATGTTAGGGAAAAAAAGTTCCAAGTTATATAATCTAGGTTAAGTTATTTTTACATTTACTTGAATCAAAAAAGTATCACAGAGTATGGGAGGAGAGGATAGAACCTTTTAACTTTTTCAGCTGTGCTTGGGGTTTTTGGGAAATTTTCATTTTTTGGTTGTTTTGAGTAAATATTGATAGACTTTAAAGAATTTGAAATTTTACTGAAAAAGGAAGTTAGTGATACTAGACATAGCCAAAACTTAGAACAGAAGCAATCATGCAGTCAGTGTACACTAAAAAGCATCTTTGCTTGAAATTTGTAAATAATTTAAACAGAAGTATTCAGCTTTTCCCTGTATTTCAATTTTCTGCTTTTTTTCTTTATGTACTTTACAAATGTCTTTGTAACTGAGAAGTACTAAATCTAAGCTGTTAAGTACTAAGTACTAAATTGAAGCTGTTGCCATGTACTCGATACTATCATCAGTGGCTTATCAAAGAGAAGTGCCCCCACAGAATGCATGACAAGTAATCTTTTTGGTATAAAGGTCTGCATGATGTCCTTTTGTAGACTTGTACTTGAGGAACAGGAATTCACACCTATGGATTTCTTTAAAGTAAGTCTTGAGCTGTAATGAATCTGGCATTTAAAAACTTTTAGTAAATTAATAAGATAAAATGATCTATTGAATGTGCCTATTTAAACAAGATTTATAGTCACCATAAATAAATTTAACCTTATGCTACAATTTTTATCAATTGCTTAAAGAGTACAGTCTGTTTAGATAGGGTCTAAACTTATGATGGGGCTTGTTGGGGTAGAATTTCAAGATTGTTCGTATCTACCTTTAGTATAAAAAGGAAATCGTAGCATGTATCTTGGAAGTTTTGCTGTTCTTGGTCTAGCCTACAATGTTATTTCGATAGCTACTAGGCAAATCTGATTGTTGAACAAATGAAATGTGGTTAGTGTGACTGAGATGAATTGTTTTTTATTTTAATTTTTAAATTTATTTTTAATTTTTAATTTTAATTTAATTTTTATTTTAATTAACTTATATATAAATTTTATACATAAATTATATATAAATAACATATATATAAATAATACTTGATTCAGTTATTGAAAGCTTTCGATTATGTTTAGAATAAAATCACAGCTATGTATTTTATGAAGTCTAAAAACTGATCTAGTATTTGTGATAAAAATTTTGTTCAAATTGAGATGTGCTATAAATATAAAATATATACAGTATTTTAAACACCTACTCCCACAAAGAATGTAAAATATTTCGTTAAGAATTTTTTACAACAGGGTTACCTGGGTGGCTCTGTTGGTTAAGCATCCGACATCAGCTCAAGTCATGATCTCACGGTTCGTGAGTTTGAGCTCAGCGTTGGGCTCTGTGCTGACAGCTCAGAGCCTAGAGCCTGCTTCTGATTCTGTGTCTCCCTCTCTCTCTGCCCTCACCCACTCTCTCTTTCTCTCTCTCTCAAAAATAAACATTGAAAAAAGAACTTTTTACAATTATATATTGAAATGATAATATTTTAAGTGTATTTGATTAAATAAAATATGTCATTGAAATTAATTTCAATGTTTACTTTTTTAAAGTGGCCACTAGAAAATTTAATATATACATGGTTCAACTAAATTTCTGTTCAACAGTGCTAGTCTATAACCATTGAATACATACTCTATATAGAGCCTATTTACATTAACGTGTTTTATAATGCATTTTAATTTGATCTGCTGTGTCTTTTGTTCCACAGGAAAAAGTTTTTAAAATCTGGAAGACCCATTTTCTCTCCGAAGCTTCTATTGCGCTTTTACATGATTCTTTTTGGTGGTGGTTTCTGTATAAATTTAAGGTATGGTGTTATTTTTTTAAACTTCTTTTTGTAATTTGCTGCACAATGAATTTTTTAGTAGAGATAGCAGTGGTACAAAAAAATGTTTTTCTGGATCCTTTCACAGAACTTGGGTTTTTAGTATTCTGCACATGTTAGAAATCCTGTTCAAAATCTAGAGTTCTTTCTGGGGCACCTGGGTGGTTCAGTTGGTTAAGCATCTGACTTCTGCTCAGGTCATGATCTCATGGTTTGTGAGTTTGAGTCCTGCATCCGGGCTCTACACTGACAGTACAGACAGAGCCTGCATGGGATTTTCTCCCTCCCTTTCTTTCTGCCCCTTCCCTGCTTGCCTGCGTGTGCGTGTGTGTGTGTGTGTATGTGTGTGTGTATGTGTTCTCTTTCTCTCTCTCTCTCATTAAATAAAACTTTTAAAAAATCTAGAGGTCTTTCAGAGGAGTTAAAACTTAATATGGATTTCAAAGATCCTGAGTCTTCATTAATCAGAAACAAATTGGTGAAATCAGTGTAGTGAATAATAAAGTTGTAGCTTAACTCAGTACTATAATGTGCTGACAAGCAGGTAAACAAAAAACCCAGTGTAAATCAGTGACATTGAAGGAGTTTTCATTTGGAATATAGTCTACACCTCAGATAGATAAAGGGTCTTTACTTGATTCAGAAAGGTAAAAATCTCTGATAAGGATTAAGAAGAGAAGGACATCTGAATGTCTGGGGAAGGTATTTGGGAAACAATAAGAGAATGGAAATAAAAGGCTCATGAGTCTTATAGTTAGAGAATATAGGAGCCTGAGAAAAGTGGTGAATACCAATGTCGTATGGCTTCTGGATCTGGGAGAGTGGCAGATAGAGCAACCCTGGATCACAGTCCAAACATTAAGATGTGCTACTTCATCAAAGAAGCTTAACAATAGACTCCACTCTCCACCTTTCCCCAGCTCAAATTACTCACACAAAGCTGCTTATGGATTGTCACAGGAATTTTGTACCATGAAGAAATGGGTGTTAATTAGTTTTACATACAAACCATTCAGTTAGTGCTATATGTTAGAATAATTAATATAATTCTAGGTTAAGATTATCTGTTCTGTATTGCTGATATTGTTAGGAGCTCTGGATATAGCATTTCTAGGGAAATTTGTGAAATCAGGAGAATTTCATTACCTTAAATTTCTTTCTCTAGATCTGGATGCTGAATGTATGTTTTTCCATGAAACAGAGAAACATTACATTCCCACTTTAATCTGTTATGATTATATATAACAAGTTTTTGAAGGAAACATAATCTAGCAGTATTTCTAGTAATTATTTTGTCAGGCAATAATAGTATTTCATTGCTTTGAATGAACACAGATTTGACACCAAGCAATTAATGACCCACTACATTTATATGATTGTTTTTGAAATAATAAGGAATTAGAATTTTTTATCTTTAAACTATTCTCTAGAAACTAGTGGTTTTCTGATATTAAAATGTAATAATTTAGTGATAATTTTAAAACATTATAATTTAATAAGATTTCTAGTGTCATGATTTTTGACTTGTTTTGAGAAGGAATATATAATTCAGCTGGATCAGTGTTCTGCTAGTGTTTTAGGGAACTGAAGGGGGCAGTTTAGGGATCCAGATCAAACGGAAGCAAACTTTCTATGATTTAATGAGAACAATTCCTCTTTTGTTCATTGCATTTTATCTAGGATTTTATTTCTATGAGGGTATATATACATATTATATTATATATTATATATACATATTATATATACATATTACATTGAAGCTAGTGAACTATATAAAGTGGGATTAGAGGCATTCCTTGAATATTTGTTTTGTTAGGTAAGCTACTCTTTTAAGCTGTACTATCATTTTAGATGAATGCAAAACACATAAATTCTATCTATTTTGGGGTACATTTTATGAAGAATAAATAGTACTGATTTTATACCTAAAATATAGTAAAACCACAAACCACTAGTTCAATTGAATTATCAATCATTTAAATGACAAAATACATAATCATACTCTAGAATATAGCAAGCTTCAGCCTGGTGGCTCAAAAACATATTTCAATAATTGTTATATGATTAATATACAATAGTATACAATATACTATTAATATGATTATATAGTATTTCCTTTATTTATTACCTATGATTTAGTGGTTACTTGGTCTAATAGAAAAAATGCTGAACTTGGATCTAGAAAACTAGAATTTTAAATCTGGTTTTCCCAAATAATTATTGTGAGACTTTGGTCTAGTCAAAAAACCTCTCTGAACTTTAATTATCTCATCTCTAAAAAACAAAACGGGTAGAAAATTACATATATCCTGCTTTTTTCCCCTGAAGTTGTTGTATTAAAAGTGACATGAATAAGAAGATGCCTAGTAAACTTTGAAATACTTTATAAATAAAATATGAGATTTAATACAATAGAATTAAGAGATCTGACTTTCAAAAACAAGTTTATCCACTTAGTAAATAATGTGTCCTAGAATAGTTATTTATGTCTCTAAATCTTTCATAAAATAAAAAAATCACATGCTTTGTACGTTTGTTGGGTTAAACGAGAAAGTACATGTAAAGTTTTTTACATGGAGCTATGTATATAGTGCTTAATGGATATATCTATCATTATTATTATTATATTAATTGAGAGAACACAGTATTCCAAAACTTGGGAGCCAATGTATAGGCTAATTAACAAAAGTTTCCCTGATGATGTTTGACTAGAAGAACTTCAGTAATGATAGTGCAATATACTTAATATTTTTAAAAATTGCCTGTGGGGCAAAAATGAACTATTGGGACATCATCAAGATAAAAAGCTTCTGCACTGTAAAGGAAACAGTCAAGAAAACTAATAGGCAACCGACGGAATGGGAAAAGATAGTTGCAAATGACATATCGGATAAAGGGCTAGCATCCAAAATCTATAAGGAACACACCAAACTCCACACCTGAAAAACAAATAATCCAGTGA
>CM053560.1:87012969-87073014 GCA_028646485.1 Cryptoprocta ferox | reverse complement strand
TTGACAAGATCATATGGTTTCTATCTTTTCTTTTGTTAACATGATGTATCACATTGATGGATTTGCGAATATCGACCCAGCCCTGTAACCCAGGAATGAATCCCACTTGATCATGGTGGATAATTCTTTTTATATGCTGTTGTATTCGATTTGCTAGTATCTTGTTGAGTATTTTTGCGTCTCTATTCATTAAAGATATTGGCCTGTAGTTCTCTTTTTTTGTTGAGTCTCTGTCTAGTTTGGGAATCAAAGTGATACTGGCTTTGTTGAATGAGTTCAGAAGTTTTCCTTCCATTTCTATTTTTTGGAATAGCTTGAGAAGAATGGGTATTAACTCTGCTTTAAATGTCTGGTAGAATTCCGTTGGGAAGCCATCTGGCTCTGGGCTCTTATTCTTTAGGAGATTTTTGATCACTGATTCGATTTCTTCACTGGTTATGGGTCTGTTCAGATTTTCTATCTCTTCCCGTTTGAATTTTGGTAGTGCATGTGTGTTTAGGAATTTGTCCATTTCGTCTAGGTTGTCAAGTTTGTTTGCATATAATTTTTCATAGTAATCTCTGATGATTGCTTGTATTTCTGAGGGATTGGTTGTGATAGATCCATTTTCATTCATGATTTTGTCTCTTTGGGTGTTCTCTCTTTCTGAGGAGCCTGGCTAGAGGTTTATCAATTTTGTCTATTTTTTCAAAAAACCAGGTCTTGGTTTCATTGATCTGTTAAACTTTTTTTTTTTTTTTTTTGGATCTATGTTGTTTATTTCTGTCGGGATTTTTATTATTTCTCTTCTGCTGGATTTGAGGTGCTCTTGCTGCTCCCCTTCTAGTTCCTTTAGGTGCTCTATTAGATTTTGAATTTGTGCTTTTTCTAGTTTGTTGAAATAGGCCTGGATTGCAATATACTTTCCTCTTAGGTCTGCCTTTGCTGCATCCCAGAGAGTTTGGATTGTTGTATTTTCATTTTCATTTGTTTCCATATATTTTTTAATTTCTTCTCTAATTGCCTAATTCGCTCAATCGTTCTTTCGTAGGGTGGTTTTTAACCTCCACATTTTTGGAGGTTTTGCAGACTTTTTTTCCTGGGATTGATTTCAAGTTTCATAGCATTGTGATCTGAAAGTGTTCATGGTATGATCTCAATTCATTTATATTTATGGAGGGCTGCTTTATTACCCAGTATGTGATCTGTCTTGGAGAATGTGCCATGCGCACTTGAGAAGAAAGTGAATACCCTAGCTTCTGGATGCAGAGTTCTAAATATATCTATCAATTCCAGCTGTTCCAGTGTGTTATTTCAGTTCCATTGTTTCTTTAATGATTTTCTGTCTGGTTGATCTATATATTGCTGTAAGTGGAGTATTAAAACCCCCTGCAATAGGCACATTCTTATCAATAAGATCATTTCTGTTTGTGATTAATTGTTGTATGTATTTGGGTGCTCCCTAATTCAGCACATAGATGTTTATAATAGCTCTTCCTGATGGAGAGACCCTGTAATTATTACAAAATGTCCTTCTTCATCTTTTGTTACTGCCTTTACTTTAAAGTCCAGTTTGTCTGATATAAGTATGGCTACTCCGGCTTTCTTTTGACTTCCAGTCGCATGATAGATATTTCTCCATCCCCTTACTTTCAATCTGAAGGTGTCTTCATGTCTAAAATGAATCTCTTGTAGACAGCAAAGAGATGGATTTTGTTTTTTTATCCAGTCTGCTACCCTATATCGTTTGATTGGAGCATTCAGTCCATTTACATTCAGTGTTGTTATTGAAAAATGTGAGTTTAGATTCATTGTGTTCTACATGTTTGTAGTGGTGTCTCTGGTACCTTGTATTCCTTGTAACATTTCCCTCATAGTGTCTCTCTTAGGATTTCTTGTAGGGCTGGTTTGGTAGTGATGAATTCTCTCAATTTTTATTTGGGAACACCTTTATCTCTCCTTTTATTTTGAATGACAGGCTTGCTTGATAAAGGATTCTTGGCTGCATATTTTTCCTGTTCATCACATTGAAGATTTCCTGCCATTCCTTTCTGGCCTGCCATGTTTTAGTAGATTGGTCTGTAACCACTCTGATCGGTTTCCCTTTGTATGTTAGGGCCCTATTTTCCCTAGCTTCTTTCAGAATTCTCTCTTTGTCTTTATATTTTGCCAGTTTCACTATGATATGTCATGCTAAAGTCAATTCAAGTTACGTTTTAGGGGAGTTCTGTGTGCCTCTTAGATTTCAATGTCTATTTCCTTCTCCAAATTGGGGAATTTCTCGGCTATAATTTGATCAAGCACCCCTTGAGGACCCTTTTCTCTCTTCTCTTCTTCAGGAATTCCTATGATACGGATATTGTTCCGTTTGATTGTATCACTCAAGTCTCGAATTCTCCTTTTGTGCTCCTGTATCAATCTCTCTCTCTTTTTCTCAGCTTCCTCTTTTGCTATAACTGTATCTTCTGATTCACCTATTCTCCTTTCTGCCTCTTCAATCCATGCAGTGGCCGCCTCCATTTTATTATGCACCTCATTTATAGCGTTTTTTAACTCGTCACAGCTCTTTTCAAGGTCCCTAGTCTTTATATCAATAGCTTCTCTTATGCTTTTTTCAAGCCCAGCAATTTTATGACAGGTGTTCTAAATTCTTATTCAGTTATGTTGTTATATCTGTTTTGAGCAGTTCTGTGGCTGTGACTTCTTCCTGGAATTTCTTTAGAGGAGAGTTCTTTCGTTTTGTCATTTTGGCTAGCTTTCTGTCTCTTGTCAATTTTAAAAGCTTGTTATGCACTGTGCTCCTGTTAGTATTGAAGGAGGCTCCTTGACTGTCCAGGACCTGTCGTTTCAGGAAGTGTTCTTTTAATGGTGTCTCTTGGTTTCTCTTGTTATGCCTTTGATTATTTTATTTCCCTACTCAGTGATATTTGGGACTGTCCACCATGTGTACTTTGGCTTGTTTCTTGAGATAGCCCCGAAAAGGAAAACAGACAGACAAACACACAGGGAACAAAAGCACGCAAATGCACAGACAAATCAAATAAGCAAACCAAAAGGGGAAAGAAAAAAAGAAAAGAAAAGAAAAGAATGGAACAGAAAGGAAAAAAGGAAAGGGGGGGACAGACACAACCAAAGACCAAGGACAGTGTGAGAGCATAAAACCTGTGGAGGGGAGAGATAAGAAGGAGTTAAGGGAAAACATATCTGGATGGGAAGAATTGATCTAATCACAGCAGTTCTTCAATGTTGGTCTTTCCTGGACTCCAGGGGGGAAAAGGAGAAAAGAAGGAAAAAAGAAAAGAAGAAAAAAAAAGCAGCTCTCCAGCACGGATGGGCGTGGTTTGGTGTAGGTAGGTCAGGTCTCGGGGTCTACTCTTTGAAGCTCCACCTTGGTGATTTTGGGGAGAAGAATGGCGGCGCCCCAAGCCCTTCTCAGACCACGCGTTGCAAGCTACTCTTTTGGGTCTGATCTCCCTGTGCTGAGGGTGGGCCAAGTTGTTTTTCCAAGCCCCACCTCATTTCCAAATCCTAGTCCTCGCACTTTAATGCTACCATCCGAGATGAAATGTACTCCTACAGGCGGGCGGCTTTCTCGCCGGGATTGAGTAGGGGGACTGGGGAGCAGCTTTCTCCTGGCTCCGCCTGAAATTGGCGCACCGCCGAGCCCAAGGAAAAATAAGCAAGCTAAGGGGGATGAATTTCTCTCCCTACACCCAGTGGTTATATATGGTATGATAGTATCTCTCTCCATCCCAGGCCAAGGTTTTTCTCTTCTCTAGAGACCACTCTATGAGCGTTTTCAGTCTCTCTTTCTCTTCTCCTCGGCTCTCTGCCGCTCTGCGCTGCCACTCTGTGAGGCCCTCCGTGGCCCTGCGCCGCTCCACGCGCTCTCCCAGGCTCTGCATTGGGCTGGGGCTCCCTCCCCTCAGAGCCTCCGGCCCCGGCCCGCTTTTATTTCCCCAGTTCAAACTCACTCAGACACCTATGAGGCTGTTATCTATGTGGACTCTGTGTTTTCCTCCCACTCTTGCAGATAAGAGTATTGTGGCTTCAGTCCTTCTCAGTTTGATAGTTGCGGGCAGGGGGGGGGCAGTGATTACAGAGCTCCCTACTTCTCTGCCATCTTGTCCTGTTTGTCATTTTCATTTTCTTTGATATACTTTTTAATTTATTCTCTTATTTTCTGGTTGACCCATTGTTTAGTAGCTTGTTATTTAAACTCCATTTATCTGTAGTCTTTTTAGATTTTTTTTTCTTGTGTTTGACTTCTGGTTTCATAGTGTTGTAGTCAGAAAAGATGCATGGTATGACTTCAATCTTCTGAATTTGTTGAGGCCGGTTTGTGGGCTAATATATGCTCTAACCTGGAGACTGTTCTATGTGCATTTGAAAACCATGTGAATTCTGCTCTTTTAGGATGGGATGATCTGAGTATATCTGTTAAATCCATCTGTTCCAGAGTGTCATTTCAAAGCTATTTGTTCCTGATTAATTTTCTGTTTAGAGATCTGTCTTTTGATTTAAGTGGGGTGTTAAAGTTTTCTCTACTACTATTTTATTATTGATTAGTTCCTTTATGTTTGTTATTAACTTTTTTATGCATTTGGGTACTCTTATGTTGGGTGCATAAATATATACAATTGTTATATCTTATTGTTGTATTGTCCCCTTTATTATTATATACTGTCCTTCTTTGTCTCTTGGTATAGCCTTTTGCTTTAAAGTGTGTTTTGTTCTATACATAACTATGGATACTCTGACTTTCTTTTGACATCCATTTGCCTGTTGTTTCTCCATCCCTTCACTTTCAATCTGAATGTTTTTAGGTCTAAAATGAGTCTCTTGTAAGCAGCTTATATGTGGGTCTTGGGTTTTTTTTAATCCATTCTGTCACCCTCAGTCTTTTGATTGGAGCATTAGTCTATTTACATTCAAACTAATTATTGATTGCTATGTATATATTGCCATTTTATTACTTGTTTTATGGTTGTTTCTGAAGATTTTCTCTGATCCTTTTTTGTCTTTCTTTCATGTTTGCTGGTTTTTTAGTGTTACATTTGGAATTCTTTCTCTTTACTTTTTGCATATTTAGTAATGGTTTGGTATATGGTTATCATTAGGTTTGTATATAACCTCTTCTGCACATAGCAGTCTATCTTAAATTGATGGCTGTTTACATTTGAACCTATTCTTTTCTCCTCTTCTCCCCATGTTTAAGGTATATGGTGTCACATTTTATGTTTTTGACTGATTTTTTATAGATATATTCATTTTTACTGCTTTTGAGTTTCCTATCTTTATACTGTCACTTTTGGTCTCTTTTTCCCACTCAGTGAGTCCCCTTTAATATTTCTTGCAGGGCTGATTTAGTGGTCACAAACTGTTTTAGTTTTTGTTTGTCTGGGAAACTCTTTATCTCTCCTTTTATTTTGAATGATAGCCTTACTAGATATTCTTGACTGCAGATTTTTCCCATTCAGCACTTTGAATATATCGTGTCATTCCCTTCTGGCTTGCAAAGTTTCTGTTGTAAAATCTCCTGATAGCCTTAATAGTTTTCCCTTGTAAGTTACTAACTTCTTTTGTCTTTCTGGTTTTAAGATTTTTTTTAAGCACTGTATTTTACAAATTTAATTACAGTATATCTGGTATGGACCTCCTTTTATTGCTTTTGATAGGAGTTATCTGTACCTGGATCTGGATGTGGATGTTTGTTTCCTTCCCCAGATTAGGGAAGTTTTCAGCTATTATTTCTTCAAATGAGTTTTCTGCCCCCCTTTTTCTCTTCTTCTGGAACTCCTATAATGCAAATGTTTTTACATTTGATGGAATCACTGAGTTCCCTAAGTCTCCTCTTGTTTTGCATAACTTTTTCTCTCTTTTGTTCAGCTTCATTACTTTCTATTACTGTCTTCTGTGCCATTAATTCATTCCTCTGCTTCTGACATCCTGCTATTCATCCCATCAAGCGTGTTTCTCATTTCATTTATTAAGCCCTTCATCTCTGCTATGTTGTTCCTTATCTCCATGTTAAGGGTCTTACTCATGCCCCCACTCTTTTCTCAAGTCCAATGAGTATCCTTATGATGATTGCTTTAAATTCTCTATTGGCCCTATTACTTATAACTGTTTTTGTTTAGATTGCTGACTGTGGCCTTGTCCTGTTCTTTCATTTGGGATAAATTTCTCTGTCTCCTCATTTTCTCTGCCTCTCTGTGTCTGTTTCTCTGTGTTAAGAAAGTCTGCTACATCTTCTGCTCTTGAAAGTAGTGACTTTATGAAGGAGAAGTTCTCGAATGCCTTGCAGTGCAGTGTCCTCTACTTTCCAGAAGCTAGCACTTCAGGAGAGTATCCTATGTGTGCTGGTGGGTCCTAGTCACTTTTCCTTTCAGTGCAGTCATCTACACTAACTGCTTGTTGTGAGCTGTGCTTCCTCCCTGTGGTGTTAGTGGGTCTCAGGTAGGTCAGCTCTAAGGGGACCTACCTGCAGGGGAACTTGGAAGTGGGGCAGCATTGTTAACAAAATTTGCACTGGGGCACCTGGCCTGTGCTGGATCTCCCAGAGCACTGCTGCAGTGGCGGGCTGTGTGCTGGGGAAGCTGGGGACATAAGACTGGGCCCACCACGCAATGGTGGCTGGGGGTGCATGGCTAGGTATGGTGTGGTGGATGGGCATGGTGTGCAGCAGCAGCTGTGCACCAGGCAGCTGGGCCTACCATGCAGGAGGCTTTAACAAAATTTTCCCTGAGCTCTGGGCCAAGACTATAAGCATCTGTGTAGCCCTGCCTCCGACAGGTGGTTCTGTTTTTATGCTGGGGGGTGAGGGAGAAAGTTGGTGCCTGCCAACTCCCTCATTTTTGAAGACGTCCCCCAACACACTTTGATGTCTATGTAAACAGATCTGTCCCCCATTTTCCCCCAGCGTTGTGTAAACTGCCATTTTTATGTTGCCTGTCTATATAGCCTGCTGTCTCTTTAAGGGTGGCAACCCAGCTATCACTTGCCCTTCTGGAAAGTCAGCTTACTTTTAAAGCTTCTGGCTCCAAGTACCACTGATTTTAGGAATCCACCAGAATTCAGCCCCTCTAGTTTTTAAAGTCAAATGCTATGGAAATTAGTCTTCCCTTTGTGAGCTCCCTGGTGTGAGGGCCCATTTCTCTGCCCTCTCCAGACATTCAGCTCCCTCCATCCTATGGGCAGCCTCCCTCCACCATTCTGACCTTCCTAACCTTTCAGATATAGTTTCTTCTCTAAATTTAGTTGTGGAGTTTGTTCTGCCAGTCTTCAGATTGCTCTCCAGTCTATTGACTTGGATGCAGATGACATCTAGTTTTAAATGGGGATGGGGTGAGCTCAGGGCCCCCCTGCTCCATCATCTTCCCAAGCTAATCCTATCAGGACTTTACTATAATATTGAAATTATTACTATCTATACATTTTTTCATTCTTACAACATACTGTGTCTTTAGTTTCCATCATGTCATGATTGTACTACGTCTGGCTGTGGCTGTCTCATCCTAGTAACTGCTTTAATTTTATACTGAGTTACTGATAAAGATAGAGTTAAAGTGGTTATAGAACAAGAGAATGTAAAAGTCATTGATTGCTTCTGCATGCCAGCTTTAATGTAGGAACCTTCAGTAATTCATCAAATGTTTGTGTACTTTCTGTGTGCCAGGCACTGTGCTGAGGGCTTGAAAACAAAGTCAAACAAAACATGATCCTTGTCCTTATTTTACTATGCTACTGTAAGGTATGTATTGTTAGATACATTTGGCAGATAACCAAACTAGGACTAATTAGCCCAGGGTAAGACAACTAATTAATGAATAATAGCCAGTATTCAAATTCAGGTCTGCATGATACCAAACCCATGCTTATTCCACTATAGCAACTAAGCTGCCTTTTAAGAATAAATAAAATTACTGACATTATGCATACAAATCCAGTTTTTAATTGTAGTATCAGTACTTTTAATTCCATACATTTTTTTCTTATTTTTTAAGCCTGACAGAGAAAATCAAGATTGTCTGTTTGATAGAATTTCAGAAAGTTATGTGGCGCTTTTCATGAGCATCCCTGCAAGACGAAAGGATACATTCCTTCAGGTAAACATAGAAATTACTGGTTATGCTAAGCATTTTTAGAGTAAATGACATAAAAATATTTTATTCAAATACTTACTAGAACTTATTTTGTTACTTTGAAAGGAAATTGCCTGAAGTAGAGTAAATAATGGTCAAATATGAAAAGTTATGCTTCCTTCTCAGAATATTGTATTTCCTTGCCTAAAGTCTTACAGAATCTACTTAGTGTGGTACAGGTATTTTGTTTGCATATTGATAATGTGAAAACTGTTGACTTATTCTGTATATGTTCTTGATTTTTTTCTGTTTAGCTATAAAATTAATCATTTTTTCTTGTATAATGTATATTTTGATTTGTTTAAGAGGACTTGAGAAGTTTATGTTATATGTAAGAACTAAGTAAACAAAAATGGACATAGTTATAATCAAACTTTTTTTTTTACTTTTCTGTTGTTATAATAACTACTAAATAGGATTGATTGAAAGAATTTGTGTTCTTTGTGTTATTTTAATGTGAGATGAAAATGTGTAGCAGTTTCCGTAGATATTTTAAAATTTATTTTTATTTTTTAAAAATTTTTAATGTTTATTTATTTTTGAGAGCGAGACAGAGCGTGAGCAGAGGATGGGCAGAGAGAGAGAGGATGACATAGATTCCAAAGCAGGCTCTAGGCTCCAAGCTGTCAGCACAGAGCCTGACATGGGACTTGAACTCATGAACTGCGAGATCATGACCCGATCCAAAGTCAGACTCTTAACTGACCGAGCCACCCAGGCTCCCCTGATACCTTTAAATTTAAACATCTAGCATTTCAAAGAAGTCACATTCAAATACTTTTGTGTTGACATCTATGAATCAGAAATACATTCATATTTTAAGTTGATAACTGTTTTCTTGGGTAAAACAAATTTAAAAACAGTGAAATGTCTTTCACAATGAAAATGTAAACAAACTTAAACTGCCAAACATTTATATTCAATCTTGACCTATCTTTCTTACTCACAGTCATATATATATAGTGTCATAAAAGGAAACCAGTAGTGGACTGGAAATAGGGACACCTGGCTTCATGTCCAGAATCTGCTACTAATTACCTAGGTGATCTTGGCAAGACATTTAGTCTCTCACTTCCACAGCTGAAAGAGGTTGATTAGAACCGTGATTCACAAATTGTTGTTTTGTGGAACAATGGTGTTCTGAAAAATGGACTAGGATTTTCTCTCCTAATATTAAAATATTTTTTTCTTATTTGCATGTAAACATTAGTTAATGGTTAGGATTCTTGGCAAATTGTCTAGAAGTGACAAAAACAGCTCTTTATCCTATCCATAATTTTTCACTTAGTCTATCCTTTTGTGGTGGGTAAGCCTAGCCTACCTAACATGGTTTGATGAAATCAAGCATGCTTTAATACAATGCTCTTGAGAAAAGGTTAACAGGCCTATTTAATATGGACAAAGATAGTAGTGGTACCATTGCATATCCCCCATTCTCCAATGTCTAGCCCTACTCTTTTGGTCCAAATGTTCTCCCCTGGGATTGATATGCCTTCTAATAGATGTTATATTTATAGCCTTTCTCAAATCATGACTTGATTTTTTCTGGGACCCTATTTTCAGTACCTTTTTCCAGGGAGAAATTAGAAGTTGTTTATTCAAAATTCAAAGCCTCATATGAGAACAAACAAGATGTACATCTTGGTGATTTGACCCCTCAACCTGGATTCGATCTTCTTTTAATGTCCCCTCTCTATTTCCATGCTTGAGGCCACCTCACTATACATCTGTCTCCCCCAGAGCTGTTTAAGTGGAAGTAAGGCCCCAGCTCAATTGACCCATTTCCATTATTTTTAACACATTCAGGTAAGTCAGGGTTTTGTTACTGCTTGCTCATCTGACTTATTTTACCTAACAAAGAGAAATTTATTAATATTTAAGAATCAAAAAGTCATTTTCATATCCCACTACTCAGTGCAAATTAGCTGACTCTAAACATATTCAATGTAGCTTTGACTTCTCTTTCTTCCAGGGTCATACAATGATAGACCTTCAGAAGTTTTCCCAAAACAATTTGACACTTGATCCTTAATCTCAGGAAGATGAGATATTCACATAAAATTTTTAGTTCACCTTGTTCAACCTTTTGATTTTAACAGTCAGCATTATTTCTTATACCAAAATATAACCTGTGATTGTTTCTGGCAGTAAAAAAAAAATTCATGATTCACTCAATAAAATTAAATATACCAATATGGTAAAGCATTCCCCCCAACCACCAAACAAAAATCATGGAATTCTTCAAAGAATATCATCATTTACCAGAAAGTTTGAGCAGTCCTGGATTAGGTAACTGTGTTAGTTGCCTATTGTTACTGTAACAAATTGTCAGAAATTTAGTGACTTTTAAAACAACAAAAATTCTTTGTCTTAGAGTTATAACTGAGTCTCACAGGGCTAAAATCAAGGTATCAACAGGGCCAATTTCTTTAAGAGGCCACAGAGGAGAATCCATTACTTATCCCTTCTAGCTTCTGGTGGCTGCCAGCAGTCCTTGGCTTCTGGTCACATCACTCTAACCTCTATTTCTGCCATCACATTGCCTTCTTCTCCTTTGTAGTAAAATTTTCCATAGCTTCCCTCTTATATGGACACTTGTGATTACAATTAAGGCCCACTGGATAATCCAATATAATCTCCCCATTTAAGATCTTTAGTTTAATGAAATCTGCAAAGCCTTTTTGCTGAATAAATTAACATTTCTATGGTCCAAGGATTAAGACAGTGACCTCCAAGGAACACTTAGATTCCAAAAGTTTACATGTAATATTAAGGGCTAACTGTGGTTTTAAATACTTATTTGAATGCTGAGTACCAGAATAATAATTTAAAATTTTTTAATTTTTTAAGTATAAAAATATGGTAACTTTTATGTTTAGTCACTTCCTAAGAGGAATTTAGTAGTTTAGGGGTTTTAAGTCTAATAGAATAATATAGTACCATATATTTATTGATAACTGATCATAGTTTTACTATGTAAACAATACTATAGTAATTTCAATATGTTAACTCATCTAAACATATTACAGTTATTTAAAAAAATGCTTGTTATTCTTACCACATACACACACACACACACACACACACACACAGAATGGTAATTATGTGACATGATGGAGGTGTTAACTAATGTTATGGTGGTAATCATATTGCAGTTTTTAAGTGTATCAAATCAATATCCTGTATGCATTAAACTTACACAGTGTTATATGTAAATCATATTTTAATTTAAAAATACATAAATAGGGGCACCTGGGGGGCAAGACTTGTGTGCTTGCTTAGAGAAGCAGTAACCACTTTGTTCATCCTATTAACATCTATGTTCTAAAACCACATCTTGTTAGGATTCTTTTATTGATATGGAAGTTTATGGGGGAGAGAGGAGATGACAAATTTAAAATACATGTATATGGGGGCATCTGGATGTCTCAGTCATTTAAGCATCCAACTCCAGCTCAGGTCATAATCTCGTGGTTTTTGGGTTCAAACCCCACGTCGGGCTCTGTGCTGACAGCTCAGAGCCTGGAGCCTGCTTTGGATTCTGTGTCTCCCTCTCTCTCTCTTCCCCCCGCCCCCTACTCACACTCTGTCTCTCTCCAAAATAAATAAACATAAAAAATAAAATAAAATAAAATTTAAAATACATAAATATACTTTTTATTATAATGACCAGTACATGTCACTTTCTAAAAGAGGATAACAATACCAAGGTTAAATGAAATAATAATCATCAAACTTTATCTTAAAATATGATCATTAAACCTTATCTTGTTAACTTCATCCTTTATCCAAATTAAATTTTCTAAAATGCTAACAAATAGCCAAATTGACTTTATTTTCAACTCTTCTTTGCTCATGTCCCTCAGTTAGAGGTACAAAGAAGTCATAAGTGGCCAAAAGCAAGCTATAAGGAAAAATGGACATAGGGTACCTGGGTGGCTCAGTTGGTTAAGAGACTGCCTTTTTATTTCAGCTCAGGTCATGATCTTATGGTTCATGGATTCAAGCCGTGTGTCAAGCCTCTGTATTGACAGTGCGTAGCCTGCTTGGAATTCTCTCTTTTTGCCCCTCCTCCATGTACACTCTCTCTTTCTCAAAATAAAATTTTTTAATTAAAATAATTAAATTTTAAAAAAGGATAAAAGGGACCTATGTATTTCACAAACTTAATAATCATTCCTTTGGTACTTGAGATGTGCTATATAAAATATGAAATTATCCTAATATGACTCTTTTTGATAGGTGTATCCTGATTGTTTGGCACAAGCTATCTATGCCACATTCCAGGAAGCATTTCCAGAATCCAGTAATCTTTTTAATGATGAATTTAAAGAAGATCTAGGGAATAATATTTTTCTTTGGCTGTCGGGTATGAGTATGTCATTTACATATTGATCATTATTTTGATACTTTTATATTACAGTATATTGTCCAAAAATTCGTAGTTCTTTGCCTTACAAAACATGTCATATCAATGCCTATTTTTTTAAGAAAAGAATGATTATTTATTTTCTCTGAAAGTTTTGCTTTCAAAATCTGTTATTAACTTTAGAAGCCAAATAATTTTATAGGCAATGGGATTGTTATAGAAAATTGAATTTCCATAGAAATAAAGTTACATATATTTTATATTTAGAAAGTAAATATTTTAAGCTGCTTTGGAACACTATTGACATTTTTATGGCAAATAGTATTGGGTAAATTCTGGAGCTAACTGAGTTCCTTGCAGAAATATAATCAATCATTAATCAAGAAAAAGATTTTTTTTTTTTTAAATCATGGTATATGTGTAGGTGGGAGTGATAGGACTGAAAGGCTGAAGGAAAATAAAATTCTAACCTAGAGCATTTTGCTAGATTTAGGTACTTACTTGAGTGTCAAACTAAGGTATAATTTCATGTTCCTGGAGTGACCTCCTCAATATTTTTTTTGTAAGACTGCTTTACTGTTATGGACACCAGAAGCTATTGACTATTTTCAAATAGTTCTTCTTATAAACCTTTTGATAAAAATTTTGACAGATTTTTAAAAACTGTTTTATACCAATTCTTAGCAACGAAACCATTTCTGAAAGAAAATGTTATATATTTTAAGGAGGGGGCCCTTGAGAAGTAAAGACTAGAAAACAGCCCTGAGAAACCACCCTCCCCTTCAATCAAGATACACAGACAAGAGTCTCCTAATGATAGAGAAAAATAAAACTAATTCTAATATGGGAAATAAAAAGGGAATGAACACAGCATTCATACCAACATACTATCAGAAAAAATGTGATGAAAGAACAGAACAACTTTCCTGCTGACCTTTTCTATTGTGTTGTGTCCCCCCCCAAAATTCATACATTGAAGTCCTAACCCCTAGTACACCTCAGAATGTGATTGTATTTCAGTATAGGCCCTTTAAAGAGGTAATTAGGTAAAATGAAATCATTTGAGTGTGCTCTAATCCAACAAGACTGGCGTCCTTTGAATAGGGAGACACCAGGGATGTGGATTTCACAGAGAAAAGGCCATGTGAGGACACAGCAAGAAGTTAGCCATCTGTAAGCCAAGGGGAGAGGCTTCATGAGAAATCAGACCTTCTGGCACCCTGATCTTGGACATCCAGCCTCCAGAACTGTGATAAATTTCTGTTGTTTAAGTCCTCTGGTCTTTAACATTTTTGTTATGGCAGCACTAGCAAACTAATACAAATTTTTAAAATTCACTAGGAAAAAGTTGATAAAAACAGATGAAAATTTTTACCCAGCAATTAAAAAATGGAATGGAGCAGACAAAAGTTATAATCCCAACCTTCTAAGAAAAATTTCTAAGAAATAATGAAACAATCATACTTGTAAGGGGAGAATACAAATTGGAAATATAAGAAGTCCATGGAACACACATGCATACGTGGAATCACCATGTTGATTGAAATACAGAACATAGATGACTGGGTGACTCAGTTGGTTAAGCATCCAATTCTTGATATCGGCTCACATCATGATATCAAAATCTCATGGATTCTGAGCTGACAGCAGGGCGCCTGCTTGGTATTCTCTTCCTCTATCTCTTTCTCCCCTCCCCCACTTCTGTGCATGCTCTCTCTCAAAATAAATAAATAAATAAACTTTAAAAAAATATAGAACATATCCAGCATGTAGTTGCAGTTTTGATTTTTTTTCACTGAAGAGTTTTTTAAGATAGTGCTTTTTAATGACAAAGTCTTCAGTGTTTATACTTTAGTTATTAATGTCTATTTTTTTGCTTTATGTAAAGTACTACAGCTTATATCATACTTAGAGTTTGGAATTTATTGAATTGTTCTGGTTACATAATAATACATAGCAAAATATTATAAATGGTACTTAGTGGCTTGATAACAAAGATATGTTCCCTATTTGTCAGATATGAAATTTTATATATTCATGTGTAGTTGCATTTACTAGAGTATATATGTGTTTCTATAGGATTTTATTTCTATTTACAATAGTTTTAATATGTGTTGTATGTTTACTCAATTAAAAAATCCCTTTTCTCCTATAAAAATATGAGTTCACAAAAGAAAAAAACTTATTTTTGTCTAACATAAATCTTCACCTGATATAGTGTAGAACATCTTTTACTCTTAAGTTTACAATGAATAATTTTTAGGTATTTTAGCCACCAGTAATCTAATACTGAATCAATTTTATAGACCTATAAAATTAGATTTTTTTCTAGACTTTAATGATAGTTCTTTTACAGAGGCAAACATATTGATTTGACTTCCACCCAGTGTTATCTAAAAAAATTAATATTATAGGAAGAATCCTTTTACTCTTGCCATGACCATGCAAGAATCTATAGGTAAAGTTTTAGGATTATTGTCATCTGAACCTTCTTGAATCATCAAGTCATGAACAAGGCATATCTCCCTATTTTTTAGGATTTTGTTAATTTAGTTCAGTATATTTTCTATTTTCAGCATATAGATCTTCTATATCTTTTATTATTTTTCTTAGGCATTTGGCATTTTCTGAGCATTATTAAAAATACTATTAAAAATAAATTTCATTTTCAAATTATGAAATTATTTCAAATTATTGCTAATGAATTATAATTTTCTTTTTAATTTGTATTCACTGATTGTCAAAATTCAACCATAGCTTATCTGCACAAGAGTGTCTATGATTTATTTAATCATGACTATGTTTTTATAGATTTCTCTCACATTGCTTTTTCTCACATTGCATATCCATCAGGACACATATTTTCTGATCTGTCCTCATAAACAACCTTTTCAGCTATTACTAAGTTTTTAATCTCTGATTTGTGAATATTTTCCATTGCCTGGAGGGCTTGTTGAAAGAATTTTATAAGACATGTTTTTTTGTGGGGCGCCTGGGTGGCTCAGTCAGTTAAGCGTCCGACTTCGGCTCAAGTCGTGATCTCACAGTTTGTGGGTTCAAGCCCCACATCAGGCTCTGTGCTGACAGCTCAGAGCCTGGAGCCTGCTTCAGATTCTGTGTCTCCCTCTCTCTACTCCTCCCCCATTCATGCTTTCTCTCGGTCTATCTCTCTCTCAAAGAATAAATAAATATTTAAAAAAGACATGTTTTTCTTATTTCTATATTGAGGAAAGGTTTATATCATAGATCTAAAATGCCAAATTCAGCATTCTCCTCCTTAATGTATCAAAAGCTCCTGAAGTAATCACTTTTTTGGTAATAAAGTATTTACCTCTATTAGATAATCAGTTTATCTGTCTTTACCTTATGTAATCAATTCTATTACATTATCAGTTGGCTTTCATTTTGATTAGTTTTCATTTTCACAAACAAAATTTTTATTACCAGAGTTTCTTGTACACAGTAAGAAGACAGCAACAGGAACTGTATTAGTTTCCTATTACTGCTATAACAAAATTACCACTTAGCAGTTTAAAACAACACACTGTATTATCTTAGAGTTCTGGAAGTCAGAAATCCAAAATGAGTCTCACTAGGCTAAAAATCAAGATTTTGGCAGAGCTATGTTTCTTCTACAGGTTTTGTGGAAGAATTAATTTTTTTGCAGCTTTTATAAGTTGTGTACATTCTTTGCCTCAAGGCCCTCTTCCATCTTCAAAGCAAGCAATGGCTACTCATTTTAAGATAAGAGTTAGAAGAAAAAAGAAAAAAAACCTTTACCCAGTAATGGTGTCCATCAAAAGTGAAGGTGAGATAAAGATTTTCTCTAACAAACAAAAGCTAAGAGAGTTCATCGGAACTGCCTTACAAGAAATACCAAAGGGGGTTCTTCAAGCTGAAATGAAAGGACACTAATTGATAACAAAAAAATCATATAAAAATAAACAACACACTGGCAAAGGTAAGCATATAGTTAGATTCAGAATATTCTAATACTGTAATACGGTGATGTGTTAACCACTTAATTCTAGTATAAAAGTTAAAAGACAAAAATATTGGGGTGCCTGGGTGGCTCAGTTGGTTAAGCATCCAACCCTTAATTTCGACTCAGGTCAGGTCATGATCTCAGCGCTTGTGAGTTCAAGCTCCACATTGGGCTCTGTGCTGATGGTGCAGAGCCTGCTTGGGATTCTCTGTCTCCCTCTCTCTCTTTGCCCTTTCCCACTTGCTATCTCTCTCTCTCTCTCTCTCAAAATAAATAAATAAATATTTTAAAAAGACAAAAATATTAAAAATAGATATAGCTACAATAATTTCTTTATGGATATACAATATAAAAGGATGTAAACAGTAACACCAAAAACAAAAGGGGGAGTAAAAGTAGTTTTTGAATGTGATCAAAGTTAAATTATCAGCATAAAATGGACTGTTATATGTTTTATGTAAGCCTCACAGTAACAACAAAGCAAAACCTACAGCTAATTCACAAAAGATAAAGAGAAGGCAATCAAAGTAAGTCATTATGTAAAATCATCAATTCACAAAGGAAGGCAGCAGGAGAGGAAGAAAGGAACAAAGGAGCCATAAAACTGCCAAAAAACAGTTAATGAACTGACATCAGTAAGTCCTTACCTATCTATAATTATGGTAGCTGTAAATGGATTAGATTCTCCAGTCAAAACACATAGAGTGGATGGGTGGATAACAAAACAACATTATGCTGCCTACAAGAGGCTCACGTCAGCTTTAAGGACACACACTGACTCAAAGTGAATGGATGGAAAAAGATATTTCATGCAAGTGGAAACCAAATGAGAGCAGAGATAGCAATAATTATATCACACAAAATATACTGTAAGTCAAAATGATAAGAGACAAAGAAGGTCATTATGTAATGAAGGGGCAATTCATCAAGATATAACATCAGAACATCTAAATATATTAGGCAGGTATTAACCACTTTCAACAATGGAAAAATCACTCAGAAAATGAACAAGGGCACTTTGGACTTGAACCATATTTTAGACCAAATGGACGCAACAGACATTTATAGAACCTACCATCCATCACCAGCAGAATACACATGGAACATTTTCCAGGATAGATCATATGTTAGGGCTCAAAACAACTACTAATAAAGTTAATAAGATCGAAATCATACCAAATATCTTTTTTAACCACATGTAGTATAAAACTAGAAATCAATAACAGGAGGAAGGTTGGAAATCACAAATATGCACAAATTAAAGAACATACTCCTGAACAACCAGTGGGTCAAAGAATAAACAAAAAAAATTTTTTTTAATCTTGAAAAAAATGAAAAATGGAAATACAACATATCCAAATTATGGGATGCTGGCAGAGCAGTCTTAAGAAGGAAGTTTATAGTAATAACTACCTGCATTAAGAAAACAGATTTCAATAGACAACCTAAGTTTACACCTCAAGGAACTAGAAAAAGAAAGCACAAAGTAAACCTAAAGTTAGCAGACAGAAGGAAAAAAACAAAGATTAGAGCATAAGTAAATGAAATAGAGACCAGAAAGACAATAGAAAAAGAAATCAATGAAACTAAGAGCTGATTTTTTGGAAAACGTAAAATTGACAAACGTTTAACTAGACTTAGAAAACAGAGAAGATTCAAATAAATAAACTCAAAAATGAAAGAGGAGAGGGGCACCTCGATGGCTCAGTCCTTTGGGCTCCTGACTTCAGCCCAGGTCATGATCTTGCATTTTGTGAGTTCAAGCCCCGTGTTGGACATGGAGCCTACCTTAAAAAAAACAAAAAACAAAAAACAAAAAAAAAAAACATTAAAGAGAGATCTGTACTCCCACATTCATTGCAGCCTTATTCACAACAGCCAGGAT
Source organism: Cryptoprocta ferox (assembly GCA_028646485.1). NCBI lineage: Eukaryota > Metazoa > Chordata > Mammalia > Carnivora > Eupleridae > Cryptoprocta > Cryptoprocta ferox. The sequence continues at coordinate 87,054,652 of CM053560.1, read as the reverse complement.
ATGGAAACAATCTAGGTGTCTGTCAATGGATGAATGGATAAACAAGATGGATATATATGGATAATGGAATATTATTAAGCCATACAAAAGAAGGAAATTTTGCCATTTGCAACAACATGGATGCACCTGAAGGCATTATGCTAAGTGAAATAAATCAGACAGAAAAAGACAAATATTGTATGATATCATTTATATATATTGCATCTAAAAAAAAAGAGCAAACTCCTAGAAAATAGCATGGTTGTTACCAGAAGATGGAGGAAATGGGAGATGGTGGTCAAAGTGTATGAACTCCAGTTATAAGATAAATAAGTTCTGGAGAACTAACGTATAGCATGATGATTATAGTTAACAATACTGTATCATATACTTAAAAGTTACTAAGAGAGTAGTTCTTTATTTTCTGTATTTTGATGCCTTGTCATCTGGAGCCTTGCTTTCCCTGGAAGGACTGCACTCCCAGGGTTAGCCAATTCCTAGAAATATTAAATAACTCCCCCATAAAGGTGCTTTTCAAATACAAACCAACCAATCCACAATAACTCATTTATTGGGTTCTCACACTGGCCCACTATCCCTTTATCTTAATCATTCCAGGATCAGGTACCAAACAACTAGGTACAGCCCCTATGTTTCAGAGCCTGCTGAAATTATTCAAACTAGTCAATTCTGTGCCAGTTTATCCTGACTCACCCTTTCCTGGGAAACCACAATGAAGGCTCTTGCCCATAGTTTCCTTATTCCTCTGTGTCTGCACTGGCCCCAGTGTTTCCATGTGTGTGCCCCTCCTCTTGGAAATTGTGAGTAATAAACTATCTTTTCAATGCCAGTCATTTCCTGATCCGTTAGCCTTACTGTACCTCCGATTTTCTATTAATACACTACATTTTAAAACATAGACAATCTATCAAGAAGCATTCAAGTGAATTAAACTGAAGTCATTTTGTCTAGTGGAAACTAATGTGAAATAAGTGATAACTGAATCTAAAAATACCTAGAAAATTTAAATTTGACAGCCAAATATAGCTAGTAATCCTCACTGAACATTCACTACTGAAAAAATATTGGCTATATTTAGAAGTATATCGATGTATAGTAATATTGATAATAGTATTAACTGATATTTTTCCTTTACTGAACATTTTAACATATTAATTCTTGGAACAACCATATGAAGTACACCAAGGAATTTATATTGTTCTTATTTTTATTGCTGGGGATAAAAGTGTTCAGTATGATTAAATGAATTATTCGACCGTACACAGCTTTTGGAACAAAAGTAGAACTTTTAAAATTTATTTTCATTACTTTTTGGATTCATAAATATTATTTTAAAATTTCAGGAGATACAGATAAGGCATAATAATAAGAGTCATCTATACTCAGAGGCACTCATGTTAACACTTAAGCTACAGACATACATACCTAAGACATAAAATTGTTCTTCACAAAAAACATTATAAATGCCTTTGTATGTTAATGAATATTTACAAGATAACTTTTAGTGGATACCTCATAATCCATTGTATGGATGTATTCTTGTTATATGTTGAGATCCTTTCCAACTTTTTGCAATAATTAACTTCCTCTATGTCCATCAATAAATTTAGCTTATGTCTATTAATCAGAAGATGATATTAAGTTTTACCTCTTTTCTAATTCACTATTTTATGTAATAAGACATTAATATTTCTCATAGAGTTTCCCTTATATGAAACTTGAGACTGACAGTTTTCACAGGATTGTTATGAGGATGAAATGTGTATTACATGAAAATGCTTTGACAAATTAAAAGATATTTTCAAACGCTAATTTCCTTGACTAAATGCACATTTTATAATAACAGGTTTAAAGCCTCAAAAAGGCTTTTGGACCCACTGGAGACTGAAAGAGCTCTCCACAACAAGTATACATGGTACTAAGAAAGCACCTTTAGGATCTTTAATGGACAGAATTGAAAGGAGTCAGGAACGTATAATGGCTGGTAAGTAAACTTATTGTCAACTGTAGGATAAAATAGCCAAAATCAAGTATATTAAGTTATTTATTTATGATAACTTCCTAATTTATTCTTTGCTGAGGGTCTCAAAATAACATTTGCTTTGTAGTTTGGTGTTACAGTAGTTTGAATACTGCCTTACATTTTAGTTTTTCAATATAAAAGTGGTATGTGCTTAAGTCCTCCCATTTGCCTGCTATTTTATATTCTTATATTGATCTTCTATCTTACAATCTCATTAGATCTAGTAGACTTTTTATAGATTTCTTAGGATTTTCTTTATGGAAAATCCTTTTATCTGAGAATAAAGAGCATTTTACTTCTTCATTTCAAATCTGTATGCCTTTTATTTATTTTACTTGCTGAGGGCTAGGACCTCTAAGAAATTGGTAACTAAAAGCGGTGAGAGTGGACATCCTTGGCTCACTCCCGATTTTAGAGGAATGTTAGGTTATCTACCTTTAAATAGATTTTGGCTGCCAGTTTTTATAGAAGCCTTTATCAGTTTGAGGTGGTTTCATAGATGTAAGATCTTGACAAATGCTTTTTACCATCTGTTGAGATGAGACTATTTTTTTTTCTATTTTAGTCTTCTAATATAGTGAATTATGTGGATTGATTTTCAAATGTTATCCCAATCCTTAATCCCTGGGGTAGATCCTATTTGGCCATCGTATATTAACTTATTCATGTACTGCTGGATTTAATTTGCTAACGTTTTGTTTTATTTTCCTATACTATCCTGTCTCATTTTAGTAATAAGTATAATGTTCCCTCCTCTTCTCTTTTCTAAAAGAGTTAGTATAAATCTGATATTTATTCTTCTTCCAATGTTTGGTAGAATTCTCCAATGAAGCCACCCAAACCTAGAATTTTTTTGTGTGGGAAAGTTTTTGACAACAAATTCAGTCTCAAATAGATGTAGGGCTATTCAGTTTACTAGTTCATTCTTAAGTGAATTTAGTTGTTTTGTGTGAATTTTTATTTTATTCCTTTAAATATTTTTGAGGTTTTTTTTCTGGGATGTCATCCAGTTATTTAGAAATATTTCAATCCATTTGAGCCTTGCTTTTAAGCTTCATTCAGTGGAACCAGAGAAGTCTTTGGTCTAGGACTAACTTGCTTCCCCTGCTCAAGCAATACCCTTCTTGGTATTCTACCCTTGGTCTGCGTATAGGAGGTTTCCCATCTGACTGTCTAGAACCTGAACTGTGTGTGAGCCCCAAGCAATGCTCTGTCTGCTCTTTCCCTTGGGTTGCTCTTTACCAACCTTAGGCAAAGATTCAAGGGTAATCCTCTGAAGATCTTCAGAAAGCTCTCTGTGTGAATCTGTCTCCTCCAAATTATGCTGACCTATGAACTTTAGCTTGCCTTGGCCTTCCAGAATGCTAAATTTTACTTTTTCAACTCAGTGAGACTAGTGGATTCTGTTTGGATTCTCGGTCCTTGCAAATGGAGCGGAGACAATTGAAGCGCTCCCTCATTTGTTTCTCTTTTCTTGAGGATTACTGGCCTGTGCTGCCTATTGTCTAATACATAAAAACCATTGTTTCATAGATTTTGTCCAAATTTTTAGAAAGAAGAGGAAATTTGGTCCTTGTTACTCCATAAGAGTTAGAAGTGGAAGCAATTGTATGTATTTTTTAAAAAATTAAAAGAAGACCAGGGCCCCTGGGTGGCTTAGTCAGTTAAGCGTCGGACTTCAGTTCAGGTCACGATCTTGCAGGTTGGTGAGTTTGAGCCATGCGTTGGACTCTGTGCGGACAGCTCAGAGCCTGGAGCCTGCTTTGGATTCTGTGTCTCCCTCTCTTTCTGCCCCTCCCCCACTCACACTCTGTCTCTCTCTCTCAAAAATAAATCAACCTTAAAAAATTTTAAAAAACTGACTGCACAGAGCCTGCTTTTGGATTCTGTGTCTCCCTCGCTTTCTGCCCCTCCTCCACTCATGCTCTCTCTCTCTCTCTCTCTCTCTCTCAAAATAAACATTAAAAAAAAGAATTAAAATAAGACTTAAAAATAGTCTTCCATTTTTATTCATATATTTACCATTCCTGGAACTTCATTCCTTGCTATAAATTTGAGTTTTCTTGTGGTGTTATTTCCCTTCAGCCTGAGAAACTGCCTTTTGGCGGTTCTCATAGTTCAATTCTGCTAGCAATGAATTTCCTTGTTTATTTATCTTAAAATAATGTTCATTTTGCCTTTATTTTTGGAGGATATTTTTGCTGGGTATAGAATTCTGAGTTCATTTTTCTTTGGATTTTAGCAAGATATTATTCCATTATGTTCTCGTTTGTATTATTTCTAATGAGAAGTCAGACATTGTTCTTATTATTATTTCACTGTATCTAGGGTCAGAAACTTCCCGTAAAGGGCCAAATAGTCAATATTTTAGGTTTTGTTGGATACATATCATCTCTGTCACATAATATTTTTCTTTACAACTCTTTAAAAACATAAAAACCATTCTTAGGTTCCAAGTGATATGAAAAATAGGCCATGGGCTGGATTGGACCTGCAAGCTATAGTTTGTTGATTCCTACTCTATTCAGTGTGCCTTTTTTTCCTAGCTACTATTAAGATTTTTCTCTTTGTCCTTGGTGTTCAGCAATTTGTCCATGATGTGCTGACATACTTTTCTCTGTGTTCATCCTGCTTGGGCTCATTAAGTTTCTTAAACTCATGGTTTGATATTTTTCACCAAATTTGGGAAATTTTTGCCATTATGTTTTCAAGTCTGTTCTATTTCTTTCCTCTGGGACTCCAATTTAGTATGTACTATATTACTTAATGTTATCCACAGTTTATTGGGACTTTGTTATGGGTTTTTTCAATCTTGTTTTATAGATTCATAATTTCTATCTATCTCATTTTAAGTTCACTGATGCTTTCTTTTATGGTCTATGATCTCTTTTCCCAATAAATGAATATTTCATTTCCTATATTGTACTTTTCAGTTAAGAATTTCCATTTAGTCCTTTTTTAAATAGTTTCCACTTCTGTTCTGAGGTTCTCTTCCTTTATTATGACCATAAATGATACTTTGAGGATTTTCTGAATTCTGTCAATTTCCACTGAGCAATGTTAATTTTTGTTCAAGTAAGTTGCTTTGGCTGTGTTCAAAGCCCAAATGTTATGTGTTCTGCAATGGTCAGCCATTAAAATCCCCACTTAGAACTTTTAATCATCCAACTATTCCTTTCTACCCATCCCTCTAGAGCTCCCTCTTCCCACCATATGTGTGAGTAATTCAGACACTAGCCAAGGGTTTGGAGAGGACTTGTAATATTCAGATTTTAGGCTTCCTCTTCTGCAGCCCCTTTCTTTCTAGGATTTCTAAAACTTCTCTTTCATTTTCAATCTTCTGGCAGTACCAAATGCCATCTTCTGACTCCTTAAACCAATAATATTTCTACTTTATATGTGAATTCCATACACTCACATGCCATGGTGACTAAGTAGTACCATGAGACAAAAAGTTGTTTAAGCAACTGCATGAACACAAATTTCATCCCTCTAGCAGTTCCCTCTTACAGGGTCCAACTCCCCTCCAGTTTCTACCTGCTGTCATTGGTCATTCCCTGGTACCTACAAATGGCTGTTTTTAGACAATCTGTTGGAGAATTTATAACTTTTATCTGTGGGAAAGTCAGACTGATATAAATCAAATATTTTATTTAAATACTTTATTTTACAGCTTAAGTATCACGTTTTCAAGTCACATTTTCCCTTAAAACTTTATATGTTGCTTCATTGTCTTCTATTATTTAGTCTAGTAGAAAAGTCTAAAGTCAACTGTTTTTTCCTTTCTTTACAATTAATTTGTGGAATTTTGTTTTACTTTTCTGCTTAGACATTTCCAAAATTTTTACATTTGTCTTTAAAATTGAAAAATGTCACTGGAATGTGTCTTGATATGAATGAAAGTTTCATAGATTTTTCCTAATGATTAATTTAATTATAGTTCTTGCATTTCCCTAAGCTCCGTCGCAGACCTAGTAAAGGTCTTAGCCAAATATTTCAAGTGAGACAGAAACTTACATGGCCAGACTGAAGAGGGAGGGAAAGTGCTTCTGTTTCAGATATTTAACCAAAAAGCTTCATTGTACCATTAGAAGGTTTAGAAGGTATCCCCCTAACATGAGGAAATGAAATATCTAGAGAAAGGCTTTTACATGGTATGCTATAAAAGACTAACTGCCGCAGCATAAAAACTGAATATATATGGAGGTAAATGAAAAAAAGAAAAAGAAAAAGTCTATTAAAAGTTGTTCGTGTAGTAAATGTGGTAGAAGCCAAGAACAGTTTTCTGTTAGGTAGCAAAACCTGAACGGGCCCTGGAAGTTAGGCTGAAAGTCTGATCAAGTCCCTGGGAAAGATCACAGTTTTTACACTGTGTCTTAGTCCTTTCCGGAGCTTACCAGGCCACCAGGTGCTCCTGGGCTACAGGCGTAAAGTGACTGCGTAAGGCTTCTCATTGGTTTCCCAGCAAAACGGCTCATTTCAATGCAGCTCGTGCTTTTCTAAGTAGATTTCTGCCATTGGGGATGTGGCTCTGTTAAGACCTCCTTCTGTGTACTTTCCCATCATGTGACAAAGTATATTTATTATCAAAGACTTTTAAAATCTTGGTCCTATTTCATGGTCTTAAGATATAATACCAATTTATCTAACTGTGCTCTGGTGCTGATGGATGCAGACTTTCCTATTTATGCTTCATAGTTCTTTAACTTGAGGGTTGGGAGAAAGACTAAAATAGCTGTGTTTATCCCACCACCTTATGTGGAAGTCTCCATTTAGATGTGTTTTTATTATTATATTTTATTCAAGCATGCAGAAAAGTAAAAAGTATTTCCCACATGTAATAAATACTTGTATTTTCCCATATTTTCTTTACAAGCCTTTTATTTACAGGTTTTGTGTACTATTTCTAAATTTGTCTCCCCTTCTCTAAACATAATGGCTATACTGAAATTTGTGGGCATCCATTCTTTCTATAATATATATTATTATTTTTTATGTTCTTTAGATAGATAAAATACATGAAATTCTTTTATGTTTCAAAATCTAGCAATAATCAAAATTCAATAATTAAAAGTAATCAATAGGTATTAATCATTTTTTTTTTTACCAATATTTTTGACCATCAAGAAAACATAGTCAAGTTCTGACCCTAAAGATAGTCAAGAGGAGGGCATCTGGGTGGCTCAGTCGGTTAACTGTGGACTTTGGCTCAGGTCATGATTTCACTGTTCATGAGTTTGAGCCCTGCATAGGGCTCTATGCTGACAACTCAGAGCCTGGAGGCTGCTTCAGATTCTGTCTTTTCTCTCTCTGCCCCTCCCCCACTTGTGCTCTGTCTCTGTCTCTCTCAAAAATGAATAAATGTTAAAAAAAAATTTTTTTTTAAAAAGACAATCAAGGAATTTTTTCTCTTCTTCTAGAAAATACTGCTTATGAGCTTTTATTTCAATAATGTTTATTCTAAACATCCCTATTTATATGTTGCATCATGGTAATCCATCATGAAATCCACATTTCATCTGAAATCCTCATTTCAGAAGTTATTTCAGTATCTATTTTTTTTATAATCTAAAATGAAGATTCTAGGGGCACCTGGGTGGCTCAATCAGTTAAGTTGCCAACTTTGGCTCAAGTCATGATCTTCCAGTTTGTGGGTTCGAGCCCCATGTCGGGCTCTGACGCTCAAAGACTGGATTTGGATTCTGTGTCCCTTTCTCTCTCTTGACTCCCCAACTTGTCCTCGGTCTCTCTCAAAAATAAATAAATATTAAAAAATTTTAATGAAGATTCTAGGTGGTGAATTACAATGCTTGAAAGAGCTTTTATATTGTATTTCTAATAATTATTTTCATTTGATATAAGCGTAAATATTGTATTTGCTTCAACCACACTTGATTTTAATAATATGAAATCTTGATAAAATGTATCATATGTTTTACTAACCCCTAAATATTTGAAAAATACTTGTTATATTTGACTCTAAAACATGACTAGATTTTTCTATTTCTGGATGAGACCTAAGCCTGGGAGAGCAGGTTCGAGGCTTAATGAATGTTTCCTTTCATATACTGCTCAAAATTAAATTTTAATACTTTATCTTAAACTTGTGTAAGTCTTCAATTTGAAGTATGTACTTGATAACATGTGTTACCTTTGTAGAGCCTTATTAGTAATATTCTTATGTGGCTGGTCACTTTTATTATCACCCATAAAGTGAGAAAACAGAAGTGTAAGAAATTAAGTAATAACTTACCCAAGGTCACATAACTGATCAGTAGTGGAATATGAATTCATTTCCAGGAAATTCTGGCTTAGACTGAACTCTTAGCCACCTCACATGCTTCCTCTCAGCCATTTAATTTTACAAGCTTGTAAGTACATTAAGGCTTAAAATTGTCATCATAGGATAAGAGTTATAACTTATAAGAGTTGCCATAGCCTTAATCCTTCATTCATGACTAATATGAATGAGTTTTTAGATCCTTTCCTGGGATCAAATTTTTTTTAATTTTTTTAATGTTTATTTATTTTTGAGAGACAGAAAGAAGAAAGCACAAGCAGGGGAGGGGCAGAGAGAGAGGGAAACACAGAATCAGAAGCAAGCTCTGAGCTGACATGGGGCTCTAACTCACAGACCATGAGATCATGACCTGAGCTGAAATCAGACACTTAACCAACTGAGCCACCCAGGCACCCCAAATTTTAATAGGGAAGAAGGAAAGAGGGAGAGATGATAGTAGAAGGGCCAGAAAGAGAGCAGAAGTTTGAATGGGAAAATTCACTTGTTTCCACATTTTGTATATGGATTCCTCTAGAAATAGCAAGCAGTGGTTTGGGGAATTGGAAAGCCACATTCTGGGGCCAAAGTGCTCCAGAAATACAATGACAGCAAAGGGTTGGAATTTCTAATCCTCTTGCTATGCACCAATGTTTTTGGCAGGGGAACTAAAAGGGCTTTCAAAAAGTCAAGAATTGCTTAAAAGGGTTTTTTTTTGTTCTTTTTTTACAAAGTAGTTTTTTTTTCTATAAACTTCTGCTTAGATTATGACTGTTGGGAAATATGTTTAAGGTAGAACTTTGTTCACATCTATGTGTTTATTTGGACTTTGAGGCTCTTATATTTTCCTAGGGCCCTAGACTACTTTTAAAGCAATCTTCTTGAGTTTTTATATCAGTTAGTGGTCAGTGAGTACCTCTCCTCCACACACTGATTCAGAGATCCAGGCCCTTCCATCTTCTGGGGTCACCAGCCTATAGAACTGCATAGTCATTAGAATTAATCTGCATCAGGAGAATATAGGAGGAGTGGGCACACAATTTTAAAAATCCTGCCCAAAGTTATAAATTTCCAGTTATAAAATTAATATGTCTGGGCACCTGGGTGGCTCAGTCAGTTAAGCATCCAATTTCAGCTCAGGTCATGATCTAATTTTGTGAGTTTGAGCCCTGCGTCAGGCCGTGTGCTGACAGCTCAGAGCCTGGAGCCTGCTTCAGATTCTGTCTCCCTCTCTCTCTGCCCCTCCCCCACTCGTGCTCTCTCGCTCGCTCGCTCTCTTAAAAATGAATAAATGTTTAAAAGTTATAAAAAATAAATATGTCATAAGAATGTAATATGCAGCATGGCAATTTGGTTAATAATGCTGTATTACTATTTGAAAGTAGGTAGAAGAGTGGATCTTGAAAGTTCGTATTACAAGAAAAAAAATGTGACTGTATATAGTGATGGATATTAACTGGACTTATTGTGGTGATCATTTTGCAATATATACAAATATCAAATCACTTTACTATACACCTGAAATTAATATGTAATATCAATTAATACCTCAATTTTAAAAAGTATTGGCTCAGAAGTCACCCACATCACTTCCAATCAGATACCATTAGTGAGAACAAACCATGGCTATATATAGATGTAAGGAGGGTTGGCAAATTAAAACAAAAACCAAACCAAACCAAACCAAACAACTCTGGCTAGGAAGCTGCTACATTGTGACAACTTTGTACTATGGAAGGGGGATCCACACATTTTGAAGGACAGCTAAGTGTCTCTACCACAGGAATTAAGTTAAATAATAGGGTAGTTATCCTTATGTATGGAATGCTTATGCTGTGGCCTATAAGAAAATTTGAGTATCAAAGAAAAACTTGGGAGAACTTGCATCTATCAATCACCATCATCTTGACAGTTTTCTGATACTTAAAGTCTGCCTAATAAGTCAGTGGTGTTAACAAATGTGATTTTTTTTATATCATATAAAGAAATGTGGCAACATCTAGAATATCTGCATAACCCACTGAACCAATATTTTTCAAATGACCAATGCATGGATTTTAAAAATGTGGTTTTGGGGACACCTGGCTGGCTCAGTCAGTTAAGCATCCGACTTTGACTCAGGTCATGATCTGTTGGTTCATGAGTTTGAGCCCCGCATCGGGTGATGTATGGAATTGTTGAATCACTATGTTACTGAAAGTAATGTTACACTGTATGTTAATAATTGAAATCTAAATAAAAGCTTAAAAATAAAAGTTATCTTTTCAAAAATGGTGCTATTTATTTTAACGTGAAATGGGTTTATTAATGAACTAATGTTCAAGATTTCTCAGTTTTAATTTCTGTTATAAGAAATGCTAGTAGATACAAAATCCATATAAACAAAAGTTCTTTGGTGTCTTCAATTATTCTTAGGAGTATAAAAGGGTCCTGAGACCAAAAAGCTTGATGGCCACTGCCCTACAGGAAATCACTGCAAAGGGACTTGCCCCATGGCATTTGAGAGCTACCATATCCCGGTTGCAATTTTATAGTTTCTGTATTGCTTATCTCCAAGCTGGATTCAGTAATCACTGTGCAGAATCTCCTAAACAAAACAGTCAGATAATTTATTTACTGGGCCATAAATATGTTTTGATTTGGAGATTTCTATAGTTACTAATGTTCAGCTTGCATGTATTTACCTTTCACATAAAAGAGTTGAATTTCTTGATTATGTTATATAACTTCTCTGGGCCTTATGTTTCCACCTGGAAAAAAATGACTTGATTAGAATAGATGATTTCTATATTCCCCTTCTCTAACATTTTATTACTCTATAATAATATCCTTAGGTGCTGAATAATTTTCCAAAGTGGTTGTTTACTATTGAGGTAGAATTAACAATGGAGACTGGTAGCTTAGATTCATTATTTTAGAGCTCCTCCTCCTCTATAGTTGTGTGTGTATGTCTTCTGTATGTGTGTCTTGTGTGTATAAATGTGTTAATCTGTGTGCTGGAAGAATGCTAAGGCAGGTCAAGGCCAGAACTGGGGTAAAGCATGAGTGTATATATACCCATGTATGCATATATATGACTTTTAAGAAATAAAATAACCTATGCTCTATGTCTAATGCTATCTCAGAATTGCTTCTTCTAATCCAAAACATATTTATTTAACTTTTTAGAAGTTTATTTATTTATTTTGAGAGGGCGGGAGGGGCAGAGAGAGAGAGGGAGAGAGAGAATCCCAAGCAGGGTCCACGCTGACCTGACATGGGGCTCAATCCCCACAAAACCATGAGATCATGACCTGAGATGAAATCAAGAGTCAGACTGTTAACCGACTGAGCCACCCAGACACTCCTCCAAAACACTTAAACCATAATTTCTTCTTGACATTTGAGATGCTTATTGTCATGTGGGCTTAACTTTTCTCCAAACTTTTAAACTAAAAAAAATGTTGTTTTTTTTTCTAATGAAATAGACAGCAGATAGTTAAAATTTGCCTTCCAAACATAAAGGCATTAATTATCTCCCTTTTTAGGACTGGAATGTAAGCAGTTGTAGAATTTCAGTATCTGGAATGACTCAGTATTTACAAGCCAGCTCCCCTTAACCAGTGTATTGTTAGATTATTTCCAAGACTAAAGTTTTAATTCATTCGCTTATTGTGATACAGCCATATAATCTTTTATACCCAGAGGAAGATCATTTTTGAAAAGCTATTTTTATACCTCTCTCCTAGTTTTTAAGCCCATTTTTTGTCTTTATCTGGACTTTAATGTTAAAAAAGTAACATACTTCATGAATTTTTATAAACTGTAGTTTAAACTACACCAAAAAATCCTTATATCCAGTTAACATGTAACTTTTAAGTAATTATGTGTACATCATTGTACATAGTGTTTGGGGAGATAAAAAATAAAAAAGAAACACAGTAGTTACTCTACACACAAGTAATAGTTGATATTTAGCAAATGCCATGTTCCATGACGTTACAGAAATAATAATATCCCAGTGGATTAGCTACTTGCACTTTAATTTGTACCTCTGTCAATTTTCTACTACCTCTTTATTCTCAGAATGCCTAGGGACAATAAAAAGAAACTTGGAAATAAAGTAGTTTTTTGAGAATTAAGCCAGTAAAATCTTGGCATTATGCTTTTAATTATACAATATTGAAAGGAAACTAAGAAATTTGCATGGCTAAAGAGAAAGGAAGTCCCAAACACTAATAAGATGGCCAGATATAAACTCCCAATGTGGTAGTAATTTAATAGTTGTATTATTGTATTGTCATTGGTTGCATTTTATACTGTGTGGAGAAAGACTATACGAACAAAAGTAGGGTAAACAACATGTGGCACAAAACAGACGTAGCCTGAAGATTGGGAAACTGGCAGTGTTTTTACAGAACTATTCGGATTTGATCATTGTGAATTAGATTTTATGATAATTTGGATAATATATCTTCCAAAACCATTTTACCTTCCTTTGCTTTGATGCCATGCTTACCAAGCAATTTTTTAATTACTGATTTAGCTTTTAAGATAATCTTCCATGGTCTGCCACAGGGTGACTGGCAAATGCCTCCCCTAGATATGTTGGTTTGCTGTTTGGTGGTAGTGGTCAAAGGTGCTGGATAGCATGAAAAAACAGTGGGTTCTTACTGTATTTTGAAATGCATTAACATACTTTATTGAGTGACGTGGAAATGCCCTGCTAAGGTGAAGTGAATAACAATAATTTGAATACAATTGAGAGATTTAGTCCCTGGTTTGAACAAAACATGGTTTTGAAAGAGATGTGGCTAAAGATGTTGAAAAAAAGCTAGCTGGGTTTTGGAGATACTAGTCAAAGGGAAAAAAGCTGACTATATTTTGAGTGTAAATATTAGAATGTTTATCTTCTCCCATGCACTGTTGATTGGAATATATATTTGGAAAAATCTTTCTGAAAACGTTTTTCAATTTGCATGTTATTTTTTTTAATGTTTATTTATATTTGAGAGAAAGAGTGCAAGTGGGGGAGGGGCAGAGAGCGAGGGACGCACAGAATCTGAAACAGGCTTCAGGCTCTGAGCTGTCAGTACAGAACCCTACAAGGGGCTCGAACCCATGACCCTTGAGATCATGACCTGAGCCAAAGTCTGATGCTTAAACCGACTAAGCCACCCAGGTGCATTTGCATTTTTAAAGGATTTTCTATCTAATAATTTTATTTCCTGTAATCATATTAAGAAAATAATCAGAGTTATAAAGAAGTATATACTAAGAAGTTCATATTTACGTTAGTGAAAAGTTTGAAACAACCAAAATAACCAACAATGGATCAGTTAAATAAGGAAGAGTAAAGTAGAAGTCCTCTCATCTAGTCTGTGCGATCCATGAATTCATTAATTAACGGAAAATTTTTGTTAAATTGGTATACACACACCTTCAATATTTTGTTTACTTCAAACATAACAATGTGCATTCATTTATCAGTTTTTATGTTAGGCTATGGGCTTTCCTCTGAATATAATTCTAATAATTATCATACCCATTAAATATTGTCAACAGTGTCCAGTTTGAGTTTCTTTAAAACAGACTGAGAATTCAACGATATCTGCCGAGCAATCTTGAGTGGATAATTCTAGATTGTTATTATTTTTTCCTGTTGTCCTGCCCATACCTAATTTAACATCTTAAGTTTTTGATCATTCACCTTTTCCGTTTTCACTCCATAGGCACCTCTAAGAACTTTGATTTCTGTCCTGAGTAATATGGGAAAACAATTGCAGTTTTGAACAGAGGAATTGCATGATCTAAAATATAGTTAACAGAATCACTGTGGCTCCTCTATTTGAGAAACAACTCTGGTGTATGTTGGGGTGCCCTTGTGCACTTTATACTCCATATCGGTCGAATGCAAAGACAGTTGTAGCTCTCTTTCTAAAGGTGTTTGCATTTCCTTTTAGCCTCAATGTGAATAGCAGAAATATAGAGGCATCTAGGGAAACCAGGGATCCAAGAAGCACTGCAGACTTTGAAATCATATTGAAAAATAGAGAATTAAATGGGAAGCAGCATAAGGCTTTTCAGAGTGTTTCAGGAAGAAACAAAAATAAAGATGAGGTATAGTTCCTAAAGGGATTTCCTTCCCCACCCCTACCCCCAACCCCCACCACCCCATTTAGCTAATTGGTTTTCAAATGCATAGGTATATTAGAATCTTCTGGAAAGCTTTAAAAATATCCTTGCCTGTGACCCAACCCAGAAATACTGATGCAATTGGCCTGGGCTGGGCCTGGGCCTCATTATTAAAAAAAAAAAAAAAAAAATCCCAGGTGATTCCAATATGCATTTAACATTAAAATCAATTGTTTTTCAAGTATTTTTAGGTCTTATCCTCACATGGTCTTAGGTAGCTTGTGATTGATTGCCTCCCCATCTAGGATAAAACTCTCTGTGGCTCAAGGAATTTCAACTACATATGTGATCTTATTCTCTTGAGGTAGGGAAGTGAAGGGGAGGATTATCTTCAGGTGGAGTCTGAGGGCTTGGTCATTTCCGGCATACAGAGGTGAAGTGATATTGTTAGTTTTCCAGCTAGATTAGGAATTCTAAAGAAGCACAACTCAAATTAATTAATTATGTGGTTCCAACCTTTTCGCAAGTATCCTTGTAATAATGGACCATACAATATCCCTCACGGAAGTATCAAAAGTGTTGCTTCAGAGAATATACCTGCTTTTTGTTTCTCTGCTGAATGGCTCACCAAGGAAAGCCATGAAATACTCTTATTAGGCCCTAAAGAATCTTGTCTTGTGGCAGGAACCTTAAAACATCCCATTTATTATTTGTGTTAGGCAGCCTTTAAGATGGCCTCCAATGATCCCTGCTTTTTGGTACTTATGCCTTTGTGTAATTCCTTTCCCTTTTATAGGCAGAAAAATCTTGAAATTTTTCAAGATTAGGTTATATATAAAATATTTCAAGATTTATTTATATATTTATATATAAAATTATATATAAAATGATTTCAAGATTAGGTTATATATAAAAATACTGGGGCTTCCATTTTGGGCACTCAGTCTCCGATTCCTTGCTTTGTGGGAAACAAACTGTGGTGTTTTAAATAGTGTTGTAAAAAGGCTCATGTGGTGAGGAAGTGATGTTTTGAGCCAACAACCAGTGAGGACGTAAGGTCCTTGTCAAGGACCTAAGGTGGATCCCTCTCTAAGTTGAGCTTTGAGATGTCCATAGTTCTGGCGAACACCTTGATTGTAGCCTTCTGAGAGACTCTACCTAGAGACACCTAGCTAAACCATATCCAGGTTCCTAGCCACATAAATTATGGGATAATAAATATTTGCTGTTCTAAACCACTGTTTTAAGATAATTTGTTATATAACAAATATAACTAACATGTGGCTAGATTTGTGAAGAGAAAGTCCTGCCATTTTCAAGCTAAATGTTGCTATTCATCTCATATTTCAATTGTTCTGATGATATTTCAGAATTGTTCTGATGATATTTCAAAAGTTCTGATGATATTAAAGAAAATAAATTTGCATAGGTTCTCATAAATTCAATGATGATTATTTGGAAATGGGAACCACATAATTATCAGGAAGTAAAAGGAAAATATGAGGCATCTTCTCAGGGGAGAGTAAATACAGGGATTTGGGTAAGAGACCAGGACTTTATTATTTCTTGCTTCTTGTCATGTCTCCTCAACCTGAGAGAAAGTGAATTTTCTTAACAAACTATTCAAAGTTAGAGGATGAGTGGGAACATATGTGGGCCTGAAGGAACACCAGCTTCATTGGAAGCAGCAGCTTTGTTGAATAAATATAGAAGTAGAATAAAGAGTAGCCTGACAACGATACTGAAACAGTTATAAGTTTTAATGAACTATTTCATATTAAGATGTACATGAATAACTCGAACCATAGAAACAAATAAATAGATACTCTCTGAAAGCTGTTTAGAGTGAGCATAGAAATGATCATGGCTGATAATCATCTGGTACCCACAAGTCAGTCACAGTGGCCTGCGTCTATTTTGATAGACCAGTGACATATTCTAATTGACCAGTAACCCTTATCTTGGTCATTAATATTTTTAATATCATTTCTATTCATAATGAACATTAGATGAAGTTTTAGTTTTCTGTAGCCCTGTGCCATTGGTGCGTAACAGTGGATAATGAGAGGTACAGGATTTCTTGTGTCTTACTCATGCCCAAGTATGGTATAAATGAAGCTGCATGATAAACCTTGTACATCTTTCTGATGTATCACTTTTGCTTACTCTTGTGAATTTTATATTAGAGCAAACCCAAAAGTATTATGGATTAAAATGCAAAAATCACATGAGTTTTAAGAGAAAAAAGAATTTTCAAGAAATTTTGTGTGCTACCTTTGCATTATTCTTTACACTCTCATTCTCTACTTCTACTACTATTGGTATTTCAGTAGAATATTTTGAGGGACACTGATTTTGTTTATTTGTGGTTACAGAATTGCTTTCACTACAGCTGGTCCTGTAGTCCATCAGTATGTTTTTTGTCACTCTAGAGAACCAAAGGAGCAAACTCTAAGAGATAGAAACTAAGAATTTATCTCCAGTATCCCTTCTATTTTATCATAAGGTCAATTTATAGTCAACTTGAAGGCTTATAATTTATAGTATGGCTTTTTTTTTTACATAAAAATGTTTTAGTTTATTAATTCCATTGAAAGTATCTTTTTATTCTTTTGTTAACATTTCATATTCTTTCATTTAATTTTTTTCTTCCTTGTTTCTCTTTCAGAGAACATTTTTTAAAAGATTACTCTGTTTATATGGATATTTTGCACACTGCTCTCCTTTTGTAAACAAATACATGTAAGAGTAGAATAGGAAACAGGATTAGAAATTGCATCCTTTCTTTCCTCCTTTTCAGTCAAATCATCACAGCATGAATTAATTATTGTGTGTAAAGTGAATTGCCAAAACATCAGTTGCATTTGCATGCAAACATAAATATCATATCTCAATAGGAATTTTTTTAAGAAGGAGACCACTAGTTAATAATCTAAGAGTGGGAAGCACATGCTAAGTGACCTAGACTTTTTGACAGCTCTGTACCTAACCAGCTACTTTGGATGTATCACAATCTGTTTCCTGGTCTGCAAATGAATACAAGGGACTAAGGCCTCTTGCAAATTTAAGATTATAGAATTCTAAATGTATGTAATTAGTACAGATTTTATTTTCTAAAATTTGCATGATAAATTATGAAAAAGGGAGAGTATAAACAATGAATTAAAAGTGTTTCTAGAACACTACCAGATTGGCTTTACTGCTAAATGTGGTTTGTTTAATTCAGCATTGCTGTGTGATTTGATTATAACTATAAATCCATTGACAAAGAGTATTTGGTCCTAACATAGTTCGTATCTTGTATATATATATACTATTTCTGTTCAAATTTCTATATCATCATGTTTGCCCCAATTTTAAAAATCAAGTAAGATTAGTCTCATTCTGAATTTTCTTTAATATTCAAACATTGAATGAATTCATATAAAATACTGATAATGGATAGACACTCTGCTTAGCACCAAGGAAACAAATATGAAAAACATGTGTTCTCCTCTGCCCTCAGTGTTTTCACAAGACTCCAGCCACAGAAGGCTGATCTAGGAACCTAGGCTAGTAAGGCCCTTGAGTCAGATGACAGTTCAGAATATCATTCATAGCATGTCCCCTACCTGAGGAAGGGCAATTCTTTCTAATTACCTGTCACCTGGTCATATAGATGAGCCACAAGAAGATCAAATGAATCTGTTCCTGTTGCTTTAGGCTTTTTATGTAACTTTTCCCTATAAATAGTAGGGAATATGTATATAAAATAAAAGGATTTGATGACAAATATTTTGAAATTAAAATCACAATGATTAGAATTCCAATAGTTTAATTTAGATGAATCTTGACCTCCTATTGGTGAATGCATAAAATGCTACCAAAGTCTGCCAATTGAATAATTATGAAGTAGAACTTATCTTTCTGATAAGCCTATTATCTGTAGCCTGACCTCAAGCCTTCATGATATTCAAGTCCTCAAATCCCTAATTATATATTCTATTTTGTGCTCTTGCCATCTAATAGGAAAACAACTTTCAATGAGGCAATATTTTAAATGGCAGAAATTTCTAGAAGAGAAAAATTACTAACTCTAAATATGCATATTCTTAAAATATGGCACTTTTCTACTCATGAACTCAAATATATTCTAACTTCAACAATTTTTAAATTATTTTATCTGCAGTGATTTTACTTATATCATCCAATGTAGTTGACAACAGTATGTAGCAAAACATATTTTACATTTTTATATTGTTCCCTGTGAGACATCTATTGTAAGAATTGCTGCAGGCTGTCATTTTTGTCTGCCATCCAGGATTTGCTGGCCCAAGTACTGTGTACTAAACTTGATATTGGTCATGGAGGAGGGGGGCGGGAACCTTGTAGTTGAGCCAGACAGTTTTGTTATTGCTTTAGAATTAAAAGCATATGAAACAGATACAGCTTATTAAGGTTGTTTTTTTTTATAAATAACATAAACTTAAATAACAAAACAATAAAGTTCAAATACAACTTAAAATAGAGTTTAATGCTGTAACCACAGAGTAAAAGCATGATTATTTGTGGGAAGAACATTATTAAAAGTCATATTCCCAAATATGAATTATACAAAAGATAGATTATATTACTTGAAACAAAACTTAAAGTTTTCTCAATTTTACTTTTAGGGATTATAAAATGTTATTTTTGTGGCAAGTGAGATGAAATACAGTATTATCATCATTATTGCTATTTTATATACAAGATTTTTGAAAACATCCTTTTAGCAATACTCTTTCAATTTGAGCAGCATTAGGAATTTTCTTCTTGTTAATAGGTACAAGCATATTCTAATACTATACTTTTGTAAAACTACTTATTTAACTCCATTCTATGATATAATTTTTGAGAATATTCTTTCTTTTCTGATTAGAATTTAAGTGGCTTACAATTTTCACTAAAAAGCCTTTCAGATACTGCTTACCTTCCATAGTTAGTGTTGGCTTGATTATCTGACAAATCATTCCAGCAGCCTTTAGGTCTGAGATATCTTATATAACATCATCTGCATTATTATTATTATAGCAGCCATTTTATAAGCAGATAGGAATATTTAAATAATCATTATCAGATAATCAAATCTAACATACTCTTAAGGGTAAATTAATTTAAGAAAAAACATTACTATTACTAACATCATGATTGTACAACCAGCTTTACAATTTTTTACAACTTTTAGTTACTAAATCTGATTTTTGTGTATATTTTTCAAATCTTTCTTTAATGCAGTCTCTTAAAATAAACATACATGCGCAAGTCCAGCTTGATCAGTTTTTCAGTAGTTTTCCAGCCTTTCTTGGTTACTTAAAAAAAAGAAAAGAAAAGAAAAAAAGAAAAGAAAGAAAACAGTCCACTTAAAGAAATCTCCCTGCTGGAACTGGTTTCTTATATACCATATATGATTATGTTATTGCCATAGGAAGAAAGTGGGCTGTTTTTTGTTCTTTCTTTGTTTTCTTCCCCCTTACGGGAACCCCCTTTTGATTTAAAGCAACAAACATTTCTCCTCCGCTGTGTGTCCATTTAGCTGATGCATATGTATTGTAATGGTTTTCCAGAATTAATTCTTTGAAGTTGCAATCTTCATTGCATTCTTTCTGTTAAAACAATAAACAACATTATCCAAATGATTTTTAGAGGTACTCAATTATAAACAAAGAGTAAGCAGTAATCTTTAGTAGAATTAAATCATATGTGACTTTTTTTTTTGAGTGGGCCTAATTCAGTGTTAAATATAGGTTAGCATATTTGCAAAAAAATAGACATCTTAAAATTTTTTAAAAAGATAATATGATACATATTTAGTTATGCAACACATTTTTAAATATCTAACTTTTAGGCAGTCTGTTTTTACAATTCTTTAGTATGAGGAGCTATTTTCCCCTAATGAGCAACTCTGATATTACCATGCCCAAATCACTCATTCCCTAATTGCTGAGAATTTGATGTAATTAGCAGAGCATCTGCCTCCCTTCACAGCTGCCTTCACAGCTTTTCATTTGCTACCACACTGCCTGCAGTGTGGAATTTAAGTTTATTTGTTCATCCATCCAACCATTCATTCATTCATCCATTCATTCAGTTAAACCTAGATTACTATGTAATTATCCTGTGCCAGGGATTGTGCTGGGCTATGGGAATACAAAGGAAACTCAATTATATTTTATTATGGTGGGATTATTATTATTATTTCACATTGTAATAAAGTGGGAACAATGTGAATGCTCACAGTTCAAAGGCCATGATTGTGAGATTGATGTTTATAAACAAACTTCTGAATTTTTCTTCCCAAGAATTTTCATGTCAGCAATGTGCAGATTGGGTGAACTTTAACAAAAGAGCTTTAATACTACTGACAGATGGAAATTTTAGATTTTAAGTACCTAAAGTGCACATAGAATTTTAGAGCTGGAAGTATCCTGAGAAGCTGGTTAACGTAAGTTGTTTTACAAATGAAGACACCAAAGCCCAGAGAGCTTAAGCAATTTGTCCAAGGTCCTGTAGAAAACGTTTTTTTTTTCTCAATGCTTGAATATGAAGTGTCTTAATGAAATCATTAAATTATATAATTGAAGAGAAATTAGTTCCATTTTTACTTTTCAAAAAGGCAAGGTGTTTTTGACAAAAATGAGTTTGAAAAATTGTCTAAGCTATCAGTTATCAATACCTTTGCATAGAGTTTTCCTTCCTTATTCATTGCAAGATAGTATTCACTTTCCACTCCTTTGATTGCTACAATTCCAACTGCCACTGTCCTGATTTCCATGATATCTGCAAGAAATCACAGAAAGATAAGTCAGTTATTCACTCAGCTTTGCAGATCATCCAAGAATGACCATTTGTTCTTATTTCTTTTTCAATTGGACGTTATTAAAATCATTAACGTGTGCATTTACTCAACCTGAGACCACCTACCAATATTACACATACAAATACCAGGGTAGTCCTTATTAAACATGGGAAGTTCGAACTATTTTTTATTTTGTAGAAAAAGATATCTGGATTCAAAGAAATAGGTACATGTTTGAATTTCACTTTTTCTTCCCCATAATTACATTTCTAATTTAGTATCATAATCACCATCTGATAACAGCTAATGTTTATTGATCTCATACCACATGATAAGAATTATTCCAAGGCTCCCTTGTATTAACTCATCTACCTATCACCAAGGCTGTGAGGCAAGTACTTTAGTTATTCCTGTTTTACAGATCGAGAAGCCCAGGCACAGAGAAATTATATAATTTGCCCAAATTCTCTCAGCTGGTAAGTGGCAGAAGTGACATTTGAACCCAGTAAGTCTGGCTCTTAATCATTACATAATACCATGAAAATATATAATAAACTAACAATCTTTACTTTTCTCTTAAACTTTATCTTAAAAATTATTGTTAACAGAAAATCTCTCGAATGTAGTGAAATTGAATAAAAATCAATGAAAGCAATTGTAAATGATGGTAACAGAACCTACTGCCCTTAAAAAAGATTAAATATTTTAAACTGACAGTGAGTGTTTTGATACATGAATGACTATTTAAAACCAAATTATGAATCTTGCTTATATGATATTTTATAACTTTATACCTTTCCGATTTTTAATCTTTGTTGAAATTGTTTTTACAACACATATAGTTATCAAAAGAATGTTAACCTACTATTTTCTTTTATTATGTATCTTTTCCTTCATTGCTACATTTTAATAACTCATATAAACGCAGTAAAATCTCAAGAAATTTTTTAAAACAACATAGGAATTAAAAGTTTAGCAGACCTCTTTAAATAACAGCTGTTAATTATAATTTCAACATGAAGGCATAACCATGAGACATTCTCCTTCCTATGCCTAACAATATGCAAAGAAAATTACAAGTGAAAACTATCTGCATAAAATCAAGTCTATAAAAGCTGTTTTCTAAAATATTCACTTAATTAAAGGAAAATCTGATTTTTTATTCCATGCCTTTGCTTCATCCTCTTATTTATTCTTTTCACGTTAGTTTTCCTCTCTAGAGAATAAAATCGATACCCACTTCATCAGGATTAATGTATCCTAGCTAATATTTGTCATCTGTTTCACGTATATGATGCATATAAGCCATTTTCCCAACATACTATGGTTAGCACTGGCCAGAGGTTATCCAGTTGAGAGTTCTTGGGCTGCTCATGTAAACTCAGGCCTATGAAGAAAGTGCAAAGTAATGGATAGTAGTAATCTTTTGAAGTATTTATGAAGCATTGTCAGAATGTATAAACCCTAGAGTAATTTGAGGACACAAATTAAGGAAAACAGCCCTGATTTCTTAAGTACAAAAGTTAAAATTGAATATAAAAAGCAAACACATCTTAATTAAAAGAAAAGAAAACCTTTTGATTATATTTGAAGAATGTGGAGCAGTAAAATTAACTTTAATCATGAAAATATTTTATATTCAATTCTAATAAATTATGAGTTATAAGAATATTTATTTCATTCTAACATTTCAGACCAACAGATCATTTGGTTTTTAATAGCATAATTTTTATTCCCTTTCTGAGAGTCAGAATAGGAAAAATAGCTTTCTGTCTCTAGATCTAAACAATGACTTATGAATTGAATTATTCAGTGTCATTAAAAATTCAATAAACTATTTCATTGAATACCCTGATTTTACTAAAAGGCAGATGAAGAGTAGTCAAAGACCTCATTTACAACAACTATTGGCAACAACAAATGAAATAACCTTAATTACCAGGATTTTGGTCACAATTAAGCTATGCCTTCATAAGTAGTTGATAATATTAACATGATTGAGAAGCTACTGGATAAAATATATTGCCATTTTCTTTCAATATTTCATGAGTCTAAGAAGTCATAATAATAAGCAAATTCAAAATGCAGGGGCTCCTGGGTGGCTCAGTCAATTGGGCATCCGACTTCAGCTCAGGTCATGAACTTGCAATTTATGAGTTCGAGCCCCACATTAGGCCCTGTGCTTTGGATTCTGTGTCTCCCTCTCTCTCTGCCCCTCTTCTACTTGTGCTCTGTCTCTCTGTATATAAAAAGTAAACATTAAAAAAATTTTAAATAAAAAACAATGATAAGGAAAGAACTGAGGAACCATCTATCCACATCAAACCAAAGAATTCTTATTTCCACAGTACATTCATAGAGTTCAGTGTTTCCATTTTATTAATAGAAGAAGGTAATAAGTATAAATAATAATTATGCTTCAATGCATGTCTTAATATCATTGCCACTAGTAAAATTTAAGACCTGCTTATGATTTGCTACATCTTTTGAAGACCTCAATATTGTGATGAGAGCATAGAAAATGATGAAATTCTAGCATGTGGTTGTAGACTATAGATTAAAGAGGGAAGCAGTGTTAGGAGAGCACATGTGAGGATACTTTGACTTCAAGTGACACCTACAGATCTTCTCTTTAACACTGGGAACACTACGTGAATACTAAATACTAAAGAAAGTGAGAACACATTATCACCACATTTTTAAACATCTGATATGTTCTGAAATACTGTGATGCTATGCAAAATTATTTTCTATTATTAACAAACAACTCTGTTAATCCTACACATCTAGCACAGCTAGAATTTCATTGTGCATTTAGGTCACATGTGATTTGTGCATGCCAAATTTAGGAACAAGATGTAGAAAACTGCCATCACTTTAAACTCAGTATCATCATAAAATCCAACCACATTATCAGTCCCACCCCAGTAAACATAGCGTCTCCCTAACTTTTCTCCTTGTCTCACTCATTCTCAAAATTAGACAGGTTTGTAATGATCCTTGAGTTCTCCAACTCCTATCCTTATGCCTTAGCCTCAACATCCATTGGGCCTAAAAGTTGAGGAAATGGGCATAGCAAGAGGAATGGGTAAATGGGATGGAAATAATTTTAAGCATTGCTGTCCAGTATGTGTTGAGTATTTGTGTTCTATCATATTTGCCAAAAGAAGCTCTGTTTGACATTGAGGTGGTTCATTCCAGTATTATGCTTCACTTCCTAGCTGATCCTCTGCACTACCAGGGCATCAGCCAGAAAGAATTAAAAGAAATGCTTCCCAGAACTCAACAGCTTGCTGGGAAAAATTCCAGAATGTAAGGACACCAGGAGAACTATTTGGAGTGACTTGGGGCACATTTGTTGTTTTTGTCCTTCTGTCTGAATAGTCACCAATCATGTGTAATATAAATACAAGTTGCTTTTCTTGGCTAGATGTGAAAGTGAAAAGGCTTAAGATATATTTTTTTCTATGCTACAGCTTATTAGAGAGGATAAGCATTTTTAGAGAGGATAAAAAAAAACTAATTCAGAGGGGAAGCCAGAAAGAAAAGAAATCTAAAGTCTCAGGAATCCAAACTATCATTAAGAATATAGCAAAAGGAACAAATTAAGGCAGAAGGGAAAGAGAACATACATGCAGAATGCTGAGCATAGTTAAGTGCCCAATAAATTGTTTTCTTTAGAAATGAAGAGTTTTGCTGTTACAACCAACAATGGTGAGTCTGGTCTTTCAGAAGCATTGACAACAGCATCTCATGCTTTCTGTAACAATAAGGAGAAAAGCTAGTGGAAATTAGGTCGTTCCCTGACTAGAAAGCAGTGGAACACAGGTTGGAGACAGCTTCCTGGGGACGGGAGGTAGGAGGGGGGCTGGGTACTCCTCACATGTATATCAAGACAAAGAAGAACTGGTGAAGATTCATTGAGCTAAGTGAATGCTGACACATGTGGGAATGAATGACAGCACCAGAAGAAACTGCAGATCCCTAGTGACACTGAAGTTCTGAATAGGAACATGAAAGACATGAGAGCACAGGTGTTGTTTTCATTTCTTCTTCTGCTTTAATCTCATGACTTTAGAAGTGAAAAAAAAAAGCTATGAAAGTAGACACCTGGCTATTAACAATAGTGCTAAAAGTAGGACTTGCCTTTCTGGCTGGTACTTTAGAATAACTGGAAAAAATGGGCTTCTGGAGTTTTAGGTACATTTTATAAAGAATGCATCTGATAGGAACATGAAGATGAGATGAATTAGTTAAGATTAGGTTTGGTTTGAACAAATCATTTATTTCTGCATGCACTAAACATGGGGAGAAGTGATGATTCTGCTCCACCAAAAACATTTGGGAGTTTCCAGGCTCCATTCAGCTCATTGTTCCACAATCATTTTGTTCTCATAATATAAGGCAGAATACACATTCCAGCTAGAGGATGGAATAAAGGAAGAAAATGTGGGTACAAAGGGATTCTGCTAGCTGCGCTTCATGGAAAATTTCTGGGAGTTGCCCTGGGACACCACTTATATCACATCAGCTAGAACTTGGTCACAAGCAAGAACTCCTGAGAATGTACAATAGTTGCAGAAAATTTATAGCTAATCTTAAACTTAGTGAGTTGCTTTAGGCCAAATAATTTCAAAAAAAAATGTGTACAGAATTTTTAAATAATCATAAAATATTGTATCTAATGAGAAATGTGGATTATTTTAATGTTTGGTCTATGTGTGGTAGTTTCAGGAAGTAATTATATATTATATTATGGTATATATAGAGAGAATAATATATAGTACATATATATACCATTGCATATCTGTATGTGTTTGTGTGTGTGTATAATGGTTTAGGTTTCTCATTCAACAATAAAGCCTTGACAGAAAATCATAAAAATAACTTAACATTTAAAAAAGTTATTAGGGACACTTGAGTGGCTCAATCAGTGTCTGACTCTTGATTTTGGCTCAGGTCATGGTCTCACAGTTTGTGAGGTCAGGTCATGGTCTCATAGTTTGTGAGCTCGAGCCCCACGTTGGGTTCAGTGCTGATAGTGTGGAACCTGCTTGGGATTCTCTTCCTCTCTCTCTGCCCCTCCCCTGCGCATGTGCGCTCGCTCACGCTCTCTCTCTTTTTCTCTCTCTAAATAAGTAAATAAACTTAAAAAAAGAATTTAAAAAAATTATTATTTGCTGATACCAGTTCTTAGCTTTAATGTGCCCAAGACAGTATACTTGGTCAAGGACATAATTAAATGTTCTGATTGGCCAAATAACCATTAACCTATTGTCTTGCCTCATCTTCAACTTTTTTTTTCTAAATTTTATTTATTATTGAGAGACAAAGAGAGACAGAGCATAAGCATGGGAGAGGCAGAGAGAGGGGAGACACAGAATCTGAAACAGGCTCCAGGCTCTGAGCTGTCAGCACAGAGCCCGACACGGGGCTCGAACTCAGAAGTGTGAGATCATGACCTGAACCGAAGTCGAACGCTTAACTGACTGAGCCACCCAGGTGCCCCTCATCTTCAACTTTAAAATTATTTTTAGTTATCATACTAGATCACTATCTTAATATATCTCTCTCAATATTATATATATATATATGTATATATATATGTATGTATATATATATGTATGTATGTATATTCTCAATCTTTAAAATATAAAACTTAAAAGGTTTCAGGAAAAGAAATATCCAAGGAACTAGGATAGGGGGATTTTTGTGTGATGAAACAACTAAATATTTTTATCCTTATCAACCCATAAAAAGACATGGAGGAACCCTAAGTGCATAGTACTAAGTGAAAAAGGCCAATCTGAAAAAGCTGCACACTGTATGATTACAACTATGACAGTCTGGAAAAAGCAAAACTGTGGAGATAGTAAAAAGATTAGTGGTTGTGGGGGTGTTGCAGGTAAATGAGAGGAGGAAATAGGCAAAGAACAGAGGGTTTTTAAAGCAGTAAAAATACTCTGTATGATAACATAATGGATACATGTACAAACCCATGGTGTGCAACACCAAGATTAAACCCCAAAGTCAACTATGGACTTTGAGTGATAACTAACAATGTGTCAATGCAGGTTCATTAATTGTAACAAATGTACCATTCTGGTGGGGAATGTTAACAATGGGGGAGGCTGTGAACCTAAAGCTGCTCTAAAAAAAAAAAAAATATATATATATATATATATATATATATATGTTTTTAATTTTTTTGTGTGTGAGATATAGAAAGAGAGACAGAGCACAAGTCAGGAAGGGGCAGAGAGAGAGGGAGACACAGAATCCAAAGCAGGCTCCAGGCTCTGAGCTGTCAGCACAGAGCACAACCCAGGGCTCAAACCCATGAACCATGAACTCGTGAACCGAGCCAAAGTCTAAAGCTTAACTGACTGAGCCACTCAGGTGCCCCTAAAAATAAATTCTTAATAAAAAAAACTTTAAACAGTAAAGTTAAAATTCCTTAAAATCATAAATACTATTGGTAATAGGAACTAAGAATTAACATTAATTTTTATTTATTTTTTTAACTTTTTTTAATGTTTATTTATTTTTTGAGAGACAAAGAGAGACAGAGTGTGAGTGGGGGAGGGACAGAGAGAGAGGGAGTCACAGAATCCCAAGCAGTCTTCAGGCTCTGAACTGTCAGCACAGAGCCCATTGTGGGGCTCGAACTCACAAACCGTGAGATCATGACCTGAGCCAAAGTCAGATGTTTAACCAACTGAGTCACTCAAGTGCCCCAACATTAAATTTTAAAGTACATTAGGGAAACACCTAAAATGGTGGAAGTAGATGCTGGAGAATTTTTTTTTAAGTAATAGAAATTTATACCAAGATTCCTCATTTATTTATTGCAAGCATGATACAGGTTTAAATAATAAATAGGCAAAAATATTCAGATAAATTTAATAATGATTAAGTCATGGGAATAAATAGGTAAGTCATTTTGGGCATATTCTTTAGTTTGTAAGGGTGACATCCTAGGGAATTAAATGATTCTATCGTTGACCATATGTTGACAAAAATATTAACAAGGCTAAATGTATAATTTACTTGACATTGTTTCATTTCTCATGTTCTTTTGTTTTTTCCTTCTTTAAGTTTTTATTTAAATTTAAGTTAATAACATATAGTGTAATATTAGTTTCAGTAGTAGAATTTTGTGATTCATCACTTACATACAACACCTAGTACTAATCACAAGTGCCTTCCTTAATACCCATCACCCATTTAACCCATCTCCCCACTAACCTCCCCTCCAGCAACTCTGTTCATCCTCTTTAGTTAAGCATCTTTTTTATGGTTTGACTGTCTCTTTTTAACTGTATGAGCTTACCTCTCTTATTTTTTTTTAAGTCTATCATTCGCTACTGCAATCATTATACTAACAGTTTGATGTACCCATGTAATATGTCTTACATCTTAGGAAGCAAATTTAGTTTTACTTATACACATAAACTTCTCTCTCTCTCTCTCTCTTTAATGTTTATTCTTGAGAGAGAGACATAGCATGAGCAGGGGAGGGGCAGAGAGGAGGAAGACAGAATCTGAACCAGGCTCCAGGCTCCGAGCTTTCAGCACAGAACACAACACCGGGCTTGAACTCACTAACTGCGAGATGATGACCTGAGCCGAAGCCAGACGCTCAACCAACTGAGCCACCCAGGCACCCCACACATAAACTTCTCTTAAACATAAATTCAGATCCACAAAAAAGACAAACTCTTATATTTGTCTTATATATGGAAATAGATATACGATAGACCAAAAAACCATGTACAGTAAGTTTGGTGGCTAACTTAATATCTGCACACTGTATATATTTTCTGAGCAACTCCTTGGCTTTTGATTTGGAGGGCAGGATTTCATAAGCTTACATAGTTCATTCTTCTACAGATCTTTGTGGATCTGTAAAAACATCTCTTCCCACTCTGCAGTTGAACAAAAGAGTGGTAAATTTAGTTTCTTCATTCTTGTATTTTCTGGAATAAGAGAGGGCACAGCACATGGGACAAAACAGATTAGAAAGTCAGGGTTGATAGGATACTGATTCTGCCAGCATTACTTAATACTTTCCCAAGCAATGTACTTTTAGATCTATTCATTTCCTTGTGAAAAATTTTTAAAGTGCATTAAACAATTAAGAATATTACTCATTCAGGAACCTTGCCATTTTCAAGTCTACCTTCATCCCAGTTAAAGCTACAATCTTTAAAGATAGAGCATCTTTTCATATGCTTATTTGCCATCTGTATATCTGCTTTGGTAAGGTATCTGTTCAGATATTTTGCCCACTTTTAATTGGGTTGTTGAAATTCAAAGGATTTTTTTAATACCCCTAACCCCAATATGTGGAGTGATAAGATTAACAAGATTCTTCGCTGACTGTCAGAGTGCAACAAAAATCTGGTGGGCAACAGACAGGCAGGGGCTAGCAGAAAAGGGTTTGGAGATGGGACAATATGAGCATACTGTCATTACTGGACCTGAAAGGGAAGGTATCCACATATAATTAACAGTACTCCTACCATTCAATAGTTATATTTTGTGGATAGTTGGTCCATAAAAGAAAAGCCAGCAAATATTACAGATTCTATTCCCTAATTACAACTGAACATGAAAGATACCCTAAGCCTGTGTATCAGTATCCTCTACTCCAGGAACAGAAAATATAATAATGAATAAAGGCGCAAATAGCAGGAGTAAAAGGGGCTTGAAGGAAAGGAAAACATTGACTTTATAAAATTTTATGGTGGCAAGATCTTTGGAAACCAACTACTCTATATGTCTTTAATGCATTTACTCAATTTTGATGGTATTGCAAATATGTTGAATCATTGAATTTCTTCAGATTCTTCAGATAGAATGTTAAACTCTCCCGTAGCTGCCTCTTTAAGAGTATCTCTGGAAGAAGTAGCAGTTTTGTGTATAGACAGAGCGATAGATAGACAGTACTCAGTGAAATTAATGACATATTTACCAGTAAGTGAGAAATGATTCTTTGAAGAAAATATGTTTGAAAGCAGAAGAATGTAAGTTTCACATTGACTGCTGTAGATAAATTGCTTATGAGAAAATGAATGTTCATGTACCATTTTAAATGTATTTCAGTCCTAAATTTATTGTGAAGATAGTTTATGGGGCCTATATTTTCTGGTTAACAGCTTCTATCATGAACTGTTTTATCAGAATGTCAAAATTATATAAGATACATGTACTTAACCTCATGTAGCTGCCAGTATTTTGTTTTAAGGTGTCCTCCTAGAACATGAGGAGGTGACTTTTAGCAATGTATACATATTATTCAAAATTGACTTTTTCAAAAGCTATAGGCAAACAGACAGACAAACACCAAATTATCTTAGGTTGAAATAAATTTGTTCCAGAAGGTAAGCAGAGTGACTGCCTAACATGGAATACAGATCTCTTTTTCCAGGCTAGTGTTTGGATTAGGACTATTAGGTGGCTACTGTGCACATGCTGACTTTGTTTCCTGGAGGCGATGATTTAGTTTCTGAGTTGGGAAAGAAGTGAGATCACTTTCCCCATATTTCTTTATTATCTTTCAGTCAGAGTAAGTGACACAAAGGGCTTTGTGGAGATAGCGACCCCCAGCCGGCTCCAGGTTCTCTTACTTCTCCTGTGAATGCTAGAATCCACTATTGTAAGATAACACAATTAGTATTTTTGGTTGATAATACTAATCTTATCTTTGGATCACTTTACCCCCCAAAAGCATCCCCCATAACTGTTAAATAACAGATCTAAGACAGAACCTTGGAAAGTACTAAAAGGAATTAGAAAACGAATCAAATCAAAGCCAGCAAGAAAGAAACACAAGTAGATAAATTATTACTGAAACCTAGGAAGTATAATTCCCATCAAACCAGCATGAAACTCAAATTTGTTACGAATGATTGCGTAATTGATAGTATCACATATAACTGAAATGTCCCATATGAGAGTATTGATGCCACACCATCATTTCATGGGGGGTGGCGGGTGGCAAGGGAACATCAATTATAGTTCTTATCAATCCTATATTGATTCTGTAATGACGTAAAAAACCACTTAAATGATTTGTCAGGTTAAGTAAAAAGAATCATGTCATTCATTTAGAGATTTAATTCAGAAAATAAAGCATTAGAAAAATCTTTAGAAAGTACATTAGTGTGTGGTACAGAGATGGCAATGTTTTCTTTTAAAAGAATTTAAGTTGCAACAGCTGATTTCAGCAGGGTTAGATCTATGCCAGAATTAGAAACAAACTATTCAGTTGTGCAACAAATAGGATGATTCCAGGGGCATGTTACTAAAGTATGTCATAAGAATATCCTTGAACTGTATTGCACAGGATTATACTTCTATGCCAATTTACTGACCTTTTTCTTATCATTTATTGCCTCTCTGGAACAAAAGGGGGCCAGTTTTTTCCCTAAATCAGACAGGAAGAAATACTCTTTGTTTGCTCTGCAATCCCTGTACTTCTAAACTTTTATTCAGAAGGAATTTTTTATCTGATCATGTAAAGCATTTACAACACTTTACTACGTTCTAAAAATGGCTCCAAAATGATCACAAGAGATGCAGATGATATAATCCTAGAATATGTGAGAAAAATATCTTTTCACCACCTAGAAAATATCTCCTGTTTTCTGGCTTTTCCCAGAATCTAAAGTATCTTCAATAGGAAACCAATATTTTCATTACATAGGATTTGAGATAAGGTTTAAAAATCAGATATACCTGGGAGAGGTAACATTGACACAAATATATTTATACTGTGGTATAAGTGACTATATCTTCTTTGAAAGCAGAATTTGATTTTGCTTGAAGGGAATAAGCACAAGGCTACCAGGAATGAATCTGAAAGGGGAAAATGATCATAAAAGGAAGAAGCTATGGAAACTTGCATTAACATTTTACTTACAGGTAGCTCTAGAAGTTAAGACACTTTAGGCTTTATCTAATCTTTAAAGACAACAGTTTAGAAAATAAATCACACATCCACTCCGTAACTGTTAATGTGTCCTGTGAAAGTTTGCCGTGTGATAGATGCTTAATATGATCTTTCCTCTCTCCCTCTTTAACTTGTATTTAAATGTTTTGTCACCCAGACCATAAGGGAATTCTAAACACTTTAGTTTCAGATCTTGCTGGTAATCAGCATTAAAGCATGATTTAAAGCCATTTTGGCCATTGGTTTTCTTAAGAATTTTTAGGCACACATTCTTTGCTACCAGTCTACACAATGATCTTCTAATGCAGAGTAGTTACATTTCTCACAGAAATTCAAGTGAAAGGAAAAAACTGGAAGAAATAAATCATCTGAGTTTACAGAAGAAGATACTTATAATACTAAAAAGGAGATCCAGACCCCCGAGCTCTTACTAGAAACTCATATTGGCCCTCTCTATGTTACCAAATATGTATCTAACACTTCTGTTCCCATCACCATCATGTCAGTCCAGGACTTACTGTTTGTACCTCAGCTATTTTTTCAGTTTCCTGCCTAAGCGCCTGCCTCAGGGAGCATGTTATAAAAGTTACTGTTCTGCTACATAACTTTCAATGGTACACTCTATTGAAAAGCAAAACAAATTAAAGCCTCTTGTACTTGGAATTCAAAGCCCTCCAAAATCTAATCCAATCTACTTTTACAAGTGTCACCCATTGTTCCTTTACAACTCACACTGGCCCCAAACAAACTGATTTACTCATCTTCCTCTCCCAAACAAAATGCCAGGTATTTTGCCTGCTTCTGTTCACTATACTCATAACTACAGAGAATCTCCATTTCTGTATTTTCCAAACATTCCCTCGTGGACTGGCTGAATGGGATCATGTGAGTTTTTTTTAAATGTCAAGTGCCCGGTTCTTACTTCTCAGAAAGTCCGATCCAGTAGGTCTGAGGTGAGGCTTTAGGGATTAGTATTTTAACAGCTTACACTAATTTGAGTGACACTTTTCTTTCAAAGCCAAACTGAAATTCAAGTTTCTATAAAACGTTTCACATAGTTTTCTGATCTGTTTTCTCTTTTACTTTAAGAACAACGTATGGCTATACCATTAGTTACACTCACCTCTGTTCTTCTGTTGTTACTGATAATTTTAGCCTTTTTTATCATCTAAATTATAAGCCATTTGAGGAGACTATCTTATACTTCTGGAAATCCCTAGTACCTGGAAGGCTGTCATTAAATGCTGAAGTAGATAGAATGATACATAAATCCATTATAACTAGTGTGTCATATTGTAAATCAGCAAATGAAAGTTAGTAATTATCCCAAGATTAAGGAATTAATGAGTTTCCTAATCATACTAAACAGCAGAAGAACTAAGATTAACTAAAAGATTAACAGGAAGTATTTGTTAAATTTCCTTCTAATTTTGATTATGTTTTTGGAGTTTATCTAATTAGATAAGAAAGCACAAAATTCCATGGTTAATTCAAATAATAGTTCATCTCAGATTACATGATGCCAACTCAAGCTCCAAAATCTCTACTTTTTAAAGCAGTTATAGGTTTTTCTTCTTTAGTTTTGGTAAAACCTTGCTTCACCTTATTTATATTTTTAGCATGCAACACTTCTGTGCATAACAACTGCCTCATGTTTTCTGTTTGTTGTGTAATGTAGAGCCCATCTCTTTTTCTGCCTTCTAGCACATTAAGGCTTTAAGAAGTGCACACTAGTCTTACAATTTCATGAGATGGCTAATAAGTCTCTGTTCTTATCCATATTATTATGATTTCATAAACATTGAATATGGTTCATTAAATAAACACTTACTATTCTAGATCATATCCCAAATTCTTTTAGCCTGTGTCATATATGTCTTATATCACTCATTCATTCTAATTCTAAGACATTTCCATTGTACTCTGTAGTCTTTATTAATGCTAAGTAAAGAAGACAACATCTGTATTCCAGATGTAGATATATCATGTTTACGCAGAACTATTGTAATATGTTCTGTTTTGTGTCTTACTTTCTTCCTGATGATGCCCATTATTTTATTGGTCTTTTGGCTGCAACTGCACATTAAGATAATATCTTTAGGAAAACATCCAAAGTGATCTCTTGGTGCCTTTATTGTCAGGAAGTTATTATTCAGAGCCTTTTATCTTATAAATACAATTTAAATTTTATTATTAAATATATTACATTCAAGCTCATCTGCAAATTTTCTGCTTACCTATATACATATGTTTTGTCTGCCAGCATTTTATCATATTCACTTATTTCACTAATTTAAAGATGTCAGCATAATCTGCAAACTTGAAGTTTTTGCTGTATACTCTCATTGTGAGGAAAGGTTGACTCATTTTATTGATCCTTGAGGAATATCAATGTTACATATTTTCATTCCAAATGTCCATTCAAATTAATTCCTTATTTTGAATTTTTCCTTTTTCTTTAACCAGCGATTCTCAGAATAAGCTGGGAGTGGGAGTAGGGGCAGGGTTTGTTGGGCAAAGAACATCTTTTGGGGGAAAAGCTTTTGGGATCACTGGCACTCTTTAAAACTATACATACTACATAGAGATTCTTAATTCCAACCTATCCTTGGAAAGTCACACCCTGCCCATTCCACATTGGACTTATCACTGTAATTAGCCAACAAAGTGATCTGTATTCAACAGGTATTTGGGGGTGGAAAAAGTTCAGAAGCTATTCAAAGCCAGGTATTAATAAATATCTCACTCCCCCAGCAAAAAGGATCAGCTTTGCCCCAGAATCATAATATAGTGACTTAAAAAAAAAAAGTAACCTTGTTTCTCAAACCACATCAGATAATTTGGAAGATTAAAAATGAGGTCTACATGCTTATTTCCTTAAAGAGCACTAAATAAATAGGTTTACTTTTCTTCTCACAGAAATCATTGCCTTTTATTTTTTTTAATGTTTTTTAATTTATTTTTGAGAGACAGAGAGAGACAGCACAAGCAGGGGAGGGTCAGAGAGGGAGACACAGAATCTGAAGACAGGCTCCAGGCTCTGAGCTAGCTGTCAGCACAGAGCCCGACACGGGACTCAAACCCACAAACCGCGAGATCATGACCTGAGCCAAAGTTGGACGCTTAACCGACTGAGCCACACAGGCGCCCCAATCATTGCCTTTTAAATCTATTCTACAAACATTGTGAATATTTTGTAGCAACACAGCAGTGAGACAGGGAAAATTAGGCAGAAAAATCTATACGAGAAAGGCAAAGAAGCATAGGAGACTGTGACATTTTGGCATTAGTTTGCTGTGGTTGAGGCATACACAAGAGGGATAGCCAAGAGAAAAAAAAAAACAAGAAATATAGGCAGGGGCCAAATCCTTAAGAATCTTATGTGGTTAATTGATTTGGACTTTTATCCTGTAGCTGCTGAGGAACTGCTGAAAGGTTTAAAAAGGTGCTTCTACTAGTGGTGTGGGGGATGGCTTGGAAAGAGGCAAGAACAAAGAAGAGATAATAACACTGTCTAGGCAAGAGCTGTTGAAGCTCCAAGGCAAGGATGATGGGAATGTGGGTGATGAGGTAAGTGTGCCTGATTCGTGAAATAAGTGTACAGGCTATATTTGCATAAATGGTTAATACAGATCCTCAGTCCTGTTTTGACTGATTTAAAACACAACCTCTTAAAAGACTTCCAAGTATTGTTGATACTTAGAGGATCTGATAATGTTGTATCTACTACAGCACAGTTCCAGCATGCCAAAATTGAATGGATAAATGGCTAAATTAGGACCTAGAGAAGAAAATGTTATCATTTATTTTAAATGTAAAATCAAGTTTATCATTTATCAAAAATCTTCCAGATAGTCAACCCCTTTGTGCATTCCAAAGTCTCTACTGGTCTAAGCTCCTTTCATATTCTGATATCTTAGTTGTTTTTCTTTTAAAGTTGTGTTTTAACTTAGTTGAAAGGAAAATAAACAGGAGAAGGAGGAAAAGAGAACAGTCATGGAATATGTGAGCAAAAGTCAGTTAGTTTTGTCCCTACTGGTAAAAGTCACCATAACCTTCCCTTCCCTTCCTTCCTATGTTTTCCAGTTCTGTGCCATTTCAAGTGGATCATGCACAAGGAAACAGGAGACACAATGTTAAAATAGAATGATAAGAGAGTCCTAAGCTATATTTGCCTATGCTGGAAAAGAGAACTGTGGGTCTAGATTAAAAATATTTCTGGATGAAGGCTCAATCTCTAGCTAGTATGAGGAAAGAAAGGATCGCAGAACAGCCCAATATTAAGAAACCTCATCTGAGAACATCTAAATGTTGTAGACATATTTTAGTGGCTTACTATTCATCCTGCAAAATACATTGTTTTGGACAGGATTTCCAGCAAGATATTTTAAATAACGAGATCCTTTTTTTGTGTGGATTTGCTTGTGAGTAAGGTACAAGAAAAGCAACTATCAGTTTCCCAAAGCTATACCTATTACATAAATCAGGGTGTCCTGATAACCATATATAGATAACAAGCTCTCAACTG
Source organism: Cryptoprocta ferox (assembly GCA_028646485.1). Classification (NCBI taxonomy): domain Eukaryota; kingdom Metazoa; phylum Chordata; class Mammalia; order Carnivora; family Eupleridae; genus Cryptoprocta; species Cryptoprocta ferox. Next base: position 87,017,939 of record CM053560.1, on the reverse strand, counting down.
TTTGATTTTAAGTTAAATCAATACAATAATTAGCGTAAGGAAATTCAGCTTGAATTTTCCATGATGTCTCTTATGTTTTAATAGAATATCAAAATTTTTTCTAAAAATAATCAGGACTGCCTTTACTTTTGTAATGCCTTAAGGGTGTGCATACTGTACCTGGCTCACAAACTGTCTTAGCCAGTGTATCTGCGGAGATCATTCTCATATGAACAAGCTAAATTGGAGTGTAGACAAGACAGCTAGCTTTAAGTGTAGAGAAGTGCCAGGGCATGAAATATGCAGTTTCTCAGATCAGCTAAAGTCTGCATTAAAAAACAAACATGATGTCAATCAGCCACTGATATTTTTATAACTTTGATAATGACCCAGGAGTATGTCTAATAGATTTTAAATCTAAATAAAATGAATCCATTAAAGTTTTGACTATGTACCTGCCCTGTGTCTAGTGTTGTACATGGATCTGTTATGCAGTATGTGAAGAATACAGAAAACAAGTTGCTAGGTCTCTGTCTTTGAGAAATGAATTGTTTTGGGGGAAATAAAGAGACAACAATTAGCCCACATGACAGGGAAGACTCAAAATGGCAAAGTAGGAAGGAAAAGAAAAGATCAGTATCACTAGTCTAGTCAGAGAGGACTGCTGAAGACCAGGTGGCCTTGAATGGCAATATCTGAGTCTGGAAGAAATATATTAGAAGGAAATATACTTTAAAAATGGCTGAAGTAAGGGGAAAAGCAGTGTGTGCAGGGGAAAGCTGACCTCACTGGATTAAACAGCATCCCTCCTTTGTGGTCTACATGGATGCCAGCTCTTGACACTGGATTTTGACATAGTAGAATTTGGTTTGAGTAGTAATCCTTTAAAAAAGAAAAGCCAAGAACAAAACCAAACAAATTATGAAAAAGCAAACACACAACTCTCTTTTTTGATATTTGCTTCACATTCAAAGACCATACAGCTTTGACCTCTAATATGTCTCTTCTCAGGGCAGAAAAATCATATTGCCAAGACAGAGAAGCTCTACAATTTTTACAAGCGCAAGAGGGATTTCAGAATTGTTTAATCATTAGTATACATGACTGGTATCAAGAGTTCTTTTTGCCCCCAGAATATAATGAATACAATGTGTGTGGGTTAAAATATTTGTTTTATGACTTGGCTGTTGCTAGAACATTTTTGGAATTCACTAATACTCCCACCTCGAATATTTGGTAATGATTGCTTGGACTGTGAAGAAATGTAAAAATGTAAGCAGTAAAAAGAAAGGAATCCTGGTATTACAGATTTAGAATTGAGCTAATTTGAGTACATGCATTCCAGACTTTGCAGTGCAGTCAGAGATTATATTTGAACACCAAACATACACCTGAAACAAGTAAATTATATTTCATTCCACTAAAACTCAAACTTCACCTTCCCTAAGCATGACTATATGTGTGTCTCAGCATATCACTATCTGTGTGTGGATCAGTGATTATGCATAATATAATTAAGTGTACAGTTTGTTTCTAAGGCCTGAGTTTTTCAGACCTTTTTTTTTTTTTCCTTCCTGGAAGCTTCAGAAATAACTTGAGTAGGTACCAGGGAAATGATACCACTTTTCTTCCTCTCTTCAGAGTCCAGGGCCTCCCTCTCCCATGGTACATGATGTTCTGGCTTGACTTTCCGTGCACAGGTTGCCACAGCACCAACAAAGACATGAAGTTTGTTCTTGTAGAGACAAACTAGGCAGTGGTGAGGTGTGGTGCCAAGGGAGGAGGGTGATAGCTGTGGAAATTTCGTCTACGTGCAGAGGATGTACTGGTACATATTTAATAACTGATTCTCCAGAAGAAAAGAAAGGCTCTGATGTATAGTGTTTGCCAATTTCCATGGTGTAAATACTCACATGTCCAGTTTCATACCCTTATCAAACTACCAACATGGTTTAAGAGATAAATGGGGAGCTGGAAAATGATGCATACTGTTGGCTCTTGGGAGCCGAGATGAACTGGCTCCAGCACACCCCTGCCTCCAGGCCGCAAGCACTGTGAACCATAGCCTGGCTTTGGACCCTGAAAATGTGTGAGATCACTTTTTAAAAGCATAAAATAATAATGTACGATGCTATACAAATATTAGCTATAATTATGCCCCAAACTCTCTGAATTTACTTAAGATCAAAATTTGCAAAACAACAGAAGAGCTGTAAAGGAAAACCAGAAGACTTTAAGATACATTAATTAAGATAAAGATATAGGAAACTATAGCCCCTTTATCAGGAAAGGCAAAGCATTTACCATGATGCTGAAATGCAAGTTCATTTTTTTAAATCACTTTTCACTCTTTATCTAACAAAAAAAAAAAAGAAAGAAAGGAAAAAAAGAAAAAAGAACACTACAAGAATGTTCAGCACATGGATCAGGAGGTTCAGAAAATGCATTGAATAGGTTTGCTAATTATAGGTGCTATAATTCTAAGAGAGCTTTTGATTTTGCTGCAGGCTTAAGTGGTTGTGCTCGAGACAGCACTAACATAGAGACATGTACAATGTACAATGTGCGCGCCTCTCCTCTAGGACAGCTTACACCTGCACACCAACTGCAGTGTGGTAGGAGAAACAGGTCCATACCCACGGTGTCTCTCCTGGACCAAGACTGAGAGCATTTTGTAATTTCCCAGGAAACCCATTAGATATTTTGTAATGTTTGTGTTCCTATCACCAAAAAAGGAGAGGATATGGTCAAGTATTAATTACATTAGAGTAGCCTTTAAAAATAAGACAGAAAATAAGAAAAATCATAGGACTTGTCTTCTTCATATGGATAGCAGATGAATATGTTTTGCAATTAGTGGTAATTTTTCTCAAATAGCCTAATAAACATTAATTAAAATATTAATTAATAATTTAAACTACAGTAAAACCTTGGATTGTGAGTAACATGTTCTGCAGGTGTTCCACAAGACAAGCAAACATTTCTAATAAATTTTAACTTGCTAAATGAGTGATGTCTTGCAATACAAGTAGTACGTGACACTGAATGTCACCTGATCACAACTGAGCCAATAGTTCTTGAAATTCGCCTTGATTTACAAGTGCTTTGAATTACAAGTATGTTTCTGGAATGAAGTATACTTACAAACCAAGGTTTTACTGTAATTAATAATAATAAATAATTAAAATAATTGATTATTTATAATTAAAGATGTTGGGTAGCCTAATGAGAAAATAGACAAAATACTTGAGGAGGAGAAATCTCAGAATTTATCTGCAAGAATTATTTTTTTGTCTATAAATTGAATTTGTGGAATAAATTTCTAAAAGACAAGATTTTAGGAACTTCAAAAGTATCCACAACTGTAACTAATCCCATTGCTATTATGAAACCTTATCATAAAGTTGATGAGCTTTGTGTCTGATGTATTACATTTTCACTTAGTCTGAAAGTCAGAAAATATGGGAACATAAAGTTCACTCTGATTTCTATAAAGACAAGAGCTTGGCAATAGTAAAAAGCAATTTCTAGTCATTGCATTCTTAAAGAATTTCTTGTACTGAATATTATCTTAAAATGCATGCAGTGTTTTGAATCTTAAATTGAGAAAGAGGGAACAGGAAAATCTTGGATGAAAAATAATCCAAATAAAACTGAAACCTCTAAATGATAATTAATTAGAAACACAAGTTAACTAGGCTGGAAGTACATGTTTATGAGTTTAAATGACCTTTAAAGATGACTCAAAGCCAAATAATAGCTTATTTGTGGATTATACTATTTAAATGTACTATTTTTTTTGGTTCTTTTTCCTCAGGGAACCAATTGTTTATGTTGGTAATTATGAATAACTTGATTTATCCATTTTATCTAGCCGAAGCCCTATCTCAGCAGCTTTCAACTAAGTTTTCAGAGAATTTTTACACATTTTATCTCATTTGATTTCCCCAACAACACTTTTGCTCTGCAGTGAATATTGTGATGGAAAACAAATCACTAAAGAAAGTATTACCTACCCAAGGAAAAATAACATCAGTAATATGTTTAATATATTTGATATACACATTATTCAATTCTTTTAATTGTTAGCATTTTGTTTTTGTTTTTGTTTTTTTGTTATTATAAACCCTTTCCAAAAATACATCATTTAATTGAGGACTAGAGAAACTCCTAGGTTTCTTTAATATAATACATTTATGAACTCTCTTAGTTTTAAGTAATATGATAAACAATGCCCTCAACATTCACCTTCTATTTTCTAAATGCTGAATCAGTCATTCATTGGATATCTACTGTCTCTGGTACCTTGGGACCACTTCAAAGACTCTGACGATCACACTCAGTTAATAAACTCATTTTCCAGGTCTGTACTCTGTGGTTTCTCTCCTCTTGAGAAGCAGAAGTGGCATTCTATGAAGCCAGCATCACTTTGATTCCCAAACCAGACAGAGACCCAACAAAAAAAGAGAACTACAGGCCAATATCCTTAATGAATACAGATGCAAAAATACTCAACAAGATACTAGCAAATCGAATTCAACAGCATATAAAAAGAATTATCCACCATGATCAGGTGGGATTCATTCCTGGCTTACAGGGCTGGTTCAATATTCGCAAATCCATCAATGTGATACATCATGTTAACAAAAGAAAAGATAAAAATCATATGATCCTGTCGATAGATGCAGAAAAAGCATTTGACAAAATACAGCATCCTTTCTTAATAAAAACCCTCGAGAAAGTCGGTATTGAAGGAACTTACTTAAACATTATAAAAGCCATCTATGAAAAGCCCACAGCTAATATCATCCTCAATCGGGAAAAACCGAGAGCTTTCCCCCTGAGATCAGGAACACGACAGGGATGTCCACTCTCACCACTGTTGTTTAACATAGTGCTGGAGGTCCTAGCATTAGCAATCAGACAACAAAAGAAAATAAAAGGCATCAGAATTGGCAAAGATGAAGTCAAACTCTCACTTCTCACAGATG
>CM053560.1:86935904-87012469 GCA_028646485.1 Cryptoprocta ferox | reverse complement strand
AAAAAAAAAAAGAAGCAGAAGTGGAAAAGTTTCTAATGTTTAAGGAATTTGATGTACATTCATTCTTTAAGAAACCATGGATACATATTTTTAAGAACTGACATAAGTATATTTTACCAAATATCATGTTTAGTTCTCTTGATTTTCCTGTTTTAATGGCATCACAGTTTTTCCAGCCATTCAGCTTTTAAATTTAAATGCTTTTTAAAAAATTCTTATTTCTTGGGACACCTGGGTGGCTCAGTCAGTTAAATGTCCAACTCTTGATTTCAGTTCAGGTCATGATCTCATGGTGGTGAGGTCAAGCCCAAGTCCAGCCTCTGTGCTGGCATGGAGCCAACTTAAGATTCATTCTCTCTCTCCCTCTCCCTCAGCCCCTCCCCTGCTCATGTGCACTTTCTCTCTCTCCCTCTCTCTCTCTCTCTCAATAAATAATTTTTTTTAAAAATTCCTATTTCTCATCTAACACATCTAATTTTCACTCTCTATGAATTCCATCTATGGGAAGTTTTGCCCATTTTTTTTTTCCATTTCTAGTTCCAATTACTAACACCATTGCTACCACTTTGGGAATTGAACTCTCTCTCTTACCCGACTCTCTTCCATTCCAATCCATCCAATAAATAGCTTTCTGCTTTCTGAAAGAAGCAGTGTGTTCCAAAAGTTTTTAATAATTACCACTGTCCATGAAATGAAATGCAAAGTCCTTGCCTTACATTATAGAGTATTCATCTTAGCACCACGGTGTAATAGTAAAAACAATATTGGCTTTAAGACATGGCTTTAAATCTAGATTCCTCTACTCTCCCCCAGCCAGAAGATATTAAGATCCAATTTTAGAGATACCGAAGGAATCGAACAGTAGGATTCAGTGACCAAAGGAGAGTTAAATGAGATGGAGGAATGCAGAGCTTCCAACTGGGTCAACTGGGTGGATGAGGGCGTAACTTATAAGTAAGGAATACAAGACAAGAGCAGGTTTGAGGAGGAAGCCTCTGAGTTCATTTGGGAACTTACTGAACTTTCAATGCCTGGAGACTATCAGAAGAATTATCTAGTAACCATTTGATATATAGACCAAGAGAGATGCCTGGATGGCTTAGTCAGTCAAGCATCCAACTCTTGATTTAGCTCAGTTCTTGATCTCATGGTTGTGAGTTGAGTCCCACGTAGAGTCCTGCATTGGGCTCCACAATGAGCATGGAGCCTGCTTAAGGTTTTCTCAGTCTCTCTGCTCCTCCAGTCTCTCAGGTGCACACACTCTCTCTGTCTTTCTCTCTCTAAATAATAATAATAATGATGAAACATAGCTTTAGGGACACCTGGGTGACTCAGACAATTAAACATCAGACTCTTGATTTTGGCTCAGGTTATCACCTCATGGTCGAGTCCAGGATCAGGCTCTGTGCTCATAGCTTGGAGCCTGCTGGGATTTCCTCTTTCCCTCTCTCTCTGCCCCTTCCACATGTGCACACATTCTCTTTCTTTCTCAGATACACACACACACACACACATAAACACACACACACACCAAGACCTCAAGATGAGAAAGAGGAGTGGAATTTCAGAGTTCAGAATAATCAATATGTGGGTTATGATCAAAGTCATGGGTATAGATTCAATTATCCAAGACTGTATGAATAGAAAAATACAATTACTGTAATAAAAAGCATGCAATGGGAAACAAACGTGCTATAACTATAACGTCTGACCTCTATGCAGTGTTTTAGGATTATGATTATTTTAAAAACCACATTTCCACAGTTTTAAGAGAAAGGAAAAAGGTCTATATCAGCAGCATGATTTTTAAATAGAGTAACATTTTATAAATCTGGGCCCTCTAGAATGGAAAACCAGTTTAAAATGATAAGAATTCAGACTTTGGAATATTTAAAATATTTAAAGAAATTTAGTTTTGTCATCTTTTCATACATGCACAGTAAGTAAGACATATAACAGCCAACATTTATTGGGTACTTATATGTAGTCTACCCTATACTGTGCTTCACATATATTATTTTAATAATCTCATAATCCTGTAAGATGTTATTATTCCTGTTGATCTAGAAAAGAAACTAAGATTCAGAGAGCTTAAGTAATTTGTCCACATTTAATAATTTTTGTGTTTATCCTTGGATTTGAACCTAAACTACACTCTCTTTATTGTACTTCCTAAAATATCATTTCCAAGAGAGCTCTCTTGAAGGTAGTTGCTTAAATTGAAAACTAACACTTGGAACTGTATAACAATTCTACATGTATTCTTCCCTCAAGTGTCAGAAAGTAGTATTGTGGTTTCTCTAGTAGCTTATTTTTACTTATTAGTTTGTTTACCAAACATCTTTTTTCATAGATAGGATAGAAATAAATGTCAATTGGGGTTCATTTTAATTTTCATATATCTAAATTAGTAATGCTTAAAATTCTGACTAGTATAATTAAATCAAAATTTGAAGTCATGTCATGGTAGTGAAGTAGGCTATCATATTGACAGAAAGTTTTCCCAAATATCTTTTTTTCTCTAATGAGTAAACACAGTCTCAAGTTCTGAAAGAATCTTGGATCCCAGACTCTTGCAACCATAAGTTGCAATTGGAAGAACCACATATAAAATAAGTCATTGCCTAAGAGATTGCAAAATATGTCTTAGTTTATTCTCCTAGACAAAGGATTTACTTAACTTCTATTGATCAATACTTAAGTATGGCTTGAAAAAAAGTTACTCAGGAAATAATTGTAAATAGATACGTTTATGACATAAATTGTGATGATGAATTCACAGATGTATACGTATCCTCAAACTTATCAGGTTGTATACATATTTACATCTCCGTACATCTATGTCAATCATAACTTAATAAAATGATCTTTTAAAATTATCAATCCTCAGGGTTCCTGGGTGGGTCAGTCAGTTAAACATGGAGGCTGCTTGGGATTTTCTCCTTTCCTCTCCCACTGCCCCTCCCCCACATGCATGCGTGCACACACTCTCTCTAAATACATAATAAAATTATCAGTCCTCAAGAAAGCCTTCAAAGTTAGAATATATGTTTCATGATTTGACATATACTTAAAAATTAAGATGAGTTTGGGCTTATGATTATGTTCCACTTCAAGTTTACTTAAAATATCAGTAAATGAATCTGTTGGATAATCAATACAGATAAAGGTGAATTGTGGAAGAATTGTAACAGAATTTGGAAAAAATTACAATTTAAGACTAAAATTTCAATACAAATAAGATTTCAGAATTTAATCTTGTTATTGATAATATGACCTGATGTATATATATAGTTTAGTTATGGTGACGGTGATGGTTATAGTTATGTAATGGTTCAGCCTTTCAAAATTTTGTTAAACTTAACTATTTCCAGTAATGAATAGATTTCTTTCTAATTTGAATGTTGAATAAATAAAAAAATATTTATTATATACTTGTTTCAACACTTCACAGAAAAACAAATCTTCATCACTTTAATATTAATTTTGTGCCTAATAAAACTTTTTTATTTTTATAACTTCTCTTAAAAAATATTAGGTGCTATGATACATAACTATATTAAGAAATTATTATTTTCAATGCTAGAATTATAATAGCTATTGAATTTTTGTACAAATTGGCAAACTCTGAATTGGTTAGAATTCCATGACAGTGTAAAGCACCTGGGTAGCTCAGTCAGTTAATCATCCAACTTTGTTTCCACTCCCATCTGCTTGGTTCCTCTCAGGATCTCATGGTTTGTGGGATCAAGCCCTGACTTGGGGTTGGGATCCTCTCTCTCTCTCTGCCCCTCCCCTTCTCGGGTGCATGTGCATTTTCCCTCTCTCTCAAAATAAATAATAAAATAAATATTAAAAAAAAAACAGAGTTCCATGACTGTATTATTCAATTCACATATAAGCAGCCGTACTCTTGGTTAATATTTTGGAAGCAAATACATACATACATGTAAATTCTACAGAAAATTGTTTTCTGATATGCTTTTTCTAAGTCATGGGATTCATATCTGACTCCTAAAATTTTGGTAGGATTAAACTGTCTCTTAAAAACATTTTTGTAAAAATTAGATATTTTTCCCCATATGCAGACGGCACTGACCAGGGCAATACATTTTCTTGGTCTATTCAAAGAAGTTGATTAGCTATAAATATGCTAACTACATCTTTATATCAGTTGTATTTTCCAAACATGGTCTGCCCACATGTGAAAAAGAATAATTAGACAGCTCTTGAGAATCTAGGCTATCCAGTTGCCTGGAACAGATTTTACAGAAAAATAAGATGAGCTTTATTTTTATATACATTATCATAAGTTCTATTTAATTAATTTTTGGCTGAATTGAATTTAAAGATCAAGAAAGTAATTGAAAACCTGTGATATGGGATTCAAGAGGCATAAAGAAAGTTTTGTTCTCCAAATACATCCTTTATCCATAGTCTTGCGTGTTACATCTCTGAAATTGTATCATTGGAAAGTAATTGCTCTACACTAAGCATCATATCTCCAGGGGCACACAACTAAAATGAAAATATTCCTGAGAAAGTTTACACACTGAGCTATTAACCTTTAGTACGTCAGTTTATAACACTGATTTCTAATGGTGTGGTTGGCTGAGAGAAGGATCCTGAAAAAATAAATGGCATTCAGTAAAGTCTTGAAGGATTAGAGAAAGAAACAAATATGTAACAACATAATTTGAGACAAAGGCCCAGAACACGGAGCTCTGGACACTCAGGAGCCCAACAAAAGATCCAAGATTGGAGTAAGGAATGGCCTATAATGATAGAAAATTGCCAAAGGTGGCAGAGCAATGAACACATGATTTATCAGTTTTTCATTTCATGTCATCTGTCAGCTCTGAGTCTTGACATACATACTAAATTCACCTTCTGCCATTCTAATTTCATTATGGTGAATTGTCTTCTAAGAGGGCATGTTTATCCTACAACTTTATGTTTTTCATTTATTTCTGAGGCCTACAGACTCACACAACTTTGGCACATGCATTGCTGATCCATTCCTTTTTTTGCAACTGCACTTGTATGAATGTGCAATGTCACAGTCTAGTTTGTGATTGAGCATGACATTGTCCTCTTTTCCTAAGTCTTTGGAGTGTTCTCTCCATTTATTTCTAAAAGCGTGTTTCCCAACTCAAGAATTATGTTAGAAATTCACAGGATGATAATACCTCTGAAGTTAAGTGATCTCTAGGAATATCTGACTTCTTCACATGCAACTTTGTGGGTTTTTTTGAAAAACTGACTACAGTGTTAAAAAGAAGCTAACAAGATAAAATTTAAGGAAGATAATGTTAGGGTGCTATAAATACAGGTTGAAACAGTGATTGCACAAGTACCTGACTTGGTAACAATTCGTTTGAAAGTGACTGGAACTTTTTGTAGATAAGCTTAAGATGAGCCAACAGTAGAGCACATTGGCTCCAAAGTGGTAAGCTAGGCTGCCTTAATAGAAGTATAGTGTTGCTGAGGAAGCAGTAATCCTGCCGTTCTTGGCCTCATCTTGCTTAGTTTAGAGCTTTGTGTTCTAGGTATCTCATTTTAGGTGGTGTTCAGAGAGGACTGGTGGAGGTGAGAAGTTAGGAAATCATATTTAAGGGTAATGGTTGAGGGAATTTACATTGTTTTGCTTAAAAAAGATAAGCTTAAACAGAAATGTAAACGTTCTTATATAAACGTATATAAGCATTCTGTATATAGAATATAGAAGCATAAATGCTTCTAACATTACTGTCCTATAGTGGATAATTTATAGGGATAGGAGTAAAAAGCATATGCTAATCCATGGTCTTATTTTAGATTATTGGATCAATTGACTTTATCATAGTTATGTTCTATACAAAAATGAGTAACAATAAGTATTGGAAGCTCAATTTAAGCCTGTGTAAATGAAATTACTTTTACTAGGAAGGAAAACTTGGATGTGGTACTACAGTCTGAGGTATTGCTAGAAAAAGTAATAAACAATTTTCTGCAGACTGGAAATATTGTTCAAGCATCTATTCAAGTCCTTATCTATTAGCTAACCCAGCATTTTAAATAGCCAAAACCACTGAAAATTTGTATGGGAACTCTAAGATTTTAAAGCTAAGAGAGATCCTAGCAATAACCTGGTTTAATCCTTTTATAAAGAACAGAGACTGAAAAATTAAATGATTTGCCTAGTTCATAATACAAACCACTGGTAGATCAGGAACCAAAATCCTGGCCTACTGATTCCTAGTTCAGGTGTCAGGTTTGTTCATTACACTGGCTGAATAATTATTTAAATGATATTAGGGCATTGTTTTCTCTTTGTTATATACAATATTAATTATAGAAATTCCCCATTTATTTTGAAGTTACTTAACAAATCATACCTCCACCTCAATTATAGGGAGTATCACCAGAAAGTATTCATAAATGCTTCTAAAGCACAAAAATAGAAGTCCTAAACATGTACATAGTAGATTTATTAACTCTATGCATATTGGAAGCTCACTCAGGTCATTTATTCAGACATTATGTCTATTCAGAGTTCCCTAATCCATCTGAGTCTTTATTTCTTCATTTGTAAAAGAAAAATAATAATGCCTGTATCTTTCAGTTATTTTGAAGATGAAATTAGGTATCAAATATAAATTTCTTAGCTTTGTGCTTTACACCAAGAAAAGTTACATAGATGTCAGACATTATTATAATTCACTAGTCAAGTACTGGAGATGTGACATGGTGCTTCTGACTTCTGCAAGAGAACAGGAATGGACCTTTCCTAAAAGGTCCAGAACCACGTGAGGGTCTGTAACTACTTCATGGCCAGCTATCACCCCATCCATATAGTGGACGGTGATCCTTGCTCCCATAAGCCAGAAGTGGAAGTTCCTTCTAACCCCAACATTACTCATCCTATACAAAAGAAATATCTACTCAAAGAAGAAGGGAAAAATAGGATCTAGGTCTAACCTAATCCTTACACCCTGTCACTTTTTTTGTGAAGTAGCTTTTGTATATTTACCAAATGTCCTTAACCCCAAATACGTACTCTTTCATAAACCTAAAAATGTTTCGTACAAACTCTGTGCGCTAATCTTGCTATGACAGTATACCATATATTAACTTGGGGATGAAACTTGTACATAATGCATAGGCTATATGTTTTATTGACTTAACCACAACTAAGGCTATAATCTTGTTATGGTAACATTATGGGGGAATTATGTATTGGTCATGGTTCAAGTGAGTTAAGTCATAGAACATAAAACTTGTGCAAATATAATAATAGGATTTTGTAAAGTTAGAGCTCTTTTATAATTTCTGAGCTACTCTTCTAAGCATATCTTTTGATTATTTCCAAAAGCCTTTCCTCCATATTACTTTTTCAGAAAGTGTTATTCTCTACATGGTTATAATGGTAACAAGTCCTGCCTTGGAATGCCAGAGCAATGGATGGATTCTGGTCTTGGATTTGCCACCAATAACCTTGAGCAAGACACAGCATTCCGTGTACTGCATTTGAGCTAAACTATAACATGTCCCTCTACGTATGACTCAGTTCTCAATTGTTCAAATTCATAGAAGCCATGCTTTTCCCTCAACACCATAATATTAGTCAAATAGTATACCTTCTAAGTGAGGCACAATCACTTCTTATATCACATCCCTGTTTGACAGACTGTTGTACTGCCAGCCTGGTTTGGTTTAATCTCTTGGATCAGGCAACTTGAATTTGAATCCTGGCCTTGCCAGCTATTGCTTCTGTGACCTCAGGTACATCTGTTAATGACTTTGTGTCGCCATTTCCTCATCTATAATATGAAGATAATAATGCCTACTTCATGATAGTTGTGAGCATTAAGTTAATAACTGTACCTCTGAAGCACTTAGCAAAATTCTTGGCATATAACAAAAAGATATATAAATATTATCTCCTATTTTTATTACTGTTCTTAGAAATCAATGTGTTTTTTATTAATTTAGTCATCCAGACATTCGATTATTTAATGATTCTTTATTAAATATCTATAATCATTCTCCCAAGAATATGCAGTTGTAGAAAAAGTACTGTAGTTTGTTTGTTGTAATTCTGACATTCTAGATGAGAATACATATTAGGGTGTTTTATAAAGTTTCAGATCTTAAATCTCTCAAACTCCATTTTAATATTTGAAAACCACTTTTGTGTTACCATCTTTTTATTCTAATGATTTGTCTAAAATGAAAAATAGGGAAACATTTTTGCAAACATTTTAATGTTTCCATAACAATTAAAAATAGGTTTTTCAAGAACTCTTATAAGCCAAAATAATTCTGATATTAGTTACAGATCAAAGTGATTTGAATGTGCTAAGATCTTAAAGACCAATTGATATCCTAAGTCATATAACATTTCTAAATACAGGCACACACACACACACACACCGAACCACAGTGCTTAAAATTGAACTTAATATTGAGCCATTTTCAGTTGATCTATTTATAATTCCTCTTTCTTATGTTCAAATTGTCCCTGAAAAATTTCTGCATTTATATGTTTATTATTGTCTTCCTTTAAAGCAGCCAAAGAGGGGTAACATTTTCTTTGTTCTCTCTGCTATCCCTGGTTCTTGACCCAGTGCCTGACAATATGCAGTCAGTAAATATTTGTGAAATTCATTCATTCATCCCCTCAACAAATATTAATTGAGCACCTACTGTGTTCCAGTCACCATTCTAGGTTTGTTCAGTGAACAAAACATCTTCTTCCAGGAAGGGAAACAATTTACACACAGGATCAATAAAAATGATACAGAATATGTTAGACAGTGATAAATCCTAAGGGGAAAAATAAAGGAGGAGAGAGAATAGGATGCATTCGTGTGTGTGAGGGGGACAGAGAAGGTCTCAGTGAAAAGGTGACATTTGAGTAAAGACTTGGAAGGAGTGAGTAAGTGAGCCACTCACATATCTAGGGAAGGAAATACTTGGGGCAGAGAAACAGAATATGCAAAGGCCAACACAGGATCTTGCCTGACTTTGTCCTAAAAGCAGCAAAGAGGCCAGTGTGAATCAGGCAGCATGTGCAAGGGAGATAGTGGTATTGAGAGTTGATGGTGAGGGCTGCAGATCTTCTATGGCTCTGTGGGTCATCATAAAAATCTTCTATTTTACCCTGAGTAAATTAGGAAGGCACTGGAGTGTCTTCTGAGCAGAAAGTGACATGATCTTATTTATATTTTGAAAGAATTGCTTGATTCTGAACTAGGAGTACAAGGGTGGAAGCAGTGAGACCAGGGGATAGTAGCTTAGACTAAGGTGGCAGCAGTGGAGGTGGAGAGAAGAAGTCAGGTGTCGATGTGTTTGAGACATAAAGAAAATAAGGTTTAATAATAGATTGAATGTAGAATGAGAAAAAAAGGAATATGTCAAGGATGATTTCAGAGTCCTGAGCCCAATCAACAGACTGGCATTGTCATTGCCATTTTCAAGAAGCATTGAGGAGAAAAATACTGAGTTCTGTTTCAGATATGTTAGGTTTGGGATTCATCCAGGCAGAAATGAAGTTTTGAGTCTGGAGTTCAGGGGAGAGATCTAGGCTAGAGGCATAAATTTGGTGGTCATTAGCCGTGAGACTAGATGAAATCATCAGCAGATGAGTGTAGACAGAAAAGAGACATATATTTCTCTAAGTATGTGAAAGTATTTTATTATGTCAATTTTTTAAGTTTATTTATTTTGAGAGAGAGAGAGAGAGAATGCAAGCCAAGGAAAGGGGCAGGGAGAGAATCCCAAGTAGGCTGTGCATCAGCACAGAGCCCAATGCAGGGCTCAATCCTACAAACAGTGAGATCATGACCTGACCTGAAATCAAGAGTTGGACCCTAACCAACTGAGCCATTCAGGTGCCCCAGTCATGTCATTTCTTATGCAGAAGAAGAAGAACATAATGAAAAGCTCTTAAGTCAAAGCAGGGATAATTTCCTTAAATATGAGAAAGTGTTCCAACTGTTAGGGTAATATCAAATTGGGATGGATTGCAAGAGGTTCCATTTTTGGAGAGCTGTAAGAAAAAGTTTGATAGTTGTATGTCTTGGCTTTCTTAGACTACTGGTGATTGAGAGAGCCTTTCTTACCCTGTCAGAGTGTGACTTAAAGAGCAAAAGGAGAGGCATATGTGTAAAAGCAATGTAGTTTATTATAATTAAGTGCATACCCATAAATATATACATATATGTTCATGATCATCAAAAAAATTAGTATATGCTCATCATAAACTATTTGGAAATCACTAAAAAAAAGTAAAGAGATTCACCTTGAACATATCACTGTTAAAATCTATCTTGTTTATATTTATCTTCAATCATTTTTTGTGTGCACTTTGGTAAAGTTGTAACTATAAGTAGTATTTTTAATGTGATAAATTAAAAATAAATGTTATAAGTAAAAGAAATTATTCTTTTTAAATTCAAGTACAGGTAATTTACTCAGTGGCTTTAATAGATATTTAATATGTACTTCAGTTCTATATTGTGTCTAGTTAAAGCAAAGAAACAGAAAAGGAGCTGAAAGAGTTAGAAAGGAGAGAGAAAAGAAAGAAGAGGGAGAAAAAAAGAGGAGGAAGGAGAAGTGGGAGAAACAGAAGAGTTGGGGGGAGCATCAGTGGTGAGATGCCAGGGAGAAGGTTGAAAAGAAAGTTCTAGTAGTTTATGAGAGAGTTCCTGAATTAATCTCCATTCATTTGCCCTCCAACACCGTAGCTGTAAACAGGGACAAAATGTGTCATATTCCTGCGCTTTGAACTTCAGTTTAGTTTGTTAGGATGGTTAGAGCTGCCCATGAGTGAGGAAGTCTAACTTGTTGCAGAAACTAAATCTAAATCCCTAGAGGACAAGAGCCTCTGCCACAGATATGAATCTATATGAAAAGCATAGGCAAACTAGCTGTTTAGTCAATTTATTCCTGTTCTGTGAATCTTTTATTTTATGTTTTCTTCATCACATTAGTGATAAGTAGCTGAATTAGTTTAGGGTCATTAGTAATGAAGACAAAATCATTCCAGCATAAAAATTTTCTCATCATCCATGATTTTCCATGGACAACTACAGGTTTACCCACATAAGTTTTTTTTTTAAAAACGGATGTGATTGTTTGGAAATATTATACCATAGAAGATCATTTCTCTTCACATACCTGAAATTCTCTATTTCTCTCGTTCTCTACCGTTAACTAGTTTTGTGACCTTGGCTTGCTTCTTAGGGAAACTCAAAATAGATTTAGCCCTAAGTAGGCTCAACACGAGGAGATTGTGTTTTGCCAGCAGTGTACAAAAGGAATTTCTTGGTTAATATTCTCAAGTTTTTACACTTGTCAAAAGAAATAACAATACAATACAAGATTGTTTATAATTATTTACCATGGTCCTGGTGGGCTGTCTCCATAAATTATTACAAGGATGGGTTTGTGAAAGTCTTACGTCAGAGTGGGAAACCACAGGCTTGTATATCTGACCTTTAGCATGATTTCATTCAGTGACTTGGGTAATACCAGTTGATTCACAGTTGAATTTACTCAAGAAGATGAATCCCCTATACTCCAGAACTCTGGTGGGCTCTCTGATTATACCTGCCAAAATCTCTGAGCTGCAGAACTTCCAGAGCACCCCTCTGCCTTTTGTCTCTCCCACTTCATCATGTGTCTGTGTATCCCTTTTCCTTCTCGTTTGTGTTCATTCTCCCTACTGCTTCCCCTGGTTGTGTCTGTTTTTGTTTACTTCCTCACATCCTTCCTTTTATTCTGTCTCCACCCTTTCACTCTCTTTGCTCTATCTTCTCCTTTCATAATAGGAAGTTAAAATGTGTTTTGAAGCATTTCATTTGTTTACCAGCTCTGAGTTACCACTTCCTTGCATTGTATTCTCCAGGATTTACCATTCTTCATAGATGCCCTACCTCCTCCATGCCTTTTTGCCCGCCTTCAGTCTACTTGACAACTCTTCACCCTCTATCAAAATCCTCCAACCAATCCCCTCTTTGTTCAAATGCACTTTTTCCATGAAGCTCTCTTCTCCTAATCCTTCTACTTTATCCTTTTCACCTCTTTGGATGTGCCCAGAAGTATTCACTTTCATGCTGATCTCTCCCTTGGTCATATGAAACTTATTAGTAACTTTTGGAACCTGCCAAATGATTTCTTGTAAAAACATATTAAAGGCCAAAGTTATACTATTTATCGTCATAGTCTTTATTACACAATGTCACCTTGTACATTAAAAGTGACTCATAAATACTGAATTTACTTGCATTTGCATTCTTAATTTAAATCCTAGTGAACTAGATCAAATTGCCTTTTAACTCCATGAGACAGTTAAAATTTTCCATGATTAATGACTTCTGACTTAAAAGTGTTCCCATTTTTATCAGAAGTCTTCTGTTGGAAAATTTTTATCTGACTTCTCCCAGCTATAATATATATCCTTTTTCTTTTAAATATAATATAATATATAACAATATAATATTACTTCATCTTTATTTTAAAAATAGTAAACAAAGTAAATTAATAAAACATTGGTACTTAGAAATATACCATAGTTTTAGTATATAAAAAAGTTAAATCAAAAACAACATCTTTATTCCAGTAAGCAAAAAATTCAAGAATTTATGTAAAATTATAATGTCCATGGGGAAATCTGCACCATATTGTTGTATTCTCCTAGACTTTAGGACCAGAGATTTAAAGTATTGTACTTCTTTATATCTCTTATATCAACGCTTCCCCAACTTCCTTCTCACCAGCGCCTCTTTCCTTTCCTTCACCACCTATCTCAGCTAATAGGTTAATACTTTGCATAGAGTAGTTACTCAGTAGTTACCTTATTCAGTGGCCTATATAATTGCCCACTGGCATAAGGCCACATGCAATGGCAACCCAGTAGCATAGTTATTTAAGAATTGAACAGAGAAAAAACTCAGTTCTAGGATGTTGCTATTTATATCACACAATTCAGATCCCCTACCATTTGCTTTCATTCTTTCCAAAATGATACTCTCTTTTGGCTTCTACATGACACCTAAATCTCTACTCAGTTCTTACCATCTATCAGTTATGTGCTGCCCACACCACTCAACAGGTTTGTTAGGAAGAAGAGATTGGAAATGGCAGAGGAAGATAGGGGAAGACTGCTAGAAACTGTGTGAAGGCAGAAAATTTCTATCTTGAATCCTGGTGTATTGCATCCCCAACAACCAGCACAATTCCTGGCACATGTTAAGTGCTTAATATCAAGGGAATGAATACGTAAGATCAGTATTCAGGTTTGTATTATAAATGACCAATGCTAATCTATTTGCTGATCTCTTTACCCTATGTATAAACACTGGGTTTTCACTTTATAAACACTTTGCAACAATGTTCTCCCCTCTCTCATGACTCTCTTATTTATGAAAAACATACCCACTTTTTAACACCTGATGGGGAATAAAAGAGAAACTGATCCTAGTAGTAAGAATGTTTAAATAGAGGAGAATCAGCTAAGCTTTTCTTTTACAAACCACGATAACAATGTATATCACTTATACAATGGATGTATTATTTTAAATACTGAATTAAAAACCAGAAGACTTCCGATTCTAATCCAAATAAGACTAGATTCATTGTGTCTCAGGTCTCCCATCAATAAGATGAGCACAATGAACTAGATCAATACTTTGTATACTTTTTTTGGAAACACAAGTACTTTTGAGAATCTGACGAAAGCTTTGAATCCACTGCCCAATATTTGGTATACAATTTTTTCTTACCAGATTTTCTAAGAGTCACAGGCAAAACTCCAATTCAAGGCCCCTGGACTAGATGATGTCAAGGGTTCCTTCGAGCCTTCTTAACTCCAGAATGGAGTTGTTTTTGTCTCATACAGCCCCACATTGTAGCATTGTGAAAGAAATTAGGTAGGTTGCTTTCAAGTATTAACACACATTATATAGTTTACTCTCTAAGTTCACAATAAGAAAACAGAGCTGCATGCCTCCTAATGAGACCTTAAGCCAAATTAGCAGCTCCTATAAGGACAGCTATCTATTCTTCAGGCCAATAGGCAATTATGTTGCTCTATTATTGCTTTAACTTACTCTTTATGTATACTTTGATTCCCAACTTGACTAAAAGGTTTTCTGATGCAGAAACTGTATGTGGTTGCCAGCCTGGCCCACAACATGCTATGAACTGAGATCTTCCAACTACCATGGAAGAGAGCTTGGAAGCAGAGCTTTCAGCCCTAGTCAAGCCTTGAGAAGGTTGCAGCCATAGCTCACAACTTACCTGCACCCCCAAGAGAGATCCTAAGCTCAGCTGCATTCAGATTCATGACCTTCTGACACTGTGAGAGAAATACTAAATATTGTACTTTGGGTAACATTTTATAATTGAAACCTATTCAAGCAATCTGCTCGAACCCCCTTTAAAACAACTGGGACCCAGCATAGTTAGGAATTACCTAAGGTCATTTAATTAATTAACTCCTGGAAGGAAAAGAATTAAAGACCAGGTTCCATAATACCTAATACAGTATTATTTCCATGTCTCCATGCTGCCTCTCACTTTCTATTCAATCCAATCTACTCCTAGGTGGTAAATAATATGTAATAATGTTTATACTAAAATAGATGTATTGGTATGATAAACTAAGACTGATAAATCATAGATGAATTATTCAAGCCTACTTTTTATGCCCTTTCTCTTCTCCAATGGACAATCTAGTTCATTCTTAAACTCCTATAGCAAAAAGTTGATAGAGAAAAGTAATGGATATCAATTAAAATGTGCTAACTTTGCTACTTATGGGTGGTAGTGGTGAGAATTTTTGGTAAGAATAGAAGCTAAATTTTCTGATAAAATTTTTCAGTTACCAATAGATATTAACCATCCAGGTCATTTTTGTGAATAATGAAAATAAGTATTTTTTTTAGTTACTGCTTCTACATCCTTCTTCAATATCTCCTTATTACCTGTAGCATAAAGTTCATGTTTCCTAAAATGGAAAATAACTTTCCAAGAATGAGACTTCACTACATTCCCATCTCTCCCTACTTCCTACCTTGAAACGTATACTTCAGAAACCCTAATTCCCATATGTACCTCATGATACAACTCAGCTTTTCCTCATGTGCTGTTTTCCAGAAGGGGATGCCCTTGCTGGACTCCCTCCCCCATTCCCTACCCACTTCTCTAGCCTGGTTCACTCCCACTAGCTCTTTAAGATAAAATTCAAACATCATGTTCTTTAAGATTCTTGCTCTGTCTCTCCCAGGTTATGTTACCAGTCCTCGACTGTGGTCCCTCCTTGAACACATTTTTATCACATACTTACCATATTCCATTAAAATTGAGTTTTTGGTGTTGATCTCCAAATAGGCTAAAATTTTTCAAATAGTGGGTCTCTACCTATACATCTGTGTATCCACATAGCATACAATATATTGTCAATCAATACTGCAATAAATAGTATTCTAGTTGCTAAAAACAGCCCCTGCAACTTTGAGAATAAAAACATTCTAAGATATTGAAAAAAACCTAAGTTCAATCAGGTCACAAATAATGTATATGTCTAGTTTTCAAAGATACTATGATTTACCCAGAAGCACAAAAAAAAAAACCCAACAAATCTTAAAAAGATAGAATTCCAGGTATACTGTCTTTGCAACAACTCATCATTTTAATCCCCTCCATTTCATTTTGCTTTTTTTTTCAACTGGGCAAAGTCCTAAAAGGATTAGAAATAAATTGAGAACATAGTAATCATGGACAAAAGAAAGAACCAATTTGCCAGTAAGCTATTTCTCTTTCAACCTATCCCTCAGAAGTTCTTGTTAGAACAAACTCTCTGCCGTGTCTTTTATTTATTTTTCTATTTGTTCTGTTTAGATTTAGTGGCCTTTAGAGAGGGAAACTATCTGGCCATACTCCTAAAATTGTCTGATTTATTATCTGAAATTTAATTGTATATATGTATGTATTCTATAATAATTATGCAAACACTAATGAACAGAAGTATAAATATTTTAATAAATGTCAGAAATGTGTTTAAAATGCAACCAAATTAAATTTTGCAGCATCTTTAGTAATTTGCACACAAAATAAACTGAAAGTTTCTATGCCAACTCAGGGGAAGACATGTGGAGATGTTTTGTACAAGGAACTTTGGAATAGAGTTTTTATTTAGTAATAGGAAAATAATGCCAAGTACTCATTAGTTCATATTATAGAGAAGCAAATATATACAGCTGTTTATACTTCTTCATATGCAAATTATCCCACTGCATGTTTCAAATTCACATGTGAGGTTTTGCTGACACCAGTGACTATATAGTGATACGTATAATGATAACTGAAACTATGCGTTGGAGTTAACTCCTTGGTCCATATTTCAACAGTTACTAACCATGTTACCCAACTTTGTGACCTGAAGTTGCCCCATCTGCAAAATGAACACAACTCTACCAACTTTATAAGTGCTCCACGAAGCTTAAATTAGGTAATATACAGAAAGGGTTTAGCACAGTGCCAGGCACATGGTAACCCCCTAGTAGGTTTATTTCTTTCATTGCAGGGGAAAAAAAATTGTTACTGAAAAATGCCTTGCTTTTTCCCCTTTAAAGTCTCTTAGTAACTTGTGTTGGCTCTAAAGAAACTGGAAGGTTTGAAGAAGTATTCTGAACATTAACTTTTTGCTCTTTAATATTTAGTGATCTTACCAAGCCTACTATTTAATATCTGCTTTCTGTGAGTTAACTGACTTCCTAAGAACTTCCAGAAAACAATCCAATCATTGAACATAGAGGATTTTGATATGATCATTTCAGTCATCAGCTAATTTTTAACACCAATCTTTCTTAATTAAAATGAACAAAACCTAAACAGGCCTATGTATAATTTTAAAACTAGAGCTTTTATACTAGCAATCTTATTGACTGGCTAATTTTCTGAAGGTCTTTTCCTTTCTTACTGTGAAATGGACTAGTAGTATAACTGCAAGCTTACAGCAAAAAGTTACTGAAAATTGGAATGGAATGAAATCTTCTGAATCAATTTCAATATTGACATGCTTATTTTAAAAGAATTAACATTATTTTAGTTACCTACTTAGGTTTAGTCACTCAATGAAAATGTTCCTAGTTGTACATTGTATAATTTTATATAGACTAAATTAGAAGATTTATGACAATAACAAAATTTATTTCTGCATAGTAAAGTAATTTTAATAGTAACATTAATATAAATACCTGATAAACTATTAAATAGTACTTTAAAACATCATGAATTTTAGGTCTAAGTACAACTTAATCACCATAATATGGATTTATTTTCATCTTCCTTATGGATGAGTTATTAGTCAATATCTGATCTGCTTCAAGCCAGCTAAAGAAAATTTCAGGACCAAGTTTGGCCAGAATCTTTTCAAAGTCGACAGCACCTCCTTATGCCTATTAAGCATCCAACATTATTTTGTAATGCGTTATTGGTACAGGGAGTTGAGCACAATTTCTTAGAAACAGAGACACCTCAATAGACTTATCTAAGTGGGAAAATACCTTGCTTCATTGCCTACTTCATGATTTAGAGGAAATGAAGCTGTGCACAGCTGCTGACTACTGAGTGCACCTGATGAAATAGTTGTAACAGGGGATGCAACTCTAATGGTAGTAAAAGTTGGCTTATCTTAAATAATGTGGCAGATTGCTTCCATAATTTTGCCCATAAAAGAGAAACATATGCCTCAAAACTGTTGTTTCTGTCACTTTTTAGAAACTGTTTTGGGAAAAATATCCTTCATAATGATAATGTAGTTAGTTTTTAAGGTGATTATTTATGAACACCTGACTTAAACAGGTTATAATTATGATCAAAGATTGAAAAAGCATTAAAAAGAAAAATTATGCAGTTATCCAGAAAAACTATTATTCCAATTAGCAGAACTTAAATTATGCCTGCAAAAAGCAGCTACCCTTTAAAAAAATTACCCTGTAAAGGAAATAGTCACTTTTAGTAAATAGAGTGGTCAAAATCTGAAAACTGATAAAGGGCAAATGTTCTTCTCATATTTTTAATAGGAAAAAAAAATTTTACCTTCATGCGCTTAACATTGATACCTGGCAAGATATTAAGTAATTTTCCATTTCCCAGCCTCTCAGCACCGTCTTACTACCAGGCATATACAAAAGTACTTCCTCTGAAGGTAATATATTTGTCCCCTCTCCTTCATACTGCTCATCTTTTAGGTCATTTTCTCCCAGAAAAGACTTCCATGCCCATTTCCTCAAGTGGAGTTAGGCAACCCCCCAGTTGCTCTGAACTTGCCACCTCTGACTTGGAGTTTACCCTCCACCATCAACTAAACTGTTAATTCTCTGAAAACATGGACTGTGTGGAATTGTTTACTATTGTAGCCTGAGTCTGGGATTGGGAAGGTATTAATGAATATTTGTTGAATTAGAAAAAGAATGAAAAAAGCGAAGACATTAGTCTTTCATAGTTTTGTATGCTGTCTTCATTATTCATGCAAACAAGGGAGGAAACTTTTCACTGCCTACAGGTGAACTCCCCATGAGAGATGCCTCAGTATGAACCAGACTGACCAGGCTTTTATCACAAGTACAGTTTGAGACACTGTAAAGCACCAAAAGACTATCCTCGGATCAGGCTACTGGCACTAAAACAGAGCGAAAGTGTATTCACCAACTTTCCACTTCTCTCCAACTCTCTCTCCCTATACATTTGTCCTCTCCTCCCTTCAACACTAGTCACTGAGTCCAGGATCAATCTTAGATGTGCTACTAATAAGTGAGTAGATTCTCTATCCAAAAATTATCAGCCCACTGCTTGCTTTTACTAGTACAGCTCATTTAATTCTTAAAGACCTTTCCTGTCTGTATCTCCTTTTAATGCAGATATTCCTTAAACCAATATCAACTAATTATCACTGTTTCCTGCATAGTTTTTAATATGCAAGAGTTAGTTGACAGTCAGATGAAAATAATTAGATGTTTTGAGCATGCCTTGCCAGTCATCCTTCCAGTATTACCAGTGCTACCTGGGCCTGCTTAGATCATAGGCCTCTACAATAAAACTTTTCCACCCATCCCTTGAAATTACCTAGAAAAACATTAATTTACATAGGTTCTAGAGGCCAATACTTTTTTTTTTAATGACAGAGAATAAGAGAGAAGAGGGAAATGAGGTGTACTACTCTTATTTCAGCAAAACTTTTCATTCTCGCTTGCATTAAATTTTCATCATCATTTAGTAATCTATTTCTTATCCATAATTAACTTTAGATGTGTAAAAGCTTAAAAGAAAATAAATTGAATGATTGTCAATTCTTCTGTCTTCTTCCACCTCTTGCATTGGGCCCAAGTGCTCCTTCCTCTACCACTGGGAGACAAAAGGAAGAGTAAGACATGATGCTTATCTTTCCAGAACTTACATTTTTTAGTGGCATTGCCAAATGCAAATGGAAAGAAACATGAGAAAGGCAAATGTGCTACGTATGGCTGGAAAAGGCAATTCTATTTAACATCTCCAATAAGTGACCTCTTTAAAGGGTATTGAAATTAATTCCTTAAATTAGCAGTTCTTCAAGTTATGCTAAATTTAAAATTTCTAAATAGTTATTGGTCAGTAAATAAACCTTTTTCTTTATTGGTATAATTGAAATAACTTCAAACTTTTGCTCAAGCTACTTTTTTGAAAAGTCACAGTTTATTGATTTTAGGTGCATAAGTAAGAATTCTTTGATCACATTCAAATCCTAAAACATTTTTAGGTTAATGGGTGGGAAATGGTTTTGGTCAGTTTCTAGGTTGCAAGAAATAAGTACTGAACATCATTTCACATTATAAGAATGATCATATAAAGCTGCCCAGAACTCAGAAAAGAGCTTCAAGCTAGGCTTAAATCTCACTGCAAATCTCTGGATTTCAGCCCAGCATACATCTATACCCAAAATACTACCCTACTTGTCCAAAATCATATGCAGTCTCCTGACTTTGGCACAAATTCTTGGTTCAAGGTCATTCTTAAAATATTGCCTCAGGTCCATTTTATAGCCTTTTTATTTGGAACAAACAGCTGAGTGGAAGCTTGATTTAGTTCTTCACCACACCATAGAGAGCTCTCTAGGCAATAGCTCTCAAATTGCAATTTAATGAAATTTAAATGTTTTACCCAAATCAGAGATGAGAGTTGGGGGGCAGGAGCAGTGTATTCTGTTGTAAAATAAGTTTGAGAAACCATATAGAATCTCCTGGCGTTTTGCAATTTATATTAGTATAAATTAGGCTCAGAGAATTTCTACTGTGAAAACTTGCTCAACTGTACTTAACCTACTATTTCCCAAACAATTAGCCATAGAGACTATGCTGCAGAAAACACCATTAATATCTTGAGGGACACTAGTGTTCTAAGAAACAAAGTTTGGAATTGCTGCCTTAAGAAAAATCTGCATCCTGAGTTGATTCTGAGTTTGATTCCAAAGGGTTTTCTCAACATTATTTACAGTTATATCTAAAGTGCAAATAGGCACATAAATATAAAATATTACATGATAATTTTAATATGATAAGTATGGTGTTTAAGGATATTGAAATATACCTCATTTGTCTTGTCTTATATTAATCATAAAGATAAACTGAGTTTGGGTATAGTCCTGATAAACAAACAAAAATTATTACAGTTTTAGGCACAAATTCAGTATTGGATTCAAACTTCCTATTTGAGTTTCATCATCTGCAATAATCTGTTATTATTTCAACCCCTGTGTACACTATTTAGTTTTTTTTATCTCAGAAATTCTCCCACTATTGTCTTATCCACCTATTGTATCTCATTGCCCTTATTCCTTAAGTGCATCAAAAAAGCTAATAGAGCCATGTTTTATGAGGATCCTTTGTGTTCAAATCCACGCTCAACTTAAAATGCAGAACTAGGGCACCTGGAGGGCTCAGCTGGTGGAGAGTGCAAGTCGATCTTAGTGTTGTGAGTTCAAGCCCCATGTTGGGTGTAGAGATTACTTAAAAATAAAATCTTCAAAAAAAAAAGGCAAAATCTATTTTTATATAAAGTCCTTTGTTCCTTTCCTTTCTTGCCTATTTCTTCTGTTTACAAAGATGTTATCATCCTATTTATTCTCAGAAGGACACTAGTTAGTGGCTGTAGCAAGTACTCATGCCCACTCCAGGAGAAGTGATTACGTTCTTCTACAGGGAAGTTGACTGGAGCAGTCAGAGAATCTCTAGAGCCAATTCTCCCCAGTATACATTACATCTTTTCCCTCTGAGAATGATGTTCTAAAGGCAAATTTTACCTGGGCATGGATATTAGATAATTCTTTTATCTGCTTCCTCATCCTAATCCCTTTGTCTATATTATACTACACAAACCCTTTTGTGCAACTAAGGTAATCGCTTTAATGACATTTGCTTTGTCAGCAAATTAGGTATGGCTTCTCTACCTAAGTCAGGAGCAGGTATAATCTCAAATGTAGATATAAGGCTTAGTCAAGAAACAAGTGTTCACTGACTCTTTAATGTGGCTTTCTGAACCATGTGAAAGGCAGAGGATTTTCATTTCCCAATCTATTTTGTGTATAGAAAGACTGGATATGAACCTGGAGTACATTATGCTGAGTGAAATAAGCCAGACACAGATGGACAAATGCTACATAATACTTCTTACAGGAGGAACCTAAAATAGTCAAACTCATAGAAGTGGAGAGTAGACAGGTGGTTTGAGGGGAGGGAGAAATTAGTCGAAGGATACTAAGTTTCAACTGTGGAAGATGAATAAATCCTAGAGATATACTATGCAGTGTAGTGCCTATGGTTTATACTGTTGTATTGCATATTTAAATATTTGCCAAAAAAGTGGATCTTATGTTCAGTGCTCTTATCACAAAATAATCAATTAACAGGCAAGAGGGAATTTTTGGAAGTGACGGATATGTTTATGGCATAGATTGTGATGATAGTCTCACAGATGTACAAATTCATCAAATTGTGTACATTAAATAAGTACAGATTTTTGTATGTCAACATACCTCAGTAAAGTGTTTTAAAAAAAGGAAAGTTTGGAGATGGTTCAAAAAAGGAAGGAATTCATATGGCAGCCCATTTCATTTCGTGGGTTCTTTTTTCTCCATATTACTTAGATATGCACAATTTATGCCTTTTCTTCTGTGTGCCATATGTGAAATTAAAACACAGAAAAGCATTATATTCCAATAGTGATCTAGAAAAAGCTACTGTGCTACCAGAACTTTTGGTACAGAAAAAAAGCTAGGATCCTTAGACATGAAAGAAAGCTTGGCTTTAATCCCAAACTTACAAAGAAAACAAACATCTAGCTTCATATCCTTTTCAGTAATCTGGATAGACCCCTCTAGGGTTGTGGCTTCTTACCTCCCTATGTTTTTTAGACTTGAGGTTGTCTCTTTAAATCACTGTCTTGAACTCTGTGGGGTGGCCATAGGAGGATAGGAGGTGAGAGCCTAATTTGGGGGCATTTGGGTCCATGGTTATAAGTGGCTCATTTAAGTGCCAAGTAAGTGGCATTGATATCTGTACTCCAGGTCCCTTGCTGCAGCACCACTTGAAAGTGTCAGAAGAGATTCAGACCTGCCTGTCATTGTGAGACTGTGGCAAGGACCTATTCTTCCCTGCGATGAACTCATTCACCAAAGAAGCCTTTTTACATAGTAGCTACAGAGCTGTCAACACATGCATTTTTGGCCAGTTCACCAAATGTTGGAGCCACTGAGATTTGTCAGAGAAGTCAATGCACCCAGAAGAACTTCCTCAATGCATAATTCAGGCATTCCTGATAGGCCCATTTTTTAAATCCTCCTGGGTATAAGTTAACTATGGAGCTGTCTTGGGGTTCTGAACTACTCCTGGGACACCTGAGGGAATGCAGGCTGAATTAGAACCTTGGTCCCATTAACTAGTGGTTTGTAACTTCATCTGCACAGTAAAATCACTAGAACACTTTAATAAACACCAATGCCTGAGTCTTCCCCACCTTCTCAGGATTCTGATTTAATTGAACCGTGCTCTCCCAGTAATCTAACGTGAACCTTCAATGTGGTCCAGGAGTTCTCAGATTTGGCAGCATGTCAGAATTATCTGGGGAGCTTTTAAAATTCCTGGTGCCCAGGCTGCACCCCAAATGAATTTAATAAGAGTCTGTGCATGGAACCTGGCATCAGTATTTTTTTAAGTTCCCTTGCTGATTACAGTATTTAGCCAAGGCTGAGAAGTAGGGAAACCTTGAAGAGAGAACTTTTCCATATATCTGAAAGCAGGTTTCTTGCTTTCTCTCCAGTTCACTTGGGTCTCTGAATGCTCTAAAAGTATAGGCTAAAGATTTATAATACAGCTGAGTCACAGGGGAAAATACATGGTCATATGCTCTGGGTTGGTATAGAAATAAAAGTGATGGTCAGTTCAAATAAGGATTTCCAAAAAAAAAATAAGAGATACACCTGTGGCAATAAATTATTTATAATTTGCAGGTGCCAGACATTTGTATTTGCCCCCCCAAAGAAGAAAACTATACAATGAAAAATAATCTCTAAGAATTCTCAAAAGAGTAGTTAATATTTCCAAATCTGCTCTCCAGCAGTTTATCCATCTTGCCTAATTTAAGACCTTGACAACTTACTTAAGGGAATGTAGGTCCCCAGTTCTACAGGGTTCCATTTTGTCAGTAATTCTCAGATTTTGGTTCAAATCCATAATTATGTTCCTCATTGTCTATTTTTTAAAGGTGGGGTTGCCCTAGTTTTCTTCTTTTGTTTTGATAATGTGAATTATTGTTCTTTTAGATAAATGGCTAAGAACTGTTTGGAGCATAAGCAAGTTTACAGTCTCCATATTTAGAGGCGGTGTGTATATTTGCTAGCTACTAGAGGAGATTCGTGCTGAGTAGGATCTTATCCAAAGAATTGTTGACAACTGGGTTGCTGAAGATTCTGTGGCCAAAGTCAAATCCCACAACACTGTGTTTATTTGCTTTTTGCCAATTGTTAGGCCATATCCCGTCACAGTCTAACAATCCAAAAGAGAATATTGCCAAATCATTGGCTAGCGTTCAGAATGGCTAACCCTTTGCTTGCTATGGAACTTACAATGCTTAATTCTAAGAAGTGAGGCATACTTTTTCTTGAATCAGTGGCTTACCACAATTAAGGACTTCTTCTTAAAAGGAATGGGTGATATTGACCATTATTGGGAAGAGTAACTGCATACCAAAAGCAAGAAAATCATCTTGAGGGACTGAGTTCTTTGTTCCGCATCTGCCTCTCAGGCCAGCTGACAGTTGCCTGGTGCACTGCTGCCATCTCTCACTTGGCACCTCAAGTCCCAGCTTAAAAAGCAGTGCTATTTCTGTCAGGTGTGGACTGATTGACTCTGTCTGTTGATGGGAGTGCCTGGTCCAAAAATTATCTAAATTCACCCTCTTGCCTTGGCCCCAAGAGGAGAGCACTGATCACAGCAGTAGAAGTGTTGACCATCTGTTACCAATCCCTTTAAGATGTTATTGCTGCTCTCCTTCAGTAGAGAACATGAATATTTATTTCATTTTAGAAGGGCATTTTATGCTTTTATTACCCTTACTATTAGTTCAGGTTAGGTTCCAGTTTCATCGCTTAGAAACGTACTGCAAGGCTAAATGTGGAATCACCAGAGAGGACGGACTTTTCTTGCCTCCTGGGTGGGAATAGTATGCAATCTGAGGACCAGTTCTCCGGTGACAACTACTCTCCCCTCAGCATCAGAAATGTGGTCCAGCATCTCCTGGCCTCTCATGAATTCCTACATTTATATAGTTGTGTTTTACTTATCTGTCTACTAATACAAATCATTTTTTTAAAAAAATTTTTTAATGTTTATTTTTGAGAGAGAGAGAGAGAGATTATGAGCAGGGAAGGGGAGAGAGGTGGGGAGACACAGAATCCGAAGCAGGCTCCAGGCTCTGAGCTGTCAGCACAGAGCCCGACACGGGCCCAAACCCACGAACTGCGAGATCTTGACCTGAGCCGAAGTCGGATGCTTAACCAACTGAGCCACCCAGGCGCCCCTACAAGTCTTTATTCTTATTGGGTTCCTTGGTGTGCTTTTTCTGCAATTTAGTCCTTCTAATATAAATTTAAAATATTTCACAAGACAGCACTATAATTAAGACTGAAGTGAGATCTTCACAATCCAGGATAGCTTCAGTAATTTTTAAAATTACCTAAAAAATGAGACATAAGCTATCATATCCACCTCCCTACCATTCCCCTTCTCTTCCTCTAGGCCTTCCATCTACCTACCCAGCCCAATATTCTGGAAAAAGAATTATATACCCAGATTTTTGTTTACCTCTTCTTCTCACCCTAGTCCATTTTCTTAGCAATATCATATTTTTATGAAGGAATTATCCTTCTGCTACTGAAGTAAGCAGTCCTTCAAAACCTATTAATATCATCAGATAACTTTCCCTTTCATCCAAAGAAAAGCCATGAGAAAAGAGTGGGGACCTCATAGTAACTCAGGGAATAATTATGTTTCACACAGCTGACATCTAAATTTTCTTGCAAAATTTTATCATCTAAGACATTTAAGTCTATACCATCTTAAAAGACCTCCATAGAAGGGTGCTTAAGAACCAGTTAACAAATTTACAGGATCAGAACACTGAAAATGAAATTCAGAGTGTGATTCTGATCTATCACACTTTCTGAACTCTGCTGCATTTTACTCCAGTAGACAATCCAATCACCTTTTACTCTCATTTTAAATAGGAAGGAAATACCTCTAGTTCATTTGTTCATTCATTCAGTTAATGATTGAAGAATGTTAATTTTCATATTTATAATTTCAAGTTTTTTGTTCTTCTTTGACTTCTTAAACAAATTTTTTTGAGCACTTCCTTTGTACCTGGATACAGTAGCTTCAACTTCACATGTGTCAATTTGCACATTTTATGTAGGGGACTGTCACACTTAAAATTAGTAAGGCTGCCCCTTAAATAACAGGAAATGACTATCAGAATTCTCTTCTACTAAGTTATTCTCCATATATTTGTCAATGAAGTAATTCCTTCTGTATCTTAGGATTTCCTGTTGACAATTGTGAATTAGCTGCTTTTTAACTATGGTGAAGCCTGGCTGACTCCTTCTTCGAGAGAATAGCAACACAACCTGACAACAATTTTAGGGTTTACTTTACGAATCCCATTGAAAGTTTCCCTTTCCAGGAGAATTCACCATATCAAGAAAGTATATTTATATATACAGCCTATGAAAAGCTTATAGAAGTGAAGGCTATATAATATACATCATGTCTTTAAGAACATTGGCATTGCGACATTCTAATTTATGATATAGAGTTTCTCCCTCTCTCTCTCTCTCTCTCTCTCTTTCAATTTCACTGTAGAATTAGAGTAGAGGAGAAATGGTGTGCCAAATTGGCCTTATGGTTACTCAAGTTTAATGCTAAATTGTGTTTCAAATATAAAATAACTCTGGCATTTTGTGTATGTCTACAAATGCCTGAGTTTCATTGTTTTAAGAAAGTTTAACACAAAATAAAACACATATATGAATGCATCCCTGTTGTAGATATTTTTCATTCCAAATATTTATGTATGCTATTCATTTTCACTGGATTTTACATCTAATTTTTCACATTTTCCCTTATTTTACAAAAGCATTCAAAAAGAATTAGTGTGCATATGGAAGAATTCTACACAGTGTTCAGGTTTGAAACACTTCTATGTGAGCAACAGAATTTGCTACAATTTCAAGTTAGTTCTGACAGCTCATCTTATCATTGAGATAATATTTACTCATCTCAAAGTATATGATGATCACATAATGAGTACTCAGATCTGTTCACATTTCCATTATATATTTATGCTATGGTTTAGAATAGAATAGACTATATAGCCTTGATCACATAATGAGTACTCAGATCTGTTCACATTTCCATTATATATTTATGCTATGGTTTAGAATAGAATAGACTATAAGAACTAGAGGCTATATTGGAGATCATCTGTACATATCCCATATCTTAGAGATGAAAAACCCAAAAAATGGAAAGAATTAAAAATTATTCCAAAATTACTCAAAGATAGGAAATAGACCTATGCGTCATAACTTCTACCTGGGCTCTGTCCTCTTACCTCTTCTACCAGGTTCCACTATTCATGATAAACCTCAATAACTTTCAAATAAATGGATTATAATCCAAATTCTGTTGCTCACATAGAAGTGGCTATCCACAGAACTTTCGTCTCAATAGTTATTTCTTCAGCTAAACTTTAGTATAATCAGAACAATATTCCAAGATTAACATAATTTTATTAATAACAGAAATAATTAAACTATAACTCTTAATAATCTGCTAAAAAGGCCTTAGTGTTCTATATCAATTATAGTTAAAAAGAAGATCTTCTCGTTTTCATTATGGAAACACAATTCCCATTTCCCACTTATTAGCTCATTAGTTAAGAAGCCTAAAAACCAGGGCGCTTGGTGGCTCAATCGGTTAAGCGTCCAACTCTTGATTTCAGCTCAGGTCATGATCTCACGGTTCCTGAGTTCGAGCCCTGCATTAGGCTCTATGATGGTAGTGAGGAGCCTGCCTGAATTCTCTCTCTCCCTCTCGCTGTCCCTCCCCTGCTCACTCTTGCTCTCTCTCTAAAATAAATAAACTTTTAAAAAAATCCCTAAAAACCATTCATTAAACAAGCAGATGTTTCAAGTACTTACTGCAAGCCTTAAGCAAAATGCACTGCAAGTGCTTAAGCAGATGTTTACACCATCATCCCCCGACTTTCTTTTTCAGTTGACTTTAATATACATAAAATTATAAGATGGTATAATAATAACATTGTACAAGTGCTAGTAGTACAAACAATTTCTTTTCATTCAGGAACTTTAATTTCTTTATATTCAGTATTCTACCTTATTAAATTTAATACTATTGAAATTGTTTATTCATCATAACTGCTAAATGATAAACCCAACCCTGATATTTCAATAGGACAAAAATAACTAATTCTTGGAGAAAATGTAAGGTACACTAACAGAAAATCATAGACTTGACATCTCTTCCAACTCACTTTTATTTCTTCCTTCACATTTACATTTCTCTTAAGGTAGCACAAAATTATGGCATGGAAGATTTAAAGAAAATGTTAGGAGGAACCTATTTTCTTGCTTAGGTAAATAAACAACCTAAAAGAAACTCTTTATGACATGAACAGATGGATAGATTCCCTTCTATTTTATAATTGTACACAATTGCGCAAGTCCCTGAATGCATTTTTAAGCACAGATTACGTATTTCACACCACAGAAATATTCTTTCAAAGAAAATCAAATTGTTTTTTTAAATAAACTTTCTGTTCCTCATGCTAATAAGGCTTTGGTGAGCATTTACTGAGTACTCTTTTAAAGTTCCTAATGAGTTTTGCTAGAAGACAGTGATTCCCATCTCAGTCTGAATAATATCATTTACATTTTGTTCAATTTACAAGCATTTTGACCTTACGACATGGGGATTTTATTTTCAAATTGACTTGGGTTATCAGCTCCAACCATAATATTAGTAGATTTGACCTGTTCCCAGGAGATGTTATTGGAAACATAGTCCAATAATCCCAATTTGGAGAAATTAGAAGATGATGTTTTTTTTTTTCAAAAAACAGAAAAAGAAAACTAAGAAACATGCCACTTGAAAAATGGTTCTTTTACAGATTAAGGTTCATAAGCAGTACTGCAAATAAAAGACATTACTTACTGTAGTTGTTCTTCATCTCTTGGGTCCCTTTGACTTTGCCTCGTTTATCAATCCTCAGATACCACTGTGTTCGACAGAAGAGTCTTCTCACTCTTATATCCCCTCCTTCCATGTAATCATAACTTCTTGTATGTCGCTCAGGGCTGGAACAGTTCACATTTGTAGCCATTTGCTCTGGAGTCATGTCATTGCAAGCTAAAGATATAGTGCCCACTAGACAGATAATGTGAAAGCATGATCTGTAGAGCAAAGTTGGCAGGATCCATGTCAGTATCCATTTGCGCATTATAGTGTAGTGCTCCGGGTGTTCATGAATAACATAATGAAAATTAAATCTTGAGTTGATTGTTGCTCCTAGGTCATTGACCTCTTCCTATCTGTGAATTGTAGATTGATTTAAGAAAGAATAGTTGTTTTTTTTTCCAAATTGTTATCCTTATCCTTTTAGTTCCTGATAACAGTACAGGATTCCTCCTTAAATAACTCTCTGTTGGTATTTCCTTATAAAAACAGGTTGCACTAAGTTCAGTTCCTGTGACACTGTTTACTACTGGACTTCTGTTTGCGATGAGACATTAGGAATAGGGAGGGAAGGTGGGGGAACTTGAAAAATTGTATGTATAAATGTTAGTGGGTAAATAGTATAACATGCAGTGTAGTTGGTACTGTGAAGGCACATTTAAAACAAATTTCACAGAGGATGTCAACATCTTCATTTCTCTCTATATAGATTTAGAAAAGTTATGCATTACTAGGGACAAATCAGAATATGATTGTACCATTTTTTCTGATTGCTATTTGGTAAGAGACATCCTACAATTAGAGCTACTGATTTAAATTAAGTCCTAAAATTACTACTAACAAAGTATAAATGCTTTCCCTAGATTTTTTTTATTGTATTCTTTTATGTTTGTGGTTAATCAGTTATTTTCTCTTCAACTATTCACATTTCTCAAGTTAAATGCCAGTATTGTCTGGATAACTTTAACTTTAACTTTATGTAAAGTTCTACAGCATAATTACTATAGATAATTACGAGGCTCAAAAATCTGGTAACTTTACTTTTCCCCTCAACATTAAAACAAGAGAAAGAGGTAAACTACTAGAAAACCACTCAGCATAATTTTTAAAGACAAATAACAGTAACTTACTTGTTCTGTTGATAACAGCTGGATACACAAGAATTCCATGTCTGTTGTCTGCCTTGTGCAACTTGAGCCTCTCTACTGTAGCTACAAACTATTTCTCAGCTGAGAAATTCTCCAGCAGAATCATAATTGTTTCCATAAATCAACAGGCAAGAGGATTTTCTCTCTGTGTGAGAGCATGTATGCTTGTGTGTGTGTGTGTGTAGAGCCTTTTTATTCAGGGCTTTTCGATAAATACCTTTGCTGACCTCATTGGAAGCAATTAAAACTTAACCAGTGAGCTGTTAGTGGAATACAACAGCGAGAATAAAAGAGGCTTATATAGTATTCATTCAATGGTCATGAGAGGGAGCTATGAACATAGTTTATGCCTGAATCTACCAGTGGGTACCTACGCTGTAGAAACAGATCTCTGATTCAGAAGCAGTTAAAAAGGGAAAAGGAATTTTTTACACCATCTTTACAATATAGCAGTTGTATATAAGTTGAAAAATATTCCTTTGAACATATATATATAAGGGATTTTTGCTAGTTAGAAAATCTTTTCCATAGCTTTATGACACATGTGTTTCTCCTACTACTTCTTTGTACTCAGAATTTTAGAATAGAACTAATATGTGTTCATTAACTCACATCTTAGTGCTCTAAAGCACTGTGGAGCTGAGTCAAAGGTGTATCTTTTCATGCAGAGGTATTTTACCATTATATATGAGTATATTTTTCATGTTTTATATTTCTAGACTGAAAGAATATCTAGTTTCTTATTTGAACTGAGTTTCTAATTACCGGTATGACCTTGGACAAGTCACTTGGCATTTCTGAGTCTCAGCCACTAAATTACTACATTTTTAAAATTAGTGCATTAGTCTGTGGTGCCTTGTAGTTTTAAAACTCTGTGACCTGGACTGATACTAACTACTAATAAAAGGAAGAAGATGCATACTTTCAAAAATTATAATTCTTAAAAATTAAAAATAAAGAAAATGGTTTTTACACTGGTTATCAATGTTTGACTCTTGCCTCAGTGAGAACATTAGCACAATAAATAAATGTTACCCTAGGGATGAAATTATAAGAGCTATAGCTAATGTAAGTAAGAGAAAGCTATTTTACTTTCCAACAATAGTTGTTCTCGTTCTTTCCTTTATCTCTTGTTCTGTTCTGGCATATATATATATATATATATATATATATCCTAGTGTTTTATTAGTTATTTGCTGGCATATATATATATTGCATTGTTCATCTAAATCAGTATTTAGGAATGTATATTGAAATTTGAAATTCTCTTTCCCATGTTAATACTCCCAACACACACACACACACACACACACACACACACCACTTGAAATGCACTACTTTACCACCAGGTGGTGCATGTAGACCAAATAGGAAAAGGAAATTAAGTCCTTTCAATCAGATTTATAGTGTATGTGATTTCTTTGCTTTTGAGGAACAGAATCAAGAGCATGGAATAGGTTAAATGTACCAGGTTACCCTTTAGGCATTAGATATTGAAATTTGTAAGTTTATTAGAGCAGAGGAGCATGGACCCTTCTCTAATTGCAGCTGTTGAAAAGCTAGATAAAAATTCTATCATGTATTTCTCCACATGGAGGAAGACGAGAAGGAAAGAAAGTATGATGCTACTGTGTTCTGAACCATCCTTCCATAGGCAACAATAAAGAACAGTATCAGAACCCCTGTAACTTGGATATTCCTTCTAAAGTGAAAATCATTAACAGTCAGTTCACATGTAAGGATATTCAAGAGCTACTAAATCCATCTGTTCCACACTGACCCTACAGATTTTAAACTAAGAAATCAATAGATTAGAAGTCAAAACTTGCTAATTAAATGCTCAAGACTTAAATAAAAGAAATGGACAGTTTGTTGATAAAGAGTGCTAGTGCCTCCTTAAAATCTGTTATATAGGGTTAACTGTAAAACTGGAAACAAAGTATACACTTGTGATCATTAGATGCTATTGTACTCTGTGATTTGAAAATATAATCCCGGTAATATGAATGAGTGGCTTAATCTCAACAAGGGAACTGTATTTAAATCTTTTAAGAAACAATGCCTGATACTTGCCTAATTTGATTTGGGGATAGAATTTGTAAAAAGAATACAGAGTATCTATTTTGATGAATATCATGAAAACATCAGCAGTTGTTAAAAGAATGATTAACCACCATCTAGTTTTACTTAAGCAATCTCTATTATATCCCTATTTCACAAAGAGGTAAATTATAGAAAATAGCTTTTCTTTAATGAATTTTGCACTTCAATAATTTTAAATCCATGCCACATTCATAATATGTATAATGTAACCAATAGAAGGAAACATCAATCATTAAATATTTTCACTATTTTACATTCTTATCCTATCCTGTTCCCCATCCTCTTAGTTCCCATTCTTGCCCAAAAAGTATAGATAATCATTGTTATTTGTTTCTTGTGTATCCTTCCAGAGTTTTCTATACATATACACACAAATTGAATACATATATGTGGGGATACATATATATATATATATATATATTACTTTTCCTTCTTTTATACAAAAGTAGCATACTATAGATAATGCGCTGCATGTTTTATTTTTTACTTAATAAAAATAGAAAGTCTTTCCATTAGTGTTTAGGAAATTTCCTCATTTTGTTTTATAACTGCATAGTACTCCATTAATGGGTATATCACAATGTATTTGTCTAGCCTTCTATTGACAAACAGTTCATTTTTTTCCAGTCATTTTCTTTTGCAAAGAAAAATGCTACAGTAACTAAAGTTATAAATATGTCACTTTTTTACTGTGCAAACATATTTGTAGCATCAATTTCCAGAATTTGTCCAGGTCAAATATATATACATATATATACATATAATTTAGATAGATATTGCCAACTTGCCCTACACAGAAGTTGCACTAATTTTATAATTCCACTAGCAGTACAGAGTATGATCCTTGTTCAATATGGTATATTATCAAACTTTTAGGGTTTTGCTAATCTGACAGGTAAAATGCCATTCATTATAGTTATCCCTTGGGTTTCTCATCATATGAAAGAAAGTGACTATCATGGACAAGTACTATAAAGAAAAGTTACAAACACCAGTATGGTTTTATTAGAGAGAATGAGAACAACTGTGGTGCATGAAGAGGCTGGAGAGGTAGCCAGGGTCCTGTTGGGCTCTGTCAGGGAGTTTGATCTTCATCCCAAAAGCAATAAGAAACCACTATAGTATGTTAAGAAGAATGACATGAACAGAACCACACTCCCTGTTCTCTTTTGGCCCAAATTTGTTTAATTCCTACTAGCAGAATAAGCTTATGTAATATTAAATTATGTTCATTTATCCTATTTTTCTGTTCTCCATATTGTCAGAAAGACAGCCAAACTTTGTAATTGGAAAGGAAAGATGGGGGAGAGAAAAGCCATATACACTTCCTGACTTGGATAAAGTCCGAATCCACTTCACAGGGTTCTGCTGAGTGCCTTGAAAGGAAGGGAAGCATCAAAGTGCCTTTGGGAAACAATCTGGGGAAGATAGAGTCCTTAGATGGGAAGCATAGATAAAAGTCTATTTGGGGGCCAAGCTCCTATATATATGGAAACACCATAGCACACAGCAAAAGAAGCAAAGCTCCAGAGAGTTAGGACTGCCTCATGTGTCTAATTAGATGGAGCTGTAAGTACGCCTTATAAAGATTCCCATGTTTTAAAAAGAAATCTGGAAGCACCAGGAAGCCCATACCTGAAGGAACTGTGTGAGCAGAGTCAGTGAACACCGGAAGTAACTAGACAAATGACTCGAAAACCAGGAGCCCTTGCCTTGTCCTTGAATCCAACATCATCTGGAGGCAGAAGAGGGGAACCCAGGAACAACAGAGTTTTAACTTTTTTACCAAATTTTGGGGGATAATATTCTCAAAGTTGATGCAACGTTGATTTATAAACATAAATTTATATGTTATTTCTTACATATTTGAGATTATGGTCCAAGATTTATTTCCATTGCATTCCTCTACAGCTATCATCACACTATGGATAAATCTTCATCTTTTCCCCTGTCAATCTGATTCCATAATTTTTTTTCCACTCCATAAATTTAGCCCCAACTTTAGATCATGCTGTATACAACCAATATTACTCACTTCCTTGACCCTCTCACTAAACAAATATTTATCAAATAGCTACTTGGTGCCAGATGTTGTCCTAGACTTTTAGAGATACAATGGTGAATATCCTGGAGGTAATCTCTGACCTTATAGAGTATGCATTCCAGTGAGGGAACAAATATAAACAGGTAGATCTATGGTGTGAGTAAATGGGAGGTGGACATTAGGATGCAAAGAAGATATTGAAGGAGATAAGGAGATAGGGGGTAAATGGGTAGAGGGACCTACTTTAAGTAGAAAAGGCCTGTCTAAGGAGGTAAATTTTAAGCCTCCTGGAACAGGAATGGCTTCAGGTATATTCCAAGAACTGAACGAAGGCCAATGTCCATGAAGTACCTGAGCAATGGGAAAAATAGTAATAGATAAATGAAACAAAAAGTAGGCAGGGACTAGATCATGAAGAACTTTGAAGGTCATGATAATAGGAGTTTGGGTTTATTCTAAGTGCAATAGGAAGCTGGAGTATAGGTGTGTCTGCTCCAAATCTGATGGGCCTGGTCAAAGACAGTGGTTTAAACTTGGGAGTAAAATCTCAAAAGTAGTTGAGCAAGCCTGGGGTCCCTATAAATCCTCAGTTTTGTAAACTTTGTGGTTACTCTTGGCATAATGCCCTAACATTTTAAAACTAATTGTATATAAGGTACAAAGTGTGAGTCATATGTTCAAAATTGTGGTGTGCCTCTGACTCAACTGTATAAATATATCAGTTTACAAATGTAACTTGACTCTTTGTGTCTCCAAGTCTATAAAAATGTATGTTTTATTTAATTTTATATTTATAAAAAGTTCTCTGAAATGCTATTCTAAAGCTTAAGTTCTCAAAAATGTCTTATTAATTTTCTGAATTACTATGCAACTTTAGAACTAGAGCAAGATCTCTAGAGTTATTATGAGTTTTTTTTAATTTGGAAATTTCTGTATAATGAAGTTATATAATTCACTCTTAATTGGCCTGACTCCACTTCAATTAATGCTTAACTTTAGCAAAGAATCAGTCTTCTTGATTCAGTGCTATGTATTAGTGCCTAATTTTGACAGCCCAGTGCCATTCTAACAGTTGAAAAGCTGAAAAGCTCTATAATGGGTAGGGAGAGAATTTTTCTTCACCCCTAGGAGAATATCATGAAAGACAACAAAGACCCTGTGCAATTAGGGTTATTACATTCCTTGCTTTAAGCTGTCATTCTTTGGTTCCATATTCACTGTCTACATAGCAAAGCAGCAAAATAAGGGGAAAAACTAGCAACAAAAATGTTTTTAAATCTTTAATAAATGTCACTGGGTTACTAAAAATTTGGTTTATTTTTTAATTCGTTAGCTTTAAAACCATGACTTTTTAGCACCACATGAACTTTTCAAAAGTAGAATGAAGCAGAATAAAGATGGTTATGATAGCAAAGAAAGAGAAGAAAGCTATGGAGTTCAACATTTTAAGTATAAAGATACATCCATAAAAAGTCAGGTATCCTTTGATGGATTACAGATTCTTATAAACCTGTTGGCTAACAAGATAACTCATGCATAAGAGAAGAGGCTAATATTTCTCCTTAGACTTCTTTTCAAGCTAAACATTCTTGCTGTCTTTAAATATTTCTCAAAATTTTCCCTCAATGACATTTAATATTAACTTAATCATAGTTAGTCCAATCCTTATTCATCTAATCAGTTCTAAAAGTTATCAATTCTACCACCACAACTTCTTCCAAAACTGTTTCTTCTTAACAGTTATCATCTTCATATCCTAAGTCAAGTAATTGTTTTTCCTAGTCTTCTTTTCTAATGTGAAAACCTCTATTCCCAATATCCTCAATAGTCCTCAATAGTCCTCAAACACTAGACCCTCTCACTTGATTTAGGATGATGGGAGATATACCTGCTCCCCACTTCTTTTCTTGGTAGGGAAAGGGACTAATAGAGAAGGAATCCTCCTTACAAATTCTCTCTCTTTCTCCCATCAGTTTGCATGAGGGACCCAAGAATCATATAAGCAATTATCAGATATTTCCTTTGAAATGTTACATATTGAGTTTTTAATGATGCAATAAAATCCTTGATTCTATTTATTCTGTTAACTCAGCTAATTCAAATCATCACTTTACATAGTATGCAATGTATTTACATAGTATGCAAATATAATAGAGATATACTGTTCAATATGATAAAATCCCTGACTTCATGGAACTCAAATTATGGAGGGGACAGATACTAAACACATAAAAAGAATTCTGATGATATTATAGGAAGAAATAAATAGGTTACTATGGTAACAATAATACAAAAGAAAAAGGAAGAAAGGGGTTGTTGAAATCTGGGCACAAAACACTTTTCTGACAAGGTAACATTTAAGCTGAGATCTGGTGGATAAGAAGAAATCAGAAGTGGCAGCCCATTTCTGGCAAAGGTAACAGGGAAAACAAAAGTTCTGAGGTGAAAATGAGGTTGGTGTGTTCTAGAAAGGTGACAGTATAACTGGAGCACAGTGAACAAGGGGAAAGTTAGGTGATATGAGACCAACCAATGTATGTAGGCTCTTGATACCAACAACAGAAATTTTGTATTTGATCCTAGATATAATGGGTTATAATCAGCGAGTCATGTAATCATTCTGAAACCATGGAGAGTGATTTGGAGAATGACAAAAGTTGAAGTAAGGAGGCCAGTTAGGAGGCTATGGCTGTATTCCAGGTTGGAGCTGATAATAATTTAGACTAGGATGGTAGAGTGGAGAGTGAAATAAGTGAGCAGGTAAAAGTTAGAGACAAAGTTTGATGATAGATTATGTGAAAGACAAGGAGGAGTCAAGGTTCAATTTCAGATAATCTGACATTTGCAACAGGATAAATAATGTGGCCATTTTGTGGAACCAAAGAAACCTTAGTGGATGGGAAAATCAGGCAGTTGGAAAGTTTAGCTAAGAGGAATGCTATAACCCAAAACTCAGTCTGGATCAGAGAGACCTGGACTTCTTACTCCCTTGAAATGAGAACCAGTAAGCATATTATAAATCAATTACCACAAAAATATGGAAGTAGGAACAGAATCTCTTTTTAAGGAACTTTGGTGCAAAAGGAAAGCTTTTCTCATGGCAGGCAGTATTAAGTCTGTATTTTGATGAAAATGTTCTCCCTCTCTTTTCTAATTAAGGATGTCTCTGACACTCAAAATATTGTAGGCCCCATGAGATGATCAAAATTCAAGTTATGTTATTATAAAAGTCTAAAACAGTTTTATTGTTTGATTTCAGCCTTAAGTGGGTTTTAAAGTTGTCGAAATATAGGTTAAGGTACTGAGAAAGAAGGTTCTTAATAACAATGTTGGCATTTTTAAAACAAATCAATACTTAACACCTCTCTGATTATTTTATCTAAAATAAAATTGCTTCTATATTCTCTATTTCCTTCTGTAGAAAAAGTACGCTAATAGAGAAATGTTGGGCTAGAGTAGTTCAGATCAGCATATAGATTATACAACAAAAAGAACATGTTAAAAACTAAAATTTCACCTAATGCCAAGAAAAATAGGTTAATTGGGGGGGAAAAGGGAAAACCATATCATTCATTTGATAGTGCTAGAAGAACAATAAAACAAGACTAATTTCTTTGTAATAGAATTTTTTGGCTGCACATGATTAGAACTTTGATTTCCTAGCCTAAGTAACTTGGAAGTTGGAAACATACGAATTTAGAAAGGTGCTGAATTAGTGAAAATCTAAAATTATAGCATATTTAAAAATAAATCCTGTTTATTAGTGCCAAGTGATATACTTGTAATAAATCAAACTGTTACCTGGCTTAATTGAATCAATAACAAAAATATGGAAACAGCTTATCAGCTTATCTGCAAATGTTGATAGGAAAGTACTAAAAGATTTTTGAAAACTATTTTTTCTCTTAAATATTTTTAAATTTCCAATGATAACTGATTCATCTTATTAATTGACACTATCTTGGAAATTTCTGCAAAGCAAAAAGAAATTTCAATCCACATTCAACATGAATGGTAAAAATTTTGAATTAAGGACTCCAAATGAATGAAGTTTTACTATATTTTAAAGTATTCTAAGATGGGATGTTTTCTTAGGATAACATTCATTTTATCATTTTTCCCTTCAATAAATAAAATTAAAAGAAATAATTCTAGATCTTAGTACGATTAAGGGGGTAATTAAAGACTAATTCATAAGTGGTAATGAAATTATTTTTAACGTACTCCTCCCTTGCTTTGGCTGCCATCTTCGTGCCTTCCATTTCATTTTATTCAATTTAAGATTATAGAAAATTTCTGGATTATTTTGCTATACCCAGAACATGTTATATTTTAAGTTTAAAGGGGGACTTTTTTTCTTTTCAAAATGCTCATCTCATTAGTGCTTAATTTAATTCCCTTTAGACTGAGAGACAATCTTGTCCTGTTTTTAACTTTCTTAGTTTACAGGTAAAATTAAATTATGCTTTTTGTTGGTGATACCAAATATTTACAGGTTTCGAATTTTTTGTACTGTTTTGAATTCTGAAACTGTTCCTTATCCTATTCATCCTGCTTCCATTTCTCTCTGCACTTTTCTCCTCCACATTTTTTATTCTTTCTTCCCCTCTCTCTTTCTTGCTCATACATGCATGTACACGTGCTTTTTCTATCATACTTATGTTTCAAGTTTCTGGAAACCTCCTTAGATCACCCTTATATTAATTTTCTACTTGTTTATACACTTTTTTCAATAAAGATTTGAAAAACACATCTGGTTTCTATTCTAATCATACTCCTCTGAGAATAA
Source organism: Cryptoprocta ferox (assembly GCA_028646485.1). Taxonomy (NCBI): domain Eukaryota; kingdom Metazoa; phylum Chordata; class Mammalia; order Carnivora; family Eupleridae; genus Cryptoprocta; species Cryptoprocta ferox. The sequence continues at coordinate 86,973,553 of CM053560.1, read as the reverse complement.
CTTCATATTATAGAAGACAAACAATTCTCAAATAATAACCCATAATGATGCAACCTCTGATTTCTTTTAAAAACTTTTTTTCATTTTATATATTTTAGACAGAGAGAGAGAGTGCAGGGAGGGGCAGAGAGAGAGAGAGAGAGAGAGAAAGAGAGAGAGAATCCCAAGCAGGCTCCACACTCAGTGCAGAGCCTAATGCGGGGCTTGATCCCACCACCCCAGCATCACGACCTGAGTAGAAATCAAGGGTTGGAAGCTCAACTGATTGAGTCACCCAGGCACCCCAACCTCTGGTGATTTAAGCTTCCATCTAATGATTTTAAAAGAGCTGTTCATCTAGTTTTACTTGGCAGGTTGTTGTTTTTTTTTTTTAAGGTAAGGTTTATGGAGGTAGGGTTTATATGGGTAATCATTTAAAGCAAATTAATATTTGGAAACCTATTCTTTCAAATGAGAAATCTTGGAAATTAAATATAGAAAATGAGTCCGTCTTCTCATTAGCAGTTCATTTTTGAGAGCCCACAAGCTGAACATGTACAAAGCACTGTGGGAGTAAGAAGATGGCGAAGCCTATGTACCAATTACCAGCATTATGTACCATGTTCTCTGCTCTTCATTCCATCTTCCTATCTTGCCTGGCACTTTGCAATTTCACTTACCCCTTCAGTGACCCTATAATACTGGTGTTTATGGCCCACTTTGCAGCTGAAGACACAGGCTCACTGTCAGAGAGGCACCGCTGCAGGTCTGTGTGAGTTATCCCCTTATTACTCAAAAGACAGCTTCACAGGCTAGTAGCATCACCAACACCTGTCATATTAGGCCTCAGACCTAATAAAGTCAAAAACTTTAAAAAGATTTTAAAAAGATTCCCAGGTATTTGAAGATGTTTGAAGAACACTGCTGTATTTGCCATTTTGTTCTTTCCCATGCACTTTCCACTGTAATACAGTGGTACAAATTATTTTAAAAGTAAAATTGATTCTTAGATCATGTTGTAGTAGCAGTCAGTCTTTCTCCCTGAGGAAGTGTCATTAAATAAGACAGGTCTTCCCAAGGTACTAATTCAAACCTTCCATAAATTCTGTTAGTGTCCAGTGGTCTTGCAAATGAAACTGTTGGTAGTGTTCCTTTGCTTGGTATGATTGATTTGATTAAGTTTGGATTCACTTAGTCCCAGCAGTCAGGGTAGGAGCTTAGTGGGAGCTAGATCAAAGAATTTGGGATTACCAGCCTTAGAAGAGACAATTCTTATTCTAATCATTTATTTTAACTATTAATTTCTCACTCACTTAGAAAGAGTTCGGTTTAATTAAAAACAGAACCAAATTTTGCAAATTTGATCTTGGAATATGGACTTACGTTAAGGCATATTGTTAGTGGTGAATATTGAGAACCCACCCATAGAAGAGGTTTGAGAGCCTATAATTTATTTTTTTAAATAATGGAATAAAATGCTAGTTTCTTTGTTCAGTACAGAAGTCTTACTTATAGTAAATGTTCTGACGGAAAGATTTGGGGGAAAGGGTGGGGAACTGACACTGCGTCACTAAGACTTCTGCTAGCATTTTTCTCATTAGAACACAATGGCTGCAAACAAAGAGGAAATGATATGGGTGAACCACAGCACCCTCCGTTTAACATTTACACTGAGAGGAAAACAGAATGAGTTCTTGCAAAATTTTCTCCCCACTACATTTGATTCCTCCACCCACATTTTGAAAGAAACATATGTATTTCATATAAATCATACATAACACTGATGTCACCAAAATATGAATTCTTTACCACTTTGATTTCATTATTTCAATGTTTTGAATTTTTTCATTAGCAATACTCCACTTTATTCCTCCATGCTAACAGGTAACTATGCATGCCTTGGCTCCTCTTTTCTCTACCATTTCATAGCAGTAGAATTGGTTTGTTCTTGTTTCTATTACAAAGGACTACACTCAGCTACGAAAAAGTTTGAAGCCCTTGGTAAACATTTTTAAATTATTGGATGAAAATAAGTAAAAGAGACATAATTGCTTTCAACCTCTGATAGCCTATCATGTTACCTTTCTCCACTACAAACAATCCATGGGGAAATGAAATTTATGATAATTTGAAATAATTAGGCTCATTAGCAACTTTATGACTTAAAGGGTAAAACCACATCACTCACATTATTTGTTAAGCAACTGTAGTATTTAAATGAACTCATAATTACCCACCAATTATTTCAATCATCCTCAAAGATTTGAGTTGAATGCATTATTTCCTGACAGACACATAGTAAAAATCTGTTTGCACTAGGGTAACCACTCCATCTTAATCTCCTTTGCTCTTTTTCTTTTTCGTAGTCTTTGAACATTTCCCAAGGTAACCCTTTGCTGCAACCAGGGTGGTCTTCTCAAGGTCCTGCCTAAATGCCTTGTTACCCAACCTCATCCCTGTGCACACTCCATTGGCCTGCATTCTTTTCTCTACATCTGAAGTCCTGCAGATCTGATCAGTTTTTAAGAGAGCCTTCTCTGACAACCTGATCCTGCAAACAGTCTCTGTCTCATCCTTAAAAGTTTTATTTCTGATAGAATCTATTGCCTCTTTATCTCATATTAACTTTATAATAGATGTTGAATTTTTCACAAGTACCCTGCATATGCTGTATCAGCCCGATTGTAACCGACTGCTGAAGCCAGGAATTGGATCCTTTGCTTTTCTATAACCTTGTAATATCTTTCACATAGCCTACAAGAAATATTTCTTGAAGGAATGCATGAATGCATGGAAAATAGCAAATTTAGTTTCAAGAAATCACATTGTGGTATTTTCCCCATTTAATAGAGGTAGATTAATCTATCCCCTCATGCCTTTATTCATGTAATTTAAATTAAAGAATGTAATTTGAACATAAATTAAGAATTTTTTAAAGACCTCAATTTTACAAATGAGGAAGTAGAGACTCAAGTGGAAAGTGGGTTGTCAGGGATTACATATATAGTTTGTGGCAAAATAAAACTAGAATTTAGATTCCTGAATCCTATTCCTGTGTCCTTCTGAAAGGCAATCAATGCTCCCCAGTAGAGACACCAGGCTAACAGTGTTGTCTGAGCCATGAGGCCATTTCAAGAAAGGCATAAATGAAAGATAAAAGTGAAGCACACAGGTAGGTTTGTTTTGCATATCACATGTTTAAATCCTTTTTACTAAAACAATAGGCAGTATATTTAGATATATATTTAATTATATATATGCTCATCTTTTTCCTATAAGGATTTAGGTAGCTTTACATAAGTATGTTCTGTACAACAGCATAAAATAACATGCTAAATAAACAGATAAGAAAAAGAAGGTTTAAGATAGAAAAAAAAAGTCTGAGATGAGATTAGAATATAAAATCCTACTAAGAGATCCCTTACTTTTGCCAGACTTGGCTCACAAATAAAGTTGGCTCTAAGTTTACTATCTGCCAGAAAAGGAAACGACAACATTACTTACATAATTGGGCAGTATCCATAAAATAAAAACAAACCATTTGTGCACATGAAGCGTATCTGTTCCTTTTACTAAGATTAAGTCATATTTTTTTCCTGTGAATCCCTGTATCAATCACTATAGGCTATATTATAATGCAGTGACAACATCAGTAAAATCTTCCGTGGCTCATGCTGACAAAGGTTTATTTTTCACTCACATTGTGTATCCATTGCACATAGGCTAGAGTCTCTATTAGTGTAGTAACTCACACATCCAAGCCTAAGAAGACTTTATCTCATTCACCATATCACTGAAACAGGGAGAAGAGAATTCTATGAACTGTACATGGGCTTTTAAATCTTTCTCTCAAAAACAAAAACAAACAAACATACACACATACACACATCATTTTGACTCAGATTCCATTATTTCATTGCCAGGAGCAAGTTGCATGGCCATGCTTATACAGTAAAACCTTGGATTACAAGTAACTTGCTCTGCGAGTGTTGCACAAGATGACCAAATATTTCTAATAAATTTTAACTTGATAAACGAGCAATGTCTTGCAATATGAGTAGTTTGTGACACCAAATGCCACATGATCACAACTGAGCCAATCATTCCTCCCTCTTTCTAGCTGCAGAGGAGGTGGAGAAACGGGCAGAGGAATCCCTCATTTTTACACACAGATAAGTGTGTAAAATGTGGGAAACAGTGCAAAATTTTGTAGAAAAGCGCCACCGGAACGAGGCTATAGCAGTGTGAGCCATGAATCTGTCTAACGACATTGCAATGTCACATTTCCATGGAATCCTCAAAAGGAGGCAAAAGCAAGTGTCATTGGATAGGTTCCTTGTTAAAGTTGCATGAAAAGAAAAAGATTCCATGGAGCTAATAGATAGCAGTGGTTCTGTTAGTGATAGTGAAAGGCATCCTACACAGTAACCCTCCTCTCTCTTGTCTCCCTCACACCAACCATGAAGGTTTTCAAAGGTAAGTGCAGATTGATTTGTTAATTTTTCTTTATATTTTTTATTTTGTTTATTATTTTGTATTATGTTACAGTTTTTTAATCATTTTTATATGAATATTTTGGGGTTGTGGAACAAGTCATCTGAGTTTCCATTATTTCTTATGGGGAAATTCACTTTGATATACAAGTGCTTTGGATTACAAGCATGTTTCCAGAACAAATTATGCTTGAAAACCAAGGTTTTACTAGAATGCGAAAGAGGGAAGAGGCTACCATGTGCCTTGAAGGAATAAAAAGGTGAATATTTATTCTGAACAGCCCAATTGATTACTACACTTTTCCTGTGTGTAATGTAATGAACTGTGTTGACACAGTGAATACAGCCAGAGTTGAGTTTATAACATTATACTGTGTTGACCAAGGAAATAAAGACAATGCAAAATCTGGGCACTTGGGTGTCTCAGTCAGTTGAGCATCTGACTCTTGATTTCGACTTAGGTCATGATCTCTTGGTTCGTGGGATCAACCTCTGTATCAGATTATGTGCTGCTTGGGATTCTCTCTCTCTCTCTCTTTCTCTGCCCTTCCCCCACTTGAGTGCACACATGCTGTCTCTCTTTCTCTCTAAAAATAAATAAATAAACATTACAAAAATACAATGCACAGTCTGGTAAAATGGATCTATAGATGGCAGAAAAATTCCATTTTAGTACATAGCTTTTTGCAGTCTACTTTAATTGGAAAATGTGTACACTCTCAAATGTGGAAATAAACAAAATGCAGTCACACCTCAATATTTTCAATATTTTCTCTCAACAAAGCTTTTATAAGTATGAAATAAAAGTGAGTTTGAATTTATACTCCTTAAGAAATAATCTTTATAACAACATTTACCAACACTTACATAACCTTTACAATATGCTAGGTACTGTGACTTGCATATATGACCTCATTTTTAACCAGTTAATATGTCTGTAAAGTAATTATTATCCAATTATATTTGAAGGAACTGAAGCTTAACAAAGTTAATTTGTGCATAGTCACTTAGTCTACGAATGACAGAGCTGCATTTAAATCTGTGTCCATCTGACTCCAAGGCCTACATACTTAATTAACACACTAGTCTCCTTTGGGGATGTAGGTTAAGTTCACATGTATGTGCTTTAAACTAGTCAAGTGGGAGTTAGATCTCCTATCCCCTCGGAGAGGAGAATACCTGGCCTGGATGAGAAGCCTCCCAAACTATGAATGAAATTGTCTTGGAGTATCTGCAGAGAGGGTTTATATACCTTCAAGGCAATTTTAGAGAAGATCAAGCTCTCAAAATTCTCTGCCATTGGTGGAATGTTCACAGATAGCTGTGATATTTTTCAAAGAAAAGTAGGACCCATGGTTTGAAAAAAATAGTATTTATAGAATAATACATGTAAAATATTGTCCCAACAAACAAGTGTTCCAATAAATAAAAAACACCATACAGGATGCATAAAATAAAGCAAGAAAAGAAACTAAGAAAGATTTAAGGAAAATGTTAACACTTCAATACATACTATTATTTTTTAAAATCTTGGATCCAAAACCTAAAGTATTATTAGTCATAGCAGAACAAGTTAAAAGGCATCTTTATACTATAGCTTCTTTATACCACAGTTTCCTTGTCCTTTAAATGGTAGAATGAACACAAGGTCAATCTGGTATAATGTGACTAAGTAATTCAGAAGGTGAAAAACAAAATTCTTTTTTCCCGATTCTTTGCAATTCTTACTTAATCTGCAACTGCAAGAATTCCTGTGTTCTTGTGACACTTTCGTGTTTTCTTTTACTACAGCTCTATCATACTGCATTGCAATTACATGAAAATATGTCTCAGACTTGTCCTCTCCTCCCCCACACAGGCTATGAACCCTGTCGTCTTCATATTTGTATCCCAGGCCTTGAACATGTAGTTGAAACTCAGTAGACATTTGTGAAATAAGTGAGTTTGGGTAACATGAGTGATAATTTTAAAACATAGTAGTTTTTTCTTTATAGTACCCAGTCAGAGTAAACTACCCTGGAGAAACTGACAAATTAATCCAAGCATCTTAGCCAAAGCTCTTTCAGTTGTAACAGAAATCCATTCAAACTGGATAATGGAATGTTAAAATAAAACTGTTTCTGTCTTCGTTTCTTCTGAGGTCATAAAGACTGAAGACAGCAACAGATAACATCCTAAACACCATCCTGCAGGCCATTAGCCTACTACCTCTAGCCTGTAAAAGATGGTGATGAAGAAATATCAAAGAATCAAGAGAATTCCTTAAGAGGAAAATATTAGAGTACTCCTCTCCTCTAGCCCAGTGAGAAAGAGCTTGGGAAGTTAAAAAGACCAAGGAATAGGCAACTGTCTCGTATGCTTGGGAGGAGTATGACAACTGATATGGCCCATCATTAGCCCATGAAATTACATATGAGTCCAACAATGTTGCATATTATCATTCTTTTTCTTTATCAATTAAAAAAGGACATATCAGTGGTTTTTTCATTTCTTCAATTACTGATGAAGTTGAACATTTTTCAAGAGATTACCTGCCAATTTTATTGTTTTATGACTTTTATGTCCACTTCATACAATGTTTGACTATGATTTTTGTTTTATCTGTCATTTTATTAGAAATGGTTTTCCCAGGAATAAGAAAGGGGTCCATTTTCTTTCTTTTCCATGTGTATGCCTGGTTTTTCCAACACCATTTACTGAGGAAACTGTCTCTTCCCCACAATGTATTTTGGCATGCTTGTAAAAAAATAGTAAACTATATATGTATAAGCAGTATATATGATTCGGTTTGTATCTGGGCTGTCTATCCTGAAGTGTGATGCCTTCAACTTTGTTCATTTTTGTCAAGATTGCTTTGGCTATTGGGGATCTTTTGTGATTCCATACAAATTTTAAGACTGTTTTTTCTATTTCTGTAAAAAATGCCATTGAAATTTGGATGGGAATCACATTGACTCTGTATATTGCTTGCTTAGTATGGACATTTTGACAATATTAATTCTTCCAATCCATGAACATGAAAATATCTTTCCAGTTATTTGTGTCTTCTTCAATTTCTTTCATCATCATTTCATAGTTTTCAGTGAACAGATCTTTCACAGTCTTGGTTAAATTTAATCCCAAGTATTTTATTCTTTTCAGTGAAGTTATAAGTAGGACTGTTTTCTTCATTTCCTTTTCAAGTAGATTATTGTTGGTGTGAAAAATGTAACTGATTATGTTTATTTTGCTGCAACTTTACTGAATTTCTTTATTCGTTCTAACAGGTTTTTCTTAATTGCATCCATAGGGTTTTCTACATATAAAATCCATGTCACTTGCAAAAAGAAACTTAGTTCTTCTGTTACAATTTTGTTGCCTTTTATTCCTTTTTCTCATCTGATTACTCTTGCTAGTACTCCTAGCACTATGTTGAATACAAGTGGCAACATTCAGAATCCTTGCCTTGTGCTGGATATCAGAGAAAAAGGTTTTCAGTGTTTTCCTATTGATTATGATGTTAGCTATGGGTTTTTTGTAAACAGCCTTTATTGTATTGAGGACATTGTTTTCTATATCTATTTGACTGAGAGTTTTTATCACAAATGAGTGTTATTAAACTTTGTGAAATGTTTTTTCTGCATCTATTGAGATGATCATGTGGTTTTTATCTTTCATTCTGCTGACGTGGTATATCACATTGATTGATTTGCATATATTAAGCCAACTTTGTATCCCAGGGATAAATCTTACTAGATGATGGTATATAATCTTTTTGATGTTTGTTGTATTTGATTTCTTATAATTTTATTGAGGAATTTTGTATCTATGTTCATCAGAGATACTGGCTTATAGTTTTCCTTACTTTTGGTGTCTTTGTCTGACTTTGGTGTCAGGGTGATACTGGCCTCATAAAATGAGTTTGGAAGTATTACCTCTGCTTCTATTTTTTTGGAAGTTTTAAAAAGAATTGGTATTAATTCATCATTGAATGTTTGGTAGAATTCAGCCATGCCGTCATCTGGTCCTGCACTTTCCCTTATTGGGGGATTTTTTAAATTACCACTCCAGTCTCCCTATTTGTCCTTGGTCTATTCAGTCTATCCGTTTCTTCTTGATTAAGTTTTGGTAGATTATAAGTTTCCAAAAATTTACTCACTTCTTTCAGATTATTCATTTAATTTATTCGCATATCACAGTAGTCTCTTATGATCCTTTGTATTTCTGTGGTTTCAGTTGTAATGTCTCTTTTATTTCTGATTTTATTTGCATTCTCTTTTTTTTCTTAATGAGTTCTAAAGGTTTGTCTATTTTGTTTATCTTTTTAAAAAATAGTTCTTAGTTTCATTGATCTTTTCTATTATCTTATAACCTCTATGTCATTTATTTCTGTTCTGATCTTTATTATTTCCTTCTTTCTATTAACTTTGGGCTTAGTTTATTATTATTTTTTTAGTTGCCTGAGGTGTAAAATTACGTTGTTTATTTGAGATATTTCTTATTGCTTAACCTAGGCATTTATCATTATGAACTTCCCTCTTAGAACTGTTTTTGAAACAGCCCATACATTTTGGTATTTTATATTTCCATTTTCTTTGTCTCAAGATATTTTTTTCATTTCTCTTTTGATTTCTTGTTGATCCATTAGTTGTTCAGTAGCATGTTGCTTCATCCCCACATATTTGTGAAATTTCTAGTTTTTTTCTTGTAATTGATTTCTAGTTTCATACCACTGTGATCATAAAAGTTTCTTGATATGATCTCAGTCTTCTTAAATTTATTAAGACTTGTTTTGTGGCCTAACATATGATCTATCCTGGAGACTGTTCCACATGCATTTAAAAGAATGTGTATTCTGCTGCTTTTGGATGGAATATTCTAGAGAGGTCTGTTAAGTCCATCTAGTCTAATGTGTCATTTAAGGCTAATGATTTTTATTGATTTTCTGTTTGAATGATCTATCTATTGATGAAAGTTGGGTATTAAAATCCCCTCTATTATTGTATTGCTGTCCATTTTCCCCTTTAGGTCTGTTACTATTTGGTTTATATATTCAGGTTCTCCAATATTAAGTGCATAAATATTTATGAATGGTATATCCTCTTGTTGGAATGACCCCTTTACCATTATATAATGACCTTTGTCTCTTTGTTACAGTCTTTGTCTTAAAGTCTATCTTGTCTGATATAAATATAGCTACCCCACCTCTCTTTTCATTTTTATTTGCATGAAATATCTTTTCTATCCCTTAATTTTCAGTCTGTGTGTGTGTCGTTACATGTGAAGTGAGTCTCTTTTAGGCAATATATAGATAGGTCTTATTTGTTTGTTTATCCATTTAACCACTCTGTCTTTTGATTAGAGAATTTTAATCCATTTGCATTTATAGGTAATTATTGAAACATATGTGCTTATTGCCATTTTTAAAATTGTTATCTGGCTGTTGTGTAATTTCTTTGCTCCTTTCTTCTTCTCTTGCTCTATTCTCTTGTGATATGGTTTTTTGTAGTGATTTGCTAGATATTTCTTTATATCTATTGTTTATCTGCTATTAGTTTTTGCTTTGTGATTTCTTTGAGGCTTACATAAAACAACTTATATTTATAACAGTCTATTTTAGGTTGATAACAACTTAAATTTGAACATATTTTAAAACTTTACAGTATTATTCCTCCCCCATGTTTTATGTTTTTGATGTCACAATTTCTTTTTACCTAACATATCCATTAACAAATTCTTGATTATAGTTTTTAATACTTTTGTATTTTAACCTACAAACTAGATTTCTAAGTGATTAAGTCACCACTTTACAACATTAGAATATTCTGAATTTTGCTATATATTTACTTTTACTAATCAGATTTATACTTTCATATATTTTCCTATTACTAATTAGCATCCTTTGGTTTCAGCTTTAAAAAATCCCTTTAGGGGTGCCTGGGTGGCTCAGTCAGTTGAGCATCCAACTCTTGATTTCAGCTCAGGTCATGATCCCAAGGGTCATGGGATCAAGCTCCATGTCTGACTCCACACTGAGTATGGAGACTGCTTAAGATTCTCTCTCTCCCTCTTCTCCTCTCCCTGACTCGTGCTCTCTCTCTCTCTAAAATAAACTAAGAAAAGAAAGAAAGAAAAAGAAAAGAAAGAAAATGTCCCTTTAACATTCTTGTAAGCCAGTGATGAACTCCTTTAGCTTTTGCTTGCCTGGAAAACTCTATCTCTTTTTCAATTCTAAAAGACAACCTTATTGGGTAGAGTGTTATTTTTTTTAATTTTTTTAATGTTTTATTTATTTTTGAGAGAGAAAGAGACAGTGTGAGCAAGGGAGGGGCAGAGAGAGAGGAAGACACAGAATCAGAAGACAGGCTCCATGCTCTGAGCTAGCCTCAGCACAGAGCCCGAAGTGGGGTTCGAACCCATGAACCACGAGATCATGACCTGAGCCGAAGTCGGATGCTTAACCGACTGAGCCACCCACGCGCCCCAGGTAGAGTGTTCTTGTTTGACAGATTTTTTTTCTTTCAGCATTTGAAATATATCATGCCACTCCCTTCTGACCTTCAAAGTTTCTGCTAAAAAATCTGCTAATTATCTTATGGGGGTTCCCTTGTGCATAACTTGTTTTTCTCTTGCTGCTTATAAGACTCTCCTCATCTTTAAATTTTGACAATTTAATTATAATATGTCTTGGTGTGGGTCTCTTTGGCATTATTTTATTTGGAACTCTCTGTCCTTGATCTAGATGTCTGTTTTCTTCCCCCCACCCCCCCCTCCACGTTACAGACGTTTTCAGCTATTATTTCTTCAAGTAAGTTTTCTGACCCTTTATCTTTTCTCCTTCAGGGACCCCTATAATGCAAATATATGATCTGCTTGAGGTTACCTCATAAGTCCTTTAAGCTATCTTTACTCTTTTTCATCTTTTGCTTTTCCTCCTCATCTTCTCCCCTCTTCTTTCTCTTCTCCTCCATGTTCTTCCTCTTTCTCTTCTTTATTGCTCTTATTGGATGAATTCCACTGTCTTGTTTTCAAATTTGCTGATCCTTTCTTCCACATCATCTAGTCTTTCTATCGAACCTTTCTATTGTATTTTTCAGTTCCATTATTATATTCTTTGCTCTGTGATTTTTGTTTGGTATTTTCTTATATTTTATGTCTCTGTGTTGAAATTCTCACTTTGTTCTTGCATTGTTTTCCAGACCTCAGTGAGCACCTTTATGACTTACTTTGAATTCTTTATCAAGTAAACCGCTTACCTCTGTTTTTGTTAAAAAAAAATTCTGAGGTTTTAACTTGTTTTTTCATTTGGAACATATTCCTCTGTTTCTTCATTTTCCTTGCCTCTGTATTGGTTTCTATGCATTTGATAAAACAGCCACTTCTCCCAGTCTTGAAGGAGTGGCCTTTTGTAGGAGATGAATTTTATCATTCAACCTGGCCCCACCTCCTGGTTTCCCTCAAACCTTTCTGATTTGTTAAAACAGCCTACTTTGTTTAAGAACATAGTGGCACCTATTAGTTGAGGGTGTGTTAACTACTGTCCACATCCCAAAGGGAAGGATCTCAGTCAACATTTAGATTCTGACTGAGTGGAAATAAGGCCCTCAGGCAGCAGCTTTGAAAATATGCAAATACATCTCTTTATGGAGAAAATTAGAAGATTTCTCTCTGCCTTGAGCCCTGGGGTGATAGCCAATTAAGAGCTATTTCTTTGTTTGCTACTTTCCTACTGTACCCATGAACACAAGCCCTGCTGGCTCCCATAACCATGCTACCAAAGGATGTGTCCTCTGGGTAGTAGCCACAAAAGTCTGTGCTCCGGCCTTCTCTTTTGTAGAACATTTTTAGCTATGGAAAGATGGGAACATGGTTTCAACATAGAATCCATCAGTGATAAGTTCATATAATCACTAATCTGAAGAATGTAAAGAATTTATATGACACCAGGCAAGATTGTCAGGGCTTAGTTATAAAATAAAAGTAATCCCAATTCTTTTTGACTTTATTATTTTTCAACAATTATAGTTTGTATTACCATGTAGAAAATGAAATTAGTCTTAATTTTTGTATCATTTTTAAACTTCTTATGTAGATAAATTTACATATGATATGGGAAAAAGGAATTTCCCAGACTTATTAGGACAATAAGTCCTAATTTTTGTTTCAGAACCAATTTAGTTATTAGGTGTTTTTTTTTTTTTTAATGTTTTCCATTCTACAGGAAAGACTTAAAACAAATCTAGTTTCCTTCAACAATATCTTTGATCAGGTCAAGCTTAAAAGCTATTTTGTTTTACATTTGTAATGTGTGGCTCCACAGAGTCTTAGTTCATAAATACACTAGCTCCTTATTTCAGATACTTGCCACCTAGCTCTTTATACAAAAACTATAGAAATATTTAAAAACTATTCACTTGTGTTTTTCACCTATAACTTGTCTAAGTAATGATTTAGTCCTTAAAGACACAGATACAATACCTAGTAAGCAGTAATAGAAAGAAATAACTTCTCACGCCAAAATAAAGTAATAATACTGTATTATCCTTGGGAAATAATTGTGATATGGATCACTATTATATATGACACATAAAATCTTGATGTTCTTGAATATACTACATTTAGTTCAAAGTTGGTGAAACCCAAGGATGCTAGCTAGCGGTACCTTACATACATATAGCACTTCCTAATTAACAAAGTGCATTTGTAAGCACTTGAACTCTCTAACCTCTCTGTGAGATTATTTACAATTATATATGTTATGTTGACATTACTAGGAGAAGAAAGTTAATTGTACCTTAGAACATTGTAAAGAAGTCCTTAATGATTCATTTTGCCAATTTAAAACATACCGCAGACAGAGAGGGGGGAAGATAGTTCTGTATGTAGCTAAGTAGACAGATGTAACTTGTTTGATATCTAATATGTAAACAAACCAATGACTGGGCCTGCAAAAGGTAGAATTGAATTGGGGAAGTATATGTATAAGGATCTGAAAAAAATCTGAGCGGCATGATAAGAAAATATATGCAGTAAGACAGTAAGGACATACTCATGGGTGTGCAGTACTTTCTTGGAAATAATTGTATCATTTTCCTATATTACTGAAACAAAATTGAATTTGTTTTATTTCTTATTTGCTCAGATCACATATATTTTGCATGACTGCCTGTGTTTTCTCTTTCCTTTGTTTCCCCTTACTTCAGTACTAGATGAAACTCTCCACAAGCAATTCTATTTAAGTTAGATATAAACGGATCTCTGAGTAATGCTTTTTTGTTTGTTTCTACAGTTTATTCAACAATTGTATTCATGAAGTTTAATTTTGCCAAGATGGGTTATTTGCATCTCAGAAAGACTACTAAAGTAAAAACTACAAAGGGAGATAAGATAACCATACTTATTTGCATAAGTGTCTCCCTTTTAAACATTCCTAAAATAAATAGGTGATAGTTATGAAATTGAATTTTTTTCCAATGTAAGTGGAGTAAGACTAGAATATTTTGTCACTAGTAAAATTTCTGAAGACTAGTAAGAATAGTTGAGACATTTTCTTATGCTTTTATAAAATAGAATTATTTTTGGTTTTTCAGATGTTCTTCTCAAGCTTTTAGGGATTATGAGAACAGAGGATATTTGAAAACTGCAATCAGGGAAAAATTAATATTTTCACCTAAAATAGATTATGAATTAGGGGACTATAGGAGAAAAAAACTAATAAATATAGTCATTTTAGGATTACTTATACTCATCATATCTTGGAGGGGTTTTTCATTTTTTTAGGATTTTCTGCAATTTTTTTCTTTGACTCTTTTACTCCTAGAATTTCCTTGCTTCATGTTTTTTATTTAGTTCTTACTTTTTTATCTTTTGCTATTACTCCCAGCTTAAGATTTCTGCCTGATATTAATGTATATGACCTTCTATTGACTAATTTTACAACCAAAGTTAAGTATTCTCAAAAGTAAGGTTTATATTCTGGGTAAAATGGACATGAGGTAGAGGCCCTTTTATTATTAATATTATATCTGTTCATAAAGACTAGAAATTAAATGTTATATAAATATGTGTTTAAGAATGATTCAAAATTGAGCCAGTTTTATTTTTTTAATTATCCCTCCTAGAGAATATTTGTATTGGTTTTTTATTTATCTTGCCAGTGTTTCTTTATACAAATGAAAGCAAATACAATATATTTTTATACTCTGCATTTTATACTAAAGGTATATATTCAGTCAAATGATATACTCTGCGTGACCCATTGCTTTCATCACTTAATGATATGACTTGTAGATCTCTTCACATCAGTAAAGGGATCTTCCTTATTTCTTCTTACAGCTGTATAATGTTCCATCAAATCAGGGTGCCTTAGTTTATTTAACTAGTACTTGACTGCTATTAAACACATGGGCTATTTATAATCTCTAAATTTTTTAAATTACACTGCAGTCAATAAACTTGTACTTGTGTTCTTTCATACTGTGGAGGAGTTAGTGTATGATATAGTCTCAGAAGAGGGATTGCTGATGTTCCTCATTGTCATTGTCAGATGTTCCTCCATAAGGGGTTGTTTGCTTTTGAGCAGGTTTTAAAGGAAATAAATTATATAGTTTATTACCTTTCTTGCCCATTCTAACTCCAACTTAATCTAACCTTGGTTCCACTCAAAATTTTAAAATGCTAGTTCCTTCCTAACCAACTCTTTACTCTGCCAGAGATAAATGCCTACTTGCCTGTAGCATTTCAGGCTAATATTAATATCTTTTAATGTCTAATGTCAAAAATCAATCCAGGTGACTTTCCTTAACTCTTCAGAGCTGTGTCATCAACATTACAAGCTGTAGATATAATTAGTCTACTTGGTAATTGATAATAATCAGGCCAGAATCTAGTGCACACCTCAGATTACTTGTTTTCTCTGCTGTGTGTTAAGATATCCTTAATAATTAGCTTGTTCTTTTAGGCTGCTTGACATGCTGATTAAACCATATAATTCTCCTTTTCTTTAAAACATGGCAAGATTCCCTTGTTATCTTCATGTATATTCATGCTGGTTGCAGGGAAAACTTACCAAACCTTTTCTCATATGGAAAAGGTGGACCCTGACATGCAGAGGCCCAAGCCTCCTATTGCATTAAACTAGCGGGTCATGGACAGCCCCAGACTCTAAAGCAAAAGACCTAGGCCTGTGTCTTGTGATAGCTTAGAGATATAGCTTCAAGTCATACAATTTCCTGCACTTAATTATCCCATCTGTAAGTTATGTAAAATCTTACTCATCTCACAGAATTGTTTGTGACAGTGAAATGAAAGAGATAATGTGAGCGAGTGAGTTTTATCAATTCTAAAGCTTTATTAAGTAAAAATGAGATGGTATATTTATTTCCTCTGAGGCAAGCTATAACAATATCCTAACCTTCTCTCTCTTATCCATCTTTGGCTCTTTCCATGTTTAGAGTACATTGCTAGAAGAAAAAAGTGTCATGCCTTTTCTAAAAGATAAATATTTAGGAAAATATTTTATTTTCTCTTTTAGCTATAGACTTCAATATGGTGAAAATTTTAAAGAATCCAAGAGCATACACAATGCCCACATTCAAGGAAGAATCAAGTATATCAGGACTAACAACAAAGGTTTGGAGCATAGTAATTATAAAAAATGTTCTTACTTTTTTTTTTAATGTTTATTTTTGAAAGAGACAGAGACAGAAACAGAGCACAAGTGGGGGAGGGGCGGAGAGCGAGGGAGACACAGAATCCAAAGCAGGCTCCAGGCTCCAAGCTGTCAGCACAGAGCTCGAACTCACAAACCATGAGATCATGACCTGAGCTGAAGTCGGACGCTCAGCACACTGAACCACCCAGGCATCCCCAAAAATGTTCTTACTTCTTTAATTTGCTATAATTAGTTGAACAGCTTCATACAGACAATGTTCATTATTACACTCCTGATATATATTTTAGAAAAATTTGATGATCAAAGTGATTTACTGGAGAGGTTAATCTTCATGTTAAATGTTTTATTATTTTTAAAAATATCCTCTGGGTACCTGGATGACTCAGTTGCTTAAGCATCTGACTCGATTTCAGCTCAGGTCATGATCTCACAGTTTGTGGGACTGAGCCCTGTGTTTGGCTCTGTGCTGACAGGGCGGAGCCTGCTTGGGATTCTCTCTCTCCCTCTCTCTCTCTGCCCTTCCCCTGCTTGCACTCTCTCTATCAAAATAAATAAGTAAACTTTAAAAATTAAAAGAAATAAAATATCCTCATCACTAATGGAAAAGAAAAAACATAGCATTCATCTTATCCCACACTTCTGGCACTGCTTTTCCTTGGGTTGATATACAAAAATGTCTGTGATCTCAATAAGTTCTAGTCAAAGTTGCAGAGAAAACCTCACAAGAGTTTTCATCAAACTCTTCTTAAGCCATGGCTTAAGCCAGGGCCCATATGTGAGTCCTGTTACTGATAAGTCTTGGGTACTTAGTTTTTGCATGTTTCTGGTATTTTGTCCCTAATAGAGATGCTTATGGACTTGGCCACCTTGTGTTGCTTTAGCCAAGATTTGATGAGATTACAGGCTTGAAATTCTGAATTTGATCTCTTACTAGACAAATAGGTTGATTGCAGTCTTTATTGCTAAAAGTTTGTCTGAATTGTCTAGTCAAGTCTGACCATAAATTTTAAATTAGGCCTATATAGAAACCACTTTCTCAAGTCAATACGTATATATTTCCCAATCTTTAATAATCTAAATATATAGAATGTTTTCCAATCTTTACAGTGCTGCTAAGGTGGTTTGTAAGTACTTAGAATAGAAACTGGTGATCTCTAGGAGTCAATTCAGGATCAATGACAAATCACACCATTAGGGTAGGGGAGGCATGTACAATATTGCTGGATTTAGAAATCAGGAAATGTAATAGATCCATCTCTGGTAGTAACCACAGCATTGCATCATTGGCCCTGTCCTATTCAGACTATTTTATCAACAATGTGTATAAAAATATGGTTGCCATTTTTATTAGCTATGTAGAAGTCATAAACCTTGGAAGAACTACGAATACATTGGATGACCAAAAGTTTACAACAGTCGAGTAATAGGCCTAATCTTAGAAGATAAATTTTTATTATTGAAAAAGTACAAAGGTCCAAAATTACAGCTGCATAAGTATAGTGTAATAAAGCCTTGGGTTAGAAGCATCTGAAAAGATTTGGAAATTGTTTTTTACAGTAAGCTCTGTATGTATCAACAGAGAATGCTGTTGACCCCCAAATCTTACTGCATTCTTAAGCTGTTTAAATAGACATATGGGATCTACTGTATGCTGACTAAACAATTATTGTGTATTATGTTCAATTGGGAGCCTTGCATTGTAAAAGGGTGTAGACAAACAGAAGAGTTCTGAATAGAAAATAATCAGGATAATTAAGGCTCTGAAACAATACTTTTTGAGCAATGGCCAAAATATTTAAATGCATTTCCATTACAAGAAAAGACTCTGGTGGTCATAATAATTGTTTTTGAATATGTAGAGAGCTACTGTAGGAAAGCAGGATTAGGCTTTTTCTGTGTGGCTCAAAACAATTTTTTTACCAATACAAACCACAAAGTTCTTACATTTACTAGTAAGTGAAAGCTATAGGGAGACAGTTTTCAGTTCAAGACTTTTCTAAGCACTAGGGTTGTCCAGATGCAGAAGCCTGTGGCTTCCCAATGCCCATATGAGCATCGGCCAAATGCACATTCAAACCTCAAAAATCAAAGTTTACCTTTCTAGTCATTGACAGCAATTATCCTTTAATAAATTAACAAAACAATGAAACACCAAAATCTCCTTTGGATTTTCTAGCTCATCTCTTGTGACTCTTTCAAAGTTTATGGGATTGCTTGGTTCCGAAATTTAGTACTAAGTTGACTCTTGACTGTAAAGGTCTTGTTCTATGGGATCTTAAAGTTTTCTGATAATTTTCTACCATTATTTTTTGTGGGGCAAATGGAAGCAGTGAGACTTCTGCTAATTGTTTTGGCTATTTGGACTATCTCTAGGAGTTCTTTGCACAACTTCAAACCTTCCTCTTTCAAGCATCTAAGAAAGTGGCTAAGGCTCCACAAAACACTGGATATATACTTAATGCCTCGTTCTGGGTTGCACTACCCTTAAAAATCAGGGGTCTTTCTAAGGAAGAAGTAGGTATTAACTGTGATTTTCCTATGTAAAAAGGGAGAACTGTGGAAAAAATAACAAATATCTGTGTGTCGAATTTCAGTAAGATCAAGTTTCTATCTTAGAATATCCAAGGCAGAAGCCAGGAAGAAGGTCATGAAACATCTTTCTTTCTAGACAGGCAACATTTTCTTTTAATCTAGACAAGGCCTGGTCTGGTTTTGCATGTAATTTAAAGATCAGGCTAGATACAACCTTATGTGAATTTTCCCAGGAGATTGAGACAAAATAAATGATTCACATCATAGAAAACATGTCTGATTTTGACACTGAGTTTTCACCATCAAAGAACTGCTTTGGATTATGATAGTCCCACGATTCAAAATAATTCTGTATCTTTTCTGAAGGAAAGCAATGAAAAAGTGACCATAAGAACTGTATGTGTCAGTAAAAGCAAATGAAAATAAAATCTTATTTCCTCACAGGAAGTAGAATCAATAATAAATCTCTCATCTAGGCATTACAAAACTGGAGGAAAGACTTAATGTATGAATTCTTGCTATACTGACCTTATATCCCACAAGAAGTCAGTAATAAAATCTTGGGGCAATTGTATTTATGGTCACTTTCCTTGACAGAGAATTCATGGACAGTTTTTTTTTTTTTCCATTAGCACTTTGATTATGTTATGCACATGCCTTCTGGCCTTCTTTGTTCTGATAAAAATTCAGCTTTAAACCTTATTGGGCTTCCCTTGTTGTTTTTCTCTTGCTGCTTTTGAAATTTATTTTTGTCTTGGTCTTTCAACACTTTGAGTATGATGTGTCTAGGTGAGTATTTTTCCTACTCGGAGTTAAGCTTCCTGGATATGTTTTTCACTAACGTTTGGAGGTCTCAGTCATTTTTGTCTTCATATTTTTCCTGTCCCTTTTTCTGGAGCTCTATTCATTTTCTTCTTTCTTTTTTCTTTCTGTTCTTCAGACAGAATAATGTCTATTGACCTATCAAGCTGATAAATAAAAAGGCTAGAAGAGCCTTACTGCACCAACTCATAGACTCATACTATAATAAATTTCTTTCATTAAGATGGTGCTTTGTGGAATTTCTTTTTATTTATTTTAATATACCAGATAATAACCTATATTTATAGTTACAATGCAGTTATATTTATTTACAGTTCTTTAAAAACACATAAAAGTAATAATTGACTTGATTTCTTTCCCCTTTACAGTCCCATTATATTAGCACTGGTCCAGAGTTTAACCGTGTGCTCTTCAATTTGGGAGGTCAGAGTCCACTGGTTTTATATTATCTTAAGATGCATGAGTTAGCTGGTATTTCCAAGGCCCCTAGACAAACCAAGATTAAACTCACCAAAATACTGCAAGAACCATATCCTTTTTTAAGCTTTGCTTTAATGTGATCTGTTTCTAAAAGGTTCAAAACTTTTTACTTAATATCTCAATCAAGAAAAGAGTTTAATGCGTTTTTTAACCAATGTTTTTTACTTAGCATTTAATTGTATTCAAAATGTCTGTACCATGTTTGGCTAAACTAGTTTCTCTTTTAGATCTAAGGCTGTGATTTTGCATGTAAGAAACATTTTAAGAAACATAAAACCCAGGAACTTTAAAAACTGGTATATGTAGCTCTTTAGCAAAAGACTATCTTTGGAACTTTACTGTTTAGTGTTCAGTTTCAAGCATTTGTCAGACTGTGGATCAATGGCTTCTAGACTTCTCCAGAGGAAAATTTCAAACATGTTTTAGCTGTGTAATTCTTTGTTCCAATGAAAATTTATCAGAAAGGTCAGTATTTAAAATATAATATAAATGAACTTGGAGCTCTTTCATTGCACCTGGGTGGGGAGCCCAGAGTTCTGCCCACTTATATTCCTCTGTCCACTCTGCAAACCCACGCTGGCCCAGGCCTCATTGGGGACTCAGATGAACCACAAAGGGATCTTCTAGAGTCGTCTCCAAATTGAAGTGTACACACATACACAGCTCTGGGTAGAAAAAAACCATATATATATGTTTCTATAACATATATATATGTTTCTATAACATATATATGGACTCTTATTTATATATATTTCATATATTTCTATCTTTAAAAATAAAAAGCTTAAACTTTAATAATATTTAGTAAAATAGGTACTTTACTCAGCTGACATTTCAGTCTGAACACTACTGTTTTAAAGGATACTGATGGCATCTTTGCTCTTGTGTTCTCTGAGTATCACAACATGTTGCTGTTTTCTTTGGGTGGTAAGCAGATTTCTAGATTATATCATCTAGTTTAACTGAATTAATACTCACTGCTGGACCAATAGCTTTAAAAGACTCTTGGAAGGAAACTTTGGGTTGATGACAATATACATAATGCAAGAATAACTTTTAGGAAAAATAAAGAAAATGTCATAATGGTTTTTCTCCTAGTCCTCAAAAGAGATCCTTTTCAGTCATACTAAGAAAATAAATTAATGATGAGCCAATCAATTCTGCCAAGATGTAGGCTAAAATAACCAGAAATAAAATTTTCAAGATGACTATTTGAAATATGGATATACATAATAATTATAAATAATGAATCTAGTCCTAAGTGTATGTTATACTTTTCAATATTAGCAAATGATTGTATAATGCCAGTTTAATTTACAAGGCATTTATAAACAACTATGTAGACATCAAATCTCTACAATTTGAGGATAAAAAAGTTTGGCATACCATTAATAAATGTAAAATTAAATTTTATTTTCACAATATTTTATCTGTTTTTTATTTGTAGACTACATATATTTTATAATATATATAATATAGTAATACAGATTAATATTACATAACTCATAAATTGAAAAGTATACCTATATGGTAGTGCACTCACATAGCTGTTACTCATGGGACATATGATCAAAATGTGCTCTAGCAGAGTCAGAGTCTCAGGACTCTTCCTAGGATACTTGCTCTCCCACATTTCAGTCAGGACAACTCCCAGAGACTCTCTGACCACATGTACATGGAATTAACTTGGATAGCTCTGGAACAAAAAGAGAGAGACAAACTACAGAGTTAAATCAGCCGGTTCAAGGACATGTAAATTAAGTAATGATCCAAAGATTATGATTAACCTTGAATTAGTCTGAAACAAAAATTTTAAATGTTTAGAAGTGAAATTTGAAAGGTATATAAAACCATTCGTAATAAATTGCTTTTATCTTTAACTAATCTTAATTATAATTATAAAAATGTTATCTTTCTGTTTACATTTCTGATGGGCATGAATTGTCCAATGGCTATGCCAGGATTTGTACAACCAATTTACTGAGAATGTAGGGAGAGCATGCCTAAGCGTGGGGACGAAGAGAGGAGAAAATGGAGATCTAAAACATGAAATCTTTTATGGAATGAACACCTCATTCCATAAATATGTGAAAGAAATCACCCTTTGGAAAGAAATGTGGCTTGCTGTAATGCTTTCTGAGCTTGTAAAACGTAGTAACTTCAATAAGAAAAAATGTCTCTGGACCTAAAGGTGAACAAAATGATGATGATGCCTCGTCTTCATCAGCACTTGGCAATGTTTCAAAATGTACTGAATCCCCCTATGTATTAGCACAAAAATGACAAGAGTCCTGTGACAGTGGGCATATCACAGCCACTTTACGGATAAGGAAATCAAAGCACAAAGAGGGTGAATGATTTGCCCAGGTGACTCATGCAGCAGAGCTAGCACCAGAATCTTCTACCATTTCCTGAGCCATGCCTGTTTTCCTGACATGGAGATCTAGCTAGAATTCTGAGTGTGATAATAACAGTTGGCAGCCAAGCCCAGTAACATTTTCCCCAAGATAATGACAGCTGCTAATGAAATTTCTGTCCAGATTTCCCATAATTATATGTGATGACTGTATGGTCATTGAATATTTCTCTCTCAAATTTTACTTTGAAGCTATTCAAAATATAGGACATTTTTAATAGTTTTCTCTGAGCTCGCTTATTGGAGTCCTGTGGCTTTCCTGAAGTGGAGAGATGATACTTTGCAGTAACTACATCTATGCAGAGTGAGGGAGTAGGAGAAAGTAGAGAAGGCAGAGAAGGAGATACATAGTAACAAAAAAGATAAATATAATTAATTATATTTGAGGTAGGCAGACTCTAAGATGGGCCTCAGTGATCTCCACCTTCTGGTATTCATACCTCAATTCCCTTCCATTGATTGTGGGCTGAACCTATGACTTGCTTCTAATAGAAATATGGCTAACATTTCTGAGATTCAGTTGCAAAAAGACTGACATCAGTCCTGCCAGAATTTCTTGCTTACTCTCAGAGCCCTCGGGGGCAAACCAGCTATCATGTTGTGAGCTGTTCTGTGGAGGTCACATGCTAGCGAAGTGAGGCCTCCAGCCTACAGCCAGTAAGAAATTGAGACATTTAGTCTAACAACCCACTAGGAAATAAGTTTTGCCAACAACCATGTGAGTGACTGACCTGTGAAGTAAATCCTCCTTCAGTTGGGCCTTGAGATTACTCAGTCCCTGCCCACACTTTGATTGTAGCTTCTGAAGGACCCTGAGCCAGAAGTGTCCACTGACCTGTACCCAGATTCCTGACCCATGCAATAACATTTGTTGTTTTAAGCTGCCCGGTTTTGGGATAATTTATTAAACATCAATAGGTAACTCAACAGTGTTTGAGGAAAAGTCTAGATTCAGATGAATCTCTTCAATAAATCGAAATATTTATCACATTGTAGTGTAAAGTTCACTTGTTTTTCTCACCCAATAGAGAACAAAGAATTATTTGCCTCTATGTCCCAGAATGGGAAAAAAGTATCTAGCATATATGTTAAATATCTGATGGATGAGTATAGCATGGTTTTAAATAAAGATAAGGACAGGTTTCATTTTATTTTTTTTTAATGATATTATTAAAATTAAGAAAACTGGAAGACAGGGATAGGGATAGAAATTTGGGAGTTATTGGTACAAAGTTCATCTTTAAAATTTTTCAAATTTTATTGAACAGTTACTGTGTAGCAAACATTCTTTTGAGTGCTTTACATTTATTAACTCATTTCATTTTCATGTCAACTTCTGAGATAGATACTATTATTGTCTCTATTTTAAGACTGAGACACAGGAAAGGTAACCTGCTAAGTGATTGCACTTGGCTTCTATCCTTGGTAGTCTGGTTTCATAGCCAATACACTCTAACACTCTGATACTTAATTGTTTACCCAGGGGGAACGTGTGTAGCTCCATAAAAAGATAAAAGTCTATTCTTGTCTTTTAAGGATAATCACAACTATGGTTTGGGGCAAGGGTGATAAGAGGCAGGGAAGTCAACAAAGGACCAAAAAAAAAAAAAAAAAGGGATGCCATGATAATGTTCTTCATATTTCAGAATAGTTATTTGAAATTTCTGCAGTTGGTTCTGCATTAAATCATTTTAGAAGTTTTTCTCCAGACATTTAAGATTGCATGATCATGCGCATTCTGCTTCAAAATCCTTTTATTTATTTAATGAGAGATTTTAATGATATACTTTCTTAAGCTCAAATACAGAGCAATATCATATTTGATCACTGTGAAAGTTTTAAATCAGAGTCTTGTGGAACAGATACATTTAAAAATAAATTTAAATATTAGAGGTCATATTTCTTTGGATTTGGAGTGACTTGCTAAAGTCCTAAGAGGGAAGATTGCTTTATTGTCAAAGTTTTAGAATTTGTATGTAAACACTGAGGAGACTAGACATGTTGGTGGAGAGGAGGAGGTAGGGAACAAATGTAACATGATTCTGACAGGTTTTTTAATGTACATTCGTAAGGAAAATAGTCAATTTTTTAATGTTAAAATGTATTAGTAGAAAATTTGAATATTGTTATGAATGACCTTTGAGTATATTTTTTAAACTTGATCACTTAGTATTAGAGTTATGAGTAAAATGGGGAAAAAATGTTTACTTCTAGGACCCAGAGCTGAATATATCATGTATCTTTAAACTGTGTAGAATTTTGTGCAAAATGTATTTGGAGCTCCTAGTTTTCCCTTCTCACATCAACTGCATTTTTGTACATCGCCTCAAGTTCTTTAATGTGTTGAGAGTAGGCTAACAACAACAAAAACTACCCAAAAGCCTGATGATTTTTTTACATATGAAACACAAATTACTTTTTTTTAAAAAGATAAAGAAAACTTGGGATCAAAATGTTGGTGTAGTTTGTGTGGGTCCTATTAAAAAGGAATGCCTATCGACTGCATCTGTATTTCTAACATGAATTTAGAAGATTCACATTTGTTGCCATTTAGAAAAAACTCTGAACTCAGCGCATGCAGTGTGATGCAGAGTGCTTGGTGTTACTACGAAGACATGCTCCCACCATCACACACGCATATACAGGCTAATTAGCATGTAAAAACTGTCCAGGGGTGGATCATTAAACCCTACAATTGAAAATAATGTGGAATATAACAAGACCTAAACCAGCATAAAAATAAAAGCTATACAAAGAAATCATCTGTTGTGAATTATCTGTGATGTGAGAGAAGCAAGTAGCCAATACTGGGGAAAAAAAGAAAAGGAAGAAATCCTCAGACTCATGAAAGGTCACCAGTTCTGTATAACACTTGATCTTCACAGAGTAAGAGCCCAGTGGGAAACTCTTTAGAGTCATGTGCAACTTCTTTTCACTCTTGTTTATAAAAATATTTCCAATAATATTTGTCACATGCGCAAACAGATTTCTTCCCTCACCAATATGTGAATAGCAACCTGTGAGTTGTTACAAAAATTACCATCAAATATATGTTTCAAGTCAATGACATCTCAAGCTAATTGCCATATACTAAGGATCTGGTAATCATATTTTTTAAATGATAAATTAGCTAAAACACAAATGTTTCAAAAACACCTCTAATCCAGGACCCTCCCATCTAGTTATTTTTTCTAGTAAAAACAAGATAAAATACTTTTTTCCCCTCAGTCCCTCTAGAATTCTCAGAGTGCAGCAGATAGGAAGGCCTACACTGCTAGAAAGACTGTTCCATTATTTATGAGATTGAACCCCAAAAATTTAACCCTCAGTTTCCTTCAGCTTCAAAAATAGGAGTGTGTATATGACAATATTTATCTTTTAATGAGACCTTTCAGATAATAGAAACCAGATGTTAGCTTCCTGGAATGGGAGGTATTTTAAAAATGAATTTTGTTGCAAACACAGCACCAAACCCTGTGGCAACACAGACACCCTCCACCAAAACCCGACAGAGGGCTGACCTTTCCTCTAGCTGTCTGCAAAGAGGAAAACCAGGGACGAGGTGTGCCAAGGCTGGGGAAAGGAAGAGATTGAAGAGGGAAGATAAGAGAGTAGAGAAGAATCCCAAGGACACTGAAGGAGTCTCTAAAATTTACTCTAATTTGAGCTCAGATTTGAGCTTCTTCTCCATCTGTACCAAGCAGATGGATTGGACTAGATAAATTTCAAGCCTTTTTGAATCCTGAGACTTGTGATTCTGTTGGAGGAAGTTGACTTTCCATGCTGTCAGTGGCTGAACTAGTCAAGATCTCAGGTTTTTGCTGAAATGACAACATTCTCATTTTGTCAACTCACTGTAGAACCAGGTTCTTCAGAGGGTACACTTTCTCATTCTCAGGTGCCAGCTTCCCTAAAAGGCCAAGGAAGAATACCAATTTAACAGAGCTTTAGTAGTGTCTCAAAATGGGCAAATTCAGGAGTGATATTTATAGTGTTTTAGGGCCTGAGTTGGATGATGTTTGAGTCAGGCTATGGAAGGCAGGGAATTACTTAGGATCAGGCAGTGTTTAATTGGATTGGTGGGCCCAGTGAAGCAAGGGTCTTGAAGTGAGTTTTGATGAGCAAGCGACTTTAGCTGGTTCAGAATCTTTTCTTTCGGGAGAAAGCATGTCCTGGAGCAAGCAGCTAAGTTATTTTTGTTCTTATTCTCAACATTGTTAAATATAGGGATTTTAAAAAAGTATGCATTGTCCCCAAACTTTTTTAATACGGAGACAGCTTAATAAGACATTCCTCATTCATATTTCCATCTCCTCCTTACAACAACAATTAGGCATCCATCCACAGACAAGAGCGCCTTTGTGGGGAACTCTGGGAGCAGCACCATGCGCTAAGGGACCTGAGGGGAGTCTTACCCACCTGCGGGTCAGGTAATAGGCATATAGACCTCAGTTCCAGCTGTGGGTCCTGTAGTGGCCTGTAAACCACTCTAGCCCTTCATGGCTATCGTCTGGGACCCCCTGGGAAACACCTCATAGACAATCATCTATGGACAGGAAGGCCTTTGTGGAAGTCCAAGTTTCCAGTAGAGAGAAGTTCCAGCACTACTAGAGAAAAAACACTGGAGAGAGTAAGAACAGTTAACAGTTTGACTTCACCCCTTCCCCAAGGTGGAACAGCATAAGGTCAAGAAAGACCTTCTAGGCCATGATTTCTCACATGGGAGAAGGTGAGAGCATGTGAATGAGCACTCAGCTTTCCTAACTGTGGCTTACTGCCAGAAAGGCCCATTTCTCCAGAGTACTATAATCATGAGCTGCGTGACTTGGGGAGCAAGAAGAGAATGAAAGAATATCAGATAGGACTATCAGAGGGCATTAAAGGGATACGGATTCTACTAACTGTGTCATGGACTCCATCAAGAAGCCTACATGTGAACCACTGAGGACAGCTCACCCACAATCTTCTGAACCATCCTATGGCAACCTCCCCAACCTCACCAGTGCTCATGTGCCTCACACACACACACACACACACACACACACACAATCACACCCTGTAGTCAGTTTCCTGGGCATGCTCCAGATGGCAATGATGAGAGCAAACTTTGGCAGACGGCTAATGTGCACATACAGAAAATCTCTGCCAGCCCAAATCTATGGTTCAGGGAGAGACTACAAGCTTGGGCTTTAGTGCCACTTTTGGGAAAACAAAAGGCAGACTATCAGCACTTGCCCTGGTATGCTACAGGATCAAGAGAAGGCATACAAACTTAAGAATTCTGCCACAAGAAGGAGCAAGAAGCATGGAACAGGTGTATCCATAAAAGGTAGGTCTGAGAAAGCCTTAGAATCCCTAGTAGAGCTTACAGAAGGTATTTCTCTCCTGAAGGAAGTTAGCAAAGACTAGAGGAAATGAGTGCTAATTCAAGTGTGAAGACAGCAACACATAACTTCAAAGAAGATGAAAAATCAAGGAAACATGACATCATCAGTACCTCACAATAATCTTCCAAAAACCAATCCCAAAGACATGGAGATCTTGATTTACCTGTTAAAGAATTCAAAATGCTGTTTTAAAGAAACTCAGTGAACTACAAGAAAATACAAAGATAATTCAATGAAATCAAGAAAACAATATATGAACAAATGTGAAGTTTCACAAAGAGAAATCATAAAAAAGAACTGAATAGAAATTCTGGAGCTGAAGAATATAATGAATGAAATGAAGAATGCAGTATAGACCATCAAAACTGAATGTATCAGGCAAAGAAAGAATCTGTGAGGTAGAAGATAGGAATTTTAAAATTCCGTTAGAGGAGAGCAAAGAAAAAAGAAAGAAGAGCAGTGAAGAAAGCCTGCTTGTTCTGTATTGTACCATGGAAAGAAACAACCTGAGAATGAATGGAGTTCCAGGAGAAGAGAGGGAGAAGGAAGAAGAGAACTTAATTAAAGAAAAAATGGCTGAGAACTTCCCAAATCTGGGGAGAGATTTGGATACACAAGTTCATGAAGCTCATGGGTCACCAAACAAATTCAACTTAAAGAGATCTTCTCCAAGACACATCGTTTTAAAACTGTCAAAAATCAAAAAGAGAGAATCTTAAAAAGCAGCAAGAGAGAATAATCTAGTAACTTACAAAGGAACCTCCATAAGGCTATCAG
This sequence comes from Cryptoprocta ferox, assembly GCA_028646485.1. Classification (NCBI taxonomy): domain Eukaryota; kingdom Metazoa; phylum Chordata; class Mammalia; order Carnivora; family Eupleridae; genus Cryptoprocta; species Cryptoprocta ferox. The sequence continues at coordinate 86,945,014 of CM053560.1, read as the reverse complement.
TGGATTTCTCAGCAGAAATTTTATAGACCAGGGGAGAGTAGGGATGATATACCAAGGTGCTGAAAGAAAGAAAAAGCCAGCCAAGAATATTCAGCAAAGTTGGCCTTCAGAAATGAGAGAGAGAGACTTCCCCAAGCAAACCAAGCTGAAGAAGTTCATCATTACTAGTCTTGCCTTACAAGAAATGCTAAAAGGAGTTCTTCAAGCTGAAATAAAAGAATGCTAACTAATAACATGAAAACATATGAAAATATACAACACATTCGTTGTATTTTGTTTTGTATACAGTGTTTTAGTATCATAAAAATAGACATATAGACTAACGGAACAGAATAGAGAGCCCAGAAATAAACCCTCACATATATGGTCAGCTAATATCTAACAAGAAAGTCAAGAATATAGTCAGTGGGAGAAAGGATCGTCTTTTTAGTAAATGGTGTTGGAAAAAGTGGATAATCACATGCACTCACAAAAATTAACTCAAAATGGATTAAAGACTTAAGTATAAGACTTGAACTTGTGAAACTCCTGGATGAAAACATAGGGAAAATACTCCTTGATTTTGGTCTTAATAACAATTTTCTGAATATGACACCAAAAGCAGAAGAAAAATAACAAAAATTCATAGGTGGGACTATATCAACCTGAAAAGATTCTGCACAGCAAAAGAAACCATCAACAAAATGAAAAGGCAACTTACAGAATGGAAGAAAATATTTTCAAATAGTATATATGGTAAGGGGTTAATATAAAAACTATAAAAAAACTCATACAGCTGTATAGTAAAAAAAAATCCAATTAAAAAATCTGCATAGGAACTGAATAGACAGTTTTCTGAAGAAGACATACGGGTGGACAACAGGCACACAAAAAGTGCTAAACATCATTAGTCATCAGGGAAATGCAAATCAAAACCACAGGGAGATATTACTTCACACCTGTTAGAATGACGATTATCGAAATGACAAAATTTGACAAGTATTGGCTAAGATGTGGAGAAAAGAGAACCCTCATGCACTGTTGGTGGAATGTATTTTGGTGTAACCACCATGAAAAACAGGATGAAATTCCTTAAAAAGTTAAGTACAGACAAATACCATATGATTTCACTTATACGTGGAATTTAAGAAACAAAACAAAGGGCACCTGGCTTGCTCAGTCAGAGGGGCATATGACTGTGTAACTCAGGGTTGTGAGTTCGAGCCCCACATTGGGTATGCAGATTGCTCAAAAATAAAATCTTAAAGAAGGAAGGAAGGAAGGAAGGATGGAAGGAAGGAAAGAAAGAAGGGAAGAAGAAAGAAATAAAAGGAGCAAAGGGAAAAAAAGAGAGAGGCAAACCAAGAAACAGATTCAATTATAGAGAACAGACTGATGGTTACCAGAGGGGAGGTGTGTGGGGGTGGTAAATAGGTGACAGGAGTTAAGGAGTGTGCTTGTTCTGATGAGTACTAAGTGTTGTATGGAAGTGTTGAATCACTATAGTGTACACTTGAAACTAATATTACACTGTATGTTAACTAACTGGAATTTAAATAAAATCTTTTTTAAAAAGTTAAATATACAGCTAGCATATGATCCAGCAACCCCACTTTTAGGTATATATCCAAAAGAGATGAAGACAGGATCTCAAAGAGATATCTGCAGTCCCGTGTTTATTGCAGCCTTATTCACAATAGCCATGATATGGAAACAATCAAGGTATCCACAAATGGATGACTGGATGAAGAAGAAGAGTATATAGACAATGGAATATTATTCAGCCACAAGAAAGAAGGATATCTTACCATTTACAAGAACATGAATGTAATGAAATTATGAAATTTGGAAGTTTTGGGTTCAGAGTGAATGACCAAGAAAGAATTCTTGAGACATTTTGGTGCAAAAAGGTGATTTTATTATAGCACAGGAACAGGACCCGAGGGCAGAAAGAGCTGGATTGTGAGGAGTGACTGATTATACACTTTTTAATTAGTGGGCATTAGGGATAGCATAAGTCTCTAAGGAATTTGGAAGCAAGGCTTTCAGGACCTTGAGGGGCTAGCTGCTGTTAAGATAAGGTTACTTTAGTCTTTAATAAAACAAACATTAAGGCACTAAGGCAGTCATGAGTTCTCTGAGGAAGGTCACACTCTGTATGTTTTGGGTATCTATTGGGCTGCAAGCTGTAAGGAAATTTAATTTAAGCTACATTTCTCTTGCCTTTGTTCTTCTCATCAGATGGATCTTGAGGACATCATGCTAAGTGAAAGAAATCAGATAAAGACAAATAGTGTATAATACTACTCATCTATGGAATCTAAAAAAGCCAAACTGGTAGAAACAGAAAGTAGAATAGTGGTTGCCAGGGGCTCGGGAGTGGGGGAGATAGGGAGATGCTGGAGATCTAAAATACAGTGTGGTGATTATAGTTAACATCTGTATTACATACTTGCAAGTTGCTAACAGGATAAATCTTAAATGTTCTCACCACAAAAAAAGAAATGGTAATTATGTGAGGCGATGTAGTTGTTAATGAATGCTACTATGGTAATCATTTTGCAGCATGTAATTGTATCTTTTTTTAATGTTTATTTATTTTTTTGAGACAGACAGAGCACACGCAGGGGAGGGTCAGGGAGACACAGAATCTGAAGCAGGCTCCAGACTCTGAGCTGTCAGCACAGAGCCCGATGCGGGGCTCGAACCCACAAACTGTGAGATCGTGACTTGAGCTGAAGTTGGATGCTTAACCGACTGAGCCACCCGGGTGCCCCAGCATGTAATTGTATCAAATCAACATAGTTGTAGGCTTTAAACTTACACAATGTTACATGTTAATTACATCTCAATAAAGCTGTAAAATGAAAGAAAAAAAAACCCCACTGGGACAGGAAAGTATGGATGCTCTAAATGCCTAGATTTGCTTCCAGAATAAGGGACTGACTTTTCAGCGGCTGAAAAACTACTGTGGCAGATAGCCCTCCGTTGCTAACACCTTACAAGGATTGCATCATTTAATGATAATGGTCTTGCTTAAGGTCATGCCCTATGGCAGATTATATTTTTCAAAAGTGGCCACAACAGTATCTTCCCTCCTACATGCTCTTGTTACAATATGATCTTGCCACTTGTCCCATCAGGAGGTAGCATCTATGTCCACTCCCCTTGAATTTGGGTGGACATTTATCTTCCTCAACCAATGGAGTGTGACTTCTGAAACTAGGTTATAAATGGCTTTATAGCTTCTGCCGTAATGCTTCTGCCTTTGCTCTTGGAATGCTTTTAGAAACATCTGCTCTATGAGGAGAAAGTCAGACCACATGGAGAGGCCATGCTCCAGCGAGCAGCCAGAGCTGAGGTTGAGCCACAGACATCATCAAACACCACACATGTGAGGAAGCCTTTGAGATGCCTCCAGCTCCAGCCACAACCTGACCCCAACTACAAGCCACCAAGCTGAGCCCAGTCAACACCCAAAACTATTAAGATAATAGTAACAAATGGCAGTTGTTGTTTTATGCCACTAAGTCTAGGGTTGTTCGTTATACTGCAGTAGAGAACTGTACCATGCCCCCTTTCAAAGGCAGCCCACATCCATTGACTAATGTGATATATAAAGTCGCTGAGGTTGGGGCCTGTTCTATCTCAATTCAGAACAATTCTGAAGGGTCATCCCAGCTTTGGACCTCCCTATAGGTCAGCTTATACTTCCCTTGCGACTATTATCATGGTTCAAGTTCTTTCTCTGCCCAATTTTACTTCCTTCCCTTGCAAACCAGAAATGTTAATCCCAGGAGCACTCCATAATAAGCCTTCTGCATGCTGGTCTCCATTTCTTATTCTACTTCCAAAAAAGCCACCTGGGTTAGTGTGTTCCCAGTATTATTTAACACAGGGGAAACTGTGTTGGTTTCACTTCTCACCATTACAGAGAAAACAATCCATTGATTGCTCACTGTTTTTCTTCTGGATCTCCAATAGTCAATTAAATGGAAACAGAGGGGGGAAAATATGGGAACTACATTTTTAAAAAATTTAGCATTGTACTGTGGATCTCATCTACTACCATGAAATGGGGGTACCTGCTCCTAGAGTTTGGGCAGAATTGGCCAGGCAGTTTCTCACATTTTCTAGAATTATTTCTTGCTAAGGAAAGAGCTTACCATTATCTAGAAGTAGGACAGGTTAAGTGCAGAATTAGACTAACAATACCATATCTGTTAGTCACTTTTGCATTGTTTAGAAGACATTTACAACTCAAAATCCTGGGATCTATGTAAGATTTGTACAGCATATAAGTGCCTACTAGTACATAATAGCCCTTGACAACATGGTTTTAAGGGGAAATATGATGCATGTGGGCAAACCTTTAGCTATGTGATAAAGAGATGACTGTCATGTCATCTCTGCTGTCAGGTAACTTATTGTCTAATGGATGACTTGTCTACAAGCTTGTCATCTCCACCCTAGGTACAGCCTTTTTCCAGCATTCCTCCCACGCTCACCTGAACAATTTCTGTGCTTCCTCATCCTCAGTGTTGAAAAGCTGTGGCACAGTGGCCTTCAAGAAAGATGATACCTTTAAGTATCTAAGGAAGCACACTTCCTTTCCCTGGAAAAGTATGCAGTCTTTAGAGAAATGGGTAACTTTTTACTTATTCTGGAAACAGAGCAACAATTGACACATAAATGATGTGCTTAAGTATTAAACAAGGGTATCTTAAACAGAGGCTTAGTCTGTAAGAAAATGGAAAGAATGTTCACCAGGTTGCTTTTTTCCATGAAGTGAGCACCAAAGGTGAGTGTGCTTCCTTTCTACAATCCCATGTATTTGTCTGCATGATCCAGTACTAAGACTTGGGGATATCCTACCAGCAGGGTGAAAGAAAGAAGAGGGAGTAGAGTTGGGGAAACTGGAGTCAAAGAATCAAGCCAGGGGGCCCCTGGGTGGCTCAGTTGGTTCAGCATCTGACTTCAGCTCAGGTCATGATCTCGAGGTTTGTGAGTTCAAGCCCCACATCAGGCTCTCTGCTGTCAGCACAGAGCCCACTTTGGATCCTCTGTCCCCCCCACCCTCATTCTCCTCCTCCTCTCTCTCTCTCTCTCTCTCTCTCTCTCTCTTTCTCTCTCTCTCCCTCTCAAAAATAAACATTAAAAAAAAAATAAGAATCAAGCCAGAGCATAGAAAAGCACTGAAGCAAAAGAGGCATCTATCAATGTCAATCTTGACAACCATCAAGAGTTATAGTAAGGGGTCAGTCAGCTCACTGTGTCTTTGACTCCCATATCCTAGAGAGTACAGGTAAGAAAGGAAACGACATACTCACCCTTGAAGAGGGTGAAAAAGAGAAGTTGCCCAAGTCTTAGGCATTATATAAGGCAAAAGGTGACAGAACTATTAAGGTGAAAAAAATGGACTCTGAAAAAGGCAAGACTCACAACGTCCCTCAGGGAGATTCTGAAGATAATTTAAGAGATAGACCATTTGTTCTTACTGTGTACACTCAGTTTTGTGGAACTAGCCCATACAAGGTGGTTTTCTTTTTCTCACTATTCTGATACCTTGATAGCTTCTCCAAGTAAGAGTTAACAAACTTAATGGTTTTGACTAGATAAACATATAGTGAGAAAACCAAGATTAGTATGTGATCTGTTCAATGATATTTTACAATATTACATAAAGTGATAACATATACTATTTTGAGCAAGATTTAAAGAAATAGAGGGGCGCCTGGGTGACTCAGTCAGTTAAACATCCAACTTTGACTCAGGTCATGATCTCACAGCTCAAGAGTTCAAGCCCCTCAGGCTCTGTGCTAACAGCTCAGAGCCTGGAGTCTGCTTCGGATTCTGGGTCTTTTCTCTCTGCTTCTCTCTCTCTCTCTCTCTCTCTCTCTCAAAATGGTAAACATTAAAGAAAAGAAAAATAAATAAATAAATAAATAAATAAATAAGTAGAAATATGTACATAGAATTAGTTATTTATTATGTTTTTTTTTAATAATTTTGGAACTGCACTGTCCAGTATGTTAGCCACTAGCCATTTGTGGCTATTTAAACTTATATTTAAATTAATAAAATCAACTCTAAATAAAAATAAAGCTCTTCAGTTATACTGTCACATTTCAAGTGCTCATTGTCTGTGTGTGACTGTTGGATAATGCAGATATTGAACATTTCCATCGTCATAAAAATGTTCTATGGACAGCACTGTCTTGAGTAAGAAGGAAGGCTTGATCTATTCACAGAACTTGAGATGTCACTTGGGTTGTCAGACAGCCAGTATGTACAGAACTTTCTTTTGCCTTGCCACTTGCAGACTTGTAATTTTAGAAGTTGAGTGGTTAAGATTACATATTATCTAATCCATCTTTCGTTATTCATCCATCCAACAAAATTACCAACAAAGTTAATTTCCTCTCATATTTTACTTTTTTTGGTTGGATTTTTTACCTTGTATCCTAGTTTTGTTTAATTTTTGTTTATGCCCAGGGGTAACTACTTTAAGCATCATGCAGAATTTTGCACTATATTGCATGGCTTCAATCCACAGAAGAAAGCTTACCACTCTGTACAGGCCCCCTGGGTCAATAACTTTATAAGTACCCTAAATTTGTATGAAATTCTGTGATTGCCTTTTGATAGTCAAATATTTGGTCTGTGGATTCCTTTTATTTAATTCCCACTGATGCTAACATATCAGTTACCAGAATAACCTCGTAACTCTCCTGCTAGGTTCTCAAAGATTCCTTAAAGGACGAGATTTTAAATTTTTAAAAATATATCTGACTTATTTAATAGAGCACTTTATAGGCAGACAAAGATCATAGAAGCATGGTAGGATAAATGACACATCAAGTATTTCAATTTTGCTCTTAGAAAAGAAAAGGTTTTTATTTTTATTTTTAGATGACTTTTAATTGAAGCTATTCTAAGCTTTGTTGAGTAGGTTGCTAAGTTTCCTCCTTTTGCAAACTGCCAGTTAAGAGTGTAAGCCAAGTTAAAAAAAAATGGAGAGGGGGGAGTGTAGAAATGAACATCATACCTTTTTTTAAAGAACTTGAGGAAAGAACTTGAGGGTTTTGTTTTACATGAGATAAGTATGCACATGTGTATTGTACGCACTTTGCAGCCACCTTGAGCCAAAGACAATACAAAATTGCTTGAGATCCAGGCTTCTTTTCTTATAGACCCAGTTTAATTTCTATTTAGCATTTTTCTCTTTATTATTATTATTATAGTTTATTGTTAAGTTGGTTTCCATAGAACACCCAGTGCTCTTCCCCACAAGTGCCCTCCTCCATGTCCATCACCCCCTTCTCCTTTCCCCCTCCCTCTTCAGCCCTCAGTTTGTATTCAGTATTCAAGAGTCATGTTTTGCCTCCCTCCCTCTCCCTAATTCTTATCCCCCCCTTCCCCTTCCCCTTCCCATTGTCCCCTCATCAAGTTTCTCCTGGTAGGCCTATGAGTGAAAACATATGGTATCTGTCCTTCTCCGCCTGACTTATTTCGCTTAGCATGACACCCTCGAGGTCCATCCACTTTGCTACAAATGGCCAGATTTCATTCTTTCTCATGGCCATGTAGCATTCCATTGTATAGATGAACCACATCTTCCTAATCCATTCATCAGTTGATGGACATTTAGGCTCTTTCCCTGATTTGGCTATTGTTGAAAGTGCTGCTATGAACATTGGGGTACATGTGCCCCTATGCATCAGCACTTCTGTATCCCTTGGGTAGATCCCCATCAGTGCTGGGTCATAGGGGAGTTCTATTGATAGATTTTTGAGGAACCTCCACACTATTTTCCACAGCAGCTATACTAGTTTACATTCCCACCAACAGTGTAGGAGGGTGCCCATTTCTGCACATCCTTGCCAGCATCTATAGTCTCTTGATTTGTTCATTTTAGCCACTCTGACTGGCATGAGGTGGTATCTCAGTGTGGTTTTGATTTGTATTTCCCTGATGATGAGTGACACTGAGCATGGTTTCATGTGCCTGTTGGCCATCTGGATGTCCTCTTTGGAGAAGTGTCTATTCATGTCCTCTGCCCATTTCTTCACTGGATTATTCGTTTTTCAGGTATGAAGTTTGGCGAGTTCCTTGTAGATTTTGGATACTAGCCCTTTATCCAATATGCAATGTGCAACTATCTTTTCCCATTGCGTCAGTTACCTACTAGTTTTCTTGATTGTTTCCTTTGCAGTGCAGAAGCTTTTTATCTTGATGAGGTCCCAATAGTCCATTTTTGCTCTTGATTCCCTTGCCTTTGGGGATGTGTCGGGTAGGAAGTTGATGCGATTGAGGTCAAGGAGCCTGTTTCCTGCTTTCTCCTCTAGGGTTTTAATGGTTTCGTGTCTCGCATTCAGGTCCTTCATCCATTTTGAGTTCATTTTTGTGTATGGTGTGAGAAAGTGGTCTAGTTTCATTCTTCTGCATGTTGCTGTCCAGTTCTCCCAACATCATCTGTTAAAGAGGCTGTCTTTTTTCCATTGGATCCTCTTTCCTGCTTTGTCAGATGTTAATTGGCCATACATTTGTGGATCCAGTTCTGGGTTCTCTATTCTATTCCATTGGTCTATGTGTCTGTTTTTGTGCCAATACCATACTGTCTTGTTGATGACAGCTTTGTAGTAGAGGCTAAAGTCTGGGATTGTGATGCCTCCCGTTTTGGTTTTCTTCTTCAATATTACCTTGGCTATTCGGGGTTTTTTGTGGTTCCATACGAATTTTAGGATAGTTTGTTCTAGCTTTGAGAAGAATGCTGGTGCAATTTTGATTTGGGATTGCATTGAATGTGTAGATTGCTTTGGGTAACAATGACATTTTAACAATGTTATTTTTCTGATTCATGAGCACGGAATGTTTTTCCATTTCTTTGTGTCTTCTTCAATTTCTTTCATAAGCTTTCTACAGTTTTCATCGTACAGGTCTTTTACATCTTTGGTTAGGTTTATTCCTAGGTATTTTATGGTTTTTCGTGCAATTGTGAATGGGATCAATTTCTTGATTTCTCTTTCTGTGGCTTCATTATTGGTGTATAAAAATGCGACAAATTTCTGTACAGTGATTTTGTACCCTGCGACTTTGCTGAATTCATGGATCAGTTCTAGTAGGCTTCT
>CM053560.1:86869337-86935404 GCA_028646485.1 Cryptoprocta ferox | reverse complement strand
GGTTTCTCTTGTTATGCCTTTGATTATTTTATTTCCCTCCTCAGTGATATTTGGGACTCTCCACCATGTGTACTTTGGCTTGTTTCTTGAGGTAGCCCTGAAAAGGAAAACAGACAGACAAACACACAGGGAACAAAAGCACACAAACACACAGACAAGTCAAATAAACAAGTAAACCAAAAGGGGAAAGAAAAAAAGAACAGAAAAGAAAAGAAAGGAAAGGAAAAGAAAAAAAAGAAGGTGGGGGGACAGCAACAACCAAAGACCAAGGACAGTCTGAGAGCATAAAACCTGCGGAGGGGGGAGTTAAGAATGAGATAAGGGAAAATATATCCAGAAGGCAAAAATTGACCTAATCATGGCAGTGCATAAATGTTGGTCTTTCCCAGACTCCAGGGGGGGAAAGGAGAAAAGAAGGAAAAAGGAAAATAGAAAAGAGAAAACAAGGGAAAAAATTTTTTTAAAAAGGAAAAAAAATTAAAAAAACAAAGGCAGCTCTCCAGCACGGATGGGCGTGGCTTGGTGTAGGTGTGTCAGGTCTCAGGGGCTGCGCTCCGAGGCCCCGCCTTAGTGGTTGTGGGGAGAAGAATGGCAGCGCCCCAAGCCCTTCTCAGACCATGCGTTGCAGCCACTTTTTTGAGTCCCATCTCCCCATGCCACAGGCAGGCCAAATTGCTTTTTTTTCCCTAAGCTCTGCCACGTTTCCAAATCCTAGTCCATGCACTTTAATGCTGCCACCCCAGATAAAACGTCCTCCCGCAGGCGGGTGGCTTTCTAGCCGGGATTGAGTAAGGGGACTGGGGAGCCAGCTTTTCCTGGCTCCGCCTGGAGTCAGCGAGCTACCGAGCCCAAGGGAGAACAAGTCCGCTGAGGGAGACGAATTTCTCTCCCCGTGCCCAGCGGGTATATATGGGATGTTTGTGTCTCTCCGTCCTGGGCCGAGGTCTCTCTCCTCTCCAGAGACCACTTTATGAGCATTTTCAGTCTCTCTTTCTCTTCCCCTTGGCTCTCCACCACTCTGCATGGCCACTCCATGCGTGGCCCTCCACAGCCCTGTGCTGCCTCTGAACACATGGCCCTCTGCGGGCCTGTGTCACCTTTCTGGGCTCTCCTGGCTCCGCTTTGGACCGGCGCTCCCTCCCCTCAGAGCCTCCAGTCCCAGTTCACACTCACTCAGGCATCTGTGCTGCTGTCATCTATGAGGACTCTGTGTGTACACCTTCCATTCTTGCAGATCAGAGTATCGTGGCTTTAGTCCTTCTCAGTTTGATAGTTGTGGGCGGGCAGAGATTACAGAGCTCCCTACTTCTCTGCCATCTTGCCACTCCCCCCTCCCCCACATTCTTGACTCTATTTAGCATTTTTCTTTAACTTTCTTTTAATAAAATACACAAGACACAAACCACAATTCAGGAAACTTGTTAGTAAACTAATGAAATAAATAGACTTTTGTGCCTTAGGTAATCAGGTTCCAGGGAATAGCTTGTATCAATTTTTTTAGGCACAATTGGGATTTTAGATTATAAAGGTGGCTCAGTGGGGAAAAAAAGGGGGGTGGGGGGAGCAGGAGGGATTTGCATACTGGAGAGTTAGTAAGAGTTAAGATTTTGGTTTTTTTTAAACTTACTATAAATATGGTAAAGCCCAATTTATATCAAATAACAGAAGAAAATTTCATTTTCAAATAGTTTAAATGATTTCAACCATTGGAGAAAAACTGGATATTCTTGCTGTACATGTTACTCGTCAATAAAAAAAATCAAGTGGAAAAGCTATAGCTTTTTGAAATGCTTAGAATTTAGTACTAAAAAGCAATGTCTCAATTAAATACAAAAACTGACTAATTTTGTGTTTACCTAACCCATTTCTCTTCCTTGAAGGTGGGGAGGCAAAGGAGCAAGTAAATGAAATCTACACTGTTACTTTGCATTCACCCCATAAAAATCACTGCCAGTTTATGGCTCCAAGTGATTCGGTGAGATACTCCAGGATTTCTGAATGTAGAAACCCTATCCTAGCTTATAGCCGAAGTCTTGTGTATTTAAGAACAAATAGATTGCCTCCTTTGGTAGTTCTCTCACATCCATTTGTTTCTATTTTGTTACTAATAATCCAGTTTGGTCCATCTCATGGGAGTAGGGTCTCTAGAATTTCTGTCTTTATAGGAGGGGCTTAGATATTCCATCTAGTTACAAACAAGGCGATATATTTGCAAAACAAACCCAAAATGTGTTTGTTTATTTGGAATAGCTTTGTGAGTGGAGGAGGGTTGATGGAAAGAATGGGGATGGCTAATTTCCCTCCAAACAACCCTTGAGCTGTCACTGTGCAAGGGCATAAACTATAAACGTTGTGGAATCAATAAATCAACAACTTGTTTATCCAGTCGTATCAGAGAGCAAACTGTTGCCCATAACTAAATTTTCCACATAACTACAGCCAACTGTCTAAAGCACCAAAATTTATTTTAACCATTTTAATGAAAAATTTCCTCAAAGATATATTATACTTCCCGGATTTCTTAAACAATATAGCAAAAATAATTCACTTTCTGACCAGGCTTCTCAAGATAAAATCTATGATTCAGCTCCACCGAAATCTCAGTAACAATGCTCGTTGAGTAGGCCAAGAACACTAAACACCTCCTGAATACCTCTCCTGTAACCGGCAATGGCACCTGTGAAGGCACCAAGCGCTCCCAACAGCAAAGGCAGGAAACAGTGTCGTCGGCGACCGAATCCTGCCTGCGTTGCTGGAGAAGCACCTCCAGTGAGACACAGCCCTGCGCTAAAGCCGAACCGGCTGCGAGATTTTCAGAGTCTTTGTGCCTGTTTTTTATTGTTCTGCCATCTTCCACTTGAAAAACTGCCCGTTGTCATCTCTCATTCCTACTGATTCCCGTAATTCAAACACCAGGTCTCTCTCACCTTTGTGTGTTCATGCCAAGTAAATGCTCTGGCAAGTTTGTAGAATGCTTTTCGTTAAATCTGTGTTAGTATTTCGGGTAACCTGTTCTCTCAATTTTCTAAACTACGCTATGAAACCACTGCTAATGCTGTATTAAATAATGAGACTTTCTAAAACCCCTGTTTTGTATGTAATACCAGGGTGAGACTCCAATGGTGGCACTGTCTCCCATAGAATAAGGCACATGGGGTGAGTAGTGACTTCTTAAAAAATCCCTGGATCCATGGTTGTGTTGTGGATGTTTGACACTCCTGTAAATCTAACGTTAAAATATTTGAAGTGTAAGCAAAGTTAAACAGTAAGCAGAAGAGACCTGTTCTAAGGTCAGTTTGGGCCACAGGCTAAGTTATTTTAAGAATTCAGTTTTTAGGATTAGGTATTAAATGAATTCTGGTATATAAAGGACAAGACTGTGGCCACTGTTTTTCTGCCTAGGCTCCTTTTATAACTTATACAATAACATTATGTGTAGAATGGATACTTTGGCCTTAAACCTGACAATCTCCTTAGGAATTCTAAATATACTCCAAGGAATATATCTAAGGGATGTGGTAGCTAGCACAGTCTCCTTGCAGCTTCATTCTAGGACAGTACTTTTGGCAGATAGAAGCAAAATTTGTCCCTGGGACATTCTTTTCCTGAGTTTTACACATGCCCAACTTCTCAAAGACAAGGTACTTCCTTTCTAGAAGGTTTAGTTTCTTCATCTATATTATAATCAAATTGGACCCTACAATTTCTAAGACCCCTTGTTTCACTAATACTCTGTTTCTACTTTATTATTTATTTTTATTTTTATTTTTATTTTGTGTGTGAGAGAGAGTGTGCAAGCAGGGGAGAGGGGCAGAGGGGGAGACAGAGAGAGAGAGAGAGAGAGAGAGAGTCTTAAGCCGGCTCCATGCTGAGCATGGAGCCCAAGGAGGGGCTCAATCCCATGACCCTGGGATTATGAGCTGAGCCAAAATCAAGAGTTGGACCCTCAACAAACTGAGCCACCCAGGTGCCCCAAATACTCTTGTGTTTCCAAAGGGAGGTCAAAGAACCCAGAGTCTGAACTGAGGTCTTTAGGATGCCTCCAAGTTTTAGTGTGTCATATCCCAACTGCAGCTGTTGTGAAGTCCTAGAACAGGACCATTTTATTTGTACCCAAATGGCTCCTTGTCCATTTAGTGGCTGGCCATGTAAACTCCATGTAGCATTACATGAGAAAACACAGTGTGAGGTCAATTCAGACAGTGGAATTGGAAAACATGTTGCCACAGTCATCCCCAAGGAATAATATATAACCACTCTTCATGTTTATAAACTGTAAGTACTCTAATTTTCTACAGTTGGAGAAAATTGATGACTTTATATATCCAACGAGGATAAAAATTAGGCTATTCATTAGCAGACATTAGCAGAAGTCTCCTAAACGCCATCACCACTGAATAGTGCAAGAAAATGCTGAGGTTTTAGTCTGTCCCAACATCATACAGCCCAGAACTCATTACACAGCACAAGTATACAACTCTGACCAAATTCTGTGGACAACAAGAATGACTTTATAAAGAATGTATACCTAGTTCATTTTAATGATGACATATGTTCAAAATTAATAATTTGTAAGAATAAAACATAGTTCTTTTTCTCAGTACCAGTAGTACATAATGAATGTTCAAGGAAGAAAATCCAATTAGGTCAGACTGACAAGCACTGTCTCCCTCATAAATACTTCATCGTGGGAACCATGCTCAAGAGCACAATATAACTTTGGGGAAGGATAAAATCTGTGAAATTCTAACAGGCAGTCTGAGAGAGAAATTAAATATTACCAGGAAATGGCAGCATACAAATTAAATTTCAGTAGCTCAAGACCATGTACACTTTGGGAAGAATACATTGTTAGCTGTGTTCATCATTCTACAAAAAGAATGATATTCAGCTTTGATTTTTACTTAGGAGATCTTAAGAGTTTCAATCACTAGATGTATCCAGAAGAGTTGGACAGATATTAAAAATTGCCTGGTATGTTCAGGTATTGCTTGTTTCAGGAGGATTGGTAAGCCTTTACTTCTAAAGCTGTTCAACTTAGGGGGCGCCTGGGTGGCTCAGTCGGTTGAGCATATGATTTTTGACTTTGGCTCAGGTCATGATCTCATGGCTTGTTGGCTCGAGCCCTACCTTGGGTTTTGCACTGGCAGTATGGAGCCTGCTTGGGATTCTCTCTCTCCTCTTTCTACCCCTCCCCACCTCTGTCTCTCCCAAAGTAAAGAAGTAAAAACTTTAAAGAAAAGAAAATTTAAAAAATAGGGGTGCCTGGGTGGCTCAGTCAGTTAAGCATCTGACTCTTAGTTTCATCTCAGGTCATGATCTCATGGTTTGTGAGTTTGAGCCCCACATTGGGCTCTGCAGCTGGCAGCGCAGAGCCTGCTTGGGATGCTCTCTCTCTCCCTCTCTCTGACCCTCCCCTGCTCATCTTCTCTTTCTTTCTCTCAAAATAAATAAATACACTTTAAAAAATTTTTAAAATAAAGCTGCTGGACTTCTTCATGGTCTTTGACAGGCAAAGGGGGAAAAAACTAAAGGTGAAAATCTGGCATAACTGGAAGGCTTCTTGCTTATGGAATGAACTGGACCACAGCCTCTTTTTTCAGAGCATCACACCTGTCCCAAGCTAAGCAAGAATATGGCTGTCTTTTCCCTGAACTCAAAGGAACTTGAGTTTGGAGAGACACAGGCCTCCCTTGCTGGGAGGTGGGGAGGGAGAGGGGGAAAACACAATTGGGGAAGAGGGAAGAAATTGATTATTTCATATAAGAAAACCCAGCAAAATTTTTGCATCAGGCAAAATCTTTTGCAAACATTAAAATAAGGACTACAAAACTTGGATGCATGGGGAAATTATGATAGTTGCATAAAGAAAGCAAGCATGCCATTATAATAATGATGTAAAATATACATTTGTATATGACTGATGGAAAGGCACATAGAATATAACAATAGTTTTATTTTTTGGAAAGTGGGATTATGGGGAAATTTTTCTTAGATTTTGATTACATTAATGCTGCTATAATATTCTTTGTACAGTAATATATTTTTTTACTTTTATTGAGATATAATTGACATATGGCATTGTGTAAGTTTCAAGTACACAGCATAATGATTTGACTTAAACTGTATTGAGAAATGATTACCACAGTAATATTTTTAAGTCTTGCTGAAACATTTGTCAAAATGAATAGATTTTGTGAAGTTTAGTTTTTCTCTGCTTTATTTAATGTGAGGCTTTCATTACTACCCTTTTAGATTTGAGGACACTAAGGTATCCCTCACGTTGTCATTCACTGAATAGTCAAAAATGTTACTTACACAGAATGAAATCTCAAAGCCAAAGTTTGAAAGTAACTTGGATCAGCCTAAGGAAGTTTTATTTTGGAATTTTACCATTTGGACTTGATTCATATCAAGAGAAAACTGTAGTTCACATGGACATTTATTCCATTAGTCTCATTTAGGAGGTCCCTGAAGACCAGGTAATTGGTACAGTGTGATCAAAACTCGTGAATGTAATTTCTGAAGACAATGTTGTGTTTCTGACCATAGGTTGCCAGAACAACCGGTTGAAAACAGGAAATTCCAGTTGATAAATTGGTTGTTCAATAATAGCTACTATTTGAATATAACCTACATCACTATGAAATGTCTCTCCCAGAGTAAAATGAACTGCACCTCAGAAGCACACTGAAAACAGAAACCCAGTCCAAAATGAGGCTCTGACCAGGAAGAGGCTTCCTGGGATGCCCTCTGCCAGGCAACAAACAGGACTGGGGTGGGGGAGGGTAGAGCTACTTTCATGTAAGTAAAGCCGCCAGTCACCCTTTTATTTTGTCAAGAATCTCACGCAGAATTCTAGAGATACGGTAAAGATCCCATCACAGTGCATGTTGGATATTCAATAAATGTTAAGTCTTTGTACTTCCACTCCATTTCCAACTATTGTCCCAGCCCCTTACCACCACCTCAAATACAGAGTCTTTGAGGATGTTTAGTTAACTTAAGCCCCCTACAGTGTCTGATATACTAATCAAAAAGCAGGCTAACTCAATAAGTTGGTACCACACTTTCCTGGGCCTAAGTGTTAAACTGTTAGGAGAAGTGCATTGTCACCCTTCTGCACAGGCATTGATTAGACCTGAGATAAATTAAGCGCTGGCCAACAGGTAGGACTCCCTGCCCCAGACTGTCATCTCTACCACCAGGCTTGGTGCCCCAAATATTTTGTTAGAAATTCCGATGTAAAAAAAAAAAAAAAAAAAAAAAGAAGGAAGGAAGGAAGGAAGGATGGATGGATATATAATATTATATGTCTACAATATTTTTCCATCTTTAGGCTGTAGGACACCTATTTTAAAATAGCCTTGAGTTCTATCATCTCCACCTTTAAAGCATATCTTGAAACTATCCAGTTTCCACTGTTATACCCTAGTCCAAGCACCGCTACCACCTTTCACCTCAGCTATGGAAAGAGCCTCCTTAAGAGCCTCCCTTTTTCTCCACTTTCCACAAGCCATTCATGGGATAGTTCAAGTAAGTCCCTTAACAGCTGCCTCTTGCACTTTGCCATAGGCTGAGAAGCCCCTTAGAAGATCCAGCCCCGCCTATCTCTGATTTCATCTCCTACCTCTCTGCCCTCACTCACTCTGCTTCAGCTACACTCCCCTTTCTGCTACTCAGAGGTTATGGCCAGCTCCATTTCTTCTGATACTCAGGCCTTCTCTAGCTAATGTTGTGCACCCCCAAACACATTCCCAGCCACTCTCTTCTCATACATTATTTTACTGCCCTTATAGTACTTACCACTATTTAATCAGTTTATTTGCATATTATGTCCCCCTTTAAGCAGGGGACTTAGTTGAGTATACCTTGACTTATCTGTGGTGAATGGCTTATGGAAAGTGTACATGCCCTAGAATATGAGCCATATGAGAGTGTAAACCTTGTATATCTCATTCACTGCTCAGTCTCCAGGGTTCAGAAGAGTGCCTGGCACACAACAGGTGCTCAAAAAGTAATTGTTGAATGAGTAATGGTATCACCCAATTAGGTGGCTCTTTATTGGTTTTCAAATTGACCTTTATGACTTACTTGACACTCCTCCTTCTTAAAGAGCTTCTCTCCTTCGGTATGTGATACAATTCCTGGCTCCTCCCCTCCTTCTACTACTAATCCCTAAAATCTCTCTTCCTCAAGGTTATTTATTTTCCATTCTTTTCTCCATTCTCCTTCAGGGTCTCATTCATTCTCATTTTTTCAACCATCACCTCTGAAGAGAGTCTTCATTTTCATATCTGCTCCCATTGATCTCTATCTGCATTTATTGAGAATTTCTAATTGAAATTAAAATATTATTAAATATTATTAAAATATCCTCTCATCCCCTGTAGTACATCCTCCAAAATGACAGACTTCCCCATCTCTAAAATGATTCCATCATTATCTGAGCCATATTTGATCCCTCTCCTTCCCTATCTCTCATCCAGCCCCCATATCCAATTAACAAGCAAATTCTCCTTCATTCTTTTACAGAATCTCAAATTCCATCCCACACCTCTCTATGCCTTTTGCCCTTGCCTTAGTAATGAAAATTAAATAGGCTGATATTAAATCTGAAATTAAATAGGCTCATATTGGGGCACCTGGGTGGCTCAGTTGGTTAAGCGTCCAACTTCGGCTCAGGTCATGATCTCATAGTCAGTGAGTTTGAGCCCCACATCAGGCTCTGTGCTGACAGCTCAGAGCCTGGAGCCTGCTTCAGATTCCGTGTCTCCCTCTCTCTCTCTCTGCCCCTCTCCTGCTTACCCTCTGTCTCTCTCTCTCAGAAATAAATAAACATTTAAAAAAATTATAAATAAATAAATAAATAAAATAATAAAAAATAAATAGGCTCATATTCTATTTCATGGAAAATCAGAACAGGATGAAAGCCACAAGACCATCTAACTCAACCCCCATCCCTTACAGACAAGGAAAAGGAGGGCCAGCCTGGCTAACTACCTTGGCTACCATGTCTTAGATGGTAAGTGCGGACCACAGTGCCAGAACCAGAGCTCAGTCTCCAGGATGGCACTCCCTCTCCAATCTTTGGGAAATGGCCCATCAGTGCCAGCCACGGAGAGAGGAAGAGCTAAGAGCGTCCTGCAATAAGTGTCAAGAGAGAAGATGAGTAAAGGATACCAAAGACACACACTTTGTTGACTTCCCAATTTTGCTTCATGGTGCCCAGAAGAGGGCTGTATCTTGAATGAGTCTTTGAAGCCAAGACTGAGTATTCATCCTGTGCACATGCAGATGCTGGTCTGCCTCCTGGGGATGCCAGATGCTATCAAAGCACAGTGATTTCCACCCACACAGTACAAATGAACTTTTCATCAAATCATAAGTTCAGGAACCATATGCCATTGTGACATTAAACAGTGAAGTCAGGCTCATCTCTTTCTTGAAGGAAAATCTTATTCTAAAACCTAGATATAATTAAGGGGGAAATAAACTTGGAATGTATCAATAAATAGTCTTCTCTAAAACCTATTTCAGAGACTTTTGGTCATTTTAGGTAATATAATCACCCAGAACCTCTCAAACTCCATGCTTGGGAGGATGGAGTATGTTCTGCTATCAACACTGCTTCCCTCTACAGTCAGTGATGCTAAGAAGCCTGCTTAAACGGGCTCTGTGAGCAAGCCAGACAACTTCGCACTCCTAGCATTGCTGAGAAAGCAGTCTTGAGTGCACAGAAAACCAGGTGGTCTGTTCCCTGATTCTAAGACCTTGATTTTCCAATTATAAGTGATTGAAGATAATTCCTGAGTAGTTTAGAGCTTCACAGGAAAGAAGCTTTTATTCAAGTTCATCATGAGAATCTTTCTTGTGAAGCCATTCATCTTTTTCCTTCTGGTTACCTCAACTGAGATACAGTATTCAGGAAGTTAAGGTCATACAGTTAAGTACCTATGTGGTCCTGCCTCCAGAGACCAAATCCACTGGACTGCTCCTAACGTTCTCACACCAGATAAATAAGATTAAAATGAGCATCAAGGACAGCCTTGAAAGAGACTATAAATATGCAGAGAAAGACAGAGGTCATATTGAAGAGTGCTTCAGGAGGAGTGGGGGCCATTCAAGGACGAGTGATCTTGGTGATCACAGAGGTTTAAGAGCTCCTAGTTTATCAGTAGGCTAAGGTCTTCTCTTAACATTAGCCAAGAGCTGCCTCTTAGAGTCATTTACCAAATGCTGTTTCAGAAGGGAAGTGACTGCTTTGTCAGGCACGAATATGGATTTAAGACCAGGGTTAAGAACACAACCATAGGCTGTACCAGAAACAGATGTGACAAGAGCCCCTGGCTTTTTTTTTTAATGTTTTTATTCATTTTTGAGAGACAGAGAGCTAATGGGGGAGGGGCAGAGAAAGAGAGGGAGACACAGAATCCGAAGCAGGCTCCAGGCTCTGAGCGGTCAGCACAGAGCCTGACGCAGGGCTCAAACCCACCAACTGTGAGATCATAACCTGAGCCGAAGTCGGACACTTAATCAACTGAGCCATCCAGGTGCCCCAAGCCCCGGGCTTTTTAACAGCACACTGACACCTTCTACTTACATCTTTCTTCCCTATAATAACTAAGGCAACCAACATATACTGCCAGTCACCTCCAAGAGCCTTTAGGAAGTCAAGAAACCTGAGATTCTCGGTATACATAGAAATGAAGAAATGCTTAAATAGGTTTAAAAATGTCGATACATTTTAAATATTTACTAACAAATTGCTGCTTTTAATGTACATACACATGCACATATGCACACACATACACAAACACCACAAAAAAAGGTAACTACAGAATTTAAGAAACTGTTAAGTCTGAGTGCACTGTAGGTGGTGTAGTTCAGATAACAGGACACAAGTTGAATGTGGTCTAATGGGTCCTGCCTTCTTTCTGCCTTCTGTCTTCTCAGTGTAAATCTGGACATAATATTCATGTCCACATTTGAGACCCTTCATGAATGGGAAGCCCAGGTGAGATGCCCCTCTTGGTCTCCCCCGTGATGGGTATTGTCCTACTCTCCCAAATGTTCCTAATTACAAATCTTTCCTTAACCATAAGTCAATCACACCACCTGCTCCAACTTACCGTGATATCATAAAAGAAGCAAAAAGACAATTTGCAAGGAATCAAAAGGATTTTAGAATGTAAGTTGATGCCAACCTATTGTTAAATGTAAAATCATAAACTCTGTGAGCTGGAAGTAATCCTAGAAATCATCTGTGTTAAACTCCTTATTTTACCGGTGAGGAGAGTCACTTCTGAGTGTCTTAATAGACTTGGAGATTCTTTTCTGGTAAGTGTCAAAAATGTACTTTAAAGCTGTGGAGCTGTGGCAAGTATCAGGGTGTTGAAGGAAGGAAGGAAGCTTTGCTGTGCTGTGGTTGGAGGGATGCACCCCAGCATAGAGAGACCAGGAGAGAGCTCCAGGGAACAGAGACTGGAGTACTGTTTGTTTACAAAGATGAGCCCTGGGAGAACAGAAAGGTTGTTTGCAGGATGAGTTCCCTGGAGCAGGGGCGGCAGTTGGGGCAGTATTGAGGAAAGCACTATCAAATACAGCGAAGAGAGAGAAATGGAAGAGCAGCCAGGTAGGTCTTACTCAGTGGGCAGGACAAAAGTTTGAGCCTCTGCTTTCCAAGGGTCCCCATTTCCCTTCCACCTCCCCCAGGCTCGCAACCCCCAGCACACATGAACACGCACACACACAGCCCTTAGATTTCCTGTGCTCAGCGGGAAGAAGGGACACGGACACTCTGTAAGAGGGCCCCCGCTGAAGCAGCAAGAAGGAGCCCAGATCATACTCAGGTGTCGTGGGTTATGCGTTTGGTATGTATATATAGGAGGGGATGGGCTGGGGGTGTCCTCACACCAAGCAGTGCATAGGGAGGGAGTGCTGAGGAACTGGTCTCTGAAGGACTTTTACTCACATGTAGAAGTCAGCAAGTTGTTGATTTAGTCTTTCCCAATTAGAAATGCCTGCTTTATTTTAAAATTTAACTGAAGTTTTTGATTTTATAGAGAGAAGCACAGAATTAATGAAGAAATAAAACTCCTAAGACAGCGGCAGGAAAGAATTGACAAGGAGCTTGATAGGTTTTTTCCTTACTCAACTTTGTAGTGCTTAAAAACATTTTAATTTAACAAATGTGTTACATAAAACTACAGTGGGTTTATTATGTAAAAATACATCAACTCGGGTATCTGCAAAGCGATTGTCTACTTAACAGCCCATCTGGAATAACACTTTAAGTTTGTCTACAGAGTCAATGACTGTGTTAATTAATTGCTAAACATCGTCTTCATCCCTTTTACTCTTCCACCTATGGGGCTTAAGCTCAAGGCCTTTTAAAAATAAACCCATAAACATCCCTACCCTCAGGAAGATGTAAACTAGAAAAACAAACTATTGAGCTGGTCTCTCTTGGGCTAGTTCTTCGTTCCCCTTCTGCCCCTACACATACAAACATTTTGGGGGGCACATTTATTTTATGAATTAGAGTATAAAAAGGGAAACTATAAAATATTGAGACCAACCGACTTTTAGCATACCCACGTGCAGAAGAATCAAGTGACAGATGAGTGCAGCCCTGCAGACAAGCCACAGCTGTGTGCCATTCATCTTCTAATTACTATCTGGGAACTTAAAATGCTAGTCTCTTATATAGAGCTGTCGAATCACTGTGTCCTACGCCTGAAACTAATGTAACATTGTAGGTACGCTATACTTAAATTAAAAAAAAAAACAACCATCTTCGCCTGAGGGGTGCAAGGGTGGCTCAATTGGTTGTGCATCTGACTTCAGCTCAGGTCACCATCTCACTGCTCCTGAGTTTGAGCCCCAGGTAAGGCTCTGTGCTGACAGCTCAGAGCCTGGAGCCTGCTTCAGATTCTGTGTCTCCCTCTCTCTCTTCTCCTCCCCCCTCACATATTCTCTCTCTCTCTCTCTCTCTCTCTCTCTCTCTCAAATATTAAAAAAGAAAGAAAAAACTAGTTTTGGGGCACTTGGCTGGGTGTCGATGGAGCATGCAACTCTTGATCTCAGCATTGTGGGTTTGAACCCCACGTTGGGTATAGAGATTACTTAAAATCTTTAAAAAAAAATAAAGTTAAAAAGCTAGTTAGTTTCCCAGTCACATAAGAAAATCCAGTCCATTACTTTAGAATCTTATCTCACGTTTCACCAAAAATCTTATCACCCAAGTATCCCCTTCACGATACCTAAATTATAAGATCTGATTCCAGATGACTTTTACAAGTTCCTCAAAATCAAATCTGTATGGGATGGGATTTCTCATCACTGAGAATATACAGAAGAATGTAGAACAGTCAAAGCAATTTGCAAGAAGCACTCAGATATGTTTTATGTAATGGGACATTGTTGAAGAAATTAAAGGGGAAATATTCAGTTGTGTATATAAATCTCATGTGCCTGTTAAATCTCTAGGCACAGCATACGAGGCTATATGTAACCTTCGACAAAGATACTCATGGAGACGAAAGGAAAGGCAAGCAGAAAAATGGAGATTAGGTAGTGGGGACAATTGCAAAATTGTGAGTGTTCTAAAAAAACACTGAATTGTACTTTAAAATGGTGAATTTTATGGTATGACACATATATCAATAAAAGTGTTATTTTTAAAAAAGGAATAGGGCACTGTAAATTAAAAGGGTGAGCTGGAAGATGGCTTGATTTTAACAAAGTAAAATGAACCAGAGTCTGAGTATGACTCCCACCTCAAGGAGATTCTAAGGGTGTTAACGAGAAAGGGCAGCAGGGATATTTTGGAGTATGTTTAATAGGACAATGAGGGGCGCCTGGGTGGCTCTGTCGGTTAAGTGTCCGACTTTGGCTCAGGTCATGATCTCACAGCTTGTGGGTTCGAGCTCCGCATCAAGCTCTGTGCTAACAGCTTAGAGCTTGGGGCCTGTTTCACATTCTGTGTCGCCCTCTCTCTGCCCCTCCCCCCTCCAACAATAAAAAAAAATCTAAAAAAAAAACCCAAAAAAACATAGGATGATGAGAAAAAAGACCCAAACTGTGAGAGCAGATTTGAGGAAAGCAGGAGAGAACAGTCCCAGAGGGTAATAATAAGTGAAGAGAAATGCCAGTTGAGGAGATAAAATGGACAGAGATAAAGCAGAGAATACATGAGGAGGCATTTGTTGGTCACAGGGCTCTAATGCAAAAGACCCTAAGAGCTACACTAAGTGCTAAAGAAACCTAGAGGCAGCCTTGCAGGGGGTGGGCTAATCCAAACTTTATGCTTTAGCAGAGCATATTGGAATTTTCAGAAATGTGTACTTCCTACAAATTCCATGGAGGAAAAAATCATTTTAAATGTCTCCCTTGAAAATTCTGTGAAATTAATAGCCATATATCCCTTTTCATTTTCCATTCTGTCTGCTGTGTTTTTCTTGCCAACATTTCTCCCTGGCCCCAAGTTCTTACCCATCCTGGCCTAGCCTAGCTCTGCCTCTTGCCTCATCCATAGATGTCTGGGAAGTTTTCTGCTGCCTCCTGAATTCAGCTATTCAACTCCTTCATAAGTATTTCTTAAATGAGTACTTGGTGACAAAAATCATGATAGATTCTTGGGTTCCTGCCTCCATGAGCTTCCAGTCTACTGAGCACCCTCACGCTTTAGCCTTTTCTGTCTCTCTTTCCCCCCAGCTCTCTCCCTGCCAGTCCCTTTTACTCTTCCCTCCCCACAGACGCCCTTTAAAGTCTGCACTGGAGACAGGCGAGTGGAATCAGTTCAGCAAACACTGTGTAAACCATCTCACTGAAGAGAATGCTTCTCTCCCAGGGTGCAGTGGCACACAGCGGTTGAATTGAAGGCTCGAGTCACACTGCTTGGGTTCAAATCCTGCATGACTTGCTAGCTAGAGGACTGGGGGCAGGCTACTTAACCTGTCTGAGCCTTTTCCTTCATTTATAATACTGGGTGATAGTAGTGCCTACTTCATAAGACTGTAATTGAATGAATATATGTAAAGTGCCAGCAAATGCCCAGCATATTAAATTTTGTGTGAATGTTGCTGTTAGTTGGTGTCAATATAAAACAATTAGTTTGGCTACTGATTTTTAAAAAAATTTTTTATTAGACTCCAGGTGAAGGCTACCAGGAAACCCTACGAAGCTAAGAATGACTTTGACAAGTTCCTGCATAAACTGGTATGTTTCCTTTTGAAAATGGTTGAGAATTCTCTCTCTAGCTTGTCTTAATTGGACTGGACAATTCGATAAGCACTATATGGTTTCACATCCAAGTTACAGTGAGTGGCAAGGTAGAATATGCTATTGTAATGTAATCATCCGCATGCCCATTTAAGATCATCTCTGCTTTACATATTAGTGACAACCTCATGCCCACTTATCTTCATCCCTTGGTTCTGACCACGGGCAGTTCAGGCAACTGAAAACCTCCAAATGCAGTCAAAAGTTCAAACTAATAGAAAAGTATCAGTGTCTGAAGTCATATTTTATTTTCCATTCATAATTCAACAAAAATATATTGGATTCCAATGAATGTGTTAGATGAGTGGCCCCTGCCCTCAACATAAGACAGAAATTATAAGGTTCTAAACAGGATTCAAGTGTGAGAAAGAAAGAAAATAAAGGAGCCTGCTCTATCTTGCCAGTTTTCTTTGTCCCCTCCTTAAATTATGGGCAGTTCTGTTAAATCTGAAGGTTTTTCTTCCTCCTTCTAGCAGGCAAGGACATGTAGAGAAAGGGGTGCAATAAATCTAAAGGTTGAGCCAGCTGAGGTCAGGAATAAGAGAGAGCTTTTTATTTTTAGCATGTCTTCAAGAACAATCCTCATTGGCCACTAGTGTAACATCAAAAACAGAGAACAGATCATTAAATCAAATTCCTCTATGAGCCAGAAAGGTGAGAGAAGGGAGTAAAACACCTGCATATTTAATATTAAACAAATAAGACTATTCTTTACTTCCACAAAAAATAATCTTTCTCCCATTTTTCTTGGTCTCCGCTAACTACTACAGCTAGAGACATGGGTACAGAGAATTATTTAGTGTAAGAAGGCCACAGTGCCAGTGTGCTGGTGATGGACAGGTGACCTCAGCTGGATATGGTACATGGACTGAGTATCAGGGAAACTACAAGTTGCAGAAACTGTAGCACACGGAAGAGTCCAACATCATCTAAACCAAGCAGCTATACCTCAGCTCAAGTTCACTGTCCGCCCCCCACCCCCAGGAATGGAGGACAGGGGATAATCAGATCTTCCACCATCCGTAATCCAGATTCTCCTATAAACCTTCTGATGAGAATCCCAAGTTTTTAAAATACTTGGGAGCCAAACCAAATGTATCTGCAGACCAAATGTGGCCTATGGGCTACTGGTTGACAATTCCTTGTCTAAATGCTGGACTTAGAGCTCTTCAAAAGCTATCTCCACCCAGTGTAGCCTGTCTTATCTTCCACTGTATCCCAGGCCAAACAAACTGAGGCTTCCAAACACACCATGTTTATTCACCCATACTCATGCATTCACTCATCTGCAGTGCCTACGCCCCAGCTTTCAAATTCGATTCCTTCTTTAGGGCACTGCTCAAATTCCATCTTTTTCATAAAGCTGTTTTTCCAGTTGCCCTAGCCCCATCCTCTCCAGTAAAGTTTGAAATCTCTCATAATTTCTAGAATGACACTCAGTGATGGTTTGATTGAAAACTAGTTCTTTTCTTCAAGCCAGACATGAAGATAAGTACGGAGTAGATCCCTGGCTTAGAACAACTGTGTCCTCCAAAGCAGAGGGCACAATGGAAGTTTTTAGTCATCTATTGCACGAAGGAATCTCATGGTGAAAATTTTAAATAGAATAGCAAAGCAATGGAAAGTACCACTTTTTTTATACAGTAATCCAGGTATCGCTAAGTAATTATGTACCAACCACAGATCTTCTGTGGAAAATGGAAAGGTATTAAAAAACCAAAGAATTCTAATTTAAAATCAATTCAGGTTTTGGATTATTGGGTGTGAAAAAACTCAAAATTCATTCAACAAATTTCACTTAAGCTTTCTCAAGTGTTTACCTTTCTTTAAAAAATGAAAATGCACCTGAAGTTTATTTTAGAATAGAATAATGGATTTCTGAGTCCTTTAAAGATGACTGTTGTCCTTTGAGAAATATTAAAACCAGCTTTGCCTCAGCCTCTCCAAAACTGAGATCCAAGATGATGATGTCAAGTCTTTAAGTTGCACATTAATGAGCAAAACAATCATAAAATAATACAAAATTGTGATAATTTTCTGGATAATTCATGCCATTAGACTGCTGCTGTCTCAATTATCTGATTATAGCAGCAAAATACTTTTTGGATTAAATCTTCATATAATTCAGGAAGACTTTCTTGTAAGAAAGCCATTCACTTATCATCACCACATGGCTAAACATTTCTGCCCACTTTTAGGGGCACCTGAATGGCTCAGTCAGTTAAGCATCCGACTTCAGCTCATGATCTTGCAGTTCATGAGTTTGAGCCCCATGTCAGGCTCAGTGCTGACAGCTCAGAGCCTGGAATCTGCTTTGGATTCAGTGTCTCTTTCTCTCTCTGCCTCTTCCTCTCTCTTTCAAAAATAAATAAAGGTAAAAAAAAAATGTAAACATTTCTGCCCGCTTTTGATGAACACAAAAGGACTCACCAACACCTCCACCCAACCCCAGAGCCCACTATTACCCACATACTTGCACACCTGTCCTATACTGGTCCACACATACAAATGAGGCCTGCTAGACACACCGCAAAGGGTTGTGAGGCATGGGTGGGGTTTCCCAGAACAGTATGCATGCCCTGTGGACCACAGGGGCATTTGAGAAAAGGTAGCATAGAGTGGGAAGAAAGTAAATTTTATGAACAAATTGAATTAATCTGAATTATCATCTGGAAAACGATTTTAGGGTGAATAGAGGTAAGACATAAAGTATCTTTTATCTAAGTTTCTTTCTTAAGTGACAGAGACAGCTGAGGCCTGAAAGAATTGAAAGCGATTGTTTATGTGATATCACATAGCTTTTAAGAAGTAAATGAGCCTAAATCCATCTTTCTTTGAAAAAAAAAACAACAATTCTTCTCATCTGGATAATTGGTGTAACCTCACATTCAAGTATCTAGGAAAATTTGTGAGTCTTTAATAATGTATTATTTTAATAGCATTCTGAAGCTCAAACTGAGAGAGAGTTTCTGGCATCCCTCTCATCATCATCATCATCAACAGAAGACTACACCTGGGAAGAAGAAGAGTGTCAAGAGAAACCAGAAACGGACTATATTTAAGAATATGTCATACAATTCAGTTGTATCCATTTAATTGTAGCAGTATGTTTAATTCAAGTCTAATCCACGAGGTCAGTGTTGAACATCTTTTACAAATTCATCTTTAAAAACCTTGAAATCAATAAATGTCAGTAAATCATCCTTAAGAGATCTGACCAAGCATAATTTTGGCTCTTATTGGTAGAAAACATAGTTTAAGATGGAAAAATAATCATTATGAAGCATAGAGAGCTTTCAACCGTTTCTTTGGAAATACATCTTGATAATAGCAACCGTTCATCATAATACAAAACAGAAAGAGGATTAATTTACTGTGGCATAAGAAGTTCTGCCAGTTCCTAAATGCCCTAAATAGTTTCTCTAAGATTTTTTACATTGTTTAGGCCTCAAGGAAAACCAAAGCCCCACCCCCAGGTTTGGTAGCAAACAAACTCTGCTTCTCGAATGTTAACTTGCGGTCGCTCCTCTGGTAATAAGCTTCGTGCACATTTGCTAGGAAGCTGGACAGCTTGTCTGCAGGTACAATTGATACTGTGCAGCCTCCCCATCCTGCTCCAGTGAGTCGTGATCCTTGAGCCCCAAACTTCCTAAAACAATAAGAAAAAAAAATTAGAACCTGTAAAAGAAACTAAGAGTGGTTTGCCTGGTGCTTCTAGAACACACAGCCTACAAAGAGACTATGTGTGGATTTGGGGGGGCGCGGGTTAGTTAAGTGTTGCCAAACATTTTAGGACATGAAGGAATGTATACTGTTTCAGAAGGTGATTTGAAATGTAATTCTATCTAAAACTAGCCCATGGCACCCTCCTACACTGTTGGTGGGAATGTAAACTGGTGCAGCCGCTCTGGAAAACAGTGTAGAGGTTCCTCAGACAACTATCAATAAAACTCCCCTATGACCCAGCAATAGCACTGCTGGGGATTTACCCAAGGGATACAGAAGTGCTGATGCATAGGGGCACATGTACCCCAATGTTCGTAGCGGCATTTTCAACAATAGCCAAATCATGGAAAGAGACTAAACGTCCATCAACTGATGAATGGATCAGGAAGATGTGGTTTATCTATCCAATGGAATACTACATGGCCATGAGAAAGAATGAAATCTGGCCATTCGTAGCAACATGGATGGACCTCGAGGGTGTCATGCTAAGCGAAATAAGTCAGGCGGAGAAGGAGAGATACCATATGTTTTCACTCATAGGTCTACCAGGAGAAACCTAACAGAGGACCATGGGGAGGGGAAGGAGGAAAAAGAGTTAGGGAGAGGGAGGGAGACAAAACATGAGAGACTCTTGAACACTGAAAACAAACTGAGGGCGGAAGGGGGAGAGGGAAAGGGGAAGAGGGGTGATGGTCATGGTGGAGGTCACTTGTGGGGAAGAGCACTGGGTGTTATATGGAAACCAACCTGACAATAAACTATAAAGTTAAAAAAAAAATAAAACTAGCCCATGGTTTTTGTCTCTAGATAGTAAAAGTTAGCATTATTCCTGTTTGCTGAGAGCTGGCAATAACCCACCATAAAGTCTTGATTCCATAGTCACCAATTGAAGAGTTGTATATGGCAAGATCAAGAGGAGAGTAAAAGGAAGCAGACAGGAAACATGATCAACATTATGAATCAGAAGGTGGACCCAAATGAGGTCAAATCAAAATATAAATTGCAAGTCTTATACAAGTGAGGGCTTTCTCTGATAGAGAGAATTTAAGGTGTGTTCTTAAGGCTTGGCTGTTCCCCATAAAAGAATCAGTCCCCTAGAACAGACAGTCTGGGTTTGCGCTGAATAAATTTATCAAGAAGGAACATGTTATTAAACTCTAGATCAGTCTGTCTGTTTAATCTCTAATGGGAAGCTATGCAGACGTTTCCACAAAAATGGAAGGTGGCCTCTACAAGTCCATACGTGTCTTCCTTGTACCTTTGGAAGCTGGTCTGACAGCTGAACTCAGAATTTACCATCAGCCAAAATGTGTGATCCGGATGGAAACCGCTATCTAAACCACCACACAAAAAGAGGTTATTTTAGTCACCATCACCCAGGCACAGTTTCCAACCAAAGATTTATACCCAAGTGAAAAGCCCTACACAAAGAACAAGGGTCCCTCATCTTTAAAAGATGTAATTTATCCTGATAATAAAGGTTAACATGTACTTCCAATTCTTGCTAATAAAATTTATTCCAAATTCATAGCAGATTAAAAACTCCATTATCAATTTAGCACAATTTTGTCTCTCTTTTTTTTTTTCATCTAAATGAGCTACTCTACTTCCTGGAAAATATTAATAGAATATTAAGCCTCCTCTAGGACATCAGATTTATTGCACACCAGCAATTCATTTCCTCCTCAATGATTTTCTCAACTGGTTCCTTTTCATCATCTGTTTTATTCATTAAAATATGTTTTTCTAATGAAAATAGATGTTTAAGGAAGAAAACAAAATGCTTGCAGATAAAGATTACTCATCTCCCACTGTCCCTCAGACATTCAGCTTAGAGCCCAGCAGCTACACAGAGCCCAAATTCCTATCATCTAGGCTGAAAGGGTCTCTGACTATGGGATTCTAGGATAATTCTGAGTTCCTAGGCTGGCAAAGGGTCATTCTGCAATCACAAAGAAAAAAAAAAGTTGTGATATGCAGTCACATCAAACTATCTCTACCCATGGAAGATATTGAAAAACCCAAGTTGTCACTGAAGCATTTCTGGGACACAGAAGCCAACCGTGGCCTGGTCTAGACAACAGGGCACCTCTTCTGTGATTCTCTAAGATCCAGACTATGCCATTGTGCTGCACGTAAATCACCCAGGTGTTTCATGGTCTTCAGTGGACTTCCAGATGTGTTTTCTTACATCTTTTCATCTGAAAAGTTTGAGAGCTGATGTTTCAAAACTGAACTTAAAGCAATGAGTGTTGTTTCTATGGTTACAAAACCAATAGGAATTGTGCCAAAGGGTGCATTTTCCTCAGTTTCCTGCCACTTTCCAGAAAGCAGAAACTAGAAGCCTTTCTAGGTAAATATATTCACTCTTAAGTCCCCAGAGCTGCTCTGTCACCACCCTGCCTGCCGCAGATGAAAATGGACTGGGTTGCATCAGCCACATGATCTGAAGTCATCAGGGCTCAAATTTCCCAAACAGAGAATGATAAATGCTATTATAAATAGCCTTCTGCCCCTGAGTCAATGGCACTTGTGATCACAAATCAGGGGGCCACCCGAATAGCTGGTCAGCAGTCTACCCAACTATATATACTCACAGAGGCAGAGAGGTCACGTCTGCAGTGTTCTAAACTGGTGTTTAATATGCCCTTTGGCATATGCCATAGAAATTCAGGGAAAAATCTAAAAGTTAGGAGACAATATTAGCTTTATATTAGGAAAGAAAAAGTGGGTGAGCCTTGTTTTTCCTAAGAGAATACCAAGACATTAAAAATACAGATCCTGAGCTACTGCACATCAGAGAAGCAATACAAGAGTTATGAACACCAAAACCCTAGACTCCCCCAAATACCACTTCTTCGTGCTGACTAGATTGGGGAATAATGTGGAAGCGTTGGTCAAAACAACCAAAGCAGTCTTTGCCTTTATTAGCATGATCTATGAAATAAAGGCTAGAGGAGTGATGCAGATTATACAGAATGCTCCTTTGATCCTTTTATCACTGAGAAGTATATTTATATAACTAACTTTCCAGGCACCCAATATAGCCTGGCTAAAATGTCCTCCTTTAAATAAGCTGATTGGACCATAAAGCACTTGTTAAGATACAAGGCACAGAAAAATGTGGGCAGGGAGGAGTGGAGGGTGATCCAGTAAACCCAACCTTGCTACAAATTACAGGGAAGGAAAGAAGGAAGAGATTGCGTCTCGTATTTCAATTCAATTTTATTTATTTCAAAATATTTGTCTATTTTAGAAATGGGTATTAAATTAGTTATTTCAGAATATTTTGAACTTAGGGAGAGGTTATATCTCTCCAGTCCCAGCCCAGCACAATTCTAGACATTTGGTAGGTTCTAATAAATTGCTGTTGGGCTATTACATTTGTTTTAAAATATCAAAATATATACCCAGTCTATTTTTTATTCAATCAAAATGTTTAGAAAACTTCAGTTATGTGAAACAGAGTACAATAATGAAGAGATAATGTACACCTAATTATAAAATGTCTCTTTTGAATGAACAAATTGTATTTTTTAAGAAATGGCTAAATTTTATTTATTTTTATTTTTAAAGTTTATTTATTTATTTTTGAGAGAGAGAAAAGAAGCAGGGGAGGGGCAGAGAGAGAGGGAGACACAGAATCTGAAGCAGGCTTCAGGCTCCAAGCTGTCAGCACAGAGTCCAATGTAGGGCTCGAACTCACTAACCATGAGATCATGACCTGAGCCAAAGTTGGATGCTTAACTGACCAAGCTACCCAGGTGCCCCTAGAAATGGCTACATTTTAAAATAGAATTTCTGGAGGCATGTAAAACAATTTTTAATTATATGTGAGACAGCTCACATATATATAATATAAAAATATAAGCTGTCAGTAATATATTCTATATCTGGAAAGCCTTCTAGCTTCTGCTCCAAAGCCTAGAATCTTCTGTCTAGAATCTCAGGAAAACAGACCTTCCAGAAGACTTTCTGTGACTTTTACAGCCAAGTTAGAAACATTCAGATTGCTTTAGATTCAAGAAACCACAGACTTCAAATACTATTCAAATGAGAAAGTGTAAGAAAATATAACTACAAGTCTATTTGAGAAATGTAAGCCACTAAAGGCCATGAAAGATGAGGTGGTTTTTGCAAATGTGTATATATATATATACACACACACACACACACACACACACACACACACAGGGGTAGGGGGTGGAGAGAACAGTAAGTGGAAGACAGAAGCCCAAAAAGAAGTGAGCCCCTAAGTGTGATTGAAAGGGCCTTGTCCCTTTATTTGGTAGAGTGTGAAGATCAGCCTCAAGATCAGGGGGAAAGAAACATACAAATATGGGTTAAACTTCATTCTTCCCTGACCTGCTCAGGAGAATGGGTGCAAGGGGCTAAACAGCATAGCCATGGAGTAAAGTTTGAAAAGATTTCTGAGGAAGACAGCAAATTAACTTTTTGTAATCTTTGTTAGCCATTAACATTTGTCATTCATTTCCCTTAATAGCTTGGGCAATGATGCAGCAATGAGGTCTCTAATTTCAGCAAGTGTCAAAACAGAAATAAAAGACATTAACTATTTTTTCTTAAGTATAACCAGGAAAATTGATAACAAATGAGCTGTCTCATATATAATTGATTTGGTTTGAAAATTGCTTTGTGTTTCTCAATGAGTCCTACTTTAAAATTTGGCCATTTCTTAAAATTTACATTTTGTTCATTTGGAAGAATTATTTTATAATTGGGCAAGTTTCATCTTTTTCTTTCACTATTATACTTTGTTTCACATAATTGAGGTTTTCTAACATTAGTTTAATAAAAATAATAAACAGCCTAACAGCATAAATGTAGTTTCCTTCTCTCTCCCTGGCCCTTTCTTTGGGATGCTAAACTGATTTTCTCTTGAAGAGCAGTGAAAAAATCCATTGAAAAACATAGCAAGTGTCAGTGATCTCTTCCATCCTTCCCCCTCCTCTTCTCTCTGCTTGGGTCATATAGTAGCTTCTTACACACTGTGCTATAGGCTAGCTACCTAGAGATGCCTTTTGAATATAGTCTAGCTCAGATCACAAGATTTCAGTTTGTATGACAGGTGTTAGATAGGATGCAGAGAAAGGGGAACCCTCCTGCACTGTTGGTGGGAATACAAAGTGGTGTAGCCACTCTGGAAAACAGTATGGAAGTTCCTCAAAAGGTTAAAAATAGAACTACCCTACGACCCAGCAATCTACTAGGTATTTACCCATAGAATGCAAAAACACTAATTCAAAGTGATACATGCATTATCTACAATAACCAAGATATGGAAGCAGCCCAAGTGTCCATCCATTGATGAATGGATAAAGAAGATGTGGTTTGTATGTATACACACACACACACACACACACACAGGAATATTATCCATAAAAAAGAATGAAATCCTGCCATTTGCAATGACATTGATAGAGGCTAGAGTGTATAATAATAAGCAAAATGAGTCAGAGAAAGACAAATAATGTATGATCTCACTCATATGTGGAATTTAAAAAACAACAAATGAGCAAAGGGGAACAAAAAGAGAGAGAGAGGGAGAGGCAAACCAAGAAACAGATTGTTAACAAGAGAGAAAGGGTTAACTAGGTGATGGGGATTAAGGAGGGCACTTGCTGTAATGAACACTGGGTGTTGTATATAAGTGAGGAATCACTAAATTCTACTCCTGAAACCAATATTTCACCATATGTTAACTAACTGGACGTTAAGTAAAAACTTTTAAGAATTAAACCAAAAAAAAGATTTTAGCTTGTATGTAGTGCCCTAAGTATCTAGGCATTGAAATCCGTCATTCACTCAATCAATTAGTTGTCTTTTCATGCAAATAGTTTCCAAGCAGACCTTCAGGAAAACTGTAGGAATTTTAAAGTACCACAAGTAGACCGGGGAGTAAAGACTGTCTTTGGCCTTGTTCCTCCTTGAACCCATTTCAGCTTCTCTCCTCCCTCTTCTGGTCTCAGGAAGGCAACAAACCTCAGGCTGCCCAGTCTTAGTCATCCCTTCCCCATTGGTGGTAACATTTTTAAAGGGGACAGGGAAGTGTGGAGATGATCGTGACTCTTAAACAAAATAATACTCTACCAGAGGTTGACTTTATGGTACTAGTGGCCCAGGCCTTGCCACGGCCTTCCCAGCACATGCAGCACCTCCCCTGCCTAGCCCAGTGCTACAGTCATGAAGCTTCAGGAGGAACTAGGGCTAAAGGGCATCTCGTTTTGAATTTGAACTTTGAGGGTTCTGTGATATTGAGCCCTGCCTCAGGCTCTGTGCTGACAACAGGGAGCCTGCTTGGGATTCTCTCTCTCCCTCTCTCTCTGTCCCTCATGCACTCTCTCTCTCTCAAAATGAATAAATTTTTAAAAAATAATTGTTTAAGTGTTAATTTAAGTATTAAATTTGAGTGTAAATTAAGCCATTAAGAAAGGATTTTCCAAAAACAAGTAAGAGTAATAATAAATAAAAGGTGCTCTTCTAAACCCTTTTAAGACCTAGCCACTAAATCTTTCACTGGAATCACATTTTTAAAAAAATATAGAGACCTACAGACATAACAGAATAAGACACCAGAGATCATAAAGCAAGACAACAGTGCAAAATCACAGAGCTTGGAAGGAAAAGTGGCAGAGCTGGAGCTCAACCTTCCTAACATCAACTCAGTTGTCCTACTCCACACACTGCCTCCCCCGTTCCACATGGCTTTGTCCAGTGTTCAAACGCTGCACACTAGGACAACACAAACCTCCCTTATTAAAGCTATAAACCCGGAAAGGAAAACAGGTGAAAAATGACCCACATTCCAACATAAGCATATCTCAGTACACCCAGGGTGGGGAGAGAGGCATGGCAAAACACTGGATCAGGAATCAGGCTCCACACTGACTCAATACATTTACTTGTTCAAATCACTTCACCCTTCCTGTTTTCTTACCTTATGGGACTATGAGAGAATTCTGACCCCCAAAATGTGAAATCTGGCTTCCCCAAATGTGGCTTTTACAGAAACAAGCAAATTTTCCCAGGCCAAAAACCCAGGAGTCATCGTGATTCCTGTCTTTCACCCACACAGCAATCGTCTCGAATCTTCCTTCAAGGCACGCCTTGCATGGGATCACTTAGCACGTCCACTGCCACCTTTCTGTGCCCAAAGCCAGAGTCCTCCCAGTGGCCTCTGAGGCCCTGTGGTGTGCCTCCCCACCACCCCCCTTACTTCATCACCTGCTACTCTCTCCTTTACTGCTCTCCAGCCTACTGGTTTTCCAGCTTTTTCTCATATGTGACAGCCATGTCCCCACCTCAGGGCCTATGTTCTCATTTCTTCACTTCTTTAGGTCTCTGCTCAAACATCGTCTCCTTAGAGAAGCCTTCCTCAACCCTTCCGATAAAGGTTACCCACCCAACCTTGGTACTCTATCCCTTCTATTTTTTTCCATAGCACTTTAGCACTACCACTCAACTTATTTTTAATTGTCATTCCCCTCTTTCCTCATGAGAGGCTCCATGGGAGCGAGAGCTCGTTGACCATCCCAGGAAGAGAAGGTTTCTTAGGGAATTCCAGAAGGCTGGCAAATACCCCTTCACTGCTTTTCAGGGGAGATTCAAGCTACCCCCACTACCCTCCAGGCAAAGACACGTCTGCCTGATTTCTGCACAAATCATTCTACTTCTTCTAATTTCCAGAACTGAATAATATTCATCCCTTCCATTTACTGGGCCCTTTATATTTTCAGAAAAGAGCATTTATAATGGAACAAGCTCTGGAAGGCATTTTGGCAATTAGTGAGCAAACTCTGACATCAGAAGAGTGATTCTCATCAATGCTATGTTCAAGTCTCTCCACAAGTTGGGTTACGGGTGCCATCTGTGATCATTGGAGCTAGGTGATTTAAACTTTTCAGGCTGGAAGTGTGGCAATGAGTGAGGCAAGCCATAGGTGCCAAGTGGTTAATTTTGTTTTCATTACTATTTTCATTACTAATTGCAGGCAGTTCTGCATTATCTTCTCACAGTGGAAATAACATCTAGCCATTTGAGAGTTCTCCCAATTTCCCTTTCAGTCCTCGCAAGATCAATGAAATCCCTTCTGGGCAAAGTGACCATTCTACTCTATTATCCCCATTCTCTAACAATTACGAGGAAGCTGTTCTCAGGCTTTGTGAAAGAGTTTTCCCCTTTACATTTCTGTCTCAACCAACCATCTATAAACCAGGCTTTCGTCAAGTCCTCGTTTCTTCAAATTGCCTAACCTAAATCTGGAAGGCTTTCTGAGTAATTCCTTCAGCAACCTCCCCTTGGCCTCAAATACACTCCTATCAGGTCTGAGGCCCTCTTTCTGTTTTCTCCCTTCTTTTGAATAAATCTACTACATGTAGGACACCAAACAGGAGATGCTGGCAGGGTCCCCGTTCTAGTTGCTACACCATTGATTAAAATATGATGAGACAGTAACAGCAGAGTCCATGGCTAAGAAAAGCTCCCTGAAATACCTAATCATCCGAAGATGGAAAGGCGTTATGAAGAACTGATTCCAAACCTAGGGCCTCATAAAGCTATGGAGTCCTGTCTCCAATCTTTCTCCTACAGATATTTAGGAGGGAATGAGTTCAGCTCTGTATCATAGACAACACCTCAGATAGGAAGTGGGGAAGAATCTCTTTTCACTTAGAAGGCTATGAAAATACTGCATTTTTTTCATTCATTTCAAGTTTTCGTGGCCGTGTCCCCCAGCCCCCACCATGCTGCTGTCCCAGGCTCACCGACAGATGTCCACCAGCTGGTCCAGCTCAGGGCAGCTGCACTCGTACATGTCCCGGCAGCTCACGTGGCTCTGGTTCATTAACTCCCCCAGCAGCTGGACCGTGTTGTCAGGTGCTTCTTCACATATCTTCTTAAACTGGAGCACCCGCGCAGCCTCGCTGTACACGTGCTTTGCCCGCTGGTAGAGTTTGAAGATGAGCACTTAGGAAGAAAAGAGGATAAGGAACAAGGTTAGAAGTGTTTATTGGACAGCCCAGTGCCACGAAAAATAGTCATTAAGGAGTTCGGTTTCTATCTTCATTATCATTACCATCAAGACCATGAAAGAGATCTTCATAGTCTAAATTTGTCTCTTTTCAAGTCAATTTTACTTTTTTT
This sequence comes from Cryptoprocta ferox, assembly GCA_028646485.1. Taxonomy (NCBI): domain Eukaryota; kingdom Metazoa; phylum Chordata; class Mammalia; order Carnivora; family Eupleridae; genus Cryptoprocta; species Cryptoprocta ferox. Next base: position 86,907,231 of record CM053560.1, on the reverse strand, counting down.
CTTTATACTGACTACAGTCTTATATTCTCTTCCCTTCATTCTACACACCCAGCCATGTGCACACACACACGTGCAAACTAACTGATCCCATAGGAACGGGGAACTAACATGTACTGAGCACTCCCTACGTTTCAGCCACTTTAAAGGCACTGTCTCATGTGGTTCTCCTCACAGCACTGGGGGGTTGGCAGTATGATCTCTGTTTAACAGGTAAGAGAATGAGGCTGAGCACACTGAGCCTAAGGTCACATGTCCAGAAACTGGAGAGCAGAATATTAATCAGGATGTCCGATCCCAGAGGCACATGCTATCCACTGTGACCGACCAGAAAGCACCACTGAAAATGCATATGCTGGCAATTCTATTTATGAAAATGTATCCTAGAGATAAGCACAAGTATTTATATATGCATAGCAGCATAAAATATAAAAACAACTTAAATGTCTATTAATAGGAAATATTTTTAAAATTATGCTATATCTATTAAAAATATTACTGCTATTAAAACTTAGAATCTAGGGGCGTCTGGGTGGCTCAGTCACTTAAGTGTCCGACTCTCGATTTCAGCTCAGGTCATGATCTCACAGTTCGTGGGATCAAGCCCCACATCAGCCTCTGCACGGACAGCATGGGGCCTGCTTGGGATTCTCTCTCTCTCCCTCTGTCTCTTCTGCACACGTGTGCACACACACTCTCTCTCTCTCAAAATGAAACAAATCTTTAAAAATCCCCAAAAACTCAGATTCTAAGACAATTTACTATGTGGGAAATTATTCACTATCAACTGAAAAAACAAGATACAAAACTGCATGTACAATTGATACTAATTTTGCATTCACACATACACATATTTATATAAATTTTAATTTTTAGAAATTTTAAGAAAGCACCAAAACATTAACAGCTATTATCTCTGTGGTACATTCTGGGTGACTTGCAGAAGTGGCTGAGCTGGTGCCGTGGGCTTGAAGAATTTGTGATTATATGGAAGCTACCTAGAGAACTGGAAAGAGCCAGGACTGCAAATCAAAAGGTCTATCCTTTTCTCTCAGCTCTGTGACAATTAGCTGTACCTAGGTGCTACCCCTATAGGGTTCTATTTCCCCATCTCTAAAATGAGGCTGAGGATTACTTCTCAGGATCCTTCCAGGTCTAACATTTTATGATTCTATGAAGATCTTCTTCCAAGCATTCCCCTCCCCCGCACCTGCCACCAATATGGTTATATGTTGTAAAGAGGATGCTGTGACTGTTCCCCTTTTGTCTGCACCCCCAGTTCTACTCTCTCCTCTTCTCTACCCCGCTATCTGCCTCAGGAGGCTTACCTGTATGATTACACCAATGGGTTCCCTTGCCATCTATACTGGAGAAAGGGAGATCATCAAGAAATGGGAGGGAAGAGAGTAGGATAGAGGATTTATTCCCCAGCTCCTTCCTCACAGTGGGCTCTACCACGCCGCTGAAAGACACAGAACATCCTCTCAAGGGAGCCTTTTCTACATGACTTGCTCCTCCATCATTGACCTCCAGGTTCCTCCCCCTAGACTATTACTACTTTTTCAGAGGTGCTTTCACATTTCATTTATGAACCAATATATTTAGTAAAGTTTCAGGTTACATTTCCTCTGCCTCCAAAGCACTGTCCTCCTAATTCTTAGAGATGGATAAAAAGGCAGCCAAGACTACAGGACATAAACAGTCGTTCTTAGGATTTGTGTAAAGTTTAGTAATTACAAGGGTGGACCTACCTTTCTATAAATAAATAAAAAATGACAAGTGTTCTTTCAAACATTCTCAATTGAGTCATATGAAGTATGACTCAACTTACAGTTAATAGCTTGCATTTTCCTGTTCTCTTTCAAAGAGGACTTCAATTCATGCATCAAATCTAGTCAGTTCTTTTGCAGCATGTCTGGTAGTCATGCTTCCCTTCTATTCCTGCTGTCATTACCCAAATGTACACTTTCATATTCCTTTTCCCACTTGAACTATTCTGCAGTGGTTTCCAAATTGATTTCCCTGTCTTAATCTCTCCTCCCTGCGACCTGTCTTGAGGCCAACATAGCCAGACTGAGCTCCTAACACACAGCCTTACTCATGTTACTGCCCCAAACCTTTGCTGCCTGACCAGTGCTTCCCATAATCCAGATTCCTGCCCTCAGCATGCTGGGTCCCTGCAGGAGGTCTTCCATACAGCCAAACCCCCTTACTTACAGTTAACCAAACACTCCCGGCTCCTGAGGGTACTCACTGACTATGCAGAAATAGTTTCCTGCCCTTTCTCTCTCTGTCAAAGTTTAACCTGTTTCTGAAGGTTCAGTTTAATTTTTTTATGCTCCAGGAAGCCTTGATGGCCCCAGCAGGAAAGAATCTCTTGATTCTATGCTACTCTTGCGGTCCATGGCACTTGCTGGTGCTTGCCAAACACTTTCCGTGGTAACTGTCTCTCCTATGCTCACCCCTGCTGAAGACAGAAAGCAGGTCTTCTAGTCCCATGCATTCCACCACTACAACATTTCACCCCAGAGCACTTTCAGTAGTGCGTTACAGGACAGGAGCTCAGTGGGTGTTCACTGTTAAAACTAGGACTGTATTTTTAACACTAATTCTAAATCAAGATACCTCCTATAGGCATCGTTGCTTAATAATAATAATAATAATAATAATAAAATGAGGTGCCAATACAGCTTACTAAAGTATTGAGGCTGAAGAGAGGGGACAGCAAGATACCTTTGCTACTGAATCTACAACTGACATAAAGTATGTATGAAAAAGAAGGAAAAAGAAAACTTACAAGTTAAATGTAGGTGGGAATGAAAACACAACCTGTTTTGTTCCGCCAGTAGCCAGGTCATGTGACTCAGCCCACACAGCAATGTGAAGTTATTGTACCCATCAATAAGTTCAACTTATTCCAGGGTCTAGATATCAAAACATCCCAAGATAAGAAAACCTTACCAATACCCAGTACTGGAACATACTGTCAGCAAAAACACACTGTCTGAAGAAACAGAAGATTTAACAGTAACAGCTCCTCCAAATCTCTGAATGGAGAAGGAAGAAGACAGGCCATTGATTGACAAGCATGTGCCTGACACAGTGCCAATATTTTATATATGTTACTATAATCCAGGTTGTAGGATTACATTTTGATGGGAAGGAAAATGACTTTAGTAACTGCAGTTTAAGATTGTTCTTTTTCAAAATTAAGGTTGAAACAAAATGTTTAAAATACTACCTTTAGGATTCCGTATGTTTCAGTGTTTACCTCTGAGCTATCTCACTTCCTATAATCACAGGCCAAGTTTAAAATCAGAGTATGTGAGGCGGGGGGGCTGGTAAGGGGAGAATATTGATTTGTTTTTACTATAATGTCCCACTGATGAAGAAATCATCTAGTGTCCAGGTGCAGTGCTATTTATTGCTGAATGTGACAAAAGGCACAATAAAGCAACCACTACAATCATAAAATAGTGCTACTTAGCTGACACATCACTGCATTATCTGTGCTCCAATGTGCAGAGCTCTTTTAAACATTGAATTATAAAAATTTTCAAATATACAGGACAGTGGAGAAAATACTATAGTAAACTCTGCAAGCCCATCACTGAGACTGAACGATTATTAACATTTTGGCATGTTTGCTTCAGTTGATTTTTTGCTGAAGTGTTTTAAAATAAATTATAGATGTGATTTTTCATCTCTATGTATTTGAGTATGCATCTTCATAAAATAAGGACATCTCCTTACATAATCTCCATGTCATTATCACACCTAACAAAATTACCAATGACTATTTAATATTGTCACATATTCAGTACATATTAAATTTTCCCAATTGTTGTTTAAATTTCAGTTGATTTATACCAGTCTGAACAAAGCCCACACATTATATTTCATTGTTATATCTAATAAGTTCCTTTTAATCAAGAATTTATAGTGATTTTTGACACTCTGGATTCTCAATGTCATGTATATAAAATACGGGCATATTTTAGGGTCATATCCTGTGATAAAAATACAGTCCATTAGGGACAGTATGCTTTCGATTTTCTTTAGGATTACAGAGTCCTTTAGGATTAAATATTTTCCATTAGGTTTAAATATTCTAAAATAGAAATTATCCATGCTACTGAAGGCAAGGGAAATAAAAGCAAACATGAACTATTGGGACTACATCAAGATAAAACCTTCTGCACAGTGAAGAAAATAATCAACAAAACTAAAAGTCAGCCTACAGAATGAGAGTATATTTGCAAATGACATATCTGATAAAGAGTTAGTACCCAAAATCTATAAAGAACTTATGAAACTCAACACCCAAAAAACAGACAACCCAGTTCATGTCAGAAGACATGAATAGACACTTTTCCAAAGAAGACATTCAGATGGCTAACAGACACATGAAATGATGCTCAACATCACTCATCATCAGGGAAATACAAATCAAAACTACAATGAGATACCACCTCATACCTGTCAGAATGGCTAAAATTAACAACACAAGAAACAATAGGTGTTGGCAAGGATGTGAAGAAAGGAGAACCCTCTTGCTCTGTTGGTGGGAATGCAAACTGGTGCAGCCATTCTGGTGAACAGTATGTTCTCAAAAAACTAAAAATAGAACTACCCTATGATCCAGCAATTGCACTAGTAGGTATTTGCCCCAAGGATACAAAAATACAGATTCAAAGTGTTTATGGGAGCATTATCAACAATAGCCAAACTATGGAGAGACCCCAAATGTCCATCAACTGATGAATGGATAAAGAAAATGGGGACACACACACACACACACACACATACGCACACACAAAGGAATATTACTCAGCCATCAAAAAGAATGAAATCTTGCCATTTGCAACAACATGGATGGAGCTAGAATGTATTATGCTAAGTGAAATAAATCAATCAAGAAAGACAACTACCATATGATTTTACTCATATATGGAATTTAAGAAACAAAACAGATGAACATATGGGAAGGGGGGGGAAGAGAAGAGAGAGAGGGCTGGATGGGTGAAGGGTATTAAGGAGGGCACATGTTATGATGAGCACTGGGTATTGTACGTAAGTGGTGAAACACTGAATTCTACTCCTGAAGCTAATGTTGCACTCTCTGTTAACTAACTAAAATTTAAATTAAATGAACAAACAAATAATAAAATAGAATCTGTCTGGAAAGATGTTTTATATTAAACCTTCAGACTGGTATTTTGATTTGTGACAAGGAACATTCAGATGCACCAAGCAGATTACCAGAACCTCATAAATCTGGCAGCGACTCGTGTCTATTCTCCATTGCAGAGTGTTTCACAGCAAGACTTCTGCTAGGAATGTCTAATGAGGACTCTTGCAGAGCGTTCTGAAGGTGCAAGAGAGACTGCACGGCTTACACCCTCTGAATGGTAGTGACTCAGACAACAAGGGAGAGGGCAGAAAGGGCATCTGTTTTCAATCGTGATATAAAACTCTTGCCAAAGGCTACAACAGATTTGGAGACCACCCTTTGGGAGAGAAAGCGGTTCTGTGTTGGCTGGACATCACAAATGCTCTCCGGATCCAGGGCTCTGGCTTGTTATGTGCTGGCAATTCATCGGCTCTCTTGTGGTGCAGATACCAAAAAATCCAAGAAAATCTGAAACTTTATCCACAATAGCTTTCTTCCCTGTCCAGTTAGCTTTAAAACCGGATGCTCCATCTGTCTATAAGCTCTTAAAATCCTTGAGAGCAATTATTATGTTAAAAGATGAAGCAAGCTGTTCTTACCATGTTCACTGCATGCATGATTATTTCCAAGGCAGATTTAATTTAAGAATGTAACACCAGATGCCATTTTCCTAAAATACTACCAGGGTCCTATCCTATCATGGGAAATTTGAGGCTTAAGAGCAGGATATACCACATAGAGTTTGAAACCCTGGCTTCATCCAGCGTGAACCTTAGGTAATTAATGAGTCTAATCCTAAAATCTAAATGATCATGGCCATAAGCATTTAAACTGCAAAAGTTGCTGAATATATTCACTTGTACACTAATTCTATTTGCTAACTCTAAAATTCCCTTTCCCTCTGACTTCCTGGCTGTGCCTTTAGTACCACCCACCCTATGAGTTCCTGACTGAGGCCCACTGCAGGAGCTGTTTTGTGGGCTGGAATGCTCTTCCCCCTGATCTTGATGTGCCTGGCCCCCACTTGTCAAGTCTCAGCTGTCACCATTTCTTTTTTATTATTATTATTAATTTTAGTTACATACAAGTTAGTTAGCATATAGTGCAACAACAATGCTTTCAGGAGTAGAATCCTTAATGCCTCTTCCCCATTTAGCCCATACCGCCTCCCAAAACCCCTCCAGCAACCCTCTGTTTGTTGTCCGTATTTAAGAGTCTCTAATGTTTTTGTCCCCCTCCCTGTTTTTATATAATTTTTGCTTCCTTTCCCTTATGTTCATCTGTTTTGAATCTTAAAGTCCTCCATATGAGTGAAGTCATATGATATTTGTCTTTCTCTGACTAATTTCTCTTAGCATAATACCCTCTAGTTCCATCCACGTAGTTGCAAATGGCAAGATTTCATTCTTTTTGATTACCAAGTAATGCTTCATTGTATATATATACCACATCTTCTTTATCCATTCATCCATCGATGGACATTTGGGCTATTTCCATACTTTGGCTATTGTTGATAGTGCTGCTATAAACATTGGGGTGCATGTGTCCCTTCGAAACATCAGCTGTCACAGTTTCAAGGAGAGCTTCCCTCAACTCCAAGCTAGAGTAACTCCTTCACATACATATTCTCTCCATCCTATTTCATTCTCCCATCACTTAACTACCATTCCAGATGTCTTCTGTATATATTTGTTTATCAGTTTGCGGTTATCTCTCACCACTTGAAGTTCAGCTTCAGAAAAGCAAGGGCCTTGTTTAATTTCACTTCTCAATCTTCAACAGCTAAAATAGGGTCTCACATACCATAGGAGCTCAATAAGTGTTCACTGAAGGAATGGTCAGTTCCTTGCCTTTGTAGCAAAACTGCACTGAAATTTGGTGAAATAAATAATTGTGGGACAAATGCAACGGAGAAGACCTACTATTCTGGCAATTTATGCTCACTAGCATCTTCACCAAAAAAGGGGGGGAAAGTTGACTAAAAGAAGCCTTAAAGACAATTAGTATACTCCAGTGTCCAAAGTGTACCTAATACCATTATCACAGATGACAGAATTATTTTTATTTTGTTTTGCTTCACAGATGTAGAAGAAAGGAGATTTCTAAAACAAAATGTGTTTCAAATGAAAGGAAAGGAAGAGAAATAGATCATCATAACCAGTTAAAATAATTTTTTCTTTTAGTCAATCTTTTGTAACACAAAAGTGCCTGCTCACTTTTACCTTAAAAGAGGCTACACAGCTTATGATCAGAACCTATCTTTAATCGATGAATCTAAAATGGGGAACAAATAATTGGTTATTTTGCTGTATCTTTAGTGAAAAAGGATGAGAAATAGGACAGAAGTAACACACTGGGCACCATTTTCCTCATAAAGGCTCTAACAGCAGCAGGTCAACAAAAGATGGGGGACAAGCTTATTCAATCTCTGAAAGAGCCCCACTGATTTATTTATTTTATTTATTTATTTTTTACTTAAGAGCCTTTATTATTACTTTACCTTCTACTAAGAGTGATGACAAAAGCCCTGAGTAAAATGGCCATCCAGCATCAGTCAACCAACTGTTCTTTTGAGTGCCTGCTATGTACCCCACACCTATCATATGTGCCAAATGATAGGAAAGACATGTGAAATAGAAGCTCCAGATCTGAGGAACTTAACACCTCAGTTAAAGAGATAAAACAGGGGCACCTGGTGGCTCAGTTGGTTAAGCACCCGATTCTTGGTTTCAGCTCAGGTAATGATCTCATGGTTCGTGAGTTCAAGCCCCACATCAGGCTCTGTGCTGAGAATGTGGAGCCTGCTTTGGATTCTCTTTCTCCCTTTCTCTCTGCCCTTCCCCTGCTTGTGTGCTCGCTCTCTTTTGCTCGTTCTCCCTTTCTTTCAAAATAAATAAACATTAAAAAAAAACAGATAAATCAAATTATGAACAGTGATGAACTGCAGCAGACATCCAAGTGCTGGAAATGCAATAAATGCACTAAGATGACAGGGTTTGGCGGAGGAAGTGGGAAGTAGCAAAGAAGAGCCCGAGCCACCGAGCCTCCTTGCTGCAAAGAAGGGATGGCCAAAGGCCTGCGCTGGGAACAGGCAGAGTGCATGTATAGACCTGAAGAGAGCAAACTGACCAGACCCTGGGGCTGCCTTTCAAGGAGGCTGCCCTCACATCTGAAATTTTAACACCCTTTGCTACACATGCCGGACAAAGCTGGAAAACCAACAACCCATGGTTTTTACCCAGCCACCATGATGCCTTCTTGACTTGCGTATTGTTTTTTAAACTGCAAATTTTTATATAAGGATCTGGATTTCTGCTTTCCCTTGGAAAACTGAAGTCTGGCAGCACCAAACCTATATTCTTGTACAATGATAGTCGACTAGAACTGAGGAGTAGCTATCCCTTTTAGACAGAACACCCACTTTATTTCCACACAGCTCCCTCCATTACCAATTAATTATCTGATGCTCAGCCTCACTAGTTTACATGCCTCCCTGGCCCCGTGGGCATCTGCATGTGGGACTCTTTTCCCACAAAACTCTCAATTACAGCAATTCTTGTCTAGAGAGTGAAGAGTGGGCAAACCAAGTGGGTCATCATGCCAGAATGAGCCACTGTTACTGTTACTAACAAGTCCCACCTCCCTTAGGGGCAGTGATAGCTTCATATTGAACTAAACTCTGTCTTCTGGTAACTGCCACTGTTTGGTCTTAGTTCTGCTCCCTGGATGCATGTAAACACAAGACAGCCCATGAGAAATCAGAAAAAAGCTCTCATGTCTTATGTTTTTTCACACATTGATGAGGATCCAGTTTTCTCTTTTAATACTGAAGGAACAATAATGAATAAGATGAGCTCTTCATTCTCAAGAAATAATAGTCTAACAAAAGACAAGTGTTGGCAAGGACATGTAGAAATTGGAACCCTTGCATACTGCTGGTGGAAATGCAAAATGTTCTGCCACTACAGAAAACAGTACAGAGGTTCCTCAAAAAAATAAAAGTAGAACTACCATGTGACCCAGTAATCCCACTTCTGGGTATACATCCAGGAAAAATTGAAATCAAGATCTCAAAGACACAAGCACTCACTCCCATGTTCATTGCAGCCCTATTCACAATAGCTAAGATGTGGAAGCAAACCAAATGTCCATCAGTGGATGAATGGGTTAAAAAAAAGTGTATATATACATATAAAAGAATATTATTCAGCCTTAAAAATGAAGGGAATTCTGTAAAATACAACAACATGAATGGACTTTGAGGATATTGTGCTAAATGAAAGAAGCCAAACACAAAAGATAAGTACTACATGATTGTACTCATAGGAAGCAGCTAACGTCTTTAAATTCACAAAATCAAAGGCTGGAATGGTAGTTCCCAGGGGCTGAAAGAAGGGTAAATGAGGAGTTACCAATCAACAGGCATAAAATTTCAGTTAAATAAGATAAATAAAAGTAAGATATACAACACTGTACCTATATAGTCAGCAATCATGTACTCTTAAAACTTGTTAAGAGGATAGATCTCAGGCTAACTGTTCTTACCACAGTGAAAAATAAATTAAAAAATTTTTAAACAAAAAATAAATAACAGTCTACTAGAGAAAAATCAGTAAATAAAGACAATAAAGGCAACAGATGCTAAGGCAGCTCCTTATAGCTCATGTAGAGACACAAACTCAAGAGGGTACCCTGATCTGGGTTAACCTGAAAGCAGAGACTGAGACAAAGACTTGAATGCAGGTAACAGAAATCCAGGAAGCAAGAGCAAAAGAGTAAGGAAAGGGAGACAGGAAAGAAGAAAGGCCAGTAAAGGGCACTTCATGAACAAGTCACCACTGTGGACAACTAGGACCCAGTTGCTCAGAAGCCTCTCTGAAGAAACATGTAGAAGGTGCCTCAGAATTGGCCCACCAGCAGATGGGAAACCTGGGGTATTGGACGCACAGACATTTCCACTGTTGACCCCAAAGGAATTAGCTTCTCACAAAGATGTGCCTAGGTAACGAGCTACCTTCAGTGACTTTGGAGAATGTCCCAAGCCAACAAAGAAGACACACTCAAACCAGCTGCTAGTGTGACATGGGCTGTGACATGGGCTGCTGTCAAAGCTGAAATCAGGTGAGCCCAGGGAATGGGAGCACAGAGATTAGGACCCTCACAGAAGAGATGAAATCAGATGAATTTAAAAGATGAGTAGGTACCCAAAAAAATAATTAAAAAGTGGGGTAAAGAGCAAAGAAAAGGACTGGGAACTTAAGGCAGAAGGAACATCATGAGCTGGGGTGCTGGGTGGCTCAATCGTTTAAGCATCTGTCTTCAGTTCAGGTCATGATCTCACGGCTCATGGGTTCAAGCCCCGTGTCAGTCTCTGTGCTGACAGCTCAGAACCTGGGGCCTGCTTCAGATTCTGTGTCTCCCTCTCTCTCTCTGCCCCTTCCCTGCTCATGCTCTCTCTGTCCTTCAAAAATAAATAAGCATTAAAAAAATTTTTTTAAAGGAACATCATAAGCAAAGACATGGAGATTAAAAAACATGAGATGCTGTTAGAGAACCTGTAGTACTTAGATGTGACTTGCATGCAACGATGACAAAGAGCAGAAGCAACAGGAAACACAATGAGAGAGAAAACTGAAGCAGTAGACAGAGGCCAGATCATAAAGGTTTTGTAAATTATCCCAAGTAAGGTATTTAAATTATATCCTGTAGATAAGTGGTTCTTGGCCTTTTTAGAGTTACAGAAACTTTTGAGAATCAAAGAAAAGCTAGAGACCCTCTTCCCCCATCGGAATGCACAAATAACAAAAATTCTGCATATAGCACAACATATACACAGATTCTATAAAGCTATCCTTGGATCCAGGTTAAAAATTCCATCTAGAAATAAACCATTACAGGTTTTTAGCAATTATGTCAGTAGGATTCTTGTTTGTAAACAACAGAAACTGACATGGACTAACTTAATCAAAAAAGAATCTATTTTACATGTATTAGAGAGCTCACAAAATCTATTAGAATTATATATTCCTATTCTGTATTGGAATACAAGAAAACCAGGCACAAATGAGCCAGAAGCCAAGGGAAGCAGGCAGTGAAGAATAATGTCAAAGTCACTTCACAAGTCTAGATATGACGTTGGACTCAAGATACTTTATCAATGGACCCTGTGCCTATTAGACTCAAAGCCCCAGACATAAGCACATGCCAGGACACCAGGAGGAACCTAAGACCCTTGCTCACACCCAGGTGACCAGCATTCATGAGAGGTAAATATGACCCCTCACCTTCCATTGCAGGAAGCAAGACCTACCCTCTCACCAACATGCACACGCACCACAGATTCCCCTAGGAAAGGGGCCTGGATGCCAGGTAGCCAAAACTATGGCACTTGTCCCCAGCAGCAGTGAAATACCGTGACTCTCCATACCAACCTCTCCCGACCAACCACTCTGCTTCCCTCATATGACTGGATTTCAAGTCTCCTTCTCTGCTAATTCCTTCTAAAAGGGTGGTTCCCCCAGTCTGTCCTAGCAGCCAGTCTGAGGAGTGCACAGTATGGTTGGACTGTCACCTTCCTCCTTCTCAATACACACAGTTTTCTCATGTAGCCTCCTATTACCCAACTGCACAAGGGTTGTGTGGATATGGAGGAATGCAAAGCATTGGTTTTCAGCTAACAAGCTAAAGAGTGATAAATATTTGGGGAAATCAGTAAAAACTTTATCTCAGGATAGTTAATCAAACAAAATAAATAAATATACTGGCCTGAGAGAATTGGAAATCTTTATCATGTATGTGTATAATTAATCTTTCTGAGACTCTCATCCCCCAGAATCCTTTTGCAGTGTTTGGGTGAGGGGCTAAAGGCAGTCATCTCTAGCTGCCTTTTGCACAATACTGCATCTGCACGCTACCCACCAATTTCTCTTTAAAACCAAAGGCTCCACTGGGCTAACCCAAGAGTTGTTTTCCAAGAAAAGCAGTCCAGAGGTAGACGGGGGAAAACCACTTCAGAATCGACTCTGGAGTCCTCTGTTTTCCTGTGCAGCAAAGTTACAATAAGTCTCTGCTCTGAGGCATAGAATCTTTGGAGTATTTAAGCAGTAGAATGGAAAAACACCATATATTCCTCATTGAAGTTGGACTGTGGTTTCAAATTTATTTTCCTAATACTCATATTTTTCAGAAATGTGAAGTTTCTGAAATGGTCAAACCCACAAAAAAATGAACTGCTGTTTTCAGGCACATTAGCATCCCATTCCCATGCTGCAAACACTAAATTAAATTAGCATTTTACATTTAAGAGGGAAAAAATCTTTACCTGCTCTTAAAAGCAAACCATGGGTGAAAAAAATATATATATATACACGTTCAACACAAATCACATTAATCCATGGAAAAGTACATTCCAAGAGTCATTCGTGAATATTTTCAAATTCACAGCATACTGCCATCTTGTCCATGGAAAGGAAGGGCACCCCACATGTTTATAACATCCCTTGCTCAGATTTCCAGGAGCAGCAAGAGCTGGGATCATCTGTGTCATAATAAACTCTACTCCTCTGATCTTGAAACCTTTGCCTCACTCTGATAGTGTCACCCTCACCTGCGTTTTATACTCTGGCAACACACGAATCTCCTGTTAACTCCAGCGACATTCAGAAAACAAGAGAGAGCCCATCGCTCCCTAATTACCATGTTCCCTTCTAATTATAGTTATCAAACACTGCTTAAGGAGAGCAAGGATTGTGCTGTCTTCATCTGTGTAGTCCCACTTCCCCCCCAAAAAAAATCCTAATAGGGAATCTTGAATGTAATAAATTCTCAGTAATTATCAGTTAATACTCAGTACATGTCAACTTCGTGCTCCCATCCCATCAGCAAAGGAAGAATCTGAAGCTGCTTCCGGGATGAGCCATATTTTTGTTTCCCTCTCTTTCTTGAGGAAACTACTTTCTCATTAACTTCCCAGAACTTCCCTAAAGCTTTGTTCTTGGAAAAAGTGAAAGGCCCAATTTCAAGACATTTGCAAAGGAGCCTAGGGAGTTGGGAAGGAGTCTTGGTCAATGCAGAGCTGAATGAAGGGCTATGGAAAACAAAGGTCACACTTGCCTAGAGCCGGCCTGTCCTAATATTTTAACATAAAAGGGAATGAGCTCTTGTCTTTGCTGTCTTCTACTAATTGAATTACAGGGGGGGGAAATATAAGGGAGCAAAAAGACTGAAGACAGACAAAGGAAAACTCAGTGCTTATCTGAGAAAGAAGTAGTGTATTTTCATGAGCACACTTTAGCATTTGTTTTATTGTTGTCTTTCCACAAATGCTAAATAAAAGAGACAAGGATTATGCTGGCCTTACTGATTGCTAATGCACAATCCCTACCTTGACTAGTGCTTGACTAGTTGCTCTTCAATTGAGTACTTGTTGAATGAAAGAAAAAAACTTACTCCTATTTACTAATATTAGTCATTCATTTGCCATTATGATCAAAAAGGAGGACTTTACCAAATTACGACAATAGATTACACAAGTGAGAAGCTATGTCATCTGCCATGTTAAAAGGCCCAACTAGCTCACATAGGCTGTTGCTCAGAGTTTGCTTTTGAAAGGTATGCACTAGCACAGACCAGGAAGGTGGCCCAGGCACTGCACAAGAGGGGAGGGTTGAGGGAGCTCTAACATGTGTTAAATGTGGCCCTTCTCTTAATTTCCTCATGGCAAGTATTAAAGACAAGAGAACTCCACTACACCTGGACTTTCCCAGATGCAGTGTGGTATTAGGGAAGATAAAAATGGTGCACCTTCACAAACATCTAATGAGATGTTTCTATTCTCAAAGTGCTTGGAATGCAACTGGTAATGTCCCACAAAGGACAGTGAGGATGCCGTATTTTACAGAAGCCTGTGATTACGAATGTGTTTATGTAGCTCTCCCGGGACCAGGGCAGGTGGTGAATGCACACAGGCATGAGTTTGCCTGGGGCCTCTCTCTGTTCGTGTTCAAGCGCTTCTCCATAAACAAGCTCTGGGTACAGATCAGTCTCTCTTCTTTTACAGATACTTTCCCCCCTTTATCTGTCTCACTCTTCCCTTTTGATTTGCATCCTCTCTGCCACCTTTTCCCTATTGAACTAAAATACAGAAATGAAGCATATGCCTTGCTATTTTGTGTTAATTGAGTAGAATTTTATATTCCTTGTTCTTAGAACATTTTATAGTTCCCCATTAAAAGACTGAATGTTATATTGCTATTCCTGTGGAGGTGGCCTCTGGTCTTTTTCTGCTGCATCAATAACCCTTAATAGGATTAAGGCTTCCCAGTGGTACTAATGGACTGAGGATGTTCATTCTTATGGTCTCTCCCACCCCATCCCCACCTAAGACAATATGAAGAACCATCTTCTTAAGAAATGTCTCTGCCCCTGAATGAAAGTGGTGCCATGTCATGTTTCCATCAGGAAACCTGCAGCAGGAATGAAGATCAATTGAGATCTCATGTGGTTAAACCCGTAAATGCCTATACAGATACAATGAATCATTGTTTTGTCATTACTATTAAAATTTGGCAATAACCTGCTAAAAGTCACTAGATCCATACCTAGTGGACACAAACTCATGTGGGTAGGAAGAAGTACTCATTTTCTAATTTAGAAATTCTTAGTAGGAAACTTACTTCCACCCGAAGCTAGGCACTTTGAAAAGTAACAAAGGCATAAGAGGTGAACAACTAATATCAAACAAGAGATGTTTTTCTGGACCATGCCCTAAGATTCTAGAATAACACTCTCCTGAAAAGAGACTGTGTGAACTCCATGAGACAAGGGAGAAAGTGACAAGCCAAGGACTTCACTTCTGGACCATGCCCTAAGATTCTAGAATAACACTCTCCTGAAAAGAGACTGTGTGACCTCCATGAGACAAGGGAGAAAGTGACAAGACAAGGAAGGACTTCACCAAAGTGCAGATAAAAATGCCAGTATGAGAGAAATGTGCAACCTAAAAGGACATCACAGTATGTCTACTTTTTAGGTGAAAATACTTGGAATTTGTTCAAGAACAATATTCATTGCCCCAGATGTCTGGAAAGAAATGCCAGGGAGGCGACAAGATGGAGGAGAAGTAGGGAGCTCTGTAGTCTGTGCTCGCCCGCATTGATTGAACTCAGAAGGACTGAAGGGAGAATACGCTGATTTGCAAGTGGGGGAAAAGAAGAAACAGACGCCAGAAAGAAGACAACCTCAGAGATGCCTGAGTTAGTGACTGTGAACTGGAAATTGGAGAATGGGCGGGCCACGGAGGTGCAGGGGGAGGGAGCCCCAACCCAACACACGGAGAGTGCGCTGTGCCCCGGAGAGACCAGGGGAAGAGAAAGAGAGACGGAAAACGCACATAGAACCATCTCTAAGGGAGGAAAACCTCGCCCGTCTCCCCATATATATAATTGCTGGGCACGGGGAGAGAAATCCGTCCCATCTGGTTGGCGAATTCTTCCTTGGGCGCAGTGGCAGCGGCACCCATTCCAAGCGGCACCGGGAGCGGCGGCGGCAGCGGCCCTCCTCCAGCAGAAGCCCCATGGAGGCCGGCAGCCAGCGGGAACGCATCTCATCCCTGGTGACAGTGTTGAACTGCATGGACTAGGATTTGGAAGTGAGGCAGAGCTTGGAGAATACAGTTTGGCTCACCCGCGGCATAGGGAGATCGGACTCAGAAGAGCGGCTTGCAACGCTTGGTTCGAGCAGAGCTTGAAGCGCCACCATTCTTCTCTCGGCAACCACCAAGGCGGGGCCTCGGAGAGAGCAGCCCCCAGGCCCACCTACCTACGTCAAACCACGCCCATCCGCGCAGGAAAGCTGTTTTTTTTTTCCTTTTTTCTTTTCTTCTCCTTCTTTTCTCCTGCCATCCAGATATATTTCCCTTATCTCATTCTTACCTCTCCCCTCAGCTGGTTATACACTTTTAGATTGTCCACAGTCTTTTGCTGTCTCTGTCCCCTCCCCCTTATTTTTGTTTTTGTTTTTGTTTTTGTTTTCTTCTTCTCTTCTCTCTTTCCTTTCCTTTCCTTTCCTTTCCTTTTCTTTACTTCCTTTCCCCTTTTGGTTTGCTTGTTTGTTTGATTTGTCTGAGTGTTTGCATGCTTTTGTTCCCTGTATGTTAGTCTGTATTCCTTTTCAGGGCTACTTCAAGAAACAAGTCAAAGTGCACATGGTGGAGAGTCCCAAATATCACTGACCAGGGAAGTAAAATAATCAAAGGCACAACAAGAGAAACCGAGAGACACCATTAAAAGAGCACTTTCTGAAACGACAGGCCCTGGACAGTCAGTGAGCCTCCTTTAATGGAAAGAAATGCCAATTTCATAATTGTACATGAGAAAGTAAATTGGTTCTCATCACTAAGATTTGATAGGATGAAACTCCTAGCCACACAGCACAGGAAAGAATGGCTGTCATTAGAGCTGTTTCCAAAGTGTTCCCAGTGCTCCTTACTCATGTTAAGACAGACCACACTTCCCCACCCCCTTTGAAGTTCCTCACATCCACATGACTTGCTTAAGCCAATGAAACGAGGATAGGAGTGATACTGTCAGTTTCTGGAGGATGTTAAAAGCCAGTGAATGATTATCAACATGCCCTTCCTTTGGCCACAGGAATTATGGACAAATATATTGAGATAGAACACCTCCCACCCCAAGTCTGGGTCCCTGTATGTCTCAGATGAATGGATCCCTCTGCTGCCTTGTGTTGGATATGCAGAGTGCACATATTTGGGGGGGGGGTGTCAAGGTACTGAGATTTTGGACTTGTTACTTACTGAAGCATAATCACCTTGAACACATCAATATAGGAGATAATCACCTTGAAGAAAATGAACAGATTTAACTATAGAAAAGCAGCTTTGTGTATGAATAAAATATTTACTTACATGGAAACATAAAACTGTGAAAATGAAAGCAAAAATAGCAAAAAAAAAAAAAATTAAAAGGGGAGAGATTCTGTCCTCTTAGGTAGATGAAGACCATAGAA
The DNA here is from genome assembly GCA_028646485.1 of Cryptoprocta ferox. Lineage (NCBI taxonomy): Eukaryota > Metazoa > Chordata > Mammalia > Carnivora > Eupleridae > Cryptoprocta > Cryptoprocta ferox. The sequence continues at coordinate 86,890,037 of CM053560.1, read as the reverse complement.
GGTTTTTTCCTAATCCAAACCAGTAGAGGGGCAACACAGTACACAGTGAGACGTCAGCTGTCCTCATATCTGCAGAAACCTCATTCTACTCAAAGCAGAGTATCTAATAAATTCACGGCCGAGCCTTTGATAATTTCATCTCTCAGAAGGTAGAGATACATCCGTGATAAATTCACACAAAAGGAATACATACTGTGAAGATATATGTGTCAATTCACGTATCCTAGCCTTAAGAAAAACACATATTTAAAAATTTAGAAATTGTCCCTTCCCTTCTTCCCTTCCCTTCCCTTCTCTCCCCTCTCCTCCCCTCCCCTTCCCTTCCCTTCCCGCAGCTATGAATGGCATGGCCAGCAAAACCAGAGTCAAAAAGGCAGTTTGGGCTGAGGAAGTAGCTACCAAAGTCAGGGACAAGAAAGCTGGCAGGGTTGGGACCAAGGTAGTGGTCAGGGCTGAGCAGCCCAAGGGGACCAGCAATGCTAAAGTCAAGGAGGCAGCTGGGATGAAGAAGGTAGCTAACAGGGCCAGGAGACCAGGTAGTTATAGAGGAAACAAGCAAATGAAAATATATATTAGGAAAGATGAAAGGCATTTTTTTAATGCTTCAGTGGTCTAAGCAGAGGTAGCACATGCCATTGCAGCTCATGTACATTATCACTTATCTGCCCACTCACTTCACTGGCATGAAGCAGCAGCTAGGTCCGCACCCCCCATCCTACTGGCCCTTCCTTCAGCTTCTCTGACTCTTGGGTCAGATACATGTTTAGCTTCCCCTGCAGGACACCAGCATCATCAAACTTGCAGGCCTCAAAGTGGTGAGAGTTTGACTCCCATTTCTGTCCCTCCTCATGCGTTCCTACTGTCCTTGCCACCCCCACTTTGCATCTATCATCACTGCCTGACTGTTTTTCCTGTTGACTTCAGGCTCCAGCACTGGATGCAAAGATAGAGTCTTACATACTGTTTAAAAAGTTTACACAATTGCATATAATCAAATATATATAATAAATCCCTATCAGGATACCTGGGTGGTTCTGTTGGTTAAGCATCTGACTTCAGTGCAGGTCATGATCTCACGGTTCATGAGTTCGAGCCCCGTGTCAGGCTCTGTGCTAACAGCTTGGACCCTGGAGCTTGCTTCAGATTCTGTGTCTCCTTCTGTCTCTGCTCCTTCCATGTTCACACTTTGTCTCTCTCTCTCTCTCTCAAAAATAAATATTTTTTTAAAAAATTTTAAAAAATAAACCCCTTTCTCTGATAAAAGCCTAATACAGCCTTACATCAGTGGTTAAGACAGCAAAAAGAGGGCTCTGGAGTCATGGCATGGGTTTGAATCTTACTTAATCATTCTGTGCCTCAGTTTCCTCATCTGTAAAATAGCAAAATATTGGAACCTCCCTTATGGGATATCCCTAGCAGCAAAATCATCTGAAGCCAGTATTTACCCTTTATGCTCCCCTAGAGTAAATCTATGCAGCCTGTGCTATGTTTCACTTACATAGATTTGAAATGTTTTAAGAAAAGTCCATGTATGAGTTCAAAGTCCACTGTCAAAAACATGGAGATGAACAGGAGTCATGGCCTTCAAAATGCTCAGACTGCCAGCTCTAGGCTCAGAAGTTACAAACAGGTGGTAGAATGAATGCAAGAAGACACCATTTACTTGCCATTGCAATGTGACTTCAGAGCATGTGAAGAGGCCTGTGATGAAGGCTGGCCTGAGGTTTAGTCCCAAACCAGCCAGCTTATCTCCAACTTTAAACAGATTTAAGGCCGCTTCTTAGTAGAGACCTGGCTCTGTTCTGAACATTTGGAAGAAAGTTTTTAAATATAACCGACCACAACGATTCCTACACAGATGCCCATCCAAGCTGCTCAGTAACCCAGACAAAACCAGGGTCACCACATCCACATGCTCCAGAAAGTTTCCAACCAAAAGAAAAAAACATCATTACTTAGCCCTGAAAGTCAGCACCTGAAAACAACAAATTAATTGGAAATTGGACACAGGTGTTTACAAAGCGGTTCAAATGCTAATTAATTTTAAAATTGTCTTAATAAATGTTGGTAACTGTGGTAGACAGAATAATGGCCCCCAAAGATGTTCATGTCGTAACCCTCAGAACAGTGCATATATTAGCTTATTTGACCAAAAAAAATTGACTTTACCAACATGATTAAGTTAAGGGTCTTGAGATGGGAAGATGGTTTGGGGTTATCCAGGTGGACCCAATGTAATCACAAGGATCCTTATTAGAGTGGGGCAGGAAGCCAGAAGTCAGTAGTAGGTTTGCAGATGGAAGGGGTGTGCGTGGGCTGGAGCATTGCAAGGACACAGCCATGAAGCATTCTTCCCAAGAGCTCCAGAAGGAACCAGCCCTGTCAACATCTTGATTTTAGCCTGGAGAGACTGAGTCTGGACGTCTTATCTCCAGAACCGTAAGAGAACAAGTTTGTGTTGTTTTAACTCGCTAAGACTGCGGTACTGTAGCGGTGAGTCACACACACACAGTCGGGACATGGAGGCTTTTTTTTTTTCCCCAGGAAGCAGCTTATTTGGCTAGCATATGCTCAGTGGGCTAAGGCCCAAAAGACTGAGCCCCAAGCATAGTGGGGTGGGGAGGATGCCTTTTCTACAATTTTTGCTCCTTTGTCTCTCATATATGTTAAAATACCGTCTGAGCTAGCGGTTCTCTGCTACAGAGTCATGAGCAATGCCACCCATGCGCATATAGCCAGGTTACCTTCCACTGAGGTTTTTACCACGTTCCTTGGGGAGGGGCTCTACCACAGAAATTTTTTTATAGCAGCAACAAGAAAACATTGCAGTTACATAGGTATTTCACTAGTTATTCTAGAATTATACCTAAATGCATTTTTAGTACAAAATGATTATATTGTGGATATTCTCAAAATCCTCAGTTTTCCCTAAAAATAAGTATTTTATTTTATATTTTCACTTCTGCCTTGTTTTATCTTTTATTAATTTGACTGGTGACATTATCATTCTAGTGACTGTTTAGAAGGAAATAACCAGCCCATAAAGGCTAGGAGTAAACTTGAACTTGGTTTGAGTTGATTGAGTCTCACCCCCATCTGGCACAGAATGTTGCATGGGTGATGAAATTTGAAGTGGGGTTTGTGAGCAAACAGCTAAAAAAGAATTCTTGAGATGTCTTTGGTGCATAAAGGTGGTTTTTATTAAAGCATGGGGACAGGACCTGTGGGCACAAAAAGCTGCTTGGGGTTGTGAGGAGTGACTGATTATATACTTTTAAGTTTGTGGAGGGAGAGGGGAGTATAGATAACCTAAATCTCCAAGGAATTTCTCAATGCTGAAAGCAGGGTCTCACAGGAGGGACCCTGAAGATTAAGCTATTGTCAAGGTAAGATTGCTTTTAGTTTTTAAGGAAGTGTAAACACTACGGCAACCATAAACATTTTAGGGAGGGTTACACGCTACAGGTCTCTGACTCCTATCATTGGACAGCAGCTGTAAGGGAAATTAATTTAAACTTCATTTTTCTTGCCTTTGTTCCCTTCATCTTGGGCATGTCACTTCCTCAGTGGTTAACCTTGCTTCTGAGAGTTAGAAATCCTATATTCAAATCCTGATTCTGCTACTTTGCAATTTGTATCTTTAAGTATCAACTTTTCTAAGCTTTGAATTGCATATATGTAAAATAGGGAATGCAGGGATGTTATGAAGACTATATAAAATAATGCAAGCAAAATGTTTAGTACGGTTTCTACTATATAGTGACTGCTACCTACTCAATAAATAGAGTCCATTGATGGGTTAGAACTGAAAGAAAAAAAACATTGAGATGCAAGACAGAATGTTCTGTTGGCTGCAAAGCCTTGGTATTATTGTTTATAGAATGAAGAAGAAAGAGTAAGCATTATTAACAATCATGTCCATGTACACAGCCTAATTAGTATTGTAATGGGAAATGCATTTGCCTTTCACTCTTAAACAGAATTTCAAATAGAAACATCTCCCCGTCCCCCCAAAAAAACTTCATTCCCTAGGAGCTAATTTGGGGAGTTCGTCATATCTCAATAGTACAAATAGATTAGGAGGGCAAGAGGGTGGTATAAAGGAACAGTGTATCCTATTGAGTGTATCAATATTTGAATGTGTCTGTCTGAACGTGTTCATGCCAGTTTATAGCCTGGAAAAGAACTATTTCATGCAGGTACTCTAAACAGAAGGACAAGTATAGCAAATGTCTTAAAAGGACCTAAAATAGTGTCAATGTTTAGAACAGAGTAGGTACTCAATGTTAGATGTTAATAGCATTATTACCATTAATATAGAATGAATGGATTTTTTTAAAGGCTGGATATAACCACCCTTTCCTTAGACTTTTAGTGCCTTCTTAATTGGCCTCCTGCCTATAACTTCTCCATATGGATAGAAGAAAATTAACTCATTGATTCATTCAGCAAATATTTTCTAGGCACCACGGGACTACAGAGGTGCACAAAACAGGGACCCTTTTGCAAGGATACAAATCCTGGGAGAAGATCGTGCGCCGTGGCTCATGGTTGCCGTGGCTCATGGTTGCCGTGGCTCATGGTTGCCGTGGCTCATGGTTGCCGTGGCTCATGGTTGCCGTGGCTCATGGTTGCCGTGGCTCATGGTTGCCGTGGCTCTTTTAGGGTTTATTTCTGGAAATGCCATTACAGTAACTACTGTATACAAGTTTCATATGAGGCTGGAAAAGTTGTTGCCAGCTTGCTTTCATAGGTGTAGGTCACCAGAGTCTGTGGGGCTGCTTTGTCAGGAAGGTTGACATCCCCTTCCTCCTTCCCTGCACTATGTATGGTCTCCCTGAAGCTGAAGGCTCAATACACAAGGATGACCTTCCCAAAGAGAGAACACTCTTTGACAAAGAGGACCAGAGCGACTGACAGAGGTAAATGTTTAGTCTCACTGGTCTAACTCTCTCCCACACTACATCCTCTCCTGCCAGCCATGCCAAATCACATGAACTTGAGAAACTTGGGGAACTCAAACGTTTGAAGGTACAGAGAATGAAGAGGTGGTCAAGCTCATCAGTTCATTCTGGGCCTGTCTCAGTTCAATATGGCCAAATGTATTCCAGACTACTGCAGGGGTCAACTCCTCCTCAAAATATCCTTTCAGAATTTCATTTTAGCTCTGTTAAAACTCACGCATGGGGAAGAACATTCCAGAATTCTGCTTCCAGAATGGCCTCAGGAGCCAGAAACAAGGCTACCATTATTAGCCTTGTGGGATAAGGGGAAAATTCTGAGCTCTAGCCTACCCATCAGTGGCATGGGCACCGACCCAGTGTACAGCACACATCACTGGCGAGATTCCAGTATACTGATACTAGGTTGTTTCTACAGAAGTTGAGAGTTTTAAGATGCCATGTCTTTAAATTCATACTTTATAAGGTATGGCCACATTAATGTTGAGCTCCTTAAATATTTTAAAAGGTAATGTAAACCAATGAATAGGGGTGTATAATGCACACAGCTAAAAGAGGAAGAGGAAAACCCAGGAAGGCAGCATTATCCTCAAGTGATCTAAGATAAAAGGTACAAGCATTTTTTTCCTAGAAAATAAAAAGCTTTTACTCGTGGCAAGATCATACCTTCTGTAGACAGATAGCTGAGAAGTCAACAGGAGTGAGGAATAAATAGAGAAGGAAAGGAAAAAGGATGAAGTGAAAGCTAATTATCTCTATACTTGACCTTCCAAAACAACTTAAGCAACTTAAAGCATAGGTTTTGTGCATAACAAAAAATAGTTACCTGTATCTTGGTTTATACTTTTATACTTTGTTTCATAAGAACATATTATCTTCTAAAAATGAAAACAGACAAAACTGAAGGATTCATCATATTTGGTATTATTAGAATTCCATCACCTAGATTTTAAGGATTTCTGCCCAACCAGTATCTGTAAACTCTAGGAAGGTTTATATTTTCCTTTTGGAGTTTCTTCTAGGCTCTTCATAGAAAACTTTGCTTCCAAAATTTTTACAAGAACGATTACATGTATTGAGATCATAGAATTTAGTGCCTCACATCTTATAAGGTATTTTGAAATCGATTTCTTTGATATCTGAGGACACTTAATTGGAAATTGAAATTACTGACCAAAATTACTGACCAACTGACTCTATCTTGTAAGTACCTTTGTATTTTTCCATCACATAAAAACAAACTACTTTTCTTAGACCTAACTGAGATAATCTATGAGGACTGCAATTTATCAAATGAGAAGATTCCACAGTACTTCTCCCAGTTCTTCTAAACACAGCAACTCGGGCACTTTCTGGCCAAGTTGAGTTTGCTCCTTAAATTAAGCAAGGCACTGGATGCCACATGATTTTACACTTCTAAAGCCAAAGCACAGAATGGGAAATAGCCAAAAGGAAATTCTAACTACAAAGTAACCTATCTTCATCACCTCTCATTAGTTTCAAGAAAAAATCAGAGCCAAGCAAAGTCCAAATTCAATATTTCACGTGGTGCAGGATTGATAAGTCCAGCTTATAATATGCTGAGTGGGGAGGGGGATGAAGAGCAGAAAGAGAATTGGAATTGGATTAAATCAGAAGACTAGAATTTGGGATCTGGCTTTAGTACTTACTACCTATAAATCTGGACAAATCATGTAACTCTGAGTTCTTCACTTATGAAATAGGGAGGACCAGATGACCCAGAGTTGTTGTGAGATTCAAACTATGTGATGTGGGTGAAGAGTAACATGTAGACGATAAAGTAAATAACAAGTTTTTTGGGTTTTTTACTCTAGATGTCTTCCTAAAAAGCAGCCCATGCCAGTGCCCTGTGCTTGCTGAAAAGCCTGATTATTGCTCGTGACTTTGGAAATCACAGGATCTAAACAAATAAGTCGGCAACCAGCCAGCACTTTGTCAACATATGGTCACAGGCAGTTACTAATCTAAGCAATGAGATTCATATCCAGCCCAGCACAGTGCATCGAAGCAGCAAGGTCACCCCTGTGCTGGCTATATGTGTCTACCTCTCCTGGTTCTGACCACAGCTTCATCTTTTCTTCTGGGTTCATACTTTGGGAACCCCCCCCCCCCGCCATTGAAATAAGCCTGGTCCCTGAGCCTCTTTAGAAACCCACACATCATACCACACCCTTAGACTATTCCTACCTGGGGGCAAGACCTGACAAATCTTTCAATTATTCCTAGCCAGTTCCTAGTGATGGACTGTAGCCATTCTAAACGACATCTAAAGGATTTGAGGATTTTTCTTCGTGTGTTTAATTTTAATGGCCTCTGAGCATTTCCAAATCTAATTATTAGAAATTTGGAAAGAGAAAACAATTGTACATGGGGCTTTGGAAGGCTGGCTGGTTTAGCAAAGGCTGTGAGCCACAGTTTGATTGTAAACATCTCTCTCTATGCTGTAACCTCATGGTCAACATCTCCCAACTCACGCTCATATCCAGGTAAAGGAAGCAATTTTGGCAGAAAGCAAACCCTGGACTCCACATGTCTTTGGGAAAGGCATGGATCCCCATAATGAGAAAAATTAGTTCTAGTCAAAACTTAGCATGTACCCGGGATAAGAGGCAGAAGCCCCCCTCCAGAGTCCTCTACTGTGCCCACTCATAGGATCTAATGTGGCACATTTAGTAAGAATCCTATCTTCTAAAGGGTTAAGAGAAACATTTGCTTATGGTCTTAGACCAACCAAAGCACAAACCCAGAAGAAACAAGGCAAAGATACAAAAGGATCTTGATCCCTAAAGTTAAAGCTGAGTGCATCAAGCGAATTCAGCTAGAAATCTGACCGAAGTTAGATGGCTGGATTCAGAAAGTAAATCAAGTGACATTAATCTAGGAGATTCTAGAACCCCACAGACTAATTTATGTTCATAGTATTGTTTTGTTTTGTTTTTTAACTTATTCCAATGGCAAAAGAGAAAGAAATCCTTTGAGGGTGATAGAATTACAAAATGGATTCATTCATTCAACATAGATTTACTGAGTACAAACAAAACAAAAGTAAATTATAGAAAGCATTGCAAGCAGGCCAGTAGGGAAGTTATTTTAGATGAAGGGTAAGATTAAGCATGCATCATTTTTATAAAAAGAATGAAATCCTTATTCTTTGGGGGGAAAACCTTAAATATATATACATAAATAGAAAGGCACATACTATGATTAGGAAATTATCTTTTGTGTTTTCCAAGGTTTTCTGGGAAATTAACTTATTCTTTAAATGCTAAAAGAGGTTGGAAAGACAAGCAGATACAGAGAAAAAGGAACATGGATATAGAGAAAGAGAACAAGCTGTGGATTGAGAAGGATATGGAAGAGATAAGAATTACATTGAAATTTTTACATAGGAACTGCATTTCAGAAAAGAGGAAAGCTCTAGTCCAAAAAGGGCAGTGATATTTAGGAGTAAAGGTCCAGAGGCAAGACCAAGATGCAATTAGTGAGTGGAATGGTTCACCCAAAACAACCCTGTATGAGTGGACATGTATGGGCTCAAAAGGGAGACAGGAAAGAACACAGGCGAAGTTGAAGAGAAATTTAGCATCCGTGTTAAGGAGCTTAGGAACTGAACTGAAATGGGGCTCTGAGGCTGACTTTTAAAAGCTCCCACCCCAACTCTACCTCCAGAAATGGTTGGATCTTAGATGTCCCTGCCCCGTCCCCTGCCCCCCCCCCCACTGGTATTGACTTCCCACAGACAGACAATCTTTGCTTCTAAGAAGAAAAGCCACCCCAGTGCACCTCCAACCTTTATCTGGCCTTCATTTCTGGGATCTGATATGATTAGCATAAAAACAAGATCTCTTGAAAGCAGCAGGCAAACAGAAAAAGCTTTCACACTGAAGTGTGAAACAAATTTCAACCTAAGCAGGGAAGACTTTCTGGTGTCCCAGGGGGTGTCTCAGCAGTTATAAACACTGCTCTAAGCTAGACCTTTTTATGTAAATAGTATAATAATCAAGAAAATGGACAGAAGAAAACTTACTGAAATATGAACTTCTCAAGGGCAGGAATCCTGTTATTCACCTTTGCCTGGCCAGAATACCTGGCATATAGCAGATCAGATGTTTATTGATGAATGAAGGAATGAATTTCATGGAGCCAAGCATCTAGATAATTAAGTTTGCCAAAACATACACATTCTCCAAGTACCCTCAGGCATGCTTCTAAGTCAGTCAAATCCATGGGGAAATTGTAATCATTCCAGTTGTGAGTATGGGAACAATCCATGTTCTTAACTTTCTTCAGCAGACTTACCGTCTTGAGTGTTTGGACTAAGAACTTGGGTTCGAAGGTCCTGCAGGCTAATCCCCAGACACCTGCAGATCTCCTCAGGGCTATAGGGTTCAGGGTGAAGGGCATCTTCGACGATCCCCAGCATTTCTTCCAGATTGACCTCTAGTTTGGCCTGCACCTCCTCTAGCCGCAGTATTTTATCCCATTGCAAGCCTTTGTAGTTGGCCAGGAGCTGTAAGTTCAAACCAAGATAATGGTTAGCTTTCATTTCAGAAACTGATGGGTGCTATTTTAATTAGTCAGATTCAACTTTAAGCTTTTTTTTTTTTCGATTCAAACTATCCACATTTCCCATCATTGCTTGAAAATGCACACTGGGTTCAGATGTTTGGAATTAAACATGCTTGTGTGACACTCACAGGCTAGTTAAATATTTTTCCTTAAAAATCCTAATATCCCACTGATTTTTTTTTTTTTTTTTTTTTTTGCCTGTTACCACTTTCCCTCAGGGCTATTTCTTTGAATGATTTTGTTCTTTTATCCCTATTCAGTTCATCCCTAATACACCACTCTCTATAAAGTCTACAGAAAACTACTCAATTCTCATGTGACCTAGGTCCTGAGGTGGACACTGTATGCACGATTTCATTAGAGCACTTCCTGTTTACCACATGCCTCTTTGAAATGGCTAATGAATTTAAGTATCTGGGCATTTGGAGTAAAGTCCCAGATTTTAAATGAAAACCTCATTGGTGACCTTATGAAAAACCACTTCATTAGGTCGCTGGTAGAAACTAGAGCTGTATGCTTCTCCACCCTCAAGAGAAGAGTTTGGCTTCCAACTGCATCCTGAGGCATCCCTTAGTCTGATGGAGAGGGGGAAGTACAAATCACACCTTCGTAATCAGGTCCACTTATGGCAACTTCAATCCAGAATACGTTTCTCTCATTCTCCCCAAACTGCTGGCAGCCCTTCAGAGCAGGGGACAATCCAAAGAGTGAAGATATCTCTCATCCTGAGGTCTATCAAATTCATTCCCTGAGTGTGAGGCAGGTGCAGACAATACAAATAGCAAAAAGAAGCAAGCAAAAGAAGGGGAAACTACTCTTCAAGGAAATGTGCATCTGATTTACTCTTCTATTATGCTGATGATTTGATTTTCTTTCTTTTAGACAGGAAGCAGCGTTTACCAAAAGACCATTCAACTTTGGTTAGGGCCACTCACTTCTGAAGAATGTTAATAACAGAAGTTCTTATATTCATTAGTTCTCTTTTTAAAACTCTGGCTCATACAGTTGAAAGGAGTTAATGATTTTAAGGCAGAACTGGGAAAAGAGAAAAAGAATTCTATTTTTCTGTTCAATTATTTCACAGAACATGGTACTGTTTCTAAAGCAAGGACTAAAGCTAAGTAAGACCTCTCCTTCTGACTCTGTTTAGGACATTTAGTTAGCGTTTGAGCAGTGTTAGATTTGATACCTCCATGGACTCAGTCTTTTATTTAATTCATTCATCCATGGTCTATATTCCAGTGAATTCCCAAAATTATTTGAGAAAACTTACAAAGACATACATAGAACAATATATTTATTTTATACAGAAAAAGAGCTGAAGTTGATAATCTAGAATGATGCTTTCTTGAAACACAGATCCAAACCCAGCCAAAATAAGCAATGAAGCAAACAGAATTAATTAATACCTGTATATGATTTAAAATGTGCTTTTTATTTCTTTTAATCTTCAACAGCCTGGTGAGATGGGTGTTATTAGTCTATTTAAGAAGTGATACTAAGTAACTTGTCCAAAGTCATCTAACTAGTAAGAAACAGAACTGGAACTTAAACCCTGATCCTCTCTTTCTTGCTTCCTCAAGGCCACATGCTCAGAGAGTCACGGCCATCTATATGGTGCTGCTCACACTAGTTCAAATTGCCATTCAAGCCCTACAAATGCATTTCTAAGCACAAACTAAGATTTAAGATTTGGGTTAGAAATGAACATTCTAGTGATTTAAAAACACTTTGATAGATGGGTTCCACATAAAAAAAAAAAAGAAAAGGAAGCATAAAAAATACGGCCCCCAAGTGATGACTGTGGGCTCTTCCTAGGGACCTTTTAGTCAACAACAATCTTCAAGTTTCCATTCCTGGGCTCACTTGAACAAGTCACATTGCCTCAGGCATTTGATCCAAGGAAACTGGGCCAGGGATGTGTGAGGAGAAAGTCTGGGAGGGAGCCTGCAGCCTACAAGGTTGTTTTTCAAAGGCAGCCTCCATGTGTGCTTTTCTTCCACAGACAGAGGTACTAGCATACAAAAGTTCACATTCACTTCAACAATATCCCAGTTTGCTGTTGGGTCCACATAGCCAATTTGATATGTATTTCAATTAACGACAGCTGCACGTCCATGAGCCACCCAACAGCATGCTTCATCATGGGAGTAAAATAGGAAAGCTGCTTAAGCCCTCAGAAATCTGGCTCAGGAAACAGAAAGATGACTTGCAGATGAGGGAAGGGGGTGGGTAAGATCACTGTCACTCAAAGACAAGAACTTCATGAAGGAATTTGCCGCTGGAGGCCCTGGTGATTGGCCTACTTCACAGTTGTGAGGCAGGGCTATGAGTCAGGGCTATGGGTCATTTCATCACAAGTTCCTCGCTTGTAGCAGGGTGGGGAAATAAGAGAAAGCAGTTCTTTGTCAACATCCAGCATTTTCTTTGCACCACTGCAACTAGTAAGTCTTCATATCAGATACCACTTCTGGGAGGCTCCTGAGCTTGTTCCATGCTCGGTTGGGCAAGAAAGCAGGCAACAGATGTTCTGTCCACAGTCATGGAAAGAAGCATGTAAATAGTGCTAGGATCCTGTCTCAGGTTGGTGTGTCTCAGAAGAAGCCCCTAAGGCAAGTGTTTAGAGGGAAGAATGATTCCAAGATGCTAGTAGAGGAGTAGAAAATGAGTCAGGAACAGAAGCCAATGCAAGGTTCACTGATATGGACAGGTGAGGCCAGGCTGGGCCCAGCAGGCCCTCTGGAGCCTGTGTGTAAAAACCTCAGATGTGCCATGCCCGTGGGTAAGAAAGCTGGGATATTTACTCACGAACTCTCATCCAACATCCACTGAGGGCTGCTTGCAGGCTACTTGCCTCACCTTTCCAGGTTGTGTCAGGTGCAAAGTCAAAGCTCTGCTACAGCCAGAAAAAGCCCTCAGTCTGGGAGAGTTGCTGGAGCTTGCTGTCAGAGGGTGTGCTAGGAGAGTGGTAAGATACGGACCCTATTTCAGGAGCCTGACAGAATCCACCTCTCCTTGATTTTCCCATTGCATTCAGCAGTATTAACAAATCAGTGGGGAAAGTACCAAGTCTTCCCTTCACCTGGTCAGCAAAAGGCTAGAATTTCTAATCCCTTCTCTGAGTTACCTCTAAAAACAACAATTCATTCAATAAGCCACCTTCCATACAACAAAAGCAACTGTGTTGTTTTGTTTCAGGTTATATAAATCACACATGCTTATTTCTAAAATTTCAAAGAGCACAAAGCCCTTCAAAGTACAAAAAAAAATTCAAAATAAAATTATAATTATCCCCACGAGACAACTACCAACCACCATTCTGATAGTCATTCTCTCATATATTTGTACAAATATTATGGATACCTGCACACACATAGCTCGACATAAATGGGATCATACACAATTGTTTTTATTGTGAATCCTTTTCATTGTTTGCATATGTCCCCCTTACCCCCTTCCAACTACACAGAGCTGTTCTGCAGTATTCCGTAGTGGCTGGTAAGTTCTATGTGCACACTGCGCTCAAAATTGTCATGAACACAGAACCACAATGACCCTCGCAGTGTTAGTTATCTGCGCTGTCTGTGCTCCAGAGCAGTTTGCAGGCCACAGGATAAATCTGAAGAAACCTGCACAACTGTGCAGAATGGATCTACCACAGTTCTCACGACACCCTCAGCACTTCCTGCCTTTTTTAGAAAAAAGGCCTCCCCAAACATGCTCTGGATCCCACTCATGCCTAACTCCTAAGGGGCATAATGGAAAGAGCAGGGGTGAGGACAGAGTCTTAAGTAAGACTCGTGTGCTTACTTAAAACACGTCACAACCTACCTTGACCCAAAACTCCCAGTATGTAACATGGCACACTTGATGTCTACTTCACAAGCTACCATGAAAATTAGGTAAGGTAACACCAAAAGCACCAAGCACCTTGCCTGGCCCAGGAGGGCACTTTTGTTTTCCTTCCCTCCCCACATTCCTGTGCCTCTCTAGCTAGTTCTTGCCCACCTGACACCTTCTCCCATGCCTTCAAACATACACAGGTATGTCCTGCCTTAAAATCATTATTCCTAAAGCTACTGCTCTTCATTTCTCCCATTCTTCCACTGTATAACTACCAGTGGCCCATTCTAGACTCCAGCTAAGGAATATGGCCTCCCAAAGGTCTTTCCTTACCTCCCAAACTACTCCCAAAGCCACTGAAGTTTTCTCAGTCCTTTTAAAAAGTCCTTAAGTCAGTGGTTTCTGGCACTCTTGAGTCCCTACCTTCTTCAAATTCCCCATTTTGTTGGCTTCTGTAGCACTGAATTTTCCTAGTTTCTCACCTCTCTGGTCCCTGCACCATTTCCTTCTACAATTCATTTCCCCCTTTCATTATCTCATTGAAGTCACCTTCCAAGTTTAACCACTGACCTTCTGGTCTTTTCTTGCCACACTCTTTCCCTCAGGAAACTGAACTTAGCTCTTAGTTTCAACTGTTCTCTCCAAAAAAAATACATCTCAAGGCTCTCCCCCTAGTCAAAAGTCCTATTCCACACTCAAATTTCTAACCACTTATAAGAAAATTCCATAGGAAGTTTCACCACCTCTCACTTTCCAGGCATCTTCCATCCACCCTTCTCCAAACCCACCCACCAGTGGCAGAGCTAGGCTTTCCAACCCATCATCTCGGCTTAAAACTGCAGTCCTTATCAACCCAACACTTCTCCTTCATTCACGCTTGCCTACATGCAAGGAGCGTTTGTTGAGTGCCCACTGCTCCCCAGACCCTAGGCAGACAACACTGTTTACTCACAGGCACACATGGCCCAGTCTACCAGAGAAGTCAGGTGTTAAATAAGAACTGCACAGTGAAGCACTTCATCTAACTGCCATACACTGCGATAATGGAAAAATGCAGGATGTGATAAGAGGGCATTTAAAACTTATAAAAGGACATCTGACATAACAGGAATGGAGAGGGTAGTCAGGGAAAATATGTCAAAAGAAAGAAACCCAATCACGGGGGGCTTTATGCCTGACCTTTCCCAGGTTCAGGCACAGCCTCTCTCAGATCCTTCCCTTTTTATCCTACTCTCACTTCTCTTCAACCTGCTGTCCATTGGTATTTCTAACACCCTGCTAACAGCAATGGCTCCCCACTGCTTCCACAACCGAGCCTGGTTGATCCTCAGCGCAGACTGAATGCCCTGCCACAACCTGGTTCCACTGAACACACTGCCCCTGTCCCCAATATGAGCATCCTCTACCCTTCAGCGTGGACCCACCATTCTGGGAATGCTCACACTAGAGTCTTGGCAGACTGTGCTCCACTGAATCGATGGTGCTGAGCAAGACTGGCCACATTCTTGGGCATTTGGTTTTTCTCCACTTAAATTCAAGAAAACTGCCAAAGCCCTGAGATTATGCCCACCTCTCACATTCTATCACTAGACAGAGAATAAGCTCCTTATTGATCATTAGGTGGTTGGAGCTTAAAAAAAAAAGGGGGGGTGAGTGATGGTCCCCACCAGACAGGCTCTGTAAAGAATCACGTTGTAAAATTTCCTTGAAGTGCCAAAGGACCACATGAAACTCTCTCCTTCATTGCTCCACATGTAGCCACAAGGAGCTCAGGGTATGCAAAAGCAATGGAATAATTTCTCTTCCCTTTCTGACTTCCCATAATACTTATTATCAGCATCACACATTTTATTCCCCAATATAATTAAGGGATACTTTCTTTTATAGAAATAAAACATTTCTGGAAAAGTTTAAGCCACTGAATGTGTGTAAAGTATGAAAAGTTTTGTGCTCATGAAAGATTTCTGGCCACTTTGTTAAGAACATAAAAATGTGCTTCACTTAAAAGTATCCCTTACGCAAGTATTAATTATAAATCTCTACTGAGTTTGCTTTGAAATGTTTTTAATTTTAGTTCAAATGGCTCTACCAGATTCTGACTTTCAATGAATCTGCATCAATTAGTTTTTGGAAGCTACTAGAAAGAGAGGAGGAGGGAGAAAGAGAAAGAGGGACAGAAAGGAGACATGAGGATAGAAGAAACTATCGATGTTAAAGCCAAACCATCTTTGTTGGCTCAGTGTACTTCCCTGTGTTAAGTAGATACAAAAGGTACTCATTTTCCTAAGAGGAGCTTGGAGAGCTGGGAGGAGTGGGAAAATGAGTGCCATTCATTACAGTTTTGCTGCGCAGAGCTCTGTCTGATCAGTATCATTTTCGAAGCTATCCTGATTAGTCATTTCTGCCCTGACATTTTTACCATCTGAAAACAGAAAGTTTGCAACTTTCTTTACCTTTTTACACGGGAGGTTTATTTCCCAATCTAATGAGACCATTTCCAAACAAAAATTATATTCATTCACATATAAATGAAAGAATGGAAACATATTAGAAGGAAAATGTGCTTAGTAAAATCCTAGCCTAGATTCCCAGGGAAAAGTGTATTCTTAACATCAAGATCATAGTAGCAGTTTTATCTTTACTTCTCCTTTGTATAGAACCTTGGATTCTAGTGATTTGCAGCAACATGATTTAGAAAACATTTACCATCTCAATAAAGTCTTTTGCTGTTCTTTCTTCCATATTTTAAAAGAGAAACAAATTCAGAGTATATACCAATAGGGAGGAGTGTGTGGCAAAAAGCAAAATTCAGAGGCCAGTTTCACTGACCAGAGTACCTGTAAGACCCATGTGGAGCTATCAGCTCCGAAGATAACCTCGAAAACAAGAGGTTCTGCAGTAGAGTAAGGTTTTCAGCCACTATTGTTTCCAAGAGAGATAGCTTTTTTTCCCCCACCAGTTAACTCTCAGACATTTCCCCATGCTGACAACTTTCACTAGAGATTCAGTCCCACAACTGCATTCCTCTCTCTCCTTGCACCTCAGGAAGAGAGGAGTCACAGCAGGAACCCATTTTAGCTGCAGATCTCCTCAGAGGATCCCTCATTCCGTTATAAAACTTTGAAAACAACGTTGTGTATGCATGAAGTCTCCTCAGGAAGACAACACTCATCAATCTCAAAATCAGCAAGAGTAAGCCCTCAAATAAATAAGACACTAATTTCTTCCATCTCCTAAAAGAGGAAGCTTGTCCTAAAGGAAGAAAAGTTTCACTGTCACTGACGTCCTAATATTGAAAAGTTTACTGCACTACTTCTCACATACGCACAGATCAGATACTGTGAAGAGTTTAATATTAAAGCATTGCTTTTACATAAATTTTAGAAATTATCTGAATGAGTAAATTCCAAATTTAAAACATTTAAACCATGATTTTTTTAAAAAAAAAATGTTAATGCCAAAATTTTCCAGAAAAAAACACCTTTTCTTTTTTTGGCTCCTGTCTCTACTCTCCCTAACTTCATAATTTCAGAGGGTGGGAAGAGGGTGAAGTGGCAAGTCAGTCACAAGGGATAACTATACATTTTTCCATAGTAGCCCGTCCAATATATACTTGTATAATATTGTGAAATTGAGCAAAATAAATATGACAGGGCAGGTAACACAGGGACTAGTTATTCATTTATCCAGCAAATGTTTATCCTGTGCCTATTTTGGCCTAAGCACAATCCCAGGCATTAGAGTGACATAAGAGTTAGCAAGATGGATGCAGTCCTGGCTTTCAGATAAAATTGAATCAAAAGTAGGAGACAGACATTAAACAATGGTGATAAATTCCGTAACTGAGAAATGTATGCGCAATAAAATATGAAGGGTGACTTACCCTTAGGGTGGAAGTAAGAAAGTCAAGGAAGGCTTCCCTGGGGGACATTTAGACTGAGACCTCAAAGAAGGTGAGGGGAAGAACATTCTAGGCATGTGCAAAGTCCCTGGGGTGGGAAGGAGCATTATGGCTGGAGTGTAATGGGAGTGGGGGATGCTAAGACAGGAAGAGGATGAAGTGCACAGGCATCAGATCTTGCAAGGCTCTCCAGGCAGTGATAAGGACTTTTTACTTTATTCCAAGGAAATAAAAAAGAATTGAAAGCTGTTGAGCAGAGGAATTATCTGATTAGACTTAAATTTCTAAGCCCTCCTTCTAACTAGGAGAAAGTACAGTGCACCTCCTAAGCCAGAACCTACTCCCCAGCTCCCAGCCTTAGTTCTCTCCGCCTTTTTTGTCATACCACGTAGCTTTCTGGATCCTCCATAACATTTCATTTCTGTGTCACTTTTTGGAGCACCTGCTTACATACCACCTGATCACATACTAACCATTCCCTATTTTCACACCCCTCTAATTTTAACTCTCTGCTCTACTCTCTCTCTTCTTATGACTTATATCCTTCTGTATATCTTCACGCTCCTAGGCATACAACAGATATTCAGTGAGTACTTCCTAAGTAGATTTAAGGCTTGACTGGCAAGGTTCTTCTAAATTATGGAACACAGATTCCCAAAACTCCCTTCTGGTTTGTGTTTCTTTTGCAGACATGTAAAAGTCTTTAGGGCACAGGGGCATTACATCGAGCTTATTTTTTTAGAGTGACCAGTGATGGCCTGCTACTATGAAAATGGTGCATCTGAGAACAGCAGGTGTTGAGGCTACAGTCACATTTGTTGAGGAAAGAAAATCAGTTATGGTCACTTCCCATCAATCACCTCCAACTATCTTTCTCCACCCATAATCCATGGCCTATACTTCACATATATAAACTCTCCTCTTCTCCCCAGTTCCATCATAGAAGACTCAACTCTGAAGTTCACATAGCTTCCAAATGCCTAGAGGTTGCAGGGCACACCCATAGGTTTATTTATGTCCTGAGTTTGGAATCAGGTTGCTCTCTACCCAAAGATTATCATTTAGAATATTGCTGCAGTCAGAATGCTGCCCTAAACGTTAGGGAAAGAGACAAAGTAGCAAAGAAAAAGGAAAAGGATAAGAAAAAGCCTACTCCAGGTTTTACTAGTTTGCCAGGTTCATACCTTTGCAGCCAGCCGACACTCCATCACCCTGATATTGAAATGAGAAGTAGCTGCCTTATTCATTTCCACACAACTGTTGGCAATCACAAACACTGCTCCACTTGGGAGTTTCACATCAGTTGCCCTCAGAGGACTAAATTCTATCAACTTGGCCTATTGGAAGAAAAATGACAGGTGATATAATGTATTAGAATTCAGAAAATGTTTATTTATGTATTTATTTACCATAGCAAACATTTTTCCTAAAAATTCACTCATTCAATTCAAATATTATTTATTGGCTTCCAGGCACTGTACTAGGCACTGGAGCTACAACAGTGAACAAGACAGACATTGTCCCTGCCCTCATAGAGCTCACAGTCTAGCAGGAAAGACAAGCAGACAAATATATTTCCAGGTTGTGCTACAATGGTAGCAAAGCTCAGGGTGCTTCATAGGCACATAGTTGAAGCATCTGATTACCTAGTGTAGGCTCCTTTGAAAAAAGGGAAATCTAAACCAAGTCTTAAGGGATGAGCAAGACTACAGCAGACAGAGGATTTCTTGACCCAAATAAGATATCAAAAAGAGGGAAGAGCATACACAAGTTCAGAGGCAAAAAACATGAGGTGTTAATAGAGCTTTGGGTATTGAGATTTGGCTGGAGCTCAAAGTTTGAGGGTTGAGGATTGGTGAGAGGGTAGACTGGAGAGGTAAAGCAAGGGCCAGATCATGAAGTGCTTTATAAGCTCAAAGACACTGGACTTTGTTCAGACTCTGTAGCTAACTTACATTAATATCGGGACTCTTGCCATCATGTCTGCTTGTCAGGTCTCACCCAAAACACTCAGAGTATTTTCTTGACATTAAACCACATTTCCTCATACTTCATGTCTTCAGCTTAGGGGAATCAATAATAAATATTTTTAATAAGAAATCCAGGTATTCTTGGAAAATAGCCAAGCCTGTAGGAATCTGATGAAAAACTAAGAAAATATTTTAAAGAAATATCTGCTTCTACTTTGGAAATGGGAAGTTTATGGGCAAAAACCAAAACCTCCATTCTGCCTAAGGGAGTTGATAGCCAAGGGGAAGTGGTATGCAGCTAAGGAATTCATCTCTGGCTTACTGTCAACATTTTTTTCCCTGCCACTGAAGCCCCAAAAATGTTGACAGAGAAAACTGATACCAAAGAGTAAATTATAAAAAGAGGGGTTGTGAATATATGTGGTAAGAGAAGTTAACATTTGGGTTTAAAACCAACAAGAGATTATGAAAATGCCATGAGATGAGGTGATTTGGGACAAGAGCGGGAAATGAGGTCTCAATAACCGGGGAGTTGAGAAATCTCATCTTAACAATGAAGAGAAATAGAAGGGGGAAAAAACTAGATACAAGAGAAAAACAGACTTGAAGTAGGATTCTGGAAGCCTAGGAAAGAGGTTACCAACATGAAACACAATAGGTGAACTGATAGCAGCCTTGAATTACAAAGCAATTGAGAAATACCATTTACAATAGAACCTGATAGAATTGGTGGCCAAGAACCAAGGATGTGGAAGATCTCAAGACCTTCCTTTCCATTTGAACTTTCCCTAGTTGATATTTCCAAACAGCTCAATGTCACCTACAGTTCCTTCTTCTGCAAGAAATGATATGGACTGGTCCATCCCTCCTCCTTCAGTGCCAATATAACGCTCACTCTTGGCACAGATTTCCGCAAGTTCCACCTGGAAAAGTAAAAATTGATTTGCATTGTAAGTATAGTCATAATATATTTCTCATTCATTTCTTACTCAAGGCATGACAGATAGGTTTGAATTCCAGTGCCAACTCTGATCAATTGATAAAAGCTGCCATTGTGTTAACAAGGACTCTAAGACTACCATTGAGCTCAATAGGAAAACATGCTAAGATCAATGAACATTTGCAGGGGATGGAATGAGAAATTGACTGGACATGCCATGTATCTGCTATCCATAAGAGATTCCACAGAGGCGCCTGGGTGGCTCAGTTGGTTGAGTGTCTGACTCCTGATTTCGGCTCACATCATGATCTCACAGTTTGTGAGTTCGAGCCCTGCATTGAACTGCTCTCAGCACAGAGCCTGCTTGGGATTCATTCATTCAGTCTCTCTCTCTCCCTCCCTCTCTCCCCTCTCCCCCCTCTCTCCCCCCTCTCCCCCCTCTCTCCCCTCTCCCCCCTCTGTCCCCTCTCCCCCCTCTCTCCCCCCTCTCCCCCC
>CM053560.1:86853221-86869237 GCA_028646485.1 Cryptoprocta ferox | reverse complement strand
TACTGTCTCTGTGGCATTTCCATTAAATGTAAGAATCAGAACTAGCATCATCTAACCAGGCACATCTTCCTCCATCCATGATGAAGAGCCCCAGTACACACAGTTTTAATCCAAACTGATTATGTCAAAATATGTTTAAGAATGTTCAACAGCTTCCTATTGAAATAATGAAATAAGTTCATTATTTCCTTAATGAAATAAGTTCAAGCTCCTCAGTCTGGATCTTCTAAAATAGCCTTCTAAAATGTGCAGCCAATTTGCATATGAAATCATATGGTCTACCACTCTTTTCCAATTAGATTTGTCTCCTTGACCACCTCACACATCTGTGCAACTGGTATTACTTCCTATCTTCTCTCATATAAATCCAATTGCCAGTCAATACCCAGCTTGCCGATTCCCTACTATGGCCAAGTTACTAGGCTGACCACTCAAATCTTCCTCCATCAAAAGTCTTCCTCAAATATTTTTCCCACTGGCATCTCCATTCTCTGAGCTCCCTGCTGTGACCCTTAGACAGTGTGAAAAGTCACCTCCCAACATCTATAACAGCCATATTTACCTACTAAGTACCTGACATTATCTCTTTTGTGAACAGTATCTCCTTTAAGCCTCCACACATCCTCTGCTTATCCTCCTTACACAAATGAGGAAAATGGGACTTGGAGACATAACAGAAAATGAAACAGCCACTTGAACCTCATCTGCCTGACTCTATAGCCTGTGTTCTTTTCACACCAGACTTCATTACTCTTCTCCTGGCCTCACTCCTCTGAAGATAATTTAAACTATTTTTCACTACCTCAAAGGGATGTGAAATGACAAATGAGATCACCAAAATTTAAGTATTCTCAATCTTAAGAGAGAAGAAAATAAAGCATGGAGAAATATATGCTTATTGATTGTTTTCTAAAATATTTGCATTAAAAATTAAAAAAAAAATATTTGCTGTGTGGCAAATCCTATTTTACTTTAAATAGGATGTTAAGTTTTCCAGACTTTCTGGACAGAATTCAGAGGGACCCCAGACATCCCCAGCAGCTCTGTGTCCAGGAGGGTCCACCTGCAGGGATATGGACATCCCTACACCATGTTGAATTCTGACACATGGATCCCATGACTGGACAGATGATGCCCCAGTGTTCTAAGGTGAAACAAAAGAAAATGAAGATAAGGAAGATGACAGATGAAAGAAAAGATGATTCACTTTACAGTCCCCTCAGAACCCATGAGGAAATCAGTAGTAGATATGGAGGAAAGAAACCAGTACCAGAAGCTTCCCAATCTTAGCTAAAGCCCCAACGCTCCTGCCAACTAGCTGTTGTGACCTTAGATTTTGCAATTTTTTCAAGTTTCCATTTTTTCATGTACTATTAATAATAATAGTTTAAGTCTTTAAATCTTTAAGATTTATTGAGCACTTGCTATATGCCAGGCACGGTTCTAATTACTTTGTATGAATTAATTATTTACTTCTTATAATGACCCTGTAAGATAGTATATACCCATTTTACAGTTGCGGAAACTGTGTACATTTATTAGCTGAGACTAGGCTAGTAATTATGAAAGGTGAAATTCAAACTCAAATTGTCTAACTCCAAAGCCTGTACTCTTAGTCACCATGCTATATAACCTCCTATCCATAATATGGAGAAATAGACCCACTTCTCTAGTCATGGGATTATTGTGATGGTCCAATAAATTAAATAAAAATGCCTCATAAGTTCTAATAAACTATACAATTGTTAATTTTATTATTTGTACAGGACGAATAAGGAATCATTTGATTTACACAAGTAGCTAAATCCCAAGCCAGAAATAAAGACAGGTATAATTATTATGGAATACAGAGCCATTTTTAAAAGTGTTTAGGAAAAGATGAAGTGCCTGGATGGCTCAGTCTGTTAAGCTTCCAACCAGCTTAGGTCATGATCTCACAGTTCGTGAGTTGGAGCCCCACATTGGGCTCTCTGCTATCAGCACAGAGCCTGCTTTGGATCCTCTACCCACCTCTTTCTCTGCCCCTCCTCTGCTCATTCATTCTCTCTCTCTCTCTCTCTCTCTCTCTCTCTCTCTCTCAAAAATAAACTTAAGAAAAAATAACATGTTTGGGAAAAGAGAAAATGTAAAAGTTTCTGGATATCCATAGAACTAGTTCAGCAATAGGGAGTAATGCACCCTGAGGCAAACAGGAGAGTATGTGCTCCATTTGAAGCAGTTCAGTCTAATGGTGGGGGAGGCGGAGGGCCCCTGCCAAACAAAAATACTTGTAGTGGAAACTCCAACTGCAGGCTTATAGGCAGCTTTTCCAGTGGCCCCAGCCCTTCAGCCCTGTACCAAAAGCAAAAAGGTCAAATCCAAAATGGTTATGACATGTGAAGAAACTAGAAACAAAAGTTACTTTTAAATCTCAAATCCTGATTAAAGAAAAAAAAAATGCATGTGTCTGTAGGTCTATAGCCTTAGCCAGAGATGGCATGACCCAAACTCAAAAACCCATTATTGGAGGGACCTTAACAGCAGGGGATGTAAATGGGAGCAGAGAATGCCTGTCACTCTGGGTGATGTGAGGGGTACATGTGAGCTGGCCATGCCTTTTCTGTCCTTGGAGATCCCAGAAGTAGAACTATAAAAATGTCCCCCAAGAGTTACAATACTTGCAAAGAACTAAATCAACAATCTATTCAGATTTGAAATACATAAAATATGTAGGATCATATGTATTATGAAATACATAAAATATATTTTATCTAAAATAAAATAGGTTTCATGAGAATAAGAAGGATCTGTCAAAAAAACATTAACACATCTGTATATGGAAAGAAACCCATCAGAATTTCTAAGATTGATCATATGGAATTTTGAGGACCCAATTCTATTTAGCAAAGTAAAAAGTCATCTTTTTCCTGGGTATCTAAGGGATTCTGAGGCTCCCCCACTTCTATCTCCCCACACCACAAACACACACATACACACACACAAGCCCTGAGAACCTTCAGACAAGAATAGTAAAGCACTAAGCAAAAAGGGAATTATTCCTCTCCCCAACAATGTATTTCCTTCTGCTCCTATACCCAAGTACTTCAGGAACCCCCAGGTACCTCCAAACTAGTCACTTGTGGTATTTAGCTCTATTGCTTCCTGCAAAATACTAATGTCTGAGAATCTTTACGGATGACAATTTGACTGCATGAGGAACTTTTCAAAAGTTTGTAGCCAATTAACTCATTTCTATTTTGACTCCTCCTCTATGGACAGTTAAAAGAAACTTGGCATTACTCATAGACCTTCTTTTAAAGCTACTGAAGATAGTTAATGAAGCTAATTTAGTTCTTTGAATGTTCTTCTCTTGAAGCAGAGCCTGGGAAAGAACCAAAAGTCACATGGGTTCCCAAATTAAACAGTTTACCCATCTGCGGGCCAGTGGGCACTGGTGAGAGGAGAAATAACAGGGTTAGATTTCACTGAGAAGGGCTAAAGTTTCATGAATGCGTTGCCTAGCTAAATCTGGATATTTATAAAAACAATAATACAAAAAGACTCAAGACATTAATGCAGTAAACTCTACCTTTATTGAGCAGTTTTACTAATGAGATTGTTAAGTAGTAGAATAATTACATAGACAGGAAGTGTTAATCTCTTTGAGTCAGTTAGCCATGACTATGAGAAGCCTTCTTTTCAGAACACAAGACCCTAACCAAGACAGCATCATCCAGCTATTGTTGGCCACCCCAAGTGCTAGTCAAGAGAAAGGAAGGTGGGACACCCAAGTGGCTCAGTCAGTTAAGTATTGGACTCTTGGTTTCGGGTCAGGTCATGATCTCACTCTTTCCTTCTCTCTGCCCCTCCTCTGCTCTCTTGCTCGCTCTCTCTCTCTCTCTCTCTCTCTCTCTCTCTCAAGATGAATAAACTTAGAGAAAGGAAGGAAATGAACAGCGCTATTCATTCACTCAACAATCCCTTAAACAGTATCCCACAGATAAGTGGGAAGGCCAGTGTCTTCCCTCTAGGAGCTCATAATATTGATACTGCCTTCAGGTGAACAAGTCCTTCAAAAGAAAGTATAAAATTAGTTTGCTTCTGTTTGCCCATGTAGGTCTTCTGTCCACCCACCTCCATCCTGCTATCTGCCCCAGGAGGCTGCCCAGAATAAACTATAGCAAGAGATTCTTAGGCACTCTGCTTCCCATTGGGTTCTTCCAACAGAGAGCTCTGGCAGGAAATGGGAAATTGAAACTGTGGAAGAATAGTGAGGTAGGGTCCCTCCCTGCCAAGGTCCCTTTCAGGCTCAGGGGCAGTAACCACTCACTACAACTAGTGGGAAACTACAAATTAGGTTTCCCCTACTCCTATACTTTTGTAAATTGTCCTTAATTATTAACTGTGCCATCTGTTCTCCATTATGACTCTGATATATCTAGATAAGGTGGAAATATTAATGGCCCCACTGACTTTTCTTTACATCAAATATGGTCCCTATTTTTCCACCTGAAATACTGCTCCATCTTAACATTCAAAATATCTGGCTTCTTACCTGGGACTATTTTCAAAGTGTTCCCCAAACTGGCAAACCTGTTAGGCAGAGCCCAGCCAGGTAGGAGAAACTCTTAATGAAATAGCACTGAGGTAAGCCTGAAAGACTGATGTAGACTTGCTTTGTTTTGTAACATGGCTGATGACCAAGCTTTAATTTGGACACTTGGGAGTGTTCTTAAATTAAAAAAAAAAGAGAGAAGAAAAAAGTCTTGTTTTAATTTAAAAAAAGGAGGCTATTATTTCTTCTTCACATCTTTAACTCAAAGGATTGTAACTCAAGAAGATTAGTCACTTTTGCTTTTTTTTTTTTTTTTTAATTCAAGAAAAGTTGCCTGAGGACAATGAGGGCCAATTCCCAAAATGCACACAGCAGATACATCTGATCCTGATAGTTCAGACTAAAGAAGTTCCAGTAAGTAATGCAGGGAAAAAGAGAAGGAATTCAAATATTTAAAAGCTCTGATACCACAAAGAAACAACAGTGAGGAGGGGTCTCAAAAGTAAATCAGAAAAACCTGCAAAGAATGTGCACCAAGCACTCACAAGTGTGTATCACAAAAAAGGAAAAGAAAAAAGAACCAAAGTAGACTCCTCCATCTGTGTACATTGGAGAGAACATAATCTAATGAACCTGGAGAAGGCTAGTAGTTGGAACACTTGGTTCTAAAAATATCTGAGGTGCTTAGTGAGGGCAAAAGCAGTCTTTAGGTTAACTCCCTCCCTACCATCTGCATCATGGAGGGACCCAGATTCAGAAAGGAGGCCATCAACAGACAGGAACCCAGTATTTTATGTAAAACAGTTTGGGATCCCAGGTCCATGAGGATCCTGACAAAATGCCTATGCTACGTTTTTTCTGGGCCTCAACCATTGCTGCCTGTGCTGAACAAGGGAGAACGCTCTGAGCTGCACGATAGCATACAACCTTTGCTATTTCTCCAAATGATGATCCTAGATAAGTGTATGTGTGTATTAAGACTATTAAAATACTAACATGAATCTAAAAGGTAATAATGAGATGCAAAGCAAGGGATTAGAGAACTGTGCTACTGTGAGGGCCTCAGACACAGGATCAGTGTCACCTGGGGACTGATTAGATGCACAGACTCAGGCCCTACCTCAGACCTGCTGAATCAGAATCTGTAGCTTAACAAGAGCCCCCTCCATCCCACATTAAATTTGAAGGCATGCCTCTAAATTACTTCCTACAGAGGCTTTCTTAAAAAGTTAGACAGTGAAGAATCAGAAGAAGAAAAGGAAGGAAGCCAACAAATCTTTTAATGCCAGACACTAGCAGGGTATTTTACATGTGTCATGTTATTTAGTCCCCAAAACTACTCTGAAATGTCAGAATTATAATTACTATTTTATAGAGAAAGAAAGACTCAGAAAAAGGCCAACAAGCTAACCTAAGGTTCAGAGCCAAATAGCTCTGGTTCAAAGTCCATGACACTACCTTGTTCCCCTGCCTCAGGCAGCAGAGGCTCTGCCTGGGTCCTGAGCCCTGGTAAGCAGATGGAGCAAAATGTATGCATACCCAAACTGAACATTCCTTCTATTAGAATGAACAATGAAGCTGGCCATGAGCCCTAGGATGCAGACATTTCTGAGTCATCATAATTTCACTCCATTTTATCCCCAAGAAAAAAATCCATCCTGCTGGATGGTCTGGGTCTGGGGGGGGGGGGTGCTTTCCCATTATCTATCTCCAAATACAATCTCAGGCACCTCCCTCCCAAAGAGCTTCAACCTACAGTGATCTCAATATAGGGCTGACATCTTGGTATTATTTCTGTAGCCTAATAATAATAGCAGCTAACACATTGAGACAGACACTGCTCCAAGCACTTTACATGTACTATCAAATTTCAAATCCATCAGGGAGGTTTTTATTACTAAGTCCATTTTATAATGAAGAAACTGAAACATAGAGAAGTTAAGTAAATTGCCCAAGATTATTCAGCTAGTAAGTGTCAGAGTCAGGATTTGAACTCAGAGTTTTGGCTCCATGCTTTTGACCACAATTCTATTCTTTATCCTCAAGGGGAGCAGAATTTCAGAGATGGACCAGAACCCAAAATTCAGAAGCCCCCAAAAGCCCTCCTGCATATTTTATCACTCACTAGCAAAATTAATTCAATACCTTCCATTGTTTAAATTCTTAAAAAAAGAAAGAAAAAACAGCAAACACATACCAAGTAACTATTACTGGGCTGGCAGGGGTGTGGATGGGGGTGGGGAGAATTGCCAAAAAAAGAAAAAAAAAAGTTGTGGCAAGACAGCAGAAGGCAGAAGCCCAGCCAGACTGATGGAATCAGACAAGAATATGACCCAAGTCACTGCTACTAAATACAAAAAGGGCCTCCAATGCCTGTGGTAAAGGCTGGTGTCACTCACTTGGCTGACAGACCATTTATTTTGGCTCTGACCTTTGAAAGACGTTAAATAATGATGATAATAATGGATGGGCAGTAGGCCTGCAATCTCTGTGGTTTGGCAAGTGTTTCCTGGAACTGCACATCCCTTTCTATGGTCAAAGGGACACTCCCATTCCCCAGGGCAAGGCTCTTCACAGAGTTTTGAGCAGCACAGTCCTGTCCCACCCTCAAGGTCCAAACTGCAGGAATTATGACTGTAAACTAATCTGGACTCTCTGGAGGAAGGTAAAGAAGAGGCCGGGGCATTAAGTATGATTTACCCCCCAGCATAATCATAATTGTTAAAATTAACACTTGTTAATTTTCTTAGTATGACTCCAATGGTACAGAAATGGACCCAAATGAAAGACAAAAAAAAAAAAATAAGTGCCATGGATCATAATCAAAATCAACCAAATCCATAACTCAGTGCACACATTTGCCTTGGAGAAAGGGTCCTATGTGTACAATATTCAATTCACAAAGACTATGAAATGAAGTAGGAAGAATCATTAGTGTCAGGAAATGTTAGAGAGTATTAAAAGAGTTTTTACAAGGGAAGTAAATTGATTTTACGGAGTTGTGCTCAAATGTTATGCCAAGAGCATCTACTGAAGGTCAGTATAAGAAACAGTCATGTAGTCATATGAACATCACTGTTGCATTTGTTTTGAGACTGATGGAGAGGTCATTTTCATTATATTTTGGGTGCTATAAAGAATCCACATAAGAAACACTTTTTGGAATTTAATACCCCCAGGGAAAACATAGCCTCTTTTGAAGAACTGAAATGATTTCTCTGTTCTGGTCACAAGACCTGTATAACTTCCTATGTTTCCTTGTTTACTTTGGCTTCCAGAAATCTCAGTAAATATTATTAAAACACAATTATATTAAGTAACAGTTTTGACATTTACATTAAGTTATTAGCAGTCATTAACAGGTATGTTTTCACTCTTCTTTCCTAGTTTTCTATTCCTAATTTACTACCCTTATTGAATAAAGATTCTTGGTCATATAATTCTTAAGATTTTTTCAAAATAAAGTAAATAGGCACTTGAAATAAATAAAAGAAAAAAGTGAGACATAACAGGTATCAGGTGGAATAGTCATGTTAAGAGGGGCAATGAAAATACTAGTACATTCTAAGAAGGGAAAGTAAAAATAGCAATGATGTCCACTAACCATATTCTTGAAGGAATAGTTGAAAGAATAGTGGATATGTCACCTAAAGAAAGAGTAAAAGAAACCAGGAGAGCTTCCTTCAAACTTTGAAAGACTCGAATAGCAAAAGGGGAAATAGACCTATAAATACAGAGAAAAAACTGATAGTTTCCAGAGGGAGGGGAGTGGGGGGATGGGAAAATGGGTGAAGGGGAGTGAGAGATACAGGCTTCCAGTTACAGAATGAATACGTCTTGGGGATGAAAGGTACATGACAGGGAATATAGTTAATAGTGTTCTTAGAGTGTTGTACAATGACAGATGGTAGCTACACTTGTGAGCACAGCATAACATATAGAGTTGTTGATCACTATGTTATACACCAGAAACTAATGTGACATTGTATGTCAACAATACATCAATAAAAAATAAAAAGAAAATAGAAGACACCTGTCTTCTGCAGGACTATTAAAAAAGAAGAAGGGCACCTGGGTGGCTCAGTCCATTGAGCATTCAACTCTGGATTTGGTCTCAGGTCATGATCTCATGGTTCATGGGTTTGAGCCCCATGAACAACATCAACTGTAAATACTGTAAATATCATGTTCAAAAGATGAAGATGAAAACAGAAGCCTTGGAGACTCTGCTGTGACTTGAGGAACTCCTGCTTACTTCACAAAATATTGCCAAGGGAAGATCACCAGCCCAAGGACAGTCTAATCCAAAAGGCAGAAAAACTGAAAAAAAACAACTTGTCCATTGGAAAATAAATGTCTGATTGTAGTCTCTTTCTCTAGATTTTCACTCCTTGTTGGGTCCCTACATGTAGTCATTTCTGACACTCCCCTAAATTATAAATGTTATAATCACTGTGTTCAACAAAAAACTAAGATGAAAATAGAAACAATATTGGAAATGATATTGCATAAGCATTCTGCTGAATCTAAATATAGAAATGCCAAACAATGGTTTAGCAAACTCTTGGCAGAAGATTTCAGAGGAAGGGCAAATAATTTATTCTCTTTTAAGTTTATTTATTTATTTTGAGAAAGAGAGAGAACATGTCAGAGAACACATGGGAGAGAGAATTCCAAGCAGGCTCTGCACCATGAGTACAGAGCCCGATACAAGGCTTGAACTCATCAACTGTGATATCATGACCTGGACCAAAATCAAGAGTCAGACACATAACTGACTGAGCCACCCAGGTGCTGCAGGGCAAATAATTTCTAATGGAAGAGAAACTAACCTAGACCAGGAGATGTTTCCAATTGGTAAGGTAACTTTTTACAGAATACATCCCCTTTCCACCCTGCCAACACATGGAACAAGAGACACTAATGTTGTCTAAATGGGGGGGGGGGGTAGGGGAGAAGGGGAGAAAAATGCAAATAGGGTTTCCAAGAGGTACTGGTAAGGATAGACCCTGACTAATTTGCAAAATGGGTAATAGGCTCTCTGCCATTGGACTAAACAGCAACTTGCAACATCAGCCACAGTTCCAACCACCTCTGCCTTGGACGGCAACTCTGCTCACTTTCCCTCTTCACCTCATGAGTTTTTCCTTCTTTTGGGAGGATTTGTATATTACTTTTTAAAATTTTTATGTTTATTTATTTATTTTGAGAGAGAGCACAAGGGAGGGACAGAGAGGAGAGAGCGAAAGAATCCCAAGCAGTTTCCACTGTCAGCGCAGAGCCCAGTGTGGGGCTCAAGCTCATGAACCATGAGATCATGATGTGAGCTGAAATCAAGTTGGATGCTTCACCGACTGAGCCACCCAGGCACCCCTGTATATTATTTCTATTGCTGAAGTTTTAGCTTTTCAAAACATGGTGGGATACTTTGTGCTTTTTGTTAACATGTGACATATACTTTTAAAACCAGGTCATTTTGGAGGCTCCTGGGGTGGCTCAGATGGTTAAGAATCTGACTTCAGCTCAGGTCATGATCTCACAGTTCATGGGTTTGAGGCTCGTATCAGGCTCTGTCCTGACAGCTCAGAGCTTAGAGCCTGCTTCAGAGTCTGTGTCTCCCTCTCTCTGTCCCTCCCCTGCTTGTTCTCTGTCTCTCTCAAAAATAAATGTTAAATTTTTTTTAAACCAGGTCATTTTTGCCAGCCACCTCCTACTCAGCTTCCACATCTTGACTTACTCCACAATGCCTTCCCTAAAATTACCACTCTCTGTATAAATTGGGTCCTTCCTGTTTTTCTTCCTCATAATCTGTTCCTGTCATAGTATTTATCACAATCTGTGTAAAGATACATTTGTTTAATATGTCTCCCCCCAGAAAATAGTTTCAAACAGAAAGTGAGGCAAATCATAAGAGACTCTTAAATACAGAGAACAAACTGAGGGTTGATGGGGGGGGGGGGCAGGGGAGAGGGAAAAATGGGTGAAGAGCATTGAGGAGGGCACTTGTTGGGATGAGCACTAGGGGTGTTGTATATAAGTGATGAATCATGGGAATCTACTCCCAAAGCCAAGAGGACACTGTATACACTGTATGTTAGCTAACTTGACAATAAATCATATTAAAATAATAATATTGGTCTCCCCCATTTGTCTCAGCTCCATGAGGTGAGGGACCATGTGCCTGTTCACTCCTGCATCGCTAATACCTAACCTATTTGTTGATAAATGAATATTGAATGAATGCATAAACAAATGAATATATGATGTCAGCTTCTCATTCCCCTACTAATCCACCATATTTAGAGACAAAAATATGCCCCTAATAAATGAATATGTATGAAATAAAAACCCTGGAACTACTCACTACTCAGCCACTGCATGACATTGGCACATTTGGAGATTGGATACCACTTTTTCTCTTTTGCTTCATTTAGAGTTTATTCTTCCTTACACTTCCATATGCTGATATACAGAAAAAAAATCCAGAAAACTCATTACCATGAGTAATTTCCAACCTCCATCTTTGATAATGCTATAAAAGAGAGAAGAATTTCACTTCTTTCCATTTTTCTGATTCATTTCATGGAACACGTGCCAGTGATTACCAAAATACCTACAATGTCAACAACTTGAAAAGGAAGAAATAAAGGACCCAGAAAATTCTCCCAAATAAAAATAATTTATCAAATAAATGACATAATAAATGTGTAGAAGAAAAAGGAGTTGAGTGAGAAAACCACTCAAGACACTCCCAAAAGATTTCTCAGTCTGTTACTGGGAACTCTTGCTGCCATTAGTGAAGGGATTGGTGTTTCTCCATCTTGGATTGAGACCTTGAGACAGAAGAGCTTTACCCCTTTACTTTGCTCCTATACCTTTTCTTCAAACTGGACTAAGGTTCATCATAATTTTAGTAAACTCTTAGAGCAATGCTTTTCAGACAATAAGTAGCAACCTATTAGCTGATCACAAAACCAGTTTAGTCATTCAAAGTAAGCTTTTTAAATAGAAGGAAATTGAATGGAATAGAAATCATTGCATTTAGAAAGGGTACGTATTGTTTGGTGAAACTGCTTGGAGTGTGTTTGACCATGTGGATTATATATTACATTGCAATGTAAAACATGTTTTACTGTGAGTCATGGTTTAAAAGTTTGAGAAACTGGGGTATCTGGGTGGCTCAGTCAGTTAAGGGTCCAACTTCAGCTCAGGTCCTGATCTCACAGTTCATGAGTTCAAGCCCCACAGAGCCTGGAGCCTGCTTCAGATTCTGTGTGTGTGTCTCTCTCTCTCTCTGCCCCTCCCCAGCTCATGGTCTCTTTCTCTCTCAAAAATAAATAAACATGAAAAAAAAATTTTTTAATAAAAGTTTGAGAAACTTTGACTTAGAGTAATTAACAAGAGGGGAAGCTACAGATAGGTAATATATAGGCCAACGCGTATTTATGAATCCTGCTTTCTTCCTTTCATTCAATGTTAACAAATGCCTACAATCTGCACAGAAAATCTGATTCCTAATACTTTCAACTTTAAACTATGTTGGGATTCTCCAGCCCTTTTTAGTGAGACTAAAAATCTTACCCCTCAGAGTCAGGCCACTGTAGCCATATCTTCAGTCACAGGAATGCGTGAAGGCCCTACCTAGCCTTTTAGAGATTCTGCCCAGCTCCTCCTTAATATGTCCTTGCCAGAAAAAAGCCTTTCTGAATTTGCTCCTATCTGGTAACTGGCTATTTTTTCCCCCTAGCCACCCTTTGTAGGCCCTTCAACTATGATTGAATCCTAATTCTTTGTTTCCTCATTCAGGTCCCCCAAATTACCCTTTGTTATATAATAAAAAAATGATTTTTGTCCTGGTTCCTGGTGTACAGCTCCTAACATCTTGGAATCTCTGGAGTGTTTTTTTGTATAATAATGAGATAAATGGTGGCTGAGGGCACCCAGATAGCTTCAGGATGGGGGCTGGCCCCAAGAAAGACCAAGGCATGAGTTAGGGATTGGAACTTTCAGCCCACCCACCCCCTTTGGGGAGGGAAGAGAGGCTAGAGATTGAGTTGATCGCCAATGGACAATGATTTAATCAAGCATACCTCTGTAATGAACCCTCCATTAAAAAAAAAAAACCCTAAATACTAGGGTTTAGAAATCTTTGGGTTGGTAAACACATCAAGGTGCTGACAGGGTGGCACACCCAAAGAAGACATAACAGCTCTTGCAACCCCTTTGTCCCATATTTCTTCTATGCATCTCTTCCATTTGACTGTTCCTGAGTTGTATTGTTTATTAAAACCAGTAACAATAAGTAAAGAGCTTTCCTGAGTTCTGTGAGTCAGTATAGAAAATTATTGTTAACTGAGGAGAGGGTTAATGGAACCCCTGAATTTAAAGCTGGTTGGTCAGAAGTACAGGTGACAATCTTGGAATTGTAACTGGCATCTGAAGTGGGAGGGCAGTCTTGTAAGACTGAGTCCTTACCTGGTGGAATCTGATGCTAACTCCAAGTAGATTAGATTGGGATTGAGTTGAATTGAAGGACACCAAGTTGGTGTCTGGAGAATTGGTTGGTGTCAGAAAAAAAAACCTTGATGTCAGAAACTTGATGTCAGAAGTATTGTAAGTAAAAATAGTTCTTACCACTCTTCCTCCAAGGGCTCAACCACTACTTTCAGTTCCCTGAATTTTCTACATTATTTATAAAACTCATGAAATGTTTGTCTAACCACCCACTCCCAATATCCACTGTTTTGGGGG
The DNA here is from genome assembly GCA_028646485.1 of Cryptoprocta ferox. Lineage (NCBI taxonomy): Eukaryota > Metazoa > Chordata > Mammalia > Carnivora > Eupleridae > Cryptoprocta > Cryptoprocta ferox. Next base: position 86,855,952 of record CM053560.1, on the reverse strand, counting down.
GGGTTACCATCCTTTCTTCTCCTTCTCCCCCAATCCAACTATCACGAGGTTTCAGCAATATAACTCTTGAATGCTGGATTCACACACTGTAATCCCCCATTTCCCACCCATCCATAGAAACACCCAACCCACTCATCCCACCATAGTTCACAGATGGAGTTTACTGAAGGCAAACTAACCACATTCCCTTCTAGAATCTAGAAGGAAAATTAACCACATTCCTTTCTAGATACTAGATTCCCTTCTCCAAGGGAATCTTCCCAATGGAGAAAGAGTTAGTTAAAGGGTATCTGTATCTGTTTTATATGGTCTTAGAGGCTGTCAGCAGTTTTTTTGTTTGTTTGTTTTGTTTTGTTTTTTTAACCATTGGAACCACTGAAGTAGAGGAAGTTGGTCTGAAGATACAGAAGAATGACAGGCAACAAGAGAGCAAGGCAGACCTAACAACATTTAGGTTTCTGCTCATTCCTGAAACCCAGCTATAATCCATTATCTTAGACTACAAAACAGCTACAAATCCTTCCCCTCCATATTTCCAATCCTTGCCATGTGACTTTGTAGCTCTTCCCATGAAAAGGTAGAATCTATTTCTCTACTTTTTGAATCTAGGATATAACTTGTTTTGACCAATGGGATATGTGGCAAATGTGACACAAACAGATTTGAAAAGCATTCATACATGGGCTTGCCCTCTTGCTGTCCTCGGAAGCCTGAGATCTCCATTTGAACAAGCCTGGACTAGCCTGGTAGATGATGACAGACATGTGGCCCAGATGCCTCCATTATCCCTGCTGACAAGCAGCCAACCCAGAAGCAACACTGCCTAGCTGTCCAGCAGCTGAAAGCAGATGTGTGAATGAGCCCAGCCAAGACCAGCATAAGCACTGGCAAGCTGAATCCAACCCAAGTGGTTGTTTTTATAAGCCACTAAGTTTGGGGAGGGTTTATTACCCAGCAAAAGTTAACCGATAAACCTACCTTTGCATTCCAGGACACATCCCTTCAATGGGCTTTTTATCTTGCAAGCAAGAGTTTTAATATTTCACATTTTGCATTCAAAAGTATTTTATCTTCACAGAAGCCCAAAGAATATTTAAACATTCAAACCATTTTCTTAATGTTTGTTTTTTCATTTATTTATTTGGAGAGAGAGAGAGAGAGAGAGAGAGAGAATGAGAGAGAAGGGGAAGGGGCAGAAAGAGACAGGGAGAGAGAGACTCCCAAGAAGGCTCCATATTGTCAGTGCATAGCCTGATGCCGGAGCTCAAACCCATGAACCATGAGATCATGACCTGACCCCAAGTCGGACACTTAACCAACTGAGCCACCCAGGTCCCCCTCAATTTTAAACATTTTGTTCCATTGAATTAAAAATATATATATCTGGAACTATTTACACAATTGCATTTTATCCCTTCCCAGGATCCAAATCACCTCCTTTATAGCTTAACAATTTTTATTATATACGTGCTACCAAAATAAGTACCCTGTTGCATTTTCATAACAATAAATTCCCGGTCTGACCCTTGCTTATTTCTTCTACCTAAGCTCCTTCTGCTTTTATTACATAGCCCATGCCCCCTGTCAAAGTAAACTATCAGTTTTCTAAACATCCTCTCTATTCATCTATATCTTTGCAAATGCTATTCCACCTACATTCATTCAACTGATATTTACTGAGTGCCAACTGTGGGCAAGACACTATTGTAGGTTCTAGATATAAGGAAGGGGAAGAAATGGGACCAGTATTCTATTGTCTTCTCATTTTCATAACTATGGCTAGTTGCTCTTTGAGACTAAATTCAAACAGCAAATTCAGTAAATTCATACTAAATTCAACTCCTCTCGGAAATTTTCATGGCCTTATAGAATTGAGCTACATCCTCTAAGTTCTCTACTCTATCATAGTACTTACCAGTATAATACAGTGTTTTTTTTTAATACAGTAGTCTTCCCTCTTTTTTTTTCTTTTATAGTTTATTGTCAAGTTGATTTCCATATAACACCGAGTGCTCATCCCAACAAGTGCCCTCCTCCATACCCATCACCCCCCTTCCCCTCTTCTCCACACCCACCAGGCCTCAGTTTGTTCTCAGTATTCAAGAGTCTCTCATGGTTTGCCTCCCTCCCTCTCCCAGCTATTTATTCCCCTTCCTCTCCCTAATGGTCCTCTGTTAAGTTTATCCTGTTCCACTTATGAGTGAAAACATATAGTATCTGTCCTTCTCTGCCTGACTTATTTCACTTAGCATGATACCCTCGAGTTCCATCCACGTTGCTATTAATGGCCATATTTCATTCTTTCTCATTGCCATGTAATATTCCACTGTATATATAAACCACATCTTCTTGATCCATTCGTCAGTTGATGGACATTTAGGGTCTTTCCATGGTTTGGCTATTGTTGAAAGTGCTGCTATGAACATTGGGGTACATGTACCCCTATGCATCAGCACTTCTGTATCCCTTGAGTATATCCCTAGCAGTGCTATTGCTGGGACATAGGGGAGTTCTATTGTTAATTTTTTGAGGAACCTCCACACTGTTTTCCAGAGTGGCTGCACCAGTTTACATTCCCACCAACAGTGTATGAGGGTGCCCGTTTCTCCATATCCTCGCCAGCATCTATAGTCTCCTGATTTGTTCATTTTCGCCACTCTGATCGGCATGAGGTGGTATCTCAGTGTGGTTTTGATTTGTATTGCCCTGATGATGAGTGACGCTGAGCATC
>CM053560.1:86724470-86853121 GCA_028646485.1 Cryptoprocta ferox | reverse complement strand
CCTTATAGATTTTGGATACTAGCCCTTTATCTGATATGTCATTTGCACCTATCTTTTCCCATTCCATCAGTTGCCTATTAGTTTTATTGATTGTTGCCTTTGCCGTGTAGAAGCTTTTTATCTTGATGAGGTCCCAATAGTTCATTTTCGCTCTTGATTCCCTTGCCTTTGGGGATGTGTCGAGTAAGAAATTGATGCGGTTGAGGTCAAGGAGGTAGTTTCCTGCTTTCTCCTTTAAGGTTTTGATGGTTTCCTGTCTCACATTCAGGTCCTTCATCCATTTTGACTTTATTTTTGTGTATAGTGTAAGAAAGTGGTCTAGTTTCATTCTTCTGCATGTTGCTGTCCAGTTCTCCCAGTACCATCTGATAAAGAGGTGGCCTTTGTTTCCATTGGATACTCTTTCCTGCTTTGTCAAAGGTTAATTGGCCATACATTTGTGGATCCAGTTCTGGGTTCTCTATTCTATTCCATTGGTCTGTGTGTCTCTTTTTGTGCCAATACCATACTGTCTTGATGATGACAGCTTTGTAGTAGAGGTTAAAGTCTGGGATTGTGATGGCTCCTGTTTTGGTTTTCTTCTTCAATGTTACTTTGGCTGAACGGGGTCTTTTGTGATTCCATACAAATTTTAGGATAGTTTGTTCTAGCTTCGAGAAGAATGCTGGTGCAATTTTGATTGGGATTGCATTGAATGTGTAGATTGCTTTGGGTAATAATGACCTTTAAACAATATTTATTCCTCCGATCCATGAGCATGGAATGTTTTTCCATTTCTTTGTGTCTTCTTTAATTTCCTTCATAAGTTTTCTATAGTTTTCATCATACAGGTCTTTTACATCTTTGGTTAGGTTTACTCCTAGGTATTTTATGGTTTTTCATGCAATTGTGAATGGGATCAATTTCTTGATTTCTCTTTCTGTTGCTTCATTATTGGTGTATAAAAATGCAACCGATTTCTGTACATTGATTTTGTACCCTGCGACTTTGCTGAATTCATGGATCAGTTCTAGAAGGCTTCTGGTGGAGTCTGTCTGGTTTTCCATGTAGAGTATCATGTCGTCTGCGAAAAGTGAAAGTTTGCTTTCATCTTTGCCAATTCTGATGCCTTTTATTTCTTTTTGTTTCTGATTGAGGATGCTAGGACTTCCAGCACTATGTTAAACAACAGTGGTGAGAGTGGATATCCCTGTCGTGTTCCTGATCTCAGGGGGAAAGCTCTTAGTTTTTCCCCATTGAGGATGATATTAGCTGTGGGCTTTTCATAGATGGCTTTTATGATGTTTGAGTAAGTTCCTTCTATCCCGACTTTCTCGAGGGTTTTTATTAAGAAAGGATGTTGTATTTTGTCAAATGCTTTTTCTGCATCTATCGAAAGGATCATTTGGTTTTTATCTTTTCTTTTGTTAATGTGATGTATCACATTGATGGATTTGCGAATATTGAACCAGCCCTGTAACCCAGGAATGAATCCCACTTGATCATGGTGGATAATTCTTTTTATATGCTGTTGAATTCGGTTGGCTAGTATCTTGTTGAGGATTTTTGTATCCGTATTCATCAAGGATACTGGCCTGTAGTTCTCTTTTTTTGTTGGGTCTCTGTCTGGTTTGGGAATCAAAGTGATGCTGGCTTCGTAGAATGAGTCCAGAAGTTTTCCTTCCATTTCTATTTTTTGGAATAGCTTGAGAAGAATGGGTATTAACTCTGATTTAAATGTCTGGTAGAATTCCCCAGGGAAGCCATCTGGCCCAGGGCTCTTATTTGTTGGGAGATTTTTGACAACTGATTCATTTTCTTCACTAGTTATGGGTCTGTTCAGATTTTCTATTTCTTCCCATTTGAATTTTGGTAGTTCATGTGTATTTAGGAATTTGTCCGTTTCTTCTAGGTTGTCCAGTTTGTTGGCATATAATTTTTCATAGTATTCCCTGATAATGCTTGTTTTTCTGAGGGATTGGTTGTAATCCATTTTCATTCATGATTTTGTCTATTTTGGCGCTCTCTCTTTTCTTTTTGAGAAGCTGGCTAGAGGTTTATCAATTTTGTTTATTTTTTCAAAAAACCAACTCTTGGTTTCATCGATCTGTTCAACTGGTTTTTTGGATTCTATATTGTTTATTTCTACCCTGATCTTTATTATTTCTCTTCTTCTGCTGGGTTTGGGGTGTTCTTGCTGCTCTGCATCTAGTTCCTTTAGGTGCACTGTTAGATTTTGTATTTGTGCTTTTTCTAGTTTCTTGAAATAGGCCTGGATTGCAATGTACTTTCCTCTTAGGACTGCCTTTGCTGCATCCCAAAGAGTTTGGGTTGTTGTATTTTCATTTTCATTTGTTTCCATATATTTTTAAATTCTTCTCTAATTGCCTGGTTGCCATTCATTCTTTAGTAGGGTGTTCTTTAACCTCCATGTTTTTGGAGGCTTTTCAGACTTTTTCCTGTGGTTGATTTCAAGTTTCATAGCATTATGATCTGAAAGTGTGCATGGTACGATCTCAATTCTTTTATGTTTTGGAGGGCTGCTTTATGACACAGTATGTGATCTATCTTGGAGAATGTACCATGTGCACTCGAGAAGAAAGTGAATTCCATAGCCTCAGGATGTAGAGTTCTAAGGATATATGTCAAATCCATCTGATCCAATGTGTCATTCAGGTCCATTATTTCTTTAGTGATTTTTCTCTCTAGTTGATCTATTCATTGCTGTAAGTGGAGTAGTAAAGTCCTCTGCCATTAGCACATTATCAATAAGATTGTTTCTGTTTGTGATTAACTGTTTTATGTATTTGGTGCTCCTGAATTCGGCATGTAGATGTTTATAATTGTTAGCTCTTCCTGATGGATAGGCCCTGTAATTATTATATAATGCCCTTCTTCATCTCTTGTTACTGCCTTTAAAGTCCAGTTTGTCCAATATAAGTATGGCTACTCCAGCTTTCTTTTGACTTCTAGTAGCATGACAGATATTTCTCCATCGCCTTACTTTCAATGTGAAGGTGTCCTCAGATGTAAAATGAGTCTCTTGTAGACAGCAAATAGGTAGATTTTGGTTTTTTTTAATCCATTCTGCTACCCCATGTCTTTTTATTGGAGGATTTAGTCCATTTATATTCAGTGTTATTATTGAAAAATATGGGTTTAGAGTCATTGTGTTCTCTGTAGGATTCATGCTTGTAGTGGTGTCTCTGGTACCTTTTGTTCCTTGCAACATTTCCCTTATAGAGTCCCACTTAGGATTTCTTGTAGGGTTGGTTTAGTTGTGATGAATTCCTTCAATTTTTGTTTTGGAAAACCATTATCTCTCCTTCTATTCTGAATGACAGGCTTGCTAGATAAAAGGATTCTTGGCTGCATAGTTTTTCTCTTCATCTTGAAGATTTCCTACCATTCCTTTCTGGCCCGCCAAGTTTCAGTAGATATGTCTGCAACCACCTGATATGTCTCCCTTTGTATGTTAGGATCCTTTTAACCCTAGCTGCTTTCAGAATTCTCTCTTTATCCTTATATTTTGCCAGTTTCACTATGGTATGTTGTGCAGATTGATTCAAGCTATGTCTGAGGGGAGTTCTCTGTGCCTCTTGGATTTCAATGCCTGTTTCCTTCCCCAGATTGAGGAAGTTCTCAGCTATAATTTGTTCAAGTACCCCTTCAACCCCTTTCTGTCTTCTTCTTCTTCCTCCTCCTCCTCCACCTTCTTCTTTTCTTCTTCTTCTTCTTCTTCTTCTCCTCCCTCCTCCTCCTCCTCCCTCCTCCTCCTCCTCCCCCCTCCTCCTCCTCCTCCTCCTCTTTTTCTCCTTCTCCTTCTTCTCCAATGATACGGATACTGTTCCATTTGATTGCATCACTCAGTTCTCGAATTCTCCTTTCATGTTCCTGGATCAACTTATCTCTCTTTTTCTTGGCTTCCTCTTTTTCTATAACTGTGTCTTCTAATTGACCTATTCTCCTCTCTGCCTCTTCAATCTGTGCAATGGCTGCCTCCATTTTATTATGTACCTCATTTATAGCACTTTTTAATTCATCACAACTATTTTTGAGGTCCATAATCTTTGTAGCAGTAGCTTCTCTGGTGTCTTCAATGCCTTTTTCAAGCCCAGCAATTAATTTTATGACTATTGTTCTAAATTCTTGGTCAGTTATGTTGCATATATCTGTTTTGACCAATTCTTTAGCTGTCACTTCTTCCTGGAATTTCTTTAGAGGAGAGTTCTTCTGTTTCATCATTTTCGCTAGCTTTCTGTCTCTTGTAAGTTTTAAAAGCTTGTTATGTGCTCTGCACCTGTGAGTTCTGCTATATTAAAGTAGGCTCATTTACTGTCCATGGCCTGTCCATTAAGGAAGTGCTCTTTTAATGGTGTCTCTTGGTCTCTCTTGTGCCCTTGGCTATTTTATTTCCCTACTCGTAGTGATATTTGGGACTCTCCACCCTGTGTACTTTGGCTTGTTTCTTGAGGTAGCCCTTAAAACAAATTGTCCCGATGCTCTGGCACTGTGAATAGTCCTGTGCTTTCTTGTCAGTACCTAGAAGATCCACAGGATCAGGAGGAGACACTGGAGTTCAGCAGAGTATGGGCAGCACCCAAGAAACAGCAGAGCCTGGTCTTCCTAAAGCAGAGCCACTGTCAGCAGCAAATCCTTCCAGGCCCTCTTCCACCAAAAAACCTTCTTGATTTCTATAATACAGTGTTTAAAGCATAGAGGTTTCCTCATCTGCAAAATGGGAGTTATAATAATTACCCACTTGATTGGGTTGCTGCAAGGATTTTAAAAGCCTAGCATATAGTTAGTGCACAATAAATATTGGCCATTTTTTAAAATTCCCCAGTGTTCTATTATGAGAATACATTGCTTTTATAATAAGAAAAATAACTCTCAAGGAATCTATAATCATTCCTGATGAAACCAGGAAAAACCTGGGGTTAATAAAAATATATTTGCACACATTTAAGATGCTGTGCTGTGTTACCTACACCTGTTCCTGGCTCTAGGAACCTACCGCCCACAAATAGTCCTCAACACTAAAACTCACACTGGAAAACTGTTTGTATTCCTACTGCCATTACTTTCAGTCAATACTTAACATTTTTAACTACACTTCAATTAGAAAATATTTCACTGATCTGGGGCACCTGGGTGGCTTAGTCAGTTAAACATCTGACTTCGGATCAGGTCATGATCTCGTGGTTTGTGAGTTTGAGCCCAGCGTCGGGCTCTCTGCTGACAGCTCAGATTTTGGAGACTGCTTTGGATTCTGTGTCTGCCTCTTTCTCTGCTCCTCCCCTACTCATGCTCTGGTTCTCTCTCTCAAAAGTAAACAAACATTTAAAAAATAATAAAAACAAAAAAAAACTTTAAAAAAAAGAAAATATTTCGTTGATCTGAAATTCCTGGCCAACAAGCAAAAACTCACTTCTTTACAAGAAAATTAGGAAGTAGAAAATAGAGCACGAGATTTACACAAGTACAAAGAATATAATTAGAGGTAAAAGAGATGTTTTCACACGCTTCAAGGAAGACTTGCACTTTTAGAAACACCACCATTTTGGGGCAGCCAATTATGTATTATAGGAGTGTGTCAGTTTCATTGCCTCTTTTGCTCCTTGAACACCTCCCTATGTAATAACTCCTTCTCCTGAAAATGTAAGAGGCAGGGGATAAAATTCAGAAAGTGCAAGTTGGAGTTCAAGAGGGACAGTGTTTACTAGTACCATTAGTGTGACAATTCTACTAATATACATGCTTGGATTTGTGGGACATGCTTTCATATATGTATATGACCCACAAACTTATTAGCAGGTAGGAGGAATAAGAGGAGCCAGGAGCACCTGGCACAAATGCCTGAAAACTAGGGATTATAGTTACATTTTTAACAACACTATGGCACAGACTCCAACTACTCAAAATGGACATTACATATAGGAGAGGAAAGAGAAATGGTGGATCTGTCCTACCTAGATCTAATAACTCTTAAATAAATGTGGATAAATAAATAAATCCTCTGGATTAAGCCTAATTGTCAAATTAATAGAATCTCAAGCGTTTATCCTAAATAAAAGCCCAAATAATTATTTACGTTATCACCAGCAAATTATGTTACAAAATGAGAGCACATTTTTTTTCTTAATTCAGTTAGGCACAAGACTACATACTGGGAATCCAGAGATTTAAAAAAGGGACAATCTTTGTGCTTGAAGACCTCAAGACTGTCTAAGGTGAACATCTTTGGAGTACAAAGTGGTCACATTGACAAGGGAGCTTTAATCAAGAGGGGAATCCATTAAATGGTTTTACAGATTTAACCTACAGTTCCAGTTGGTCATCTCACCAAAGCAAAAGCATGCCACCGAGTCCTAAGTGCACAAATACATGTGAATGGGTCTGTAGCCAACAGTACAATTACCTATCTACCCAACTACCAATCTCACAAGCCAAGGACAGCACTGTTTATCTTTTCTTCCCTATAATGTACCAATGTGATGACTACAAAAACCTAAAAGAGCATATGATCACCCTGACTTCTCTCAACACTACCCCCCTAGAAAGAAAAAACAGTTAATACACATAAGAAAGCATGCACATAACAGGCTGTTGTCCGCTCATGTCAGGCTACTCTTAAATCCACCTGTTCTCTGCAGAAGCTCTGACATAAATCCAACATGAATCTAGACAGGCTGCAGTATCATTTTTACAGTTAGATACACTACCGATCGACCTCTTTTGATCTAACGCAAAGCTTTAAAGAATGAAGCCTGTGTAGCATAAACCCCTTAAAAGACTACAATAATTAGAGCTACAGAGTCATGTAAATATTTGTTAGTCAAACCAAATTTTGTGTTGCCTGGTATTTTCTTTGGAGCCTGCCCATGTCATTACACTGAAATGTGATATATATAAACGCTGAGTGACTGCAAGTAAAATAATGTAACCCTATATACAGAGTGACAGTTTAAAATTACATTTGCTTGGGTTATTTTTATGTTAGATATTTCAAGCCATTTATTCCAAGCTTAGTACATTTTGTTTTCTAAACAAAACAATGAAGGAAAACATAAAAATAGTTAAATAGCTGTGGAATAGAGGATTTTAATTCCTTGACAAAGCTGAGTGTTTGTCATCAGTATATTCATTTGTTCAACAAATATGCATTGAATTTATGAAACACATAATAGATGGCTAGATATGTTACAGTATATTTTTCTACTTTTGAAGGACTTTTTAAACTATGTTTAAACTATTACTAACAAAGACCTGGGGTTCCTGAGTGGCTCATCTGGTTAAGTGTTCGACTTCTGCTCAGGTCATGATCTTGTGGTCCATGGGTTTGAGCCCCTCATCAGGCTCTGTGCTGCCAGCTCAGAGCCTGGAGCCTGCTTCGGATTCTGTGTCTTCCTCTCTCTCTCTGTTCCTCCCCCATTCATGCTTTGTCTCTGTCTCTCAAAAATAAATAAATATTAAAAAACAAAACAAAGACCTCACCTTTATAAAAAGGGCATTTGTATCACATACCTATACTAAGGCATTCATTCTTTTGGATAGGCAACAGATATAATGTTTTTATATCCATTAAGAATAAGGGGATAGACAGAAATTATGTGATGTAACTCACTAAGAATGACATCACCTATGGAGTAATGCTGGTAGGAAAACGTTCATCTCAGTCTAATAAGAAGACAACCACCCTGACAAATTCAAATGGAGGAAATTTGACCCCAAAAAAATGTAGGCCTAGACTCTTCAAAAATGTTAATGTCATGAAAGACAAAAATAACAAAAAAAAAAAAAAAAACTGGGTAATAGTTCTAGAATAAAAGAAACTAAAGAAACATGACAATTAAATGCAATGATTAGGTCAGAAAAAAATTTAAAGGAAAGAAAATGAAATGAGAAAAGCTGTAAAGGACGTTATTATTGGGGCAGTTGGGAAATTTGAATATGGACTGCATATGTGATGATTATGTTGTATCAGTGTGATAAGTTATTCAGTAATGTTGAACAATGCTTTGTTCTTAGGAGACAAATGCTGAAATATTTAAGGGTGATGTCTGCAATTAACTCTCAATGGTTTGGGGGAAAAAGTGGAGAAAACGAGCAAATGTGGCAAAATATTTACGGGGACTTAAGTAAAAGATGCATGTTCATTGCCTATTCTTGGCACTTTTTCTATAAATTTGAAATTTCCCCATAATAAAAACTTGAGAAAACAGTTTTAAATGCTACATTAACATTCAATTTAATTATATATGTGTGATATTTAACACCGTTCTCAACAAGTAATAGTGTATCATACTTTACAATGTTATTGCAAAAAATTGAAGCAAATCAATGAAAACTTCTAAATATTAAGGAATTCTGCATTAAAACAAGCTTCTGTGAATTATTCCTAAAGGAAACTTATATTTTTACATTTTTTCTGACAATTGTTTTTGCTTTATCACCAAATTTATCACCAATTTGAGGAATTAAAATATTTGTAAAATCTAACAATTAGAACATTTTGTCATGAAATACAATTTAAATTATAACAATGAAAAGGACTGCTTTCACCTCTTTACTGGGTAGAGGTCTTTACAGCACATAAAATAAATTTACATTTAAAATTTTTTTAATTTCAAATTTTACTGATTGCTGCAATTTTTGAATATAATTTACAAAAAAAAGAAACACAATTTTATCAAAAGAAGAAACGTTAATCACATATTCTCTGGATGTTCTTGTAACCACAAGAGTCATGACCAATTTTACCTTCCCTGAGCTTACTTAAATTATAGGAGATTATGAGCTTTGATGACCACACATAAAGTTCCCCAGGGCCCTGCTTCCACTTGATTTAAATAAACACAGTCAAAATTAACAACTGTTTAATAGCCTAGAATGTCTTATTATGTGATGTTACCCAAGATTTTTGAAACAATTATATTTTATTTGCATACTTAAAATAATCAAATCAACATATTGGTCAAAGAGTAACCTGGGTGGCACTCATTAAAATCTATCATTTGAAAGTGATACCCAAAAAAAGCCAACCCCCTCTTATACCCTCCTTAGTAAAAGCATATCGGTGTTGATACAAAGCAGGCACCCGAGTGTTAACAGCACCACCTGGGTTTCTAGAAGATGAATTTAAAGAATTTCCCCAGCTCGTATAAGAACAAAACAGAATGGGATTCACCACTCCTGCTCCCACTATTGCTTCAAAGAAGTTATGATGTTGCATGAGAAATAATTTAATTATGGGGTAAGTTACTTTAAAATGTCAAGTTGCCAATCTGACAGTTGAATAGTCTGCATATGTGAAATCAAACTTCAGCAAATGTTACCTTTTCTGTTCAGACACCCAGAAAGAAAATCCTTCCTTCTTTGAAAAGTTCTAATTCTTTATTTTTGAAGAAATTTTAAAAAAAGAAAAACAATAGCAACTCTGGCTTACATTATTCATTTTAGTAATTTACCATGGGATCTCTTCATATAACAGTGAAATGATAACTATGGGAATATAAAGACATTGTGAAATAAAGGTAAGCATAAATTATACCACACTAGACAACAGAACAGGATTTGATAAAAATTAGGTAACTTGAGGCAACTGGCAGTTTTAATAACACCTAACTCTAACCAGTGTCAAAGATCTGAGACTTTCTTAGACCAGCTCCAAAGCTGGGAGCTTCACAATCCAGTGTTTCATAGAAAGGTAGGATATTTAAAATACCAAGCAATGATTTGATTGGAAAACTCAATAGCTTTTCCTCTTTAATTTTGTTTTTTCCCCTGAATGTTAAGGCTATAGTCTAATACTGACCACCGATTCCCTTGACAAAGTGACAAATGGTACTCTTGTTCCCCGTGTTCAGCTCCAACTGGAACTCCCATGCAAAATGGGTAAGGAGACATACAAAGCAAAGTTTAGAAATCCACTCGAAGATCCTAATCTAGAAACACAGAAGGCTGTCCTTGAGGGATGCCTACTGACTCTATTTTTACCTAACCATAGACATTGGACAGAAAAGAAGCCTAACCTGCCAGGGCCCTGGAGCACCCCACTCTACCATGACTCTCTGCACCTACGAACGGTTCCTTATGGCAGAATCAGCAAGATTGCATCCACAGAGAATTACCAGTCAGTCCCCTTCAGAGGGAAATTTTTCAAATTTTTCAAGGTAAACTTTATCCAGAAGAGAAAGATTCAAAATAGCTAACAGATGTTTAATAATATATTTCAGCTTAAATGTCGATCCTTACATCCTCATGTGATTGCTGCCCACAATAATATTCACTTTTACTAACAATGGGTAATTGTTTTAATTAGTGATTTCTTTCTCTTCCTTATCTCTCTTGGTTTAATTCTTAGTACTAATCACATAACCTAAAGTAGTCTTTCTCCACAAGTCATTCTGCATCATTGCCAGACTTCATTCTCCTTATAGAAATTAACCCTATGTGAAAGTATCTTGCCCATTTACTTCTTTCCCATATCTGTCTCTCCCTTCTAGAATATAATCTCCTTATCTACTTTATTTCTTCAGCCCCAATTCTAGAACAGTGCCTGGTTTAATAAACACTGGTAAGTAAAGGAATAAAAAGTAAGGTTCTTTTTACTGTCCTAACCCATTTGGGGCTCATGGGGTCTCTGAACCTCAGAGTTAGTTAAAAGGAAAATAAAAAGGCTTCCAGTAAAACTAGTCTAATAATTTTTCAGACATTCTCATCTGTAGAGAAAAATCTATATTTTGTTCATCTACCATCATCATCACCATTATTATAATGTGAGGATGACAATAATGATCCTATCACATATTAGTTAGGTGCTGTACTTTATATACATTGCTCTAATCTTCACAATGACTTTACTGGGTAAATATTATGATCCTACTTTTACAGACAAGTAAACAGAGTCAGAGAGATTAAGTAATGTACCAAGTCACACAGCTCTTGAGGGTATGAGCTAGGAGTCCAAGGTCTTGTTGACTTTAGAGGACACGTTCTTCCTACCATAACATCCTGTGGGATGCTGAGCTAAAATCATCTTTTAATTCCATCCTTCAGTCTTTATGATCAGGCTAAATGACTTTTCTATCTTCTGCTCCCTTACCAATTCAGATACTATTAATAAATTAAGAAATTATACCCATTTATCCAAATTCTGAATAATCTCCAATAGCACTTTTTAAAGTATCTGATATACTCAGCAAGGAAAGTTTAATTTATAAAATACCCTTTTCCTTCATCTTTCATTTTAGGCAAACCTGGATAAATATCATTAGATTATTTTTATATGCCTATATTATTCACTGCCTACGGGCTTCACTAAAATGTTCCATAAATATATTAATTTCTTAGTCTCACTCCTAGCATTCCCACCTAGGATTTAACCTCCGCACTTGTTTTTACAATCATCAAAGGCCTTAGGATAACTGTGTTAGAAAAAGTACGCAATATACTTACTAAAATGGATCCCAATTTTGAAAAAGTCATACTTATAAATTCCTCAGTATTTTTTAAGAGTGAGCTACTAAAATTTAATAGGAAAAAAATAACTCAATAGAGAAAAATTAAAATTATGTCTATAAATACTAAATCTAGAAATTAAATTTGAGAAACAGGAAAACTTGATAAATGAAACTTTCGTATGAGTTTTTATTAGATTGTTCAAAGATAGTAAATTAAACACAATCATTTCAAAGGGTGTGGGTAGTTGCAAATTAGATAAATGCACTTAGTTTTAATGGCAAGAAATATGCAACACAGCTTTGAAATGCTTCACAGTGATTCATGGTGTATCTGAATCTCTCCTTGGAGCCATGGAAAGCTGAATTTCACTCTCAATTCTCACCCTTGTTTTTTTTCTTTTTGTTCTTTTTCTTTTCTTTTCCTTTTTCACTATTTCACTTATTTTAATTAAAACTAAGAGCAAACCACTCAGAAGTAAAAATATATGTGGTCAGTTCAAGAGCTTGGTTATTTCAGTATCTCCATCTAGTGGACATTGAGATTATAAAAGTTTATTCAATAAATTCCTGATTGCCAAGTTTATTAAGTGAAGTAATTATTAGAAAGATAACTTAGAAAAAAATAAGAAAGAAAGAAAGGCAGCAGTTTTTTTCCACCTGGTGATAGAACTGTCAATCAGCAATACAAGCAGAGTCATGTTACATTATTACACTATACCAAGTACCTAAAACGGCAATATTCCAAAGTTTGGATATAGCTTTCCAGAAGTTTGGGGTTTTTTTCCAATAATGATTTTCTTGTCACTAGGATCTAGAATCTTGAAAAATCCATTAGAAGATTTAGATATCAATAAAGCCAGAGTTTAATTATTATTAGGCAACTCTTCAAAAACTGATCATTTGGGGGCACCTGGGTGACTCAGTCAGTGAAGCGTCCGACTTTGATTTCAGCTCAGGTTGTGATTGCGCAGTTTGTGAGATAGAGCCCAGTGTATGGCTCTGCACTGACAGCATGGAGCCTACTTGGGATTCTCTTTCTCCCCCTCTCTCTTTTACCCCTCTGTGTCTCTCCAAAAATAATAAATACACATTAAAAAAACTGATCTTAAGAATTGCTTTACCTCTTAGATCACATAATCTTAGTGCTAGAAGGCATCTCAAAGATTTAGTAGTCTAAATTCACTTATTTTCCTAGTGAGGAAACTGAGACCAGAGACAGACGTTCCCTCAGCTATAAAGCTTGGGAGTGGCAGCACCAGAATTCAGACCCAGGTCTATTTTTCAGTTCCATACTCTGAGTAAAAATAAATGTATTCTCCTAGGAGAAGACACTGCTTTTTTTGAAACAAATTATTCATTTTATGTTTTTCTTTAACTCATACAGATATAATACTAATAGCATGGAGAAAGGCTATTATGCAGATGGTGGTGGTGATAACCCACTAATTTAATCCTACCCCATTAATTAAGTGTCTCTTTTATGCCAGGCAATGTAAAGATGCTCATAAGAAAGTGATATATTCATCTCTTTCTTCACACAGAGAGAAATGTTTTTAAAGTTATTTATTATTTGCCAGACTGACTGTGCTTCTTTTATTCTTAATGGATTTATATATCCTTGAAGATTAAAAAGGAATCTCCATTGTCAATTGCCCAGTGCCTCGCCCAAGCCCTAAAAGGGTTGAATGAACCTGGGCCCATCCACATGGCTGTACCCTCCAAACAGCTTTGTGGTGTTGTTGTTGTTGTTTAATGTTTTTAGACCTTAAGGGGAAATAGAAGTAACATTTACATGTAATAAAATTAAAACCTGCCCTATCTCTTTGATGTAACATAAAGCGCAAATACATTATCTTGTAGCAAGGCTCCAAGGAGTCTCTGAGAGGAAGACTCTGTTCCATGAAGCTGGCAGTTGGACCTTGTGTTACAAAGTTAAGTGGGCTGGCAAATGGATGATTATAAAATTCTTTAAATTTCTCCAAGTGCTAAACGGATGCTAAATAGCATCATTCATAATTCAAAAGTATATATCTTACTGCACTAATGCTATTTGTAAAATATTCCTGCTTACAATACAAATAGGTGACAATTTTAGTTCCTGTGAGTAACCTTTTAAAGCTACTATGTCAAACAAGTCATAGACCAGAGAGCCCTGGGGCCCATTTAATAAAGCGGGTGGCTTATTCCTGAGAAATCCTTTAAAAAAAAAATTCCTGAGTCTGCCAGGCTACTTTATGTTCAAGTACTTTACTTCAAAATGAAATGAAAGGGTATACAGTATTCTCAACTCAAAGAAGATAAAACTGAATGTACAATGATCCCATGATCCCATCCTGTGTTTGCTTAAATATGACTAAGTGACATTTCCTTCAGAATTATTAGTTTAGGGACACCTGGCTGGCTCAGTCAGTGGGTTATGTGACTCTTGATCTTGGGGTCATGAGTTTGAGCCCCACATTGGGCATAGAGCTTATCTTTAAAAAAGGAATTATTAGTTTAAAAAATTTTTAACACATTCATTTTTGAGAGATAGAGCGTGAGTAGGGGACGGGTAGAGAGAGAGGAAGACACAATCTGAAGCAGGCTCTAGGCTCTGAGCTGTCAGCACAAAGGTTGAACCCACAAACTGGGAGATTGTGACCTGAGCTGAAGTTGGACACTTAACCAGCTGAGCCACCCAGCTGCCCCAAGAATGATTAGTTTAAAAGAAGTCAATCATGAGAGACTATTGAATACTGAAAACAAACTGTGGGCTGAAGGGGGAGGGGGAAAGGAGAAGGGGGGTGATGGACATAGAGGAGGGCACTTGGTGGGGAAGAGCACTGGGTGTTATATGGAAACCAACTTGACAATAAACTATAAAAAATAAATAAAAATAAAATAAAATAAGTCAAACAGAAAATTGGTTTGTAAAGGGGTAGATATTTGCAACATATAAAAATACTTAATATACTGAGTCCTTATGGAGTAATAAGATGATTAATGAATACTACAAGAGAAAATGAACTGAGTAGATATACAACAAAATCCAAAAAATGCAAGTGGCTAATACAAATCATGGAAAAGATGTTTAAACTGTCTAATCATCAAAGATATGTCCATGACAGTATCAGTTTGGAAATGATTTTAAAGACTGATAAAGTTCAGTAAGGCTGTGGTGAAATAGACTCTCATATAATGTTGCTGCATACTAATTGATAAAATCTAAATGACAATTTGGGGGTGGGTTTTTTTTGAGGTATTCCTGTAAAAGTTTATTTTTGTAAATTCTTATTTAAATTCTAATAAGTTAGCATACAGTATAATATTGGTTTCAGGAGTAGAATTCAGTGATTCATCACTTACATTACCACGTGCCCATTATAACAAATGCCCTCCTTAATACCTATCACCCATCTAGCCCATTCCCCACCCACCTCCCTCCTCAACCCTCAGTTTGTTCTCTATCATTAAGAGTCTCTATGGGGTACCTGGGTGGCTCAGTCAGTCGAGCGTCTGACTTCTGCTCAGGTCATGATCTCCCAGCCCATGAGTTCAAGCCCCGTGCTGACAGCTCGAGCCTGGAGCCTGCTTCAGATTCTGTGTCTCCCTATCTCTGCATTATGTCTCTCTCTCTCTCAAAATAAACATACGTTTAAAAAATTTTTAAAGAGTCTCTTATGGTTTGTTTCCCTCTCTCTCTCTTTTTTCTTCCCCTTCACGTATGTTCATCAGTTTTATTTCTTAAAGTCCACATATGAGTGAAATCTTACGGTATTTGTCCTTTTCTGACAGAGTTATTTCGCTTAGCATAATATACTCTAGCTATGTCCACATCATTGCAAATGGCAAAATTTCATTCTTTTTGATGGCTGAGTAATATTCCATTGCATGTGCCACATCATCTTTATCCATTCACTAGTCAATGGACACTTGGGACAATCTGACAGTGAATTTCAAAGGTAAAATGATCAGGAATGAATAAGGCAAGAATTTCCCCTATCACCACTGCTTTTCATCATCATACTGGAAGTCCTAGTTAGTGCAGTAAGACAAGAGAAGGAGATGAAAGGTATCCAGATTGGGAAGGAAGAAATAAAACTGTCTTTGTTTGCAGATGACATGATTGTCTATCATGGAAAACCCAAAGGAATCAACCAAAAAACTCCTGGAACTAGGAAGCAATTATAACAAGGTTGTAACATACTAGATTAACATACAAAATTAATCGCTTTCCTATATACTAGCAATGAACAAGTGGAATTTGAAATTTAAAATACAATATCATTTACATTAACATCTGAAAAAGAAATACTTAAGTATAAATAAAATATGTACAAGATTTATACAAGGATAATATAAAACTCGAATGAAATCAAAGAGCTAAATAAATGGGGAGATATTCTGTGCTCATGGATAGGAAGTCTCAATATTGTCAAGATGTTCATTTTTCCCAACTTGATCTATAGATTCAATATAATCCCAACCAAAATCCCAGCAAGTTACTTTTTGGTTATGAACATATTCTAAAGCTCATATAGAGAGGCAAAACACCCAGAACAGCAATACAATATTAAAGGAGAGGAATAAAGTTGGCGGACTGACACTCTCCAACTTCAAGACTTACTATAAGGCTACAGTAATTAAGAGACTTTGGTATTGACAAAAGGACAGACAATTTGACGAATGGGACAGAATAGAGAGCCTAGAAATAGACCCACATAAATATAGTCTGATCTTTGACAAAGGAGCAAAAGCAATACAATGGAGCAAAGACAGTCTTTTCAGAAAATAGTTCTGGGACAACTGAGCATCCACATGCAAAAAAAAGGAAACTAAACACAGACCTTATACCTTTACAAAAATTAACTCAAAACGGATCACAGACCCAGATGTAAAACAAAATTATAAAACTCCTAGATGACCTAGGATTTGGCAATGAATTTTGAGATACAACAACCAAGGCACAGTCCAGAGGCACCTGGTTGGCTCTGTCCGTTAAGCATCTGACTTGATTTTGCCTCAAGTCATGATCTCACAGTTTGTGAATTTGAGCCCCACGTCAGCCCCTGCTTGGGATTCGCTCTCTCCATCTCTCTTTCTGCCCTTTCCCTGTGTTCGTTCTCTCTCTCTCAAAAATAAATATTGTTTAAAGGCACAGTCAATAAAAGAAAGAATTAATGATCTGAATTTCATTAAAATTAAACATTTCTGTTTTGCAAAAGATGATGTCAAGAGAATGAAAAGGGAAGCCACTGACTGGGAGAAAATAGTTGCAAAAGACACATCTGATAAAGGACTATTATCTAAAATATACAAAGAACTCTTAAATCTCAACAATATGAAATAAACAACCTAATTAAAAAATGGGCCAAAGACCTGGCAAATTAAAACAACAATGAAATGTCATTACACACTTATTTAAATGGCCAAAATCCAGAATTCCAAATGCTGGTGAGAACATGGTGCAACAGAAGTCTCATTCATTGCTGGTGGGAATGCAAATGATACAGCCACTTTGAAAGACAGTTTGGCAGTTTCTCTCAAAATTAAACATACTCTTTTCATACATTCTAGCAATTGCACTCCTTGTAATTTACCTGAAGGACTTGAAAATATGTCCACACCAAAACCTGCATACAGATGTTTATAGAGGCTTTATTCATAACTGATAAAACTTGAAAGCAACCAAGATGTGTCAGTAGGTGAGTGGATAAACTGTAATATCCACACAATGAAATATTATTCAGTGTTGGGGTGCCTGGGTGGCTCAGTCGGTTGAGCGTCCGACTTTGGCTCAGGTCATGATCTCACAGTTTGTGAGATGAAGTCCTGCATCAGGCTCTGTGCTGATGGCACGAAGCCTGGTTGGGATCCTCTCTCTCTCTCTCTCTCTCTCTCTCTCCCTCCCTCCCTCCCTCCCTCTCTCAATATAAATAAACAAATTTTTAAAAATTTTAAAGTCTTTATCAGTGGTTGGTTGTCTTGAACAAAGTCTTACTTTTTTTGTGTCTATTACTGAAGTATAAGATGCACAGAAAACAGTGTATAAAGCATAAAATAAGGCTCAATAATTTGTCACAAAGAGAATACCCAAGTAACCACCATCAAGGTCAAGAAAGAAGTACTGCCATCACTTTAGAAAAGTTCCTTCATATCCCCATCTAATCATTTCCCTTCCCTAAATCCCAAAGGTTGCCATATGCTAAACTTATTTCTAATTTGCTCACTGTTTTTTAATTATAAATAAATATTAAATTTTATCAAATACTTTCCTTTAGCTATGATAATCATATGTATTATTCTGTTAATATGATAAATTACTTGATTTTAATTAATAAACCAACCTTTAATTCTTGGAATATGCTCAACTTGGCCATGACATGTCCTATTAAATTACTGGATTAAATTTGCTAAAATATTATTTAGAATTTTTTGCATCTAAGTTCATATGAAACAGTGACCTATAACTTTCTTTTCTTGCAATGTCCTTGTCAGACATGGTATCAAGGTATCACATTTGGTTTGGCAACACGGTTATACTGACCTCATTAAAAAAAATCGGGAAATGTCTCTCTTTTCATATTCTTTGGAAGATTTGTATATGCTGCTTTTATGTGACATTTCTAATTTTTGTTAATCTAATCTCACCAGCTAAACTGTAAACTCATTAATCACGAGGACTATACCTAGGGTTTTCTGTACCCTAAGCATCCAGTAATTTGCTTCTAGTATATCAGGGCTTGAAAAAAGATAAATCATTACCTTGACAAAGAGTATCAAATCTTTCAACCTATAAAAAATGTTCAGTTCACACTATTAAGCACATATATGAAAAATTATAATTCACTTTCATATATTTTAGGACATCAGAAAGATCACAGAATGTTAAGGTTGGACTCCTCTCCACCGTGCTCCCTATGTCTGCAATTCTAGTTACATTACATCATAGATGACAGCATGGCTGAGTGAAAAAAGTATCTACTGTATTTTGAGTCAAATCTCTCTGAGCTGCAATCCAGACTTTTGTGAACTTTTGTGAACACCGTTCACAAGCAATTTATCTTTGGTCATGTTATATGAATCCTCTAAGCCTCAATATTTTCCTCTGCAAAACTGAGATAATAGAAAAGAAAGGTATCTTTTACTCTCCCATAAATTCTAACACAACTTGAAGGTCCTATTTTTTCAATAGTAACCTCCAAATCCTTGTGTCTCCAGAACTGCAATGCATGCCTTAAACAGTCTCCATTAGTTAACCTTCCTTTTCCCTTTGGAGTCACTTTCTTCCCTACACAATGCAGTTTGATTTTTACTGTTTATTCCCATGACCACTAATACACCTAACGATTTTCATACAGGTACAAAAACTTCTGTGATTACAAATTTATTTTCCTACATTACCTTTTTTTTTTTTTTTGCTAAACTCTTCCCCTAAACTTTTCCAGAGACCCATATCAGGAAGGTCAGAGAACTGGAAGTATTTAGCTAATTTAACTGATTTGAACTTAAAGGAACAGCTACTCTTACTCTCACTTAGGATTGAGACATAAGGAATTTATACAAGTTACAGAGCAAATTGGTCACAAAGAGAGACAGAGTTCAGAGACTCTGGGGGTCAGCCTAGAGTGACTCTTGACCAAGATGGGTACCATCCCCTCTGTGAAACATAAATGAAAGGAAATAGATGACACATCCCTCTGAATTTGTAAGGGGGTTACTTATCCTCGCATGTTCATCTTTTAGTTATTTTCTCTGCATATAACAAGTGTAGTAGGTAAGGGCTATGTGCATATGTGGTGTACTTAATATCACAGGGATTGTCCCAGTTCTTTAAATACTAGATAACATTTAACTAACTGCTGGGTGCATGTCAAATTTTGGAGGCCTTAAAACAGAGTGACCTAATAATGATAAAGATCTAAAGGTCACAACAAAAGTTCAAAACACAACCAAGGCATACATATAAATTTTCAGCAAGAGTGGTTTCATTTGAGCCACTTGGAAAGAGTGAACCATATTCCTCCAATCTTCTCCCTAATTTGTCTTGTTTGCCTTAGTTTATGTGAAAGGTAAACATGTATTTAGCCTAGGAAAGGAAATGGAAAAAAATAAAATAAAAACAGAGATGACCTAAACAACCTCTGCAAAGCAAAGCTACTAATCTGCAAATAACTTAGTCACATCATCCAAGTGAGTCCAAATTACTCTAAATCATTATATGATGCAGTCTCCAATCCTACTCCTAAAAAAGAATATAATAAGAGATACAAACGTGATTCTACATAACTGAAAGAAACTTGGTTCTTTTTTATTGATAAAACTATGTGAATGGTTTTATATTTACATATTAACAATATTAACTTAAAATTCCAAACATTTTTTAACACAGGCCACCCAGGGCTAACACTAAGGCCTCCTGGTTTTTGTACCAGTGAGCACATGGCCTCAGTCCATGTTCAACACTTAATGAGATTCTCCTTAAAGATTGTATTCTGGATTTACCGTCTTCTTAGAGGCTGTGCTCCTGCAGTTCATTAGCAGTCAACATCTGGCTGGAATTTATTAAACTACTATTTTCCTTAACCATTGTATGGATGAGGCTTTTGTTATTCTAAGCAAACTGAAACAATGTCCTTCTATGGACTTCTAAACATAATAATTAGTGACAGTGCAAATTGTTTTCTGATTTTTCTCATACCATGTAGCAAACTGTTCCTGAAACATTGTAATCATAGGTTAAACTTCTGTGTGACTGTGAAATTCTTTTCGTTTTCAAGTAGACCTTGGTCTTTACCTTTTAAGCACAAGATCTCATTTTGAACTTAAATGTAACTATATGCAGAGAAAAGTATATCCTTAAACTTTCTCCAGGAAACAGCCCTTTGAAATGAAATGAAAGCTTGAACATATTTGGCACAGAAGTTCAAATACTCCACTTGCTCTGCTTCTGAACCTCAAAGATCCCCTGCACAAAATGGATTCCAAATACCAAAACACTCCTTTGAAAGAGTATCAGTCCATGTCTATACAACTAACTTGCCTCGGAAATTAAGTTACCTAACCCTGTTGAGGAACTTAAGCAACTAGAATACATCCCTGTCATCAAATAAAGTATTGAAACAAATTTTCATAAGGCAGCATAAGAATTTCTAGCCCTTGGCTGACACACATTCACCAATCTGGCTCAGAGAACTGTTATAATACACTTATGGGTTCACTCTGCCTGAAATGCCCCTGGGACATTCCCAGGACTTTGGGACACAGCCTCGCCTTACTTTTTTTTAGAACTTCCCACTTATTTGAAAACTTCCCCCATTTAATTTCATCACTAGCCCTTCTTACAACCCTATTCTCCATTTACCTATAAAATACTTCATACCTCGTATGAGATAGATGCTCAGTTAATAAGTCCTCCTAGTATTCCACTTGCATTTAAGTTCCATAAGGGCATTGGCCATTTCTTTTCTTTTTGTTTGTTTTTTAGATTGTTTTCTCCCTAGCCAGTATGGAGTACAGTACAGGACTTCTAGCTGCAAGAAACTCAAAGCAATGTAGATCACATCTTAACACCTCAGCTCCCAGTCCTCCAAAGGCTTTCCATTATACTTGGAATGAAATCCAAAGCAGACTACACAACATAGCTTCTGACCACCACTCTCAGCTCACCTCCCACCGCCCTGCCCTCTCTCCATTCCCCACACCTCCCCACACTGGCCTCTACTATTCCTGGGACATGACAAACACGCTTTAGCGTTAGCTTTAGGGCTGTTCCTTCTGCCTCCCTTCTTTGTTCACTCCTCTGGCCTCTGTTAAAATGTCTCCTCCCCTAAGGAGGGCCTCTCCTGACTCCTTATCAAAAATAGCAACTTCCCCTCACTACAACCTATTTTCCTACAACCTGGCTGATATCATATTATATGTTTGTTTCTATAGCTGTCCATCATCTCACACCATCACCACATCCACCAGCATATAGGTGCCATGAAAGCAGGGGCTTCACTGATTCTATTCACAGCTGTATCTCTGGTGCCTAGAACAATGCCTGGCACATAGTCGGTGTTTAATAAATGTCACTGAGTGCTGCTTCCAAGACTTAGGATAAGAAGTTTATACTGTGGCTAAAAAGCCTATCTTCTCTGAAAAGCACCCCCTCACAAATGCAGTATGATTCCCTGTTGTTTCAGGCTTCCCAATAACAAACAGGATTCTTGATGCCTTACTATGAGCTTCTCCGTTTTCCTCAGTGGACAACAACCCTCAAGGAAAAGTTTTATGCCCAATACATATTCCAGGTTACTCAGACATCACACAAATTGTAACTTTGAAAAAATGCCAAAGATAACGATGCACAGAATGTCCTCCCACCCCACACCTACCTGTTAGTCATTTCAACCCTCTTCAACCACAGACATAGGGGGTTTCTCCCCCTTAGATTTGAACATGGAGGATGTAGTTCAGTTCTATATTCTTCTATTATACCCTCACTCCTCCAAAAGTGGATCTTCTGAACATCACTTACTTGGTCCATCATCTCCTCTATTAAGAGTCTACATTCTACCCCACCCCACCCCAGAAGAGGGAAGAATTTGGGGTAGAAGCCCACCTACCACACCTTACTAGCCAAGGCTATCCTCCAGAGTTGCAACCTGTTTCCCAAGCCAACCCCCTATCTCTAATCTAAAGTCCTTAAAAGGAACTTGGTCCTTTATTCTTGGCCTCTAAGGACAACTCAAGAACATACAGAAACGGAACACAATTCTAGAGCAACCTGAATCCGGAGCTAAAAAAGAACAGATACACCTTAGAGAATGCCTTGCCATCTCACATTTTCCTGATAGAACACTTGGTGTTTGAAACTCAAACTTTATAGACTATATCTCAATATAATAAATATAATACTTTTTTAAAGGTGTTTATGTAAACATGAGAGACTCTTGAATACTGAAAACAAACTGAGGGGGGAAGGGGAAGGGGAAAGGTAATGGGGGATGATGGTCTTGGTGGAGGTCAGTTGTGGGGAAGAGCACTGGGTGTTATATGAAAACCAACCTGACAATAAACTATAAAGTTTAAAAAAAAAGAATACAGGTGATAATGGAATAATCCAATTAAACATTTTGATATTTTAAAAACAAATAAAAAAATAAAGGTGTTTATGTAAATGCACACACACACACACACACACACATCTTAAAACTTAAAACAACACTGCTAAAAAAAAATAGTGTATAGAAAACCATGACACCAGTAAGACATACAATGTATTACTATGTAAAGTAACCACTTATTAACCAAATTAATTGTTTCCTGTTCTAGGAGATTATTTCAAGTATTTTGCATTGTATTACTGTGTCACTTATATAGAGGAATTTTTACTGTGCTTTTGTAACATTGTAGGACATCAGTTATAGATTCTCAGTGGAGGAGTAATGGATTATAATTTCTCCTATTTAAAATAATAAGAAATTAGGCCCCCACTTCATGATTTTGTGTAGAACAACTGATTTTTGGAATGGACTCCTCATGTTAAGTGGAAGTTGTCTGTATTTTCTTGGATCCTTTCACCCAAAAGCCATCAGCAAGCCTCTCCCTAGGCTGTTCTGATTTGGTCACGCCCCAGCAGCTCATCTGTTCTCAATCTCTAAGTATGAGGCATTGAATCCCTTCTTGTGTCTTCATGTCTTCATCCTTCAGTTCCCCCAACTGTAGTCACTAGGGCCGTCCAAATGACTGCCTCTCTTACCTTTTCATTCCATTCACCCCTTCTTGCCATTCTCTTCTTTATTCAGTTAATTTTTCACTTTTGCAGAAGGAATACATAGACATAACCTAAAAGATAAGAGGAGCTACAAGCTTCTAAGGACAAAAGTGGTCCGTAGCTCTTTCCCTCTCACCCCCATCTCCAATGCAGTATGCCCAGAGTCCAACACTTTCCACTCTTAGCTCTTGCTTTATATTATCAAATAAGCTGAGTAAAATGCTATCTCCTCATTATACCATTTAAAATTTTATCTACTGCCTTCATATTAAGGTCAGTGAGGATTTTAACTCTCTTACATCCTAATTTCCCTTCTTCCCAGTCTTTCTCAATAAATTTATGCCAAAATATTTGGTTAAATCCATATTCCATGTATTTATTATTGAGATTACTGTTCACTTATGAGCCAAGTAATGAGAAGTTATTGATTTCCTTTCTGGAATAAATTTTTTGTGTTTTTCCTATATTTAACAACTGCCTAATTTCCTTATTATCTGAGTTTTATTTGCATGTCCAGCTAAGCTTTCCCTACCCTCCATACAACAATTCTGTAAAACCACTATCAATCCATTTTTCCGTATGATCAAACATGTCAGATTTACCAGTTGTTGTTTTTTCCTGATAAGGTTTATCAATTCCATTTTTTTCCTTCTCTTTTCTGGTTCCAATCTGTATTGTTTCCTAAGCTTCTGGGTACTATGGGTGTTATGTTGAGTTCTACCATGACCAATGTTTTATAAATACCCAACTTCTCTTTCCTATATTGGATTTACCATTTCCTAGTTCCCACGTTATCTTTCTCAGTTTACTCTATAGTTTTGTGGATTGTATCCTATTAGAGACTTTTAGACTGCATATCTGAGAATGTTTTATTCTAGTTTGATCAATTCATTTATTCTAAGCTAGAATTCATTTATATTTTGAAGATTATACTCAAAAGACTGTAATTCACTATATTACTCTGTTGCCTTCTATCTTCCAAAACTTTTTTAAGTTTATTTATTTATTGTCAGAGAGAAAGCGTGAGTGGAGGAGGGGCAGAGAGAGAAGGAGAGAGAAAATCCCAAGCAGGCTCTCTGCTGTCAACCCAGAGCCTGATGTGGGTCTCAATCCCATGAACCATGAGATCATGACCTGAGCCAAAATCAAGAGTTGGACACTTAACTGACTGAGCCACCAAACTGCCCCCCAAAACTATTTTTGATAAATTACTTTCATTCCTTTCTTTTCTCTCAATCAGCTTTTAGTATGTTTTCTATTAGACTTCAAGTTTCAAAATTCCCAGATGATGTGGGTTTTTTTTTTTGAAAATTAAACAAATGTAGATGTATAATTTTTTATTTGCATATATTATGCTGGACACCCAATGAGCACCTTTCAATTTGAGAACTCATGTTTTTACTTTTGAGAAATATTATTTTTACAAATATATTTTCTAATCACTCTTTTCTCTTTTTCTCCTTACTAGTTGGATATTGAATTTCTGGAATTGATCTATAAATTTTCCATATTTCTCTCTCTTATTGTCCATCTCCTTTCCCCCCTACTTTGTCAGAGAGTTCTTTCACTGAAACTTTTGTTTTACCTATCATATTTTTTAAATGTTTATTTATTTTGAGAGAGAGAGAAAACACAAGCAGGGGAGAGGCAGAGAGAGGGAGAGGCTCCACACGGTCAGTGCAGAGCCTGACGTGGGGCTCGATTCCATGAATCATGAGATCATGACCTGAGCTGAAATTAAGAGTCAGACACTTAACTGACTGAGCCACCCAGGTATCCCCCCCCATCATATTTTTAATAATCAAAAGCTCTTTCTTATTTTTTAGTCCCTTAAAAAAATAACACTCTGTTCTTTTTTTCAACATTTTCTTCTACCTCTCTGAGGATATCATGGCTTCTTTGAATCATTCTCCTGCTCTCTGCATTGTCTGTTTCCTCTGAATTCCTTTTTAAATTCTTTTTACTTTGGTTACCTGACTGCTTTGTGTTGGAGGCTTTCTTCCAAAGTCTGATTATCTTTTGATGCCCTATCATATTTAAGAGTGAGTCATTAAAAAGGTGAATAGAAGCTTTGTAAGTGGGCCTCTAATAGGGCATTGAGTAGCTGGAGGATTTTTATGGGAGGAGGTGACCAAATGTCAGTATCTATAGGTCTCTTCTCCAGGATGGTTGCATTTCCTGAGAAGGAAGTTCCAATATTCCTGGTGGGGTGTGGAGTGGTAAGGCCACCAGTGTGCTAGAGCAGAAAATAGTAAGGGAGTTGGGAATTTCACTGTGCAGATGCAGAATGTCTGTTAACCCCCCAGTTTTCAATTCTGTTCTCATCCTGCCTTTCTCAGTGCTCAGTATCCCCAAGTCCAGCCTATCTCTGATTGTTTCTCCAGAGATTCCTGCAAAGGTGGGGGGAAATAGTCTCCTTACTCAGGGAGTTGAGAGTAGGCTCTAAAGGTCTATCTTTTCCTCATAAAAACTTTCATATAGGGGCGCCTGGGTGGCTCAGTCAGTTAAGGGTCCAACTTCAGCTCAGGTCATCATCTCTTGGTTCGTGAGTTCTGGGCTCTGTGCTGACAGCTGAGAGCCTGGAGCCTGCTTCGGATTCTGTGTCTCCCTCTCTCTCTGTGCCTCTCCAACTCATACTTTCTCTCTCAAAAATAAACATTTTTTAAAAATTAAAAAAACAACAACTTTCCAATAGATTCCCACCCACCATGTCACCTACTTTCTGTGGCACTGGGTGCCTCTAATTCCTAAGCCTTTCCAAAGAACTGTGAGTCAGCTTGCCTTCCATCTGCACCTCCCTATACAGGCACTTGCCTCTGACTTTTCTTCATTCTGCTAAGTCATGTACCATCCTTCCACCCACTTTCCATCTTTGTATCTTGTGGTTTAGGGTTATTTATGTCTCCTTGATTGATCAAAGATGGAGCTTGTGCCTCCTTTTTCTTACTTTTGCTATTGTTTTGGAATTTTTTTTTAAAGAAGAATAAATGAGAGCTGGAGAAAGAAACAGTAGATATGTTCTTTATTCTGGCATCTTGAAACCAGAAGTCTCTAGCCTTTTCTATTTGATAGGTCTTGTATCGAACCATATTCTCTCTTATCAGTTTTCTTCTCATTCACAATTTCAGTCTTCCAGACTTTCTGGGTGACTAGCCACTTGTTTTACTGGTTTCAGACATAAAACATTTTATTTATTAATTAGTTAACAAATTCCATATCTATTTATCATATCCCATTTGCTGTAATTGTCTACAATTTAATAGGGAATGCCAGATGTACATATTAATTGGGAGGTAATTATTCAATTGAGAGAGATTAGTCACCAATCTCTCATGGGACTTATTTTTCTTATCAGATAGGCCGGTTATTCTCCATTTGCCTTCCTACCCCTCCATTCTCACACTTCTCTGTATCGCAGAAGACTGGCCACTATGGACAGCTCCCCTCATCCACTCCCACTAACTGCCATTTCCACCCACTTCACTCTCTGTATGCCTCATTGCATCTCTGGCAACATTACTCTATAGCCATCACTCCTGAAGTGTTAATAGCTTCTTCTGGTTTCACAAAAGAACTCTTCCTAATTGGTTCTCTTGACCTTGCCCACATATCTGTAAATAGTCTCTTTATTAAATTCTCTTCTGCTATACCCTGTGTGCCATTTGTTTTTTATTGGACACTGATACATCAGTTTTAAACAAAATTTGAACCTAGCTCATCTCTAAAATCCATTGAGTTCTTATGTTCCATGATTTTTACAAGAGTTGAGTATACCACTGGCACTTAACTATAAGACTCTGAGCAAATTTGGCTTCCTTTCAGTTAAGATTCTATCTTATTACAGCAAAGAAACTGTCCAAATAATGATGCTCAATCCCTATAAAATATAAGCATTGTCAGTACAATTTAGACTAGCAGAGAAACATAGAATATACATTCTGTTCCCTTTAGGCAATGGAGTTAGTGCTGATAAAAGTATATTTGCTATTTTTTATTCAATTTTTTAATGTTTATTTATTTTTGAGAAAGAGACAGAGACAGAGTGCAAGCAGGGGAGGGGCAGAGAGAGAGGGAGACACAGAATCCGAAGCAGGCTCCTGGCTCTGAGCTGTCAGCACAGAGACTGACACAGGGCTTGAACTCACAAACAGTGAGATCATGACTGGAGCTGAAGTCAAATGCTTAAGCAACTGAGCCACCCACGCACCCCTTTATTCAATGTTTTTAATTGAGGCATAACTGACATGTTGGTTTCAGGTATATAATATAATGATTTGATATCTGTATATATTGTGAAATAATCACCACAATTAGTCTAGTTAACGTCCATCACCATACGTTGTTACAGAATTTTATTTTCTTGTGATGACAACTTTTAAGATTTACTCTTAGCACCTTTCAAATATGCAACACAGTATTGTTAACTATAGTCACCATTCTTTACATTCCATCCCCTTGACTTATTTATTTTATAACTGGAAGTTTATACCTTTTGACTCCCTCTACCCATTTCACCCATCCCTTACTCGCCACCTCTGGCAACAACTAGTTTGTTCTCTGTAACCATGAACTTAGGTGTTTAAAAATTTTAGATTGCACATGTCAGTGAAATCATACATATTTTTCTTTTCCTGTCTGACTTATTTCACTTAGCACAATGCTCTCAAGTTGCCTCCACATGTTGTCACAATTGGCAAGATTTCATTCTTTTTTATGGCTAATATTTCGTTGTACAAATATACATTCTCTTTATCCACTCATCCATCAACAGACACTTGACTATTGTAAATAAGGTTTCAATGTACATAGGGGTACATATATCTTTTCAAATTAGTGTTTTTTATTTCTTCAGATAAATACCCAAAAATGCAATTGCTGGAGCATATGGTGGTTCTATTTTCAATTTTTTGAGGAACCCCCATACTATTTTCCACAGTGACTGTACCAATTTACATTCCCACCAACAGTGCACAAGGTTATATCTCATGTGGTTCTGATTTGTATTCCCCGATGATAAGTGATGTTAAGCATCTTTTCATGTGTCTGTTAGCCATCTGTATGTCTTCTCTGGAAAAAAGTCTATTCAGACACTGCCCATTTTTTCTCATATTGTTTGTTTTCTTGCTATTGAGTTGTATGAGTTCTTTATGTGTTTGGGATATTATCCCAACCCCTTTTCAGATAAATAATTTGCAAGTATTTTCTCCCATTTGGTAGGTTGCCTTTTTCTTTTGTTGATGGTTTCCTTTGCTGTGCAAAAGCTTTCTATTTTGATGTAGTCCCACCTGTTTATTTTTGTTCTGGTTACTTTTGCTTTTGGTGACAAATTCAAAAAATCATTACCAAGACCAATGTCAAGGAGCTTACAGCTTATGTTTCTAGAAGTTTTATGCATTCAGGTCTTATGTTCAAGTCTCTAATCCATTTTGAGTTAATTTTTTGTGTGGTGCAAGATAGTGGTCCAGGTTCGTTCTTCTGCATGTGGCTGTCCAGCTTTCCCCAACACCATTTACTGAAGAGATTAGCCTCTCCCCATTGTATATTCTTGGCTCCTTTGTCATTAATTAATTGACTATATATGCATGGGTTTATTTCTGGGCTCTTTATTCTCTTCCATTGATCCCTGTGTCTCTTTTTATGCCAATACATTTGCTATTTTTCACTTTGAAAACACAGAAAAAACTAAAACTAATTCTAAAGTTTCAAGTGTTTTTTTCTTCATCATTTCTTCTTCTTTTCCCTTAGATATTTATACCATTAAAAAACCCCAAAATGCAAAAAAAAAATAAGTTCCACCAATCCTCTTATTAATAAATAAATGAATTTGAGGTGCCTGTATGGCTCAGTTGGTTGCGTGTCCAGCTCTTGATTTGGGATCAGGTCATGATCTCACAGTTTGTGAGATAGAGCTCTGCATTGGGGTCCATGCTAACAGCATGGAGCCTGCTTGGTATTCTCTCTCTCTCTCTCTCTCTCTCTCTCTCTCTCTCTGCCCCTTTTCTGCATGCTCTCTCTCTTTCTCCCTCCCCCAAAATAAATGAACTTTAAAATAAATAAATAAATAGATTCCTTGACTTCACCCCACCATACACATCAGATTATCTTTCACCAGGCATAGCCAGATTTTTTGTATCCACTGAACACTTCTACTTTGTTGCCTCTCATAGAGCCTTTAACTCATTCCTATTTTAATTTTTTTGTTTATTTATTTTTGAGAGAGAGAGAGAGACAGAGTGCAAGCGGGGGAGGGGCAGAGAGAGGGGGAGACATAGAATCCAAAGCAGGCTCCAGGCTCTGAGCTGTTAGCACAGCACCTGACATGGGGCTCGAACTCGACGAACAGTGAGTTCATGACCTGAGCCAAACTCGGATGTTTAACCAACTGGGCCACCCAAATGCCCCCAATTCATTTCTATTTTATACTGTTCTTGCCAAACAATATTTTCTTTAACTTCTCTGATGCTAGATCCAATGGATGCTTTTTAATCCTTGTCTTACTTGATATCTCAGTAGTATATCATACCACTATTTTCACGAAATACTCTCTTCCTTGTCCTTGCTGTTGCCTCATCTTTTTGATTTTCATCCTATCTATCTGATTACTTCTCAGTTTCTTCAGTAGACATCACTTCCTCAGCCCATTCCCCAAATGTTCGTGCTTGTCAGACCCTTGTCCTTGTCTTCCTTATCTTTCTACCTACACTCTTCCCCTGGATGTTCTTCTCCACTCCTATGGCTTCAGATCCCAGCTATGTACTAAGGACTCTCAAATGGGCCATCTCAAGTCCAGATCTCCCTGCTGATCTTTGGGAATATTGTTTGTGACTAAATACTAGACAACTCTATCAGCTTGCCCACAGATTTCCCCTACTCAATATTTCAGCTTTA
Source organism: Cryptoprocta ferox (assembly GCA_028646485.1). NCBI lineage: Eukaryota > Metazoa > Chordata > Mammalia > Carnivora > Eupleridae > Cryptoprocta > Cryptoprocta ferox. The sequence continues at coordinate 86,823,049 of CM053560.1, read as the reverse complement.
CCTATATTCCTTATTACAATGAGTCACACCAAGCCAGAAACCTAGGTAAAATCCTTGACTCTTTTCTGTCCCTCATCTCCATACCCAATCAATAATGAAGTCTTGTTGATTCTGTCTGAGATATACTTTCAGTCTATGATCCAGGTCTCTTCATTCTCACCTGCCATTTCCCTAGACCAAATCATTTCCGTACTACTGATATTGTTACTACTCTCATATCCAGATTTTAATAATAGAACCAGAGTGATCTTTCTAAAATATAGGTATGATCATGTTACCTTCTTCCTAACAGCCTGAAATGTTTTTACACTACTATCAAGATAAAGCCCAAATTCCTCAACATGGTTTCCAAGCCCCAGAATCTGGTCTCCTACCCTGCCTGCCATTCAAAATACTCCCGTCAAATTAAGCCCTTTTTAGTTCCTCCAACAATCCACGATCACTCTTATTTATGACCTGAGCCAATATGTGGATATTTTCACATAAAGTTCCCTCCACCGGATACATGCCTATCTGATGTTATAAGTGTTATCATGTTATCACTATATCTTGACTAACATCCACAAATCCTTGTGTCTCAGCTTAGATGTTTCATGTTCTCTAAATCTGCATTTAGTGCACTCCCATAGCTCACTATTTATCCACTCACCACACTCTATCACAGTTGCCTATTACTTGTCTCTATCCCTCTCCTATCCCCCTTTTAGATCATAAGTACTGTGAGGGTTAAAACTGTACCTATTATAGCTCCAATGCCATGAACGTTATTTGGCACAAAGTAGTCACTAAATAAATAATGGTTAAATGATGAACAAATGAATATACAAGCCATCAGATTAAACATAGTACCAGTGGAAGCACATTTTACATATGGACTGGCTTTCCTTTGCTCTCTTATCTCTCAACCAACCAACAAACAAACAAACAAAACAAGTTCCCCTTCCCACCAAATAAGCCATAGCTTACAAAGGCCTAACTAATGTATAGTTACACATGACAGCCAAAGAGAATTCTACCTGAACCTTTGCTTTCTCCTTTATTTCTCTTTCCTCCAACGTATAACATTTTCAAACTGAAAGTTTAAACAGGCTGAAGAAAGACTAAGCATGTGGCTGATTTTCTCTTGCTCTGCCTAATGCCCTTCCTAAACCGTCTATAAATGTGGTAGTATATGTACCTGGGATAAAAAAAAGAACCTATGATAACATTTTGTTTGAACCAGAACTCCAAAGCATTAATTAAAGCTGAGCACACCTGCTCTGAACTGCAAAGTCAGAGATTTATGTGACCTTGTAAAGTTGATGTTTTCTGACCTTTTGTAGGATTTATGTTTCCTTAACATAAGCATTTCCTCTTTGTAATGCAATATTTTGTTTTAAAGTTTATTTCAGTGACTAACCTGCTGGTATAAACAGATATGCTGTTCAGTTCCTTTATTGCCTGGTCTTTACCCTTTTTACCCAGTGCTTATCAAATATTTAAATTAAGGGTTTGGTTGAAAATAAGCAGGTCCAACTATGAGGCCTACAATTTCTTGCTCTAAACTTAACTTGTGAATGAGGTGATCCAAAAAGATATCCATACATTCAAAATCCACACTTCATCTAAGAGCATTTTATCCCAGCTATTCACAGTCCTGCTCAGAGTTTGCAAAGTATCAGATACCTCACAGTGGTTTATCACAAGCAGGACTTAATTTGTTAGGGTGCTGTGCATGCCCACGTGTGGAGTCCTTTCAGGTAAGACAAAGTTGTTTATTCAAAGGAAGATACTCTAATTTTGATATTCACACACTAATTTTGGAAAGAGAGAGTTGTGTGAGGCAAACACATTCAAGTTGGTTACCTTGGATAGGTTCATTCCCAGCACTGTGAGCGTCACCAAGCCAGCACAGCACACCAGAGCACTGGAGCTAGAGAGACCAGAACTCGGTGGGATGTTTCCATCCACCAAACAATTCATCCCAGTCAGGTTGCTAAGACCAAAGTGTTCCTAAGAATAGAAGGAAAACAGTGCTGGTAACTCCGGTGTTGGATTCAAGGAGTGGCAAAACGTTCTTTCATTCCCCAGAGAGCAAATATCTATCAATGGACTTATTATGCTATTGATAAAAACTGCTTGTGCAATTCAATTTAGTTGAGTCTACACATGGCCTTTTATTAAATGGTTCTTGGCCACAGGGTTTGGTAATCTGAAGATTATTTTTTTCCTTTGTTCAACAAAAAGCTATTGATCCATTTCCTAAAATTGCCTTGAATGATCTTTTTCTTGAGCATTAATTGATTTGAACAGATATAGAAAAAACATTAAACAATTATAATTCAACTTCAGAAGCTCCTCTGAAGAAAAAAAGTGTTCTAAACTTCTTCGGTTCCATTTTACTGATGGAAAACCCTCAGCACCAAAAGATTAAAAGATTTTTTCCAACACATAGGGAGGTGGGAGTAGAACCCAGGTCTCTGATTCCTGGTTGAGAACCTCTCCACTACAGTTAAAAACATGGGCCAGCATAATGTCACTGTGATTTAATGTAAGTCAGCTATATGAGGAAATCCAGATTTTTACTAGGGTTTATAGATACAGTTTAACCATATGGTAGCTTTCAAGACAGCCAAATTAGAATTCAGCCACAGATGAGACCACAGACACTAAGCGGGGGAACTCTATTTCTGCAACTAGGAAAGCCCAAAGAAATAATGAGACTCTGATCCAAAGATGAACATCTCCAGGATACTTAGATGAATATCTAGGATGACACTTAAGATGATATTATAACATAACCTTTGTGGTTTAGGATTAAAAATAAATTCAAGGCCACCTCCACCTCAAGAAAAAGTTCCATTGTGCTTGCAAATTACTCAAACAGCTCAAGACCAAAGTACAAAATACTATTATATTACATAATTATGCATTTCATCATACGTATTATTCTAGGAAGAAATTTCAATCAACTAGTTAGAATAACCAAAGTAACAACAAAACTCTGCAAATTGAAGGCTGTTTTTTCCTTAATTCTTTTTGTCCTTTTTTCCTACGTTGGCAAAACTCACACACCACAAAAAAAAGAGATTCTGTTGGATGTACTTCTCCTCTTGATTTCAAGTCATCTAAAAATTTCTTTTCCAGAAATACAAACAAATTATAAACTGAAACACTGCTGCTGCCAATGCCCTTTCATACAGAACATCAAAAAAAAAAAGAAAGAAAGAAACTTGGAGAATGCTATATATTTAACCATAAACTGATCCACAGTGTATCTTGAATATGAATCATACTTACAGACTTATCACGCAATGTTTTAAATTAAAATGTACAACAGATTCAAAAACGTAAATGGATTATGCCAAATTCTGTAATAGCTCTATCCCAAAAGGATAACACATTCAATTTAATATAAACAGATTATCCTCTAAAATTTTCTAGCATTTGAATTTGAAGGTTTCTAAACAAGCTAACATTTAAATTACTTCTCTGCCAAAAATTCTCAGTACAAACCTACTTTTGCACCTAAGTGTCAAACCAGAAAAGAAAGCTTTAAGACCTCAAATTCTCAAAAACAACACAAAGCAACATGCAGTATATTTAGGTCACTTTATCCATATGCTATAAAAAGCATATTTGCTATAAGGAAGATCAAATTGCATTTGCCAGGGAAATGCTTCCAAATACTGTAATTCCCACTAGTGCATATGATAAGCCAAATAACTGGAAGATTTAAAAGCTGCCAATACCTTTTTCCATAAGTTATTACCATGTGTCTGGAAGAAAGAAAGAAAGAAAGAGAGAGAGAGAGAGAGAGGCAGAGAAAGAAAGAAAGAAAGAAAGAAAGAAAGAAAGAAAGAAAAGAAAGAAAGAAAGGAGAGAGAAGGGAAGGGAAGAAAAGGAAAGAAAAGAAAGAGGGATGGAGAGAAGGGGAAGTAGGAAGGAGAGAGAAAGAGGAAGGAAGGAAGGAAGGAAGGAAGGAAGGAAGGAAGGAAGGAAGGAAGAAGAGAAGAGAAGAGAAGAGAGATGAGACGAGACAAGGTGAGATGAGACTGCAGGAACTCTAAGACCAGAACCACCATAATTAGAGTCTAGAACTACACATCAGAAATAAATGTGATGCTTTTCTGTAATGGCTATACCACTGAGTCCTAGGCTACTCATGAGAAAATTTCAAGAAGGACCAACAGGCAGTAAGGAACACAAGCTGTCTAAAATATGGATTTTTAACAAACAAAATTGATTTAGCAAATCAATTTTCTTTTTGTCCTTCATACCTTTTTAATTTGGAGAAAAAGTAGAAATACTTCATTTTCTCATTCTTGTACATGACATCAGAGATAGTCATGGTCATTATTCAATGTTTCTAAGGAAACTACTTACGCTAATAAATTTCACTACATCTTTTTTTAACCCCATCTGAAGTAGTAATAGCAACACTAGTTACCATTTATTGAATGACTACTATGTGTCAAGCACTGTGTAATCTTTGTAACAACTCTTTGCTAAATAGCAATGACATCATTATACAGGTAACAAATCTGAGACTTAAAGAAGTTGAATTCACACTGCTGAGGAGAGCTCAGATTCAAATCTAGGGCTGTCTGATGTTAAATCCTATTACAGTATATACATACATATTGTTAGAACAAAATGTATTATAGATTGTATCCTTCAAAAGAAAATTTATACAAAGATTTAAAAAAGAGAAGGATTTGTGTTGGATGCAACTGATTTATGTACAGCCATCACTGCCCCCTGTGGACACCACCCAGAAACAGTCATATCTACCCATCCTCTGAAATATGTAAATTAGCAAAATAGAACAGAAACATCAGTTAGCATTAAAAGGAGGCAAAAAACACATAGTAAGTAAAATAAATCTTGATATATAATATACATTATAAGCTCAACTGCTAGTAGTTGCCTTATAAACCGATTTACCTGAATTCCTTTAAATCCACATAGGAAATAGTTGTGCCACAGAGGCTTGGTTTTGTCAATCTGAATATTATTAGCACTAGTACTGAAGTCCCTGCAAAAACAAAGACACCATTAATTTAAGTCTAGAGGCTGCAAAAACCCATGGCTGCAAAATCGATGGCTGACTGCTGCCATCTTGTGCCAAGAGGGTGATACTGAAATTTCATTTTCTATTTGTTTTCACATTATGTGCTTCACAGTCTACCCCAAAACAACAAACATCTCCTCATGCTAAAAGGTAAAAGAAGTTGTAGTGACCTTAACAATTAAACTAGTTCCAATTGACCTATTTTATTTCCTGAAACAGAGAGGAACCAATATATTTCAGCATAATCTACACCACGTTTTATTTCATGATGGTCCTTGTTAAGCTGATATAAACCACATAACTTTTATCCTTTGAGCTTGCTGTTTGGCATACCTCTAACTGTCACAGCACCCAAAGCCTTCTTTCCCCACACTCTCTGCCACCCATCCAATTTTACCATCTTCACAGGTAAGAAGAAGACAAAACAAAACAAATAATGACGATTCTAATGAATCATACCTTGTTCAATAAGATTCCATGAATCTATACTGATATAAATTAACAAATGAAGAAACAGCTAAAACCTCTTCCTTAGAGTAAAATGCCAAATAGATGAAGTAGAAATTGAAAAATCACTATTTAACAAACTCCATGATAGTTTTTTCAGGAAACAATCATCAATGGATGCTAAAGTTAGGGAGCAAAAACTTGATGAGAAATAAAAAATTTACATAGATTCAAAAGTATTTCCCCATCAGATACTTATTGCAAAGGGGAAAAATTGTAATTTTATGTCAAAGAAATCTGTCAGACACCACCTTAACCAAATGATCAAAATTAACAACACTAGACACCTGGGTGGCTTAGTTAGGTGTCCAACTCTTGATTTCAGCTCAGGTCATGTTCTCACAGTTTGTGAGATTGAGCCCTAATCAATCAGGGTCTGTGGTGACAGTGTGGAGCCTGATTCAGATTTTCTCTCTCTCTCTCTGTCTCTCTCTCTGTCTGTCTGTCTCTCTCTCTCTCTCTCAAAACTAAATAAACATTTGGGGTGCCTGGGTGGCTCTCAGTCAGTTAAGCATCTGACTTCAGCTCAGGTCATGATCTTGTGGTTCATGAGTTCAAGCCCCATGCCAGGTTCTTTGCGGACAGCTCGGATCCTGGAGTTCTCTTTGGATCCTGTGTCTCCCTCTCTCCCTGCCTCTCCCCCACTCACGCTCTGTCTCTCTGCCTCTCTCTCTCAAAAGTAAGTAAATATTTAAAAAATTTTCTTAAAAACATTAGAAAAATTAATAACACAAATAATGAGACATCATGTACCTCCTTGATATGCACTGAGAGCATACCACTTGATGTGTGGGAATTCTTTATACTATTTTTGTGAGTTCTTTGTAAGTCAAAAAATTATCTCTAAATGAAAAATAGATTAATAGGTTTCTAAATCAGCCAAAGGACAAACTATGTGAAGAGGGGGTGGACAATTAGAAAGTGAGCAAATAAGCAACATTCCCCATATTGAGTGAATGCTTTTCATATAATCTGCTAAATATCTACTATTTGCTAGTCACTCTAATACTAGTAGGTCCCTCCATGCATTATCTTAATTTGATAACATGGACACATCATCACCCCCATGAAAAATATTTAAATATGCAAGGCATTCATAGGAATATAAAGGTAAAAAGTAAAGGGATTATCTTTTAAGCATTTGTAATCTAGGTGACACAATATGAACACAAATCATGATCACACACTACTATCACATGACGGTATGTAATGTGGAATGGGATATGAGACCAAGAGGGCATCATCTCCATAGTCAGCATATTAGGGTGGAGAAGGGAGGCCTTCCTAGAGGCTCAGACAGGTTTAGTGTCTCTCCAAGGACACACACAGTATGACTCCAGCTCACTAGCACTTTACTGTCACCCACAGAAGTGAAAATATATTGCTCACAGTCAATAAGAGGTCACACAATTTGGAAAAAAGATAAAATTATGTTAGCAAAACTGATCAGGGTCTGTTCCTAGCTAAAGAGAGATCTTGAAAGTCACCACAAAGAAAAAGAAAACCAAGAAGTGGGAGTCAGGGGTGGGTATATATTGAAAAAAAAAGTAGAGGAGGAAATTTGTACAGATGTAGGAAGCTATGTGAGAAATATCAAGAAAAAACCTGAAAAGTGCTAGTTTTTACAGAATGAGAAACAGTTTAAATCTGTCATAGAAAAAACTTCTCTTTGATTAGTTATTTCCTGTTTTTTCTTTCCAGCATCCTTGTCTTGCCTCTCTGTCCAGCCATTTTCTAAGATTCAAAAGCAGACACACATTTTCCTGCCAATTCCTGCATTGTATCACCCATCTGCTTTCTCCACGCTTGCACCCATGTTGCAGAATGCTAGGGAAAAAGTCCTGAAAATGAACAGTTATGACTTACTTCATTGATAATTTCCACCAACACATTTCATGCATTGATTCACTTGTTCTTCCAACAAACATTTGCCCAGTGTCTATCTTGTGTATGTCAGGCACTGAGCTAGACCATATACAATAACAATATCATCAAAAAATAAATACTTAGAGAAAAGTTTGAGAAAAAATGTATAAGACATACACACTTACAACAACAAAATATTTCTGAGAAAAATTGAAGACCTAAATAAATGGAGAGATATACCATGTTCATGGATTGAAGGAGTAAATACCATTAAGATGTCAGTTCTTCCCAAATTGATCTCTACATTAAGTACAACCCCAATAAAAAGCCCAGCATGCTCTTTCATAGAAGTTCAATAGCTGATTCTAAAATTAATATGGAAATGCAAAAGATCTAAAATAGCCAAAACAAATTTGAAAAAGACAAACTATATTAGAGGACTTAAACTACCTGATTCCAGGACTTCTTATAAAACTACAGTTTTCAACTAGCAAACCACATTTGCCAATACATTAAAAGGATGATTCACCACAATCAACTGGGATTTACTTTGGGGATGCAGGATGGTTCCATATTTGCAAACACATTTGATACACAACATCAACAAAATGAAAGATAAAAATCATGATCATCTCAATAGATGTAGAAGAAGCATTTGACAAAATTCAGTATCTGTTCATGATAAAAACTCTCAACAAAGTGGGTTTAGAGGGAACATACCTCAACATAATAAAAGTCATAAATGAAAAACCCACAACTAACACCATACTCAGTGGTGAAAAACTGAGAGCTTGCCCTCTAAGATGAGGAATAAGATAAGGAGGTCTACTGTCTCCACTTTTATTCAACATAGGGCTGGAAGTCCTAGCCATATCAATCAGAAAAGAAAAAGAAATAAGAGGCATCTATATTAGTAAAGAAGAAGTTAAACTGTCACTATTTACAGATGACATGATGCTATATACATTAAATCCTAAAGACACCACCAAAAAACTATTAGAATTAATAAATGAATTCACTAAAGTTTCAGGATACAAAATTGATACCCAGAAATTGGTAGCATTTCTGTATATTAATAATGAAGTACCAGAAAGAGAAAGTAGGAAAAAATTCCATTCACCATTGCAGTGAAAAGAATAAAATACATAGGAATAAACTTAACCAGGGAGGTCAAATACCTATGTTCTGAAAACTATAAACCACTGATGAAAGAAAATGAAGACAACACAAACAAATGGAAAGATATCCTGTGCTCATGGTTTGGAAGAATTAATATTGGTAAAATGTCCATAGTACCCAAAGCAATCTATAAATTCAATGCAAACCCTAGCAAGCATTTTTCACAGAACTAGAACAAATAGTCCTAAAATTTTTATGGAAACATAAAAGATCCCAAATACCCAAAGCAATCTTAAGAACAAAACTGGAGTTATCACAATTCCAGATTTCAAGATATACTGCAAAGCTGTAGTAATCAAAACAAAAAGAGACACATGGACCAATGGAACAGAGTAGAGAGCCCAGAATTAAACCCATGCATATAGGGTCAATTAATCTATGACATAGGAGGCAGGAATATACAATGGAGAAAATACAGTCTTGTCAATGAATGGTGCTGGGAAAACTGGACAGTTATATGCAAAAGAATGAAACTGGACCACTTCTAACACCATGCAGAAAAATAAACTCAAGATGGATTAAAAACCTAAATGTGAGACATTAAACCGTAAAATCCAGAAGAGAACACAGGCAATAATTTCTCTGACATCAGTAGTAGCAACATTTTTCTAGATACGTCTCCTAAGGCAAGGGAAACAAAAGTGTGTGCGTGCGTGTGTGTGTGTGTGTGTGTGTGTGTGTATAGAGAGAGAGAGAGAGAGAGAGAAAGGGAGAGGGAAAGAGACTACATCAAAATGACTACATCAAAATAAAAATCTTGTGCACAGCAAAGGAAATCTACAACAAAACAAAAAGGCAACCTACTGAATAGGAGAAGATATTTGCAAATGATATAACTAATAAAGGGTTAATATCCAAAACATATAAAAAAATTATATAACACCCAAAAAAAAACCAAACAATCCAATTCAAAAATGGGGAGAGGATCTGAATAGGCACACAGCCAACAGATATATGAAAAGATGCTCAACATTGCTAATCATCAGGGAAATGCAAATCAAAACCACAAAGAGATATTACTTCACATCTATCAGAATGGCTAGAGTCAAAGGTGCAGGGTGTGGAGAACACAAAACCTTCATGCATTGTTAGTGGAAATGTAAATTGGTACAGCCACAAGGGAAAACAGTATGGAGGTTCCTCAAAAAATTAAAAACAGGAATACCAAATGATCCAGTAATTCCACTACTAGGTATTTACCCAAAGAAAATGAAAACACTAATTCAAAAAGATATATGCACCCCTGTGTTTATTGCAGCACTGTTTATAATAGTCAAGATATGGAAGCAACCTAAGTGTCCAAAAATAGATCAATGGATAAGGAAAATGTAGTGTATATATATATATAATACTTAGCCATAAAAAAGGATGAGATCTTGCCATTTGTGATGACATGAATGGACATAAAAGATATTATATAAGTAAAATAAGTCAGACTGAGAAAGACAAATACCATATGATTTCACTCATATGAGATCTAAAAAAAACAAAACAAATGAATAAAAAACAAAAATCAGAATCAGGGGTGCCTGGATGGCTCAGTCAGTTAAACATCCAACTTTGGCTCAGGTCATGATTTTGTGGTTCATGAGTTTGAGCCCCACATTGGGCTCTGTGCTGACAGCTCAGAGCCTGGAACCTGCTTCAGATTCTGTCTCTCCCTCTCTCTCTGTCCCTCCCCAACCTATACTCTGTCTCTCTCTCTCAAAAATAAATAAACATTAAAAATTTAAAAAAAAAGCAGAATCAGATAACAAACTGATTTGTTCTCAAATCAAATAAATACAGAGAACAAACTTATAGTTTCCAGAAGGAAGGGAGTAGGGGGAGGGGCAAAATGGGTGAAGGAGAGTGGGAGATACAGGTTTCCAGTTATGGAATGAATAAGTCACAGGAAGAAAAGGCACAGCATAGGAAATATAGTCAATGATATTGTAATAGCATTGTATGGTGACAGATGGTGGCTACACTTGTGGTGAGCACAGCATAAGGCATAGAGAAGTTGAGTCACTATGCTATACACCTGAAACTAATGTAAAATTGTCTATCAACCATACTCAAAAAAATTAAAAATTTTTAAAAAGGTATGGTTTTCAGATAGCATGATGTTGGCATAAAGATAGACAAATATATCAATAGAACAGAATAGAGTCCAGAAATAGATCCATACATTTATTGCCAACTGCTTTTCAACAAAGGCTGTCAAGATAATTCAACGGGAAAATATCATCTTTTCAACAAATGGTGGGAAACAACTGGATAGCCATATGCAAAAAAAAAATAAACTTCAACTCTTATCTCATGCTACATACAAAAACTAATTCAAACTGGATTATAAGCCTAAATTCAAGAGCTAAAATTATAAAAATTTCTAGAAGAAAACACTGGGAAAACTTGTAGTGCCTTGGGTTTGTCAAAGGTTTCTTAAAAAGTCAAAAACCGCAAACAGTGAAAGAAAAAATCAATAAATTGGACATCACCAAAATTAAAAATTCTTCTTCAAAAGACATTGTAAAGAAAATGAAAATCCAAGCCACAGACTGGATGAAAATATTTGTAAAACATTAATCTGACAAAGGATTGGTATCTACAATACAAAAGAAAATCTTACAGGTGAATCATAGAAGATGAAAATCCTGCTTAAAAATGAGCACAAGAGGGGCGCCTGGGTGGCTCAGTTGATTGAGCATCTGACTTTGGCTCAGGTCATGATCTCACAGTTGGTGGGTTCGAGCCCTGCGTTGGCCTCTGTGCTGACAGCTCAGAGCCTGGAGCCTGGTTCTGATTCTGTGTGTCCCTCTCTCTCTGCCCCTCCCTGCTCATGATCTGTCTCTCTCTGCCTCTCAAAAATAAATGTTAAAAAAAAATCTTTTTAAATGGGCACAAGATTTGAACCGATCCTTCAACAAAGATATCTGGGGTGACAAACATGAAAATATGTCCAACGTCATTGGTTAGAGAAAATGAAATAAAAAACCACAGTGTGAGACACTACTACACATTTATGAGAGTGAGTAAAATTTAAAAAGACATGTTAGCAAAAATGTAGAGCAAACTGAACTCTCATACACTGGTTGTAGGAATGAAAAATGGTACAACCACTTTGGAAAACAGGCTAGCTCTTAAAACGGTAAACCAGCCAGTCCTAGATATTTACCCCCAAAAAAATGAAATACATGTCTACACAAATTTGTACATAAATATCCACAACAGCATAATTCATAATAGCCAAAAGCTAGAATTGATCTAAATGCCTATCAACAGTGAATAGATAAATTATGGTATCTCCATGCAATGAATGTTGCATAGCATGGACAATTCTGGGAGACATGCTGCTGCATCCTTCCTAGGAGTCCTGGGAGATTGGAGCCTCTTACCTACAGCAGGGGCTACCTGCCTTAGTAATCATCTCTGCTTCCCTATGTTGTCCCATACCACTCCTGGGATCATATCCCAAATACTTCACCTTCATTCAAGTTTGTCTTCAGGCTCTGCTTTTGTCAGAAAATGCAACTGAAACCATATATTCATCATGGTGGAAATGCTTAAGTGAATTTGAGTAAATCAATATGACAAATAATTCTGTTCCCAGTTTTAAATGTTTACAAATGACACAAAATTGTGTTTGAGACAATATAAAGTTTTCTTTAAAGGATTCAACATAAAAGTCAGAAATTTCTATATCTCACATAACCTGGTATTGTATCTTATTAAAGGCACACATAAACTATTTACTGAATGAATGAACATTACTGCAAACTGGCCAATGAACAATAAGCCAAAAATAAAATCTGCCAACCATATGCCCAACTCTTTTTTGTAATTAGCAAATCAAATCCATCATACCACGCTATAAGCAAGTAGGACTAATCCTAGGAATGCAAAGACAGTTCAACATTAGAAAATTCATCATTGTAATTCATAGTATTTCTTAACTGCTCTTCAATATTGAATAGACATTTGATAAAATTCAATTGCCATTAACAGATTTCTTTTTAATCTTGGCAAACTAAGAATTAAAAAACAACAGCAAATGGAAAAATATGTCCTTAACCTGATAAAGCATATATACTAGAAACTTAAATCTACTATGCACCAGACTCTAAGTTTGACACTGAGCCTATAGCATTAGAGAGGCAACAGTACCTGAAGTCACAGAGTTTACAATCTACTGGGGGAATACAGGCAAGTAAGCAGGTAATTGTAATTCAGCGTGATAAGAGAAAGAGAATTAGAGTAACATAAGAAAGGCAGCACCACCAACTTTGCTGAAGACAGCTGCCTAAATAGATGATAAATACCTTCTGGGCAAGGACAGATTTATTTCTGTATGGCCCAGTATCTAAAACAATGTCAAGACACATGGTAAGTCTTTAATAAATGTATTTTAAATGAATGAGCAAGTGAATAAAAAGGAGCAAATATTAAAGAGCAGCCTTAGATTCTTTTGGAAATCAGATTCAGATTTTCAATAAATTAAATGATTTATTATAAATTTGATTTATTCTAAAGAGTTCATTTGGCTATGAATGCACATGCATCATTACTCACAGTAGTAATCCTAAATACTCACGGGTACAAGGGATTTGTATTGGCTAGTTGGAGAGTTTGTGTTTTCACAGGTTCCACAGCTATTAACATATCTTGTTCTACAGCCATAGGAAGAACAGAATACCCACAATAATCTATATGTTCTCCTGGAAAAAAAAAAAGAGTTTTTAACTTTGCTAGCATATGAAACGAGAAACTCAGGTAGGTTGACATACAGGAAAAACTCGACCACGAGTCAGGTTTTAACAGAAACTAAAAATACTATGGACAGAAAATGAATCTGTTTCTTTCTCTCCCAGACGCCTGAGGCAGAAACTTCTGCTAGCATAGGTATATTAGTTATTAGCTTCTGTTAATTTTTAGACTTCTTTAAATCTTCACAAGTGTTTTCTTCTACTTTCTAATTCATAGTGATCATTTTCAAATATTGTTCTGTGACTAGTTATATGGAGTATCAAGAACAGTAATCTCTCCTTTTTCTGTTGCTCTTTCATATTACCTTTTAAAATATGAACAGCTGCAGCCTTTAACACACCCTGCCTTGTACAAACATTATGTGAATCTCTCTTTCTTATTCACCAACATACTTACTGAAGTTGAGGACTTTGCTTTATTTATATTTGTAGCCTAAATAAATGCCTAACAAATTAGACTTGCATTGATAAGTTATTTTGAATGTGCTGGACATAGCTAGGATAAAGAAAAAGAAGCTAGAAAAAGAATTTTTAATCTGCACTATTTTATATATAACAAGCAAATACAGGAAATAAACTCTTCTCCTCTATGCATTCTAATTCCTCCATTAATCATCTGTAGGAATTTTATTTCCTATCAGACCATAATATTTTCTCCAAATTGCTATTTAAACTCAAGGTTGATAGTCATAAGATTGAAGTACAAAATAACAATTCAAGAAATAAATAAGCAAAAAAGCAAGCTCATTTCTATTTCCCCAGGACAGGTTTTCATATCTGATTGTTCCTATGGCAAACACTAACCAACTAAGAAACACAAAATGAATGGAAGACAATTCAACTGCACAATTGCATTTTTAAATAATTATTATTCTACATATTATTACAAGTTAGGAAGTCTTCTCTATGTTGATGTGTCCTTTAAAATGAAATGATAAAGGTTGTGTTTTTTTTTTTTATGGATTGACAGTTTCACATGGAGAAGTGGTTTTCAAAGCTGCCTTTCTCACCAACTTCCTTCAAAGAAGACAATAATGTAAAACAGTGGTTCACAAGTAGAAAACACATATTTAAATAGGCAGAACATGAGGGAGGCACCAGGTTTTTTGGAAAGGGCACAGTGTAGATGACAGCCTTTTGGAGATGACAGATTCCTGCCCCTGTCAAAACTGATAGAATATCCCCACTCCCTACCCCACCCCACCCCATATCCCTGTAAGGGGCAGGTAGGGAGCAGGAACTGCTGGCAGGTGAGAACAAGATGATTACATTATAATATTTTAACAGTAAATATAATAAAGCTTTTAATAACTACTGAAATTCATTTCATCCTAAGCATAAGTAAATTAACCATATTGGAACATAATCCTCCCCCTTTTTTTAAATAGAAAATAGTCACCAAATTTACTAAAATAAGAATTATTCCTCAGGGAAATTCTTAGTTTGGTACCTACACCCCCACAGCTGGAGAAAATGGCTCTCTTCTGAGAAAACTACTTTACAGGCCTCCTGCAACACTCAAGAGTTGCTGATGTCCTCCTCCGCTCTGCTATTTCCAGGCCTTTCCCAATCCTCCAGTTCTTGAAAGGCTCATGCCACATTCTCTCCTCTTCTTTCATCTCTGTCTTAGACACACTGCTCCTCCCTGAATACCTGAGTTATCTCGTTCCAGCCCCTCACCATCCCAATCCTGCAATAATCAGGAAAACATGCAGGTCAACAACCTAGACCAAGGCCCCAGCTGCCTAATCTCTTGACCTCCAGAGAACTTGATTTCCTTTCTGCTTTGGCCTAGACCCTTGACAAATCCAATAATGACTATAGACCTTATCACCTGGAACTTTTTCACTTATGAAATTTTAGTTTCAAATAGCATATTCTTTACTAACACTTCCCATCCTGCCATTTCTCTTACTGTTCCTCTCACTACCTGTTTGTCAGACTGTTCTTTGCCCTCTCTACCTTATAAGCTCCCTCCTTTCTTCCTTTTTCTACCCAGCATAGATTCCAGGATTCATAACTTCACCTGCTCTCCTAATGATATCACTAACTTCCTGATGCCATTGTCATTCTCTTGCAACCTCAATCCAAAACAAAACCCCAATCCTAGATCAAGCATCAGCACTTTGGACTATTCCCGAGGGAGAAGAATGAACAACTTTGCAGGTTGGTACTGTTCCAATTCTACAGTCTCCAGCTCTAGTCAGATTTCAATGCTACCCAGCAAAACTTTTGTTCCTCCAGTCATCTCCCTCTCCCACCCTTCACAGGGTTATTCCAAATGTCCCTCCTTCTTAAACCCTAGCCCTTTCATCTAACCCCCACAAGAACTCCCTCAAACTCTCTATCTAAGTTATATATTTATCTACATCAACCTTTATCCTTTTTTCCCCCTTGTCTTTGGTTAAAAGAATCAAAGTATCCCTCTTCTGATGCCCTGGATACCAGCCCCTCCTGCCTTCTCAGGAAATTTGCTCCATCAGTTCCTCCCTTCTCAGTTATCTATAATCTCTCTCTCTCCACTGGCTTTACTCCATTCCCCTCCCTCCCTCATTTAACCATACTCAAACATCCCTTTTGTTTTGATTCGTCATTATTTGCTTCAAAATAAAATAAGATCACCTGAATTGATAATAATTGTTGGGGCACCTGGGTGGCTCAGTCAGTTAAGCATCTGACTTCACCTCAGGTCGTGATCTCACAGTTGGTGAGTTCAAGGCCCCCATTGGGCTCAGTCTGGAGCCTGCTTTGGATTCTCTGTCTCCCTCTCTCTCTCTGTCCCTCCCCTACTTGTGCTCGCTCTCTCTCTCTCTAAAGTAAATAAAGAAATATTTTTTAAAAGATAATAATAATCGTTGGATACATGGGAGTTTTTTTGTATGTTTACATTTTCCATTATAGAAAGTTCTCTTTTTAATCCCCCTTTGACTCCTGGTTTTTTCTCAGTTTCCCATCCCGTTTTCTCTTGATAGAACCTACTCATTCTTCAGGTCACCACCCTTTTCAAAGGGCTTTCCAATATTCTTCTAATCCAATGATTAAACGTAAAACCATGAAAATTATTAACAACAATCTAAAAATTTACCCTGCAGCACAGAAAAATCTTTTCATCTCTCATGAAAATAATATTAACAACCAACTTTCAACAAATTTAAAAAAATGGACAAAGTTAACATTAATAACATGGATTGGGAAAGATGCAATTTCTGGATGCAAAAGCTTAACTTGTACTAAGATACATGTGAAATATTCTATTTTTTTTTTTCAGTTTTCTTGGGGAAATTTAAGAAAAAATTGTATTTACAAAAATTTAGATATTACCAAAGGAGGAAAAAATTAAGAGAAAGAAATTTTGAAATACCTATTATGTTGACTCTTCCTGGTGCTCGAACATAAAACTTGGGAATAGACCCAAACTTAGAGTTAAACATCTCCTTTAGCTTCAACAATCTGAATGAAAAAGAGTAGAATATTTCAGAATATCCATATAATAGAAAAACCCATAAAACATCACACACATACACACACACACACACACACACACACACACAAATATCCCTTAAAAAGAAAAAGCAAAATTTTTAACCAACATACCTCTTTGAAAATCCTAGGATAGGACAATACAGTGACTCCCTCAGTGACACAGAGTACAGCAAAATACACAGAAGAGTAAAAAAACAGATGTACTCAACAGGAAAAATTATTTCCTTCAGTTATAAAGAACATAATTTTCTGTATAATTCTCAATGATATTCAGAGAAAAATCTCTTTATCTTAAAAAAGAAGTAGTATGGGGTAGTATTTCAATTTCCTACGGCTACTGTAATAAAATACTACAAACTGGGTGGCTTAAAATAATAGAAATGTATTGTCTTACTGTTCTGGAAGCTAGCAGTCCAAAATCAGAGCGTTAGAAGGGCCATGCACCTCTGAAAAAAATCCTATATGGGAGAAGCCCTCCTTCCCTCTTTTTAGTTTCTGGTGGTAGCCCTTTGATCCTTGGCATTCATTGGATTACAGTTGCATCACTCCAAACTTTGCCTCTGTCACCACATAGAATTCTCTCTTTGTATCTCTATCTGTATGTATCTCAGCTTTTCATTTTTATAAGGACACCAGTCTTATTACATTAGAGCCCACCTTAATTCACTATGACCTCATCTTAACTTGATTACAGAAGTACATAAAGATGTTGGTCCAAATAAGGTCATATTTGGAGGTTCCAGGTGGACATGAATGGGGGAGGGAGCACTATTCAATCCAGTACAAGTAGTCAAATGAAAACTAATCTGGATATCAGGAGACCACAGTTCTAATTTCAATGGGGCAAATCCTTTTCCCATGGCTTCTCTTCTTTGAAATTAGAGAAATTGAACTAGATATTCCTTATAGGCCTCTTCTAGATACAAAATTCTTAAAATAGACTAATTTTATATTGTTAAATCATCTCAAGGCACTTCTATGAATACCCTTCCACTGTTTATAATCCCACATCATAGTGTGTCTGAATAATAACCAAGACAAATAATATCTCTTAAAGCCTATCATATTCAAGACACCCATTAATTAACTGATCTTAAAGATTAATTAGTTGTAAGAAACATAAAATCACACCAAGGACAGCTCAAGGAAAAAGGAAATTTATTATAATGATGGAAAGATATGGAAGGTATTCAAGATGGCCTCCTAGGAATTGAACAGCCATCAGAAACTGTTTATATTAGTGTCTTTGGTTCTCCTTTCCTGTCTTACTCTATGATCCCTCCAGACACAATCACTACTCTGCTCAATGCTGTTCACATTTCAGTTGCCTCTGTGAGCCTCCTAGTTTCTGTTCCTCCCTACCTTCAGTTTTCATGACACTGTGGCCTCGACTCTACAAGATTTAACAGCTCCAATGTCCTAAACTATCTGATTAAGTCTCTGTGTCCATTAATTCAAATCCTCAAAAAAGATAATCTGGTTGGCAGAGTTTAGGTCCTATATCCATCACGGTCCAATTATTTTTTGCCAAGAGGGTGAGGTTATTTAATACAAACAAGGTCAGTTGTCTTAGTTACAAATATGATTACTTGGATCCACTCCCTCAGCAGAGACTGTGGATGACAATAGAAGAATGTGGGCAGGGAAACAATAACAATAACAATTACAGGGATATCAATAGCACATTATTCAAGACACATTTACTGGATTCCCAGGTAGGTATGGATAATGGTACCTGCCTAAATCTGAGTTGCCTCATATATACTCCAAAACCATTTAGCACAAGAACAAACAATATAAACCCTTATCTTTATTATAACTAGAAGACAGAGAATGCACAAACTTCAACTTACCTACAAGTAAGTAAGAGAAAGAAAGAGAACCACTCTGACCCACTAGAGAAAGAAACTCAGTGAAAAAGAAAAGAGTAGAGCCAACAAAACTTAGATTAATCTAAAACCACAAAAAGAAAACATTCCACCCATTTAAAAATGGGAGGTATGGGAGAAGAAAAAATAAAAATAAAATAAACTCATTGATTGCTATATAGGGAACAGGTAAAAGTTAAAAGATATCAGTAAGCATGATAAAGCAACATTTTTTAATATTATGATACAGGTATACGCAAGATGTTATTATTAAACCACTAAAAAAAATCTCTTAGGGGCGCCTGTGTGCTTCGGTTGATTAAGCATCTGACTCTTGATCTCAGCTCAGGTCATGATCTCACGGTTTGTGAGTTTGAACCCCGCATCAGGCTCGGCACTGATGGCACAGAGCTTGCTTGGGATTCTGTCTCTCTCTGTCTCTGTATGCTCCACTTTCCCTGCCTCTCTCACTCTCTCTCAAAATATATAAACTTAAAAAAAAATTCTTAGAGATACCATGGCCTGTGCAGTCAGGTAGACCTAGGTTCAAAACCCTTCTTTACCAGATGGTGAAATTCCTTAAGTTCATTTCCTTTATATAGAGTGTAAATATGTATCCCACAGAATATTTTAGGAGATTAAATAAGGGAGTGCAGAAAGGATCTAGCTTAGGGCTGACATGAAGTACTTGTTTAAGAAATGCTAGGTTCTTGGGTTCCTTACTGTTTATATTCTGCAGCATGTAAATAAGAACCCATTAAAAGCAATGAGAGATGGTAGGTAAGTAAATATTTAGTCTATTTAGCTTATATCAGGACTGGAAGCACTGTTGGAGCACTGGGGTGATCTTAATGCTCCTGCTGCTAAACCCTGGTGCTCTCTGCCCTGCACTTCCATTTTATAGAGAGGGTTGAAACAACTTAGGTTGTCTGTCTGTCAAATTCTAGATAGAATTATTTAGAATGTTCATATTTTTTAGGGCGCCTGGGTGGCTCAGCTGGTTAAGTATCTGACTTTGGCTCAGGTCATAATCTTGTAGTTTGCAGATTCGAGCCCCATGTCGGGCTCTGTGCTGACAGCTCAGAGCCTGGAGCCTGTTTCAGATTCTGTGTCTCCTTCTCTCTCTACCCCTCCCCCACTCACACTCTGTCTGTCTCAAAAATAAATAAAAATTACCAAAAGAATATTTTTTAAACGTTCATGTTTTTCAATGAAAGAAAATGGACATAGAAGATAGTAAAAGGCTAAATTAGAAAAGTCTTCTGCTTTCTCAGAGCATTAAAAAAGATATGTAAATATAAAGATAATCAATAGAACGAGAATATAAATCTTCCTAAATACCAAAGAAATTTCAAAAAATATAGGTGCAAAGAAAGCAGACAGATAAATATAAACTGGTAAATAAATAAACCCAAAAACTATTCAGAGACTATATTATAATGCATAATTGTAAAATGAGTTAAAATCAAACGTGTCAATTACATCAATAAATGTGAATGGGCCTACCTCACCTATTAAAACAAAAAGACTTCAATTAGCTCCAAAAACAGGACTAAACTATATGCTATATACAGACAGCCTAAAACAAAGTCATTCAGAAAGACCAAATATTGAGGAACAGGCAAAGGTATTTCAGGAAAAGGAACACAATAAGAAAACAGAGATAGTAATCCTGATATCAGACGTCACAGAATGTAAGCCAAAGAACATATAAGGAAAATTCTTAATGCTGAGGGCAGCAATTCAAAATGAAGGTAATAGTTTTAAAATGACCTCAAAGGAAATTGCAACCACTTTTATAAGGCAAAAACTATATACAATGTAAGGACATACAGGTAGAAATACATTAACAATAAGAGACTAAGATACCTTCCTCAGTATAAAAACAGATCAGTATAAAAACAGAGTGCCTGGGGGGGCTCAGTCAGTTAAGCATCCAACTCTTCTTGATTTCAGCTCAGGTTATAATCTCGTGGGTTCATGGGTTTGAGCCCTGCATCAGGCTCTGCGCTGACATCATGGAGGCTGCTTGGGATTCTCTCTCTCCCACTCTCTCTCTGCCCCTCCCCATACACATGTGCTCTCTCTCAGTCTCTCTCTCTCTCTCTCTCTCTCTCAAAGTAAATGAATAAAATATTAAAAAAAAAATACCAGGGGCACCTGGGTGGCTCAATCAGTTAAGCGCCTGACTCTTGCTTCTAGCTCAGGTCATGATCTCGTGGGTTCAAGCCCCCTGTCATGCTCCACGCTGGCAATACAGACCCTGCTTGAGATTCTCTCTCTCTTCCTCTCTCTGCCCCTCTCTCACTCTCTCTCTCTCTCAAAATAAATAAATAAACTTAAAAAAAAAACAGATCAGGTGGACAAAAGGAAGAAAAGAAAGACCCAAACAACAAAATTGATAGATTATGGATGGGTACATATATTTAACATTATACTCTGATTGTGGGGAATATAACTTAACACATGGAATATTCACAAATATTGATCACATATTATATTGTAAAGAACATATCAGTAAATTCCATGAAGTAAAAATACTAAAAACAACACTCTAAACTCAATATAGTAAAACTGGAAATTATTAAGATTAAACCACAAAAAGATCCTCTAACCTACTAATTTTTTTGTTTTTATTTTTTATTAATTTTTTTTATTTATATCCAAGTTAGCATATAGTGCAACAGTGATTTCAAGAGTAGATTCTTTAATGCCCCTTACCCATTTAGCCCACCCGCCTCCCACAACCCCTCCAGTAACCTTCTGATTGTTCTCCAGATTTATGAGTCTCATATGTTTTTGTCCCCCTCCCTGTTTTTATATTATTTTTGCTTCCCTTCCCTTATGTTCATCTTTTTTGTGTCTTAAAGTCCTCATATGCCAAATAATAAATGTTATCATATGAGCCATATGATATTTGTCTTTCTCTAATTTCGCTTAGTATGATACCATCTAGTTCCACCCACATAGTTGCAAATGGTAAGATTTCATTCTTTTTGATTGCTGAGTAATACTCCATTGTATATATACCACATCTTCTTTATCCATTTATCCATCGATGGACATTTGGGCTCTTTCCATACTTTGGTAACCTACTAATTTTTAAAGTGCCTTTTAACTCTTAGGTGAAAGAAGAAATGAACTGAAAAATCAGTTCAAAATGAATAAAAAAAACAGTTCAGAGATGGAAGAAATGAACAGAAAGTATAGAATTTCTAATAAAAATAATAATAATAATGGCACTATATATCAAAATCTATGGGATACATTTAAAACAGTCAAGAAAACCTATAGCCCTAACACTTTTGTCAATAGAAATGAAAGAATGATAATAAATGAACTTAATTCTCAGCTCAATAAGCTAGAAAAAAACCAAAATGAACAAAAAGAAATCATAAGAAAGGACACAAGAAAAAAGAAGAAAGCAATGATGTAGGGAATACAAAAACAGTAGACCTAATTAAATTAAAATCCTTACATTTTTAAAAAAAACTTTAAATAGACAAACCACGAGCTAATTAATTAAGAAAATGGCAGATGATAAAGCACAAATACACAAAATAAAAAATGACAATGGGAAAATAATATTAAGCAGAATAATATTGAATACCACCTAACAAAACTATATTGGCATTCATTTCTACCCAGCAATCGTATGTCTAAGAATTTACCCTGAAGGTATACCTTCAACAATATGAAAAAACATATGCATGAGATTATTTATTAAAGAATTGTTTGTAATTGCAAATTACTGGAAACTTAAATACTCTCATATAGAAGAGTTTTGAATAAAGTATGGCCTGTTTACAAAATGAAGTATTATGAAACTATAAGAATACAGTTTCTAGAAACCTTTATCAAGTGACTTCCAAAATAATTTGTTATAAGAAAAAAGCAAATGAGGGGTGCCTGAGTGGCTCAGTCAGTTAAGTGTCTGACTTCGGCTCAGGTGATAATCAAGTAGTTCATGAGTTCGAGTCCCGTATCAAGCTCTCTGCTGTCAGCGCAGAGCCTAGTTCAGATCTTCTGTCGTGCTCTCTCTGCCCCTCCCCTACTTGCACCCTCTTTCTCTCAAAAATAAATAAACATTAAAAGAAAAAGAAAAGAGCAAATGAAATGCTGACATGGCCTAGAATCATTAACAACCCAGCAATGAGCATTCTGAGTGTTCAGACCTTGGTTTCAAAAGGAACCAGAGCTCATTAAAGAAATGGTTCCAGCACCAGTGCAGAAAAAGTACCATAGAAACCTGAAACATCTTGCTGTGCTAGAAAGTTGGAAAGTGCTCAAATAATGATAGTGACATGTTAGCTCACATAAGGAAACTCCAACTGCCCAAATCTGGAAAAATTTGAGCATCAAAATAGCAATAAGAGTAATACATTATAACCCACAGAATAAAATAGAAACCAATGAGTCCACACTGACATAAATAAGTGGAAGAAAAGGGAAAACACTTCATTGTACTAGAATGCCAAATAACAAATGTTAAAAAAATGAAAAACTAGAAAATCACCATATTTATAATTGATACAGGCAAGGGTCATCAGTGGATACTAAAACCAGTAAATGAAAGTTTGATAAGAACAGAATATTAACATATTCCTATAGTATTTCACCAAAATATTCCTAGTAATTATAGAAGAAAAAATTGTAACTTTGCAGTAGGAAAATTAGGCAAGTGTCTCCTTAACCAAGTGATCCAAATAAACAGCATTGATAATGGGACAAATAGGCCTCATGTGCCTCCTGATAATGACGTACTAAAAAAAACAAAATTACTTTTTTAAATATTTGTACCAAAAAGGGATGGAGCGAATCTAATCATAAATGTTAGATAAACTCTGTTAAAGGAGACATTTTTTAAAGTATAATCATGACTCTTACACAGGTTTTAAATGAATATGTTAAATTTTTACTTCTCTCATCAATGACAGAACCCATATGATATTGTAACCAGTTGAAGTAGAATCCAAAGTACCACTCATATGCAGTCAACTAAAGAATGCTGAAATGAATTTACAAACAGATGCAAACAGGCAAAACTGGTTAATAGCTAGGAGCAACAGTGAACTGCATTCCACAGGCACAGTCTGCAATTTCTATAGACAAGAATCATTTGCAGTGCTATCAGCTTTCTATGACCTACAGAGCCGTAAAGGAGCTCGAATATAACAAAAGGCTCAGAGCCACATAGAAATCAGATAACCTGGAAGGGTATTTTAGGCAACTTCTGATTCTCCTTGGATGTACCCAGTAATCTTCTGGTCTTTCAAAGATTTTTACAATTTTTCCTACAACCCAAATTTTAAGATATTCTATAAAATAACCATCATGAAATACAAAAGACACAGCAACTGTTCCACAATTAAATAAGATTTAAAAGACAAGAACTAAATGCGATGTGTGTCCTAGACTGGATTCTGACCAAGAAAAAAAAGTTTTTTTTTTTTTTTCTATAAAGGACACTAGTGGGATTAAGGACATAATCCTTTTTTCTATAAAGGACATAATCCTTTTTTCTATAAAGGACATAAAGTGGGTGGTACTTTGAGGCCTGTCAATTAGATAATGCTGCATCAATGTTAATTTCCTGATTTAGATCATTGTATTCTGGTTATGTTGGAAAACATCCTTGTATCTAGGAAACACACTCAAATATTTAAGATCAAAGAGGCATCATGTCTTCAACTTAATCTCAAACTCTTCAGGAAAAAAACATGTAACATAGAAAAACTAATAAAGCAAATATGGTAAAATGTTACCATTTGAGGAATCTGGGATAAGAGTAGCCAGTAATTTTTGTACTAGATTTGACTTTTATGGAATTCAAATTATTTCAAAATAAAAAGTTGTTTTTAAAAAAAGAAGCATTTACTGAGGCGTTACTAAGTATTCTATTTAGAAAGGAAATTAATAATAGCCCTCCAGGAATATAAAAATCTGGCAGAAAGGAAAGGTAGTTAAGCTGAAAAGTGCAATACAGAGAGACAATAGAGTGACAAGCCAGACAAATACAATCCTTTGGAAGCACAGAGAAAAGATATTTTGTCCCTACTGTGGGGAAATGTGGCCAGTAAAATAAATCTAGAAGGGGAAGCATAAGTTAGAGAAGGCTCTTCAAAGAGATAATAGCTAAACTGAAAGATGATGTCAGACAAGTGGGATAGGGTGATGCATTCTAGGTAAATGAAAAGGTCCAGCATGCTACATTCAGAAAATTATAATTAGGGTTTTTAATACATCAGAGGAGGAGACTGGTGGTAATCAAGCCCCAGATCTTAAAGAGCTTAGTATGCCATATGCAGGAACCTGGCTTTTAACCCACAGGCAATGGATGTGAATACACATTTAAGGATATTGATATTAATCAATTTCACACTTGAAAAACTCACTTTTTCATGTATTTGAAAGATGGATTATAGGAAGGCAAAGCAAAAACAAATCCATTAGGTAGCCATTTGTAGTAAACCAAGAGAAAAGTCTGACTGGGATAGAGAAGGGTGAAAATAAAGTAATACTAGGAAAGTCAAATTCACAGAAATTGGTGACCAATTAGAAGTGAGAAAAAGTAAGAAATAGGGAGAAGCATATGATAACTCCTAGTTTTCTGGCTTCCATAACTCCACTAGCTTCAATAGAGGTTGATGTTGTTTCTGCTTATGAAAATCATATGCAGACAAACTTCAAGTTCTGCTGAACTTGAATCCTTATTAATTTGCTTTTATAAGCAGTGCAAACACAAACAAGGTGGAGCGCTAACAGCAGAGTTAGAACAAGTCTCCTAAAATGTGTTGTAATACAATGATTTTGAGTTATCACATGTGTCATTTTCCCAGACTACCTCAGAAGGCAGCCTGTCCATGCCTTCTTGTAACTGCTCAGCCCTGGTGGCTTACCATTCAACATTCCTCCCTTTGAAATTCAAATGAATGGAGGCTCTAAGAGGAAACGAGGAAAATATATCTAAGAACAGAAAGAACCGAAATCTACAGGGTTTTTTAAAACTTCATACTTAATCCTCTAATAACGAAGCAGTATGGCTGTAATTGGGGGAGTAGCTGGACTTTCCACTCTGGGTTAGTCACCAGTGAGACTCCACCTTTTAAAATGTAGTCACTTAAAGTATGCACGCGCGCGCGCGCGCACACACACACACACACACACACACACACATGCACGCTGCGCGTGCCAGAAGAGTACAATGAGCATTTTCAATATGAAAATAACAGCTCCTACAAAGATTACACTGTTAAAGGCAGAATTGGCCAAAACATCACCATACAAATTGATGACTCTGGTGCTCTGAATGCTTTTGACTTAAGATCCTTTGTTTGTTTGTGTTTGTTTGCTTGTTTAATAGCAGTTTTAGTAACAGAACTTGAGAAAACAAATTATGACTGCAGTAAATGAAGTGTATTTTACTCTATGGATTGATTCTCAAAGGACACTAGGGTAACCATAGGTCTAGACCATATGCAGAGATGAAGGAATTAAAATTTCAGGAGAGAAACAGAGTGCCTGGCTGGCTCATACATATGTATGTACATGTTTTTGAGAGAAAGAGAGTGCAAGTGAGTGAGAAAGAGGGGCAAAGGGAGAAAGGAATGAATCCATACGCAGAGCAGAGCCTGACAGGGGGGATCAATCCCACAACCTTGGGATCATGACCTGAGCCAAAATCAAGGGTCAGATGCTCAACTGACTGAGCCACCCAGGTGCCCCAAGGTTTAATGAATATATTTTTAAATAATACAAATCTTTCATATTAAGAATGCATTCATGCAGCATCATTATTCATGGCCCCAAAAGGTGCAAACAACAACCCACATGTCCATCAACCGATGAATAAACAAAATGTGGTATATCATACAATGGAATACTATTCAATCATAAAAAGGATTAACATACTGATAACATGTTACAATATGGATGAACCTTGAAACATTATATTAAGTGAAAGAAGTCAGTTCACAAAAACCCACATATTATGTGATTCCATTTATTTGAAATGTCCAGAATAAACAAATCTATAGAGACAGAAGGTACATTAGTGGTTGCTTAGGGCAGGGGGCTGGGGGTAATAGTTTAAGAGATACAGAGTTCTTTGGGGAGTGATGAAAATGTTCTAGCTTTGATTATGGAAGGGGTATACAATCCTGTGAATATACTAAAAACCATTTAATTATAAACTCTAAGCAG
Source organism: Cryptoprocta ferox (assembly GCA_028646485.1). Taxonomy (NCBI): domain Eukaryota; kingdom Metazoa; phylum Chordata; class Mammalia; order Carnivora; family Eupleridae; genus Cryptoprocta; species Cryptoprocta ferox. Next base: position 86,796,146 of record CM053560.1, on the reverse strand, counting down.
GTGAGCTGTATGGTATGTGAATTATATATCAATATATATCAAAGCTGTTACAAAAAAAATAATAATCCAACAATTTAAAAGTTAATTCTAAAGAGAAGACACACCACTGCTAAGAATGAAAGAAAGCTAGAATGTGAATAGTCTTATGGTACAGGTAACATGCAAGATTAGAAGGCAAAGAAAAGAATAGAGCTTCTATTTCTATTTGACATTTATATAAAAAGAATAAAAAAGAAATTAAGATTCCTTAAGTGTTTAATGAGGTTGACTAGTGCCTTTACTCAGATGATCACATACCTTGTGAAGCTGAAGAGGCATTCTAAAGAAACAGCAGGAATTCCAAAAAAGGCAGTCTGGCCATGGGGGCCTAATGCATTTCCCCCCCTTCAGTACATTACAACATATGACTAGTTAGGCAGGTTTATAGATATACTATCCAGATTTAACTGAACTGATCCTTGCTAAAATAAGTGGCTGAAACACTGTTTGAAGCTTATAACTGTATTTCATGCACAAGTGAATAGAAAATGGCAGAGCACAATTATCTGACTGCTACTAAGATCTCTTTGGCAGCTAGCACAGAATGATAAATATTAACAATATATATCTGTTGCATGAATGAGTATTATGGAAGTCATAAAAGGCAAGAAACAACTCTAAGGAAACCTAGGAAACAATTCTTCACTTTTAATACATGTTACCACCATTCCTCTTACCCCACGGGGTAACTATGGAAATATCAAGCATTATGATTAAATCATATCAAATCAAAAACAGAAGAAATTTATACATGGATATGTTTTATGTAAAAAACTAAACTACAAGGGGCCAGATTGTTTTCATATAACAAATTCCTCATGAATCATACTTCACGATGTGTCCTAATTCATTCAAGTATGTAAGGGCAATAGTACCTCGCAAGGCCAGAGACATACACAAGTAGTCTAAAGCCCTGGCTGTCCCCATAACCAAAAATTATGTTTCTTTTTAGCTAACTAAAGACCCAAAGTTTACTTTCTTAAGGGTGAAAAAAGCACCTGCAAGTTTTAGTAAGTTATATTATCATCAACTGTTACATGACAGTGAGAAACCAGGAAGTAGGGAGAGCTTAAGGACTTAATATTAGAAAAAAAAGTTAACAGGGAAAAACGTAAAAATTAGAAACAGCAATGGGAGAGAGAAACCAAACTTAGAAAAGCCTACAGACTAATATGTAGCAGGTTAGAGACTTCACTCTGAGATTTCTGCCCTAGGTCAGAACTAGTAAGTATTTCTACAAAGTATCTGCAATATCCCCTCAAATGAAAAGATCCTCCACTAGATACCACTATCACTAAGCAAAGTTATTCTGTAGCTAGGTAGTGACAGCAGATTAAGTCCTTAAGTGACGATTCATAGATTTTATGGTTTATTTAAAAGGATGCAGAGACCAAGGGGGGAAGGGGTGTTTGGGTTTGCTTTGGGGCTTTTTGCTTGCTTGTTTTCAATGAGTATTTTAGAAAGGGGGCTTTAAAAAAGCACTATCGGCTGGCAGCAAGAAAAAGAAAGAAGGGGTTCAAAGTTAATTTGGGCACGTCTGCTAAAGCCCAGCACAAAAGAGTGTATCACCTTCAGCAAGAAAGAAAAGAAGATCTGCACAGATGAAGAAAAACATTCAACCCTTGGTAGGAATCAAGGTGGAAAGTGTTTGCGGCATGGTCTTTCTCGCAAGCCCAGGGGCGCAGCCTTATAAAATTCCAAGGATTCTGTCCACCCCCAGGAGCAAAAGAAGCCCCCAGCGAAGAGCCAGAAGTCCTGGACACTGTTTGCACCTCGCCTACCCAGGCGATCCCAAAGCGCGTCATCTCCTCTCCCCCACCTGGGATGTTCTGCCACTTGGACTCGACGCGTGGCAGGGCCCTCCGTAGCCATATTTCGCTAGATTTTTCTTTCTTCCAGTTTCAACTGGCAAAGCAGAGCTCCCGAGGTAATCACGAGACATCTGCTGCAGGAGTCTTCCGGGCGACAGCAGCCCTCACTCTGCGGAAATCCTGCAGCTCTGCTGAGGTGGCCGCTTCCAGTCGGCCCCGCCTACGGCTCCTCCTCCCTGGGCTCCAGGGCTCCGTGCCCTCGTCGCAGCTGTCAGGTACCGCCACCGTGCTGCTCCTGGGGACTCGGGACTCGCGGGACCCCCTGTGCCCAGCGCGTTAGAAAAAGCTAAGGAGGTTTATTTTCTGCGCCCTGGGGCTTAAGTCTGAGAACACAATCATAACCTAGCGCCTGAGGTTGCTTTTTCCTTTCTTTTCTTTTTCCTTTTTTTCTTATTTTTTAGTTTTTTTTTCTTTCATGACCAGCAGCTACACCTCTAATAACACTAAATTGTTATTACCTTTTGTGTGGATTATTTCAAAATCATACAGTATAAAATTGATGCAACATTTGATTTAAATATTTTTACTTATTTCCAGAATGGAGGCATCAGTGGACCTTCCCAGAACACAAGTAATAGTGAAAAGATGAAAATGCATGTCTTTTGGGGTACCTGGGTGGTTCAGTAGGCTAAGCGTCTGGCTCTTGACTTTGAGCTCAGGTCATGATCTCACGGTGGGTGAAATGGAGCCCGGGGTCCTCTGTGCTTTCAGTGCAGAGCCTGCTTGGGATTCTCTCTCCCTCTCTCTCTGCCCCTCCCCCACATGCATGGCGCTCTCTCTCTCTCTCTCTCTCTCTCTCAAAATAAATAAACTTTTTAAAAAAGACAGAAAATACATGTCTTTTAAACTGCAAGAGCCTTTGCATCCGATGCAACCCCTTCATTTTTTCAGTTACCTAGAGAAATCCCAAATGCCCTAATCAAAAAGCACACCATTCCCACCCCATCATTTTACTATATTTGTTTTCTTTCTTTCAGACTTCTCATAAGTTCTGCATATTTATTTTCTTTCATACTATTATCTGTATCACCATCTTCACCATCACTGCCACTACAACAAAGTAAGCAAGTTGAGGCTAGGAACCATGTATCTAGGGAGCACCTGGCAAGATGAACTGAATGAACAACTGAAGGATGAAGTGACTTCCTAAGACCACACTTAACTGGGAGCAAAATGTGAATTGTCAGTTGAGCACTGTCATTGCTGCTTTAGTTCACAGGTGAATCATGGGAGGATTGGTGCAAAACATAAAGAACTTACAGATTTCTGTAAAGGAAAGAAACAAAGACAAACTGTGTCTGCTCCCTGCTTTGCCTCCACACCACACACCACTCTGAAAAGTAGGTAGTTCATTTCATAAACCTAGTTGGGAGGTATGGTCACCATTTTGGGTGGGAATAAAAACAAATCGGCATTAGAGATACCAAAATAGCAAACAACAATAATATTGCTGAAAGTGTGTAACTGTATTTTTACAAGAGACATTTTTTACAAGGTTAATGTCAGTGTACAGAATGAAAACTAATATGCCTCACACTCTCTATTTGCACATTCTTCCTATGGCAATTTTAGAGATAAAAGACATAACTGCAGTATAAATCATTCTGAAGGGTTAAAATGAGTAGTCGATTGAGTTAAAGATAAAACATTTATTAAGTACTCTGTAACACCATGCATTTACATACATCATTTTTTTCCATCTCAAGAGACTGAGGTAGATTGAAAGGAACACTAACTAAGCAAGGCCATCAGTCTATAAGGTGGAGATGGAATGACATCATGCCAACCGTATTTATCAGAACTCCTCTCAGGAAGAAGGTGGGATTAAATGTAGATGGAAATAACATTTTGATAAGCAACTTAGGTTGCTTGGTGAGATCAAGGGAGGGGCACCTTGGTGGCACAGTTGTTTAAACAAAACATCAGAGTATTGATCTCAGGGTCCTGAATTCAAGCCCACATTGGTCCTTATGCTGGGTGTGAAGCCTACTTAAAACAAAAAAATCAAGGGATATGCTCCAACAACAACAGATAGTCTTCAATTTAAATGCCTTTGAAAGAGAGAAAATTCCTTCCCTAAGTGAAATATATACTTTATGCTGTAGCAAAAGTCAGCACCACCCTCTACCCCCATACCCCCAAACCACACCTTTGCTATACCTATAGCAGTAGCTGTGTTTCTCTACAACCACAGCTGCTGTTGGGAGGTCCGTCTTACAGGGCTCCTGATCTTGCTGGGCTCTATTAGAACCATTTCTTCCTTTTGCCCCTTCAGGCCTTCAAGAGGTGGCAAAGATTTCCAGCCTGATGCTAGTCCCTGGTGTTTCACCATTGTTGGTTCCCTCAACCCTGACCCCATCTCTGTCCCCATCTCTGTAAATACACCCTTCATTAATTTTTTTTTTAGAAATAACATCAATGGTTTTTAAATTTTATTAAATCCAGTTGATTTTTTTAAGTAAGCTCTATGCCCAATGTGGGGCTTGAACTCATGACTCTGAGATCAAGAGTCTGATGCTCTATCAACTGAGCCAGGCAGGTGTCCCAGTCCCTTCATTAATTTTTTAATTAATTCCCCTGAGTACACCATGAGTTTCCTGTCCAGATCTTAACTAATTCAAAAGGAGTCCTCCTTTTTTGCCTTCTAGGATATAATGTTCAGCCTCTCTAAATAAATGTATCAAAAAAATTTTAAGATGGTCAGTCTGAAAGGATGCCAAATTATGAGCCTATCTGGGGTAACCATATGTCTCAACCTAGAGAGGTGAGGGATCATGAATGCTAGAATTTACTTAAACATATCACATTTTTATTGAGCATTTTCTTTTTTTTTAATGTTTATTTATTTTGAGAGAGAGACAGCATGAATGGGAGAGGCACAGTGAGAGAGAGGGACAGAGAAAAAAATCCCAAGCGGGCTCCACACTGTCAGTGCAGAGCCCAATGAGGCTTGATCTCATGACCATGAGATCCTGACCTAACACAAAATCAAGAGTCAGACACTTAACTGACCGAGCCACCCATGCGCCCCTATTGAGCATATTCTGTAGACAAGGCACATGCTTAGTTTCAGGGGATTCAGAGGTAACTAAGATAGTTGTGTCCTCAAGGAGCTTTGAGCTTAATAAAGAATATAAAATAATCATAATACAGAGTAACATAACGTTGTCAAAAATATACTTTAAAGAGGTCAAATTATATTGGGAATTAAATATCAATTATTTTCAACAAAGGTGCCGAGACAATTAAGCACAGAACCAATCAACTTTTCAACAAATAATGCTGGAACAATTTGATATCCATTTGTAGAAAAAAAATAAGCCTCCACATTCACCTCATAGTAAATACAAAAATTAAACTTGACATGGGTCATAGTCCTAACGTAAGAGTTGAAATTATGTAAAAATTTCCATAAGAAAACATAAAAAAAATCTGAGTGCACTTGGTTTTGGCAAATATTCCTTACTAAAACATAAAAAGCATAAAAAGCTCTTACAACTCAATGGTAATAAGACAAAGAACCCAATTTAAAAATGGGCAAAAGAACTGAAGAGATACTTCTCCAAAGAAGATACATGGATGACAAATTACCCCATGGGAAGATGTTCAAAATTAGTCATTAAGGTGTGCAAGGTAAAACCACAATAATATACCACTACACTCCTGCTAGAGTGGCTAAAATGAAACCAATGACCACACTGTATGTTAACTAGGATATTGTGCAAGTAGAACTCTTATATACTGCTGGTAGATATGCAAAATGGCAAAATTACTTAAAAAACAATTTAAGAGTTATAAAGTTAAGCATACATCTACCATATAATATAACCATTCTATTGCTAGGTCTTTATCCACATTCACATCTATTACTACATAACAAAATTGCCACAAACCTAGCCGTATAATTACCTCATAATTTCAATGGTTCAGCAGTCAGGGTATGGCTTAGCTGGATCCTCTGCTTTAGCATCTCACAAAGTTTTATCTGAGGTTCAACTGGGGACAGATTCATTTCCAAGATCACTTGTTAGCAATACAGTAAAACCTTGGATTGTGAGTAACTTGTTCTGTGAGTGTTCCACAAGACAAGTGAACATTTCTAACAAATTTTAACTTGATAAATGAGCAATGTCTTGCAATACAAGTAGTACATGACGCCAGATGTCAAATGATCACAACTGAGCCAATGGTTCTTCTCTCTCTTTCTCTGTCTTGGTGTCTCTGAGGGACTGTGGGTGATCATCTCCCATGCTTGGATGCTGTCTCAGGCCACAGTGTTTGGCAGAGATCAGTGATTTTTCAGAATGTTGGAAGGTGTCGACAACTGGCACTAGTGTATTTTTGTCACTTCAAAATACCTATGGACAGTCCTTTGCTTTTCCACACAACAGTAAGCTTAGGAATGCTTTGCTTCATTCTAGGTCAGGCTCCCTGCAGATATAGACCCTTTCCTTGGCTGCCTATTGCCAGTTACATTAAATACAGTATATGACAAGAGTTTATTAATACTGTAGTATAGTCAACATCCGTGTGAGTGTATACAATGGCTCCCATGCAGAAAAAGGTTGAAAAGAAAGGCAGTAAGAAGATGATTACTGTGGAAGCTAAGAAGGAAATCATGTAGAAGTACAAATGAGGTATGTGAGTGGCCAAAATTATAAGATTTTATAAGAAGTCTATGTCTACATCTCATCTGCAGAGGAGGAGGAGAAAAAGGCAGAGGAATCCCTCACTTCAAATGAGATTAGGGTTATATGTAAAATGTAGGAAACAGTGCAAAATTTTGTAGAAAAGCACCACCTGAATAAAGCTGTAGCAGTGCGAGGAATTAATGTGTTTAACGACAATGCAATGTCACATTTCTGTGAAATCCTCAAAAGGAGGCAAAAGCAAGTGCCATTGGATAGGTTCCTTGTTAAAGTTGTATGAAAAAAGATTCCATTGAGCCAATAGATAGCAGTGATTCCATTAGTGCACTAGTGACAGTGAAAGTCGTCCTACACAATACCTCTCCTGTCTCCCTCACACCAGCCACAGAGTTTTTCAAAGGTAAGTGCAGGTTAATTTATTTTTCTTTATATTTTGTATTTTCTTTATTATTTTATATTATATTACATTATCATAATCATTTTTACAGAATATTTTTCAGTTATGGAACAAATCATCTGAGTTTCCATTATTTCTTACCGGGAAACTTGCTTTGATATATAAGTGCTTTGGATCACAAGCATGTTTCTGGAACGAATTATGCTCATAAACCAAGGTTTTACTGTATTTAGTTCCTTGAGCGTGGCCAGAACGAAGGCCACAGTTTCTTGCTGGCTGTTGGCCAGGTGTCAACTTCAGCTCATTACCACATGATCCTTCATAACATGGCCACTTGCTTTCTCAAAGCAACAAGGGGAATAGAGTCTCTCCAGCAAGATGAGTTTACAATCTTGTGTAATGTAATTATGTACACATAATCACATACATCACCTTTGCTGTATCTTATTGGTTAGAAGCAAGTCACAGATCACACCCACATTCAATGGGAAAGGATTATCCAAGAGCGTGGATAATAAAGAGACCACCTTCAGTCTGTCCACCACACTACTCATGAGAAATGAAACATATGTCCACACAAAAACTTGTACATATATGTTCCTAGCTGCTTTATTTGCATAAGCCAAATACTGAAAAAACTCAAATATCCATCAACAGGTTAACAGAGAACTTGTAAGATATCCATACAATGGAACACTCAGCAATAAAAAGAAACAATCAGTTGAAACCAATTGAAACAATATGGATGACTCTCAAAATAATTATATTGAGTGAAAGAAGCCAGGCAAAAGAGGGTACATACAGTATGATTCATTTATATAAAATTTCACAAAATAAAAAATAATCTATATGACAAAAAGTAGATCAGTGGTTGCCTGAGAAAAGTGAAGAGGGTTGAAAAAGAAGGATTACCAAGAGGTAATAAGGAAACTTCTGCAGTGAGTAATATCCTCACTACCTTGGTTGTGGTAATGGTTCCACAGGTGTATACATATGTCAAAATTCATCAAATTGTACACTTTAAGGATGTGCAGCTATTGTACCTCAGTAAATCTGATACATTATATCTCAATAAAGTTTTTTAATAAATTTTTTATATTATTTTATTTTTATTAGAGAGAGAGGGAGACAGTGCAAGTGGAGGAGAAGAGCAGAGGGAGAGAGAATCTTAAGCAGGCTCCATGCCCAGCATGGAGCCCAACACGGAGCTCAATCCTACAACCCTGGGATCATGACCTGAGCTGAAATCAAGAGTTGGATGCTCAACTGACTGAGCTACCCAGGCTCCTTTAATATATATTTTTAGAACACAGGATCCACTTTCTACAAGTGCATCACATCACATCAATGCTCCCTGTTAAATAAAAAACATGTATTATTATTTACCATTGAATAAAATTGGTGTCAAGAAAAAGAGAATATCATAATTGTACAAAGTATTCAGGATACGTTATGTGGGTGAGGTGACATTTAAATGGATTTTTAAGGACAGAAAAGATTTTGATGCATAGTGATAGCTATAAGGACACTCACTGCACAGAAAAGTTAACATTTATGTGCACCTGGCTGGCTTAGTCGGTTGAACTTCTGACTTCAGGTCAGGTCATGATTTCATGGTTTGTGGGTTCTTGCCCCACATAGGGCTCTGTGCTAACAGCTCAGAGCCTGGAGCCTGCTTTGGATTCTGTGTCTCCTCTCTCTGCCTCTCCTCCTGCTGGTGCTCTGTGTCTCTCAAAAATAAATAAATATTAAAATAAATAAATAAATAAATATTTTAAAAATTTAAAGAAAAATTAACATTTATTCATTCAACAAACACTTTTTAGTACTTGTGTACCCAAGCACTGTGGAGACCTTTTTACCTATTTTAGAAAATTTCCAGACTAGGTTGATTAAATTTGTAAATGACTAAGAATATTATGCTCAATTTTAGATGCAGTTTTTCTAGTGTTCCTAGTCACTACTTAACTTGAATAATTCTTTCTCCATTGTAAGAGTGAAGAATTACATTAAAAAGCAGAAAATTATATCAATAAATTCAATGTAAATCAACATGTAGTTTTATTCATGTGATCACTATGTACATGGTTAATAGATAATTGCAAAATTGCTATATGACCAGAAAGCACAACTATGTAGTTCTGATTACTCTGAGCAAATAAACCTTTTAGCCAGCTTGGAATTCTATTTTCTCTTTTGAAGAATTATGGATTTCAAAATCCATGTGATTTACTGTCCAAACTTCTGAGAGTGATTGATGGTAATTATTTTTCTGGGACAGCAGTACTAAATCAGGGCTGTCCCAGGAAACTGGGATGTTAAAGTTACCCCAGTTATAGGGAAATTTTGGTTTGTTTTAAGGTTTAAGGTTTGTTTTAAGGTATAAGTATAGATTCCTGAACTCTACCCCAGGCCTACTGAATCAGAATCTCTGGTGTGGGATTTGGGAAGTTATAATCTAATGGACAGCCAGGCTTGGAAAGCCTTAGACCCTAAAGTGATATCATTAAAAGTTCTTCCAATTCTAAAATCTTATGCCTTACAGGGAATTTTGAATATGGACTTGGTATTAGAGGACATCGGGGAATTGTTAATTTTCCTGATGTAATAATGATCTGAAAACATAAGAAAATGTCTTGGTTTTAGAAAATATACATAGCTGCACTTAAGAGTGATGTATCATGATACCTGCATTTTACTTTGCATTCATTCAGGATATATATACACAAAGTTGATAGTGAGTATACACATGTTCACTGGACTATTTCAATTTTTCTGGATGTTTGACATTCTCACAATATAACGTTGGGGGGAAAAGACTATTAGGGAAAAATTTTGTTTATAGGTAGGTATATTATTGTTATAAATATAACTTTTAAGAACTATAACCAAAAAGATGGCAATTCAATGGATTACTAAAAAATCCACACTGTAATTCCTCCTCTTGGGTTTTTCCTAAGAAAAAAATAAAGTGACAAAGACGTTGGCTGAAAAATTGTTTAAAATAGTACTGTTTCTGCAATATTCTAAGTGTGTAACAATAATGGCATGCTTAAGTAAATCATGGTGCATTGCTACATTCAACGTAAGGATTATTATGCAACCATTAAAATGATCATTGCTAAGAATATATTGCATATATTGTCCCATGCTGTTACATAACTGGGTGTAAAAATAATCGGAAATTATATCTGTGCAATAACTGTATAAAACTTGTGGATTCAAGTGAACAGAACTGGATGTTTACATGTAAAGTGCTCTTTGAAACGCTGTCCCCACCCCACCCCCGTATTTCATGTTTATTTTCTTATTTTGAATTCTGCTAATGATTCTGTGCAACAATAAACCATTTTAAAAACCATTCGTTTACTGTTACCTTAATTTCGGGTAAGGGCAGTAAAGGTCAGTTTATAACTTGTTGAACAACCGAGTAAGACTTTAGGCGCCTCAATTGATTAACGCTTAGCGGTGTGGAACAGCCACAGCATCGTTTTGCCGACTACAAATACAACAAACATTATGTGTAAACCGTGCTGCTAAAAAGGTCTCCAAACATCACAGGAACACCCACCACAATATGTGGGCAAAATGCAAATAGATTAAGGCAGAAACAATACTACCTGTCAAATAGGACGGGCATGTCAGCCTATTCTCCGCCAAAGGCTTCTGGTCCTATGGTGCCTCTTACTTTCACCAGAATGAAATGGTTCCAGAGTCCCAGGCAAGGGAAGAGACTGTTCTCTTGCCCAGGAGGCTGGAAACTGCTCACTGGGAGCTCGGCCCTTCAGCGGAGATACTCAGCACTAGATGATTCCCTAGTTGCTAGGTTTAGTTGCTAAGGCACCAACCGTCTCGCAGGAAGAGGGGGCAGTGCACTCCCTTTTGGCGTCGTAGTGAATCCTTCCGATACCGAGCGCATTTGTTCCGGGAGGAAACATTCAACTCCTCTAAGAGCGACGGGAAGGCGAAAAGCTGCGAGTGACGCCTCTGAGCCGTGGAGGATTGTGGGAGGAGGTTGTCTCCAATTTCTCCTCCCTCTCCACCCCCCTCCCGGCCAAGATGTCTGACATGGAGGATGATTTCATGTGCGATGATGAGGAGGACTACGACCTGGTGAGGCGGAGAGGACGGAACTCTGGGGTTAGGGGTGGTGTCTGGCTTTAGAGGTTGGCGCAGGGGCTACCGGGCGTCTCCTCGTAAAACATGTGCTTCTTCCAGTCTCCCAGTGCAGTGACAGGACGGGTTTACCTCCTCCCCCTTCCCGCACCGGGCCCGGGCCCTGCTTCTCTAGCATGGGGGAGGGGAGGGTAAAGGAGGCAGCAAAGGGGGTCCCGAGTTTGCGGTCCAAGTCCGAGTGCCTCCTCGTTTACATGGACACCCCTGGCCTCCGGCGTCCGGTTTTCGGTGCCTCCTACCTCCTCCCCACCGCCGGAGCCGCCTCGGGGATCGTGCAGCGGTCTAGGCCCTGGCTCTGTCCTCTCGGGCCCAGCTTTCTGGGCTCCTCTTCTTAACCCTAGAACTGAGAGAGTAAGAAATGCTGAGATAAGGGTCTGAAAACTGGGGGGCCTTACTGCTCCCAGGCCTGACCGCGAAACGCCACTTGTGAGTCTCCTGGAAACAGAGCTTAGTAAGTCTTGTACGGGGTCCGTTTTGGTTTAAGGTAGAGGTGCAGCGGAGAATTCAGAGCAAGGATAGCTGAAAAAAAAGTAGTTAAACTTCTTGTTTTGTTTAACGAAAAAAAGCTGGGGAGGAGGTTTTGGGGTTTTGTTTGTTTTGGTGTATGTGTGTGTTGTGGGGGGATAAGGGGATTGATCCAGTGGGTTTTTTTCTTGACCTAGAGGTTTCCCAGTATTCAAAGTTAAAAATATCAACAGTATAACAATAAACGAATTTATGTAGCTAAACGGTGATCTGTAAAGATTCAAGGTTTAACTTCTAAACGGATTTACAGGTTTTCAAAAATAATTCATTACCATTACAGGTTGCTATTCAGAAACAGTGTCTGTGTGCGAACTAAGAAAAATTATCTGGACCAAGAATTAGCACCAACTTTGTTTTTTGTTTTGGTGCATGGTTCCTGCATATGATAGTGATGCTGCATTATCGTAAAGTTACGAAGTAGATGTTTAGGGAAATCTGACTCATATTTTAAGTGACATATTCTTGAACAAACATTAATAGATTGTTTTGAATTCCTGTAAAACTTCTTTGTATAGTCATTTATAATTAATTTTTCTATTTTAAATGAAGGCACATTTGCAAAAGGTAGAGGGAAATGCTTGCTGTTACCTGAAAATCATAGTAGAGGTTTTAATCATTCTTAAAGTTGAATGGAGAGTTTTGCTAATAGTTTTTATTTCTGCTTTACATTGTAGTTTGTGCAAACCAAGTCAGTTGTAGGCAGCGCATTAGGTGCATTTAGAATGTATTACTTGTGATACCGTGTGCATTTTTATTTATTGCATGTTTATTTATATTGCAGGTATTTTCATAACTGTAGAAGCATCTCTTTTAAATATGTCTGGTTTTGATATTTGTTTTTAAATGTTTCTGCTTATCTTTCCTAAACAATAGTTTATTGAGTACATGACTTATTAGCACTGTGATAAACTTGAAGATCATCATTGAGAACGCAGTGTAGGAATGGCCTACACTGAGGCATAAAATGAGAATTTTACTGTCCCATGAAGTACTCAATTAGTTATCGAAAGAATTCTGATTAAACATACATTGTTTAACTTGGCTAGATTTTTCCAGCCCTTTAGAGCCTACACTATAATGTAGTACAGTATAAAGCTTTCAAATATATAGTTGTTGTGCCTTATTTCCTTAACCAAAAAAAGTAAGATTTTACACTAGTACATAATTGAATGAATTCTTCCCCCAGGCCTTCTGTTAAATAGTCCTTTCTCCCCACCCCCACCCCCCATATCTCTCTTAGGTAGATACCATTCTGGATTCCCAGTCCAATATCAAGTAGTGAAAACTTTTATGCTCTGTTTACTATGAGTTAAAGTCTTTCGATGGCATAAAAATTTATTTAGTAATTTATTTTATGCTTTCTTAGTTAATTTCCTTAAACCACAGTATGTTAAAAAAAAAATTAGGGGGCCTGGGTGGCTCAGTTGGTTAAGCATGTACTCTTCATCTCAGCTCAGGTTTTGATCTCAGGGTTGTGAGTTCAAGCCCTGTGCATGTTGGGGCATTGGGTGGGCTTCGTGCTGGGCATGGTGCCTATTTAAAAAAAGAAAGATTCAGGTGGGGGGCACCTGGCTGGCTCAGTAGGGCATGGGAGTCTCAATTTCAGGATTGTAAATTCAAGCCCTACGTTGGGTATAGGGATTACTTAAAAATAAAATCTTTTAAAAAAAGATTGAAGGGAGCTGGTTGCCATTTCATGCTTGCATGTTGTCAAAAGAGAAGTTGTTGGTGGGTTTTTTTTTCTTTTTTTCATAGTTATTTGCCTGGGTCTTGTTATTTGTTGGGATTTAAGGAGTCCAAAGAATTGACGTGCTGTTTTAGGGAAAAATTTTTTTTTTTTTATTAAAAAATGTGTATGGTTTGTGGAAAAACTTGCCATCGGTTCATTTTAGTCAAAATGTTAATTAAAGCCATGAGTATTTCTGACCACAGATATATTCAGCATATCATTTAGAGGTTGTTGATAAATTTTAATACCTTAAATCACTTTTCGTACTTGCCCAATCTTGCGGAAATAGGTAGTTAGGATACCATCAGGAAAAGTAAAAGTCTGTTTCTAAAACTATACTGTTTTTATTTAAGAAAGTAAATAGTGGTTTATGCCCAGGATCCAGAAAAAAAGAAAACCAACTTAGTTTAAAAAAAAAAAAAAAGAAGTGTGAAAGAAATTAATTTGCTTGTGCTCTTATTTCTAAGACCTATTTTATTTTTTTATTAGAGGCAGAAGCAGGCATTTTCTAAGCATAGAAATTTATGTAGCATTAAATGGAGAAGCAGGTGATGATACTGGTAAATGTCTTGATTATTTGGTGGTCTAAATACTAAATAATAACTCTACTGGCGTTTGTTAAGTTATTAAGGCTATTGGTAAGTTAACTGTATTGTAATTCCACAGTCCAGCCATTCTAGCATGAAGTTTCTTTGTACTTCTAGTAATCTTTTTAGAAAGGAGTTAGGACAGACTGACTTCATACCAAAAATTATTCTTGAGTAGATCTTGTGATAGGGCACTGTATATTTGAGTTTAATGTGTTGCAAGGAAAAAAAATTGTCAAAAAAGGTAGAGTAATTCCACTTGGTTAAAAGTATTACCAAGCTCTGAGTCTTCTATTACCCTGGTCAAATTCATAGTTGTGATTAGTGACTGAATGGTTAGTAGTATTGTGGTTTTTTGGTCTTAGTATATAGCAGCTTTAATGCCCTGAATATTTACTTGTTCCTTGTTTGCTTTTTGGGAAGGAGAGATATCAGTCTTAACTCTAGGATATCTTTATAGAATCTCTTATTTTTTACCATTTTAACAAGATCAGCAAATGATGGCTTGAACTTTATTTTCTCATGTTATAAAAAACCCTAGAACATAGTTTAACAAATTAAAAAATAACACTAACTTCAATTTTTTTTTAAATATTTTTGAATGACTACAAAAAGAATATATAATCTCCTTTGAAAAAGAAGTGGCAGTATAGGAACAAGGGCAAAAGAACAGCTCTAGGAATTTGTGTATTTGGTATAAGGACTATAGCTTGTCATTGTGCAATATAAGGAGCTTGGATGTTAAAGGTTATTTCACTCTGAGACTCTTGTCCCAGTAACGTAATATTTGACAAAATGTAGATTTTCAAACAATATACTGTTTATGGTCTGGGCCAGTGTTTTCTTTGCTGCACACACATTTGGAATTCTGCATGTAGACTTCATGAAGATGAAATTTGATTGTACAGCTGAGGTGTTTAAAAGAAATTTAACATGTTTACTTGTATGTAATTGGAAGCAACTCCCAAGTTATCAGTAGGAGAATACTAATACTCTTGATATTAATAAGATTATAGATAAATTATTTTATATCCGTGGGATGGAATGCTGTGTTGGCATTTCAAACCATGCTACTAAACAATATTCCATAATATGAAAAACTTTTTTTTAATTTTTAAAAAATTTTTAAACATTTATTCATTTTTGAGAAAGAGATAGAGTGCGAGTGGGGGAGGGGCAGAGAGAGAGGGAGATACAGAATCCAAAGCAGGCTCCAGGCTCTGAGCTGTCAGCACAGAGCCCGATGCAGGGCTCAAACCCATGAGCGGTGAGATCCTGACCTGAGCCGAAGTCAGATGCTTAACCGACTGAGCCACTCAGGTGCCCCGAAAAACTTTTGATCAGCTGTATTTGTCAGGACTCTTGGGCATAAGAGCAATATATGTCAAAGTAGCTTAAGCTAAAAAGAGCATGTATTGGGCTTACATCACCAGGAAGTAGAAGTATGGCTGGATTCATGGCTCAGATGATGGTGGTGGGTCTTTTTCTGTTTCTCTCTTCCTGGTCTGCTTTCCTCACTATATTGGCATAATTGCCTTCACAAGATGTAGTGCAGCATCTTCCTAGTACTATAACCCCAAAGCCAAAAGAGTGTTCCTTGCTAGCACTAACGGCAGAGCCCTAGGAAGGACTTTTAGTGACCCAGCTGAGATGGTCTCTGTGGCCTTCTGTGAATCACTGGCTCACTGTAGAGGGAGATGGGTTGCTTGCCATCCTCTGTGGATGGGGCACTGTAATTGAGAGCCCTTACCTGGGAGAGAAAGGGTTGATCACGAGTGCTCTACACACATGAACATATACCCACTATAAATATGTAATCTGTATTATAATTTATTGGGTGAGAATAGAATTTATTGAGTGGGAAAATAGAGAAAAAATTTCTACAAGATCTGAAAAGTGTCAGGAAAACTAAAATTTGTTTATTCCTTACAAATCTTTCACAGTGAACCTGTATTACTTTTATTGCTGATGTGAGAAGGGGACAGGTTCCAGGTTATAAATTATGAACAAAAATCTTACTTTGATCATGAGAGGTCACACAGTAAATGTGTCATTACCCAGAATTTTTTAGAGTTCTTCTTAAAAATTGTCTTCAGAACCTGAACCTTGTAGCTTTTTAAAATAGGTAATACATGCATATCATTAAAAAACATAAAATATAAAAAGTTTCCTTTCCATTTTTTGTTTTCAATTTGTCCAGTTCCCATTCCGCCCCATAGGTAACCAAATACACATTCCCGGCCCCCCTCCACTTTGTTTTTAAACCAGAGTATGGCCTATTATATATATTTTGTTCTACACTTTGTTTTTTAATTTATCTTAGAGACTATTCCATAAAAGTATGCAAAAGTTTACTTATTCTTGTTACAGCTGCTTTGATTGTATGGATGTGCCATACTTTATATGACCAGTTCTCCCTTAATAAGCATTTGGCCTGTTTTCTTTTGCTGTTACAAACAATGTGCAGCTTTTTTTCTTTTTCAAACTTCAGTGATAGGCTTTATCCTTTTTTGTAGGTGTCGAAAATTGTATTTCTGAGTCATATTTAGTAAATAAGTTGGGCCATCAAACCGGGTGATACTGTTTTAGATTAGAAACATTTAGTGAAGTGTTTCTTCAGAGTTTCAGAAGCGTTACTTAATAATATGCATTAGTATCACGATTGGAATAATGTTACTACCTCTTAAAATTACTACTTTGGGGCGCTTGGTGGCTCAGTCGGTTAAGCAACTGACTCTTGATTTCAGCTCAGGTCATGGGATCGAGCCTCACTTAGGGTTCCATCGCGTTCTGTGCTCAGCATGGATTCTCTAGAGCTCTTCTTCTGCTGTTCTCCTTCACTCACGTGCTTTCTCTAAAATAAAATAAAATGAAACACTTCTTTAAAAAAAATTACTACTTCAAGGATAAGTATTGGTTTGGAATATAAGTTTTGATGCATTTCCAAAAAGTCCTGTTGCATTACCTCATAGGTATACTCTGTATAATGAAATTGGAGAGATTCAAACAAGAAAAGCTAAAATGATAAGTTAACCGGAGACAGCTCTTACATGCTAATAATAAGATACATTTAAGGCTTTTTACCTCTAACTGAAATCTGTTGACTGTGACTATTCAACAGCATCAATTTGTAATTGTATATTATATCTCAAAATAAACACATGGACCTCAGTGGGAATAAGAAAGTTCCTAGGGTTCAACTCCCACATTTGATAAGAGAAACTAAAGCAGCATGTCTGAGTGACTTACTTAAATTTACAGGACAAATAGTGGGAGAGTCAAAACTATAGCCCAGGTCTAATGACATTTCTTTCTTTGGAAACTTTAATTTGAAGACTAAAAGTTTGGGATAAATAAAATAATGTTCTGATTTACACTGTACATAAATTAGGACCCATTAACTTAAGTGAAATTTTTAAACATTTGGGCAACTTTATGAATGGCTAAACCACAAATGGCTACTTAAGACTTGTATTTTATCTAAGCCTTAAGGATGAGACCTTTGCCTCTCTGTGCCTGACATCTAGTATAGCTGTCACGACATGGTCAGGCCTTGGGGAGCATTTTTAATAGGGAGTCTTGTTTTCCTAGAGCACCTTTCAAAGACCTTTATTGACAAAGTACACAGGAATAAGTAGGGACTATGGAACTGACCCTGTTTAGCAGTAGGTACATTCCAGCATGGAGTCAAAATTGCCCCTGGCTATGTATATAGTTTTGTATGTTTTTGAAATTTCATCCACTTCTCATTTCAATTAAGCAAACACTTAGCATTTTGTATTATACCCGACTCTGGGGTTACCAAGGTGAGGAAGAGACAGTTCCTGCTTTTTGAAAAACTCATGGTAGTGAGATGAGGGGAGATGAGAACAAAACACACTCACAAGACTCCATGTTAGAGAGATTCATGTCATGTAGAAGCATGACTAAAGAGAATATTTATTTTCCTAAGTAGGGTTGGAGAAAGAATCACAAGGTAAACCTTGAACACATTTTCCAGCAGTGTTAGGGCTAGAAAGCATCATAGGGGAAAAGTGGGAAGTTTGTTAATAGGGGAGGTAGTTTAGAATTCCTAGCAGAGAGAACAGTTTATGTCAAAGCAGAGGTTTTGAATTGTGTGGCACATTTGGGGAAGGAATAATAGATTTGGGTGGTGTACATGGATCACAGATTGCTTTGGGGAGATGTCAGGATATGAGGTATTATATAAGTAGGTAGTACTTAACGAAATTTAGTGAGTTTTTCAATCCCTTTAACAACATTCAAGTGTTTTCATATTTTGCTTAATTTTTTTGTTTTTTTAAAGCATTAATATATTGTTTGAAATATCAGTTTCTATTTTAAAAAGCATTTTCTTTAAATTTTTACAAATTATAGTGATACCCTTCTCATCTAACAAGGGAATTCTGTTTAGCAATATTTGTTTAATATTTTTCCTATAGTCTCTATTCTGATTAATAACACTGTGTGTAACCAAGTCATTGATAGTCATTAAAGATGACTTAATTTCCCTTTATCCTGTACTCATGTGGTGGGTCCTTTTTCTTTTACATCCTTAATATCACTTGACGTTTTCTATACTGATACCATTTCCTCCCTTTTCTTCTACTTGGAATCAGACCTTCATCAACTTTTAACCAGACTGTGGTTAAGAGTATCCAGTGGGTACTTCATTACTACCAGAGTACTCTTCCTAAAACACAAGCGGATTATTTCCCTGTAAAATCTTTTAGTGAGTGGCTCCACATGATGTAAACTCCTTGCTAGACTTCTGTTGTCCTGTTCCTCTGTCTGATACCAGTTTATGTCTCATCAGTTCTTTATACACATCCTGTGCTTCAGCCCAATCTGACTATTCATGCCTCTTTCAAATATGCGATACTATTTCAAGGTTCCATACTTTTGCACATGTTAACTGCTTTGTTTCAGATGCTCTTCCTTATCCCCAGGCAACTCTTATTCATACTTTTAGACCTGGTTCAGGTTACTTTTCCTTCCTCTAACTCTTTTCTTTGAGCTGCCACTGTACCTAGTATGTGTCTCTGTTACTTTTATCATGTTATAGCATTGCTGTTTGCGTATCTGTCTCTGACCATGAATCGCTTGAGGGAAAAGATTTGGTTTGCATTTGTGTAAGCAACGCGTAACTACTGGCCTATTCTAAAGGTCAGTATCAATTATCTAAATAGATATTTAACAAAAGATATCCAAAAATGGAATTATTCTAAAGACTTCTCAAAATATCAGTGTAATAACTAAAGAATAGTTTACTGTGCGTAGTACATAGCTTGTACGGATTCATTAAGCTGCCTGTGATACGTTAGGGTTATCACAGAGACTGGTTCAAACCCATTTGAACATGCTGTTGCAGATCATAACAAGGGACTGCCTGATTATAAGAATGCCAGTCAGGTACGCCTAGGTGGCTCAATCAGTTGAGTGTCCAACTTTGGCTTAGGTCTTGATCTCATGGTTCAAGTTCGTGAGGTCAAGCCCCACATTGGGCTCTCTGCTGTCAGCACAGAGCCCACTTCAGATCCTCTGTCCGCACCCCCCCTCCACGTGCTGCTTTCTCTCTCTCAAAAAAGGTTCTTGTCTTCAACAATGTTATAATCAGTTCAGTAATTTCCAGGTAATTGAAGTTTTAAAATTTTATTATTTTAAAACAGTACTTTCTCTTCCCTTTTCTCACTCATATCCTGATATAGTTGTTTTATTCTAATCTCTTGTAGGCTAAGAAACCAAAAATAAATGGACTTTGAGTGAGACTCCAAATTCTTAGACTTTGTGATAGATAGAAATAAAAAAAAAATTTCCAAATTGAGAGAGATATTCTGAAGATTTGAGTTGCAGAAAAATCATTTTCTGGTGGTTTAGCTAGCTGTTTCTTTATGATATTGAACAGTTATCTAGAGAAGAACTGATTTCCAAAGATGTAGAGTAAGTCTTATAGCTATGATTTTTACTCCCAAGTCTTCCCTGAGTAGGTGACACTATGCAGTAGTTAACCAGAAGAAGAGTGGGGGAAAGACTTGTTGGCCAGTGTCTGGTGAGGCCACAATGGCTCAGTAAAATGAATCAGGGAGAGCTTAATTAATAAATATGATTGGATGCGTAGTCAGGAGTAAGATTTTGATGATTTTTGAAATTAATTTTAAGAACAATATGAAACCATTTTGAGAAGAGGAATGTGCTAATTTACATTTTATGAAGGTTATTCTGTCTCCTTACCATGAGAAGGTTAGAATTTGAGGATATAATAAATAGGAGGGCGGGGGGAGATGAAAGTGACTTACTAGGGTAGGCTAGGCTACCTAGCAAGGGAGATAGAGGAAAGTGGATGAATTTGAATTTGAGACTTAGTTGAAGATAGAATCAATAAAGACTTTTTTATGTTCCAACAATGTGACTGCCTTTGGTTCTTTAAGTTACCTCCCATAAAGCTCTTTTGTGTTTACTGTTTTCTTTCCCCTCTCCTGTTTTGTCTAGCAGGCAAACTCCCATTTATCTTTAAAAATCTATCTCAGAAGCCTTCAATATCATAGCATTATTTGGGCTTATTTATTTATTAAATCTTTATTAATTGCTTTTCTAGTTTGATCAGTTGTAATCAGACCTAGATTACAGGTTTACAAAGTGAATGATTGATTATGAAATTGAAGTGTTGCAAAGGATTTTCATGTTAAACATAACTGAATTCTCAATCAAATCTGTGAGACTGCGTCCCTGCTTCGTGTCCTTACGCAAGGAAATAATTGTCCTCTAGGGGGTGCACATTACAAAGCCTCTGTGGTCAGATAAAACTAGTTTTGTACTAACATCAGACATCCCCTTCCATCTGCTGGTCACAGGAAAATTTCATCTTGTGTTCATATATTTTTGATCTTTCTAGCACTACACTCACTATAATTTTTTTCATTCTTTGGCCTTTATGAAATATTACAGATTTTTTGTGAGTATCCCCCCAAAAATTTACTCAGTATTTGGATTTAGAAATAATGCTGTAATACTGTTTGTCTTTTTGTGTTTTCTTCCAGGTGCTCTTCTTAATTTAACAATAAACTTGCCTTTTGTAATAACTTGCAACTGATGGAAATACTTTTGTGTCTTCTTAAAACAATGATACTCATTATACTAATCTTTGTATATTTTATAATCCTCATCATTATATTGAATATCTTGCAATTATTTTAAACTGTTGTTTACACAGCTCCACAAAATAGCCGTTTTATTCCAATTTTCCTTTCTACCTTATTGTTTCAGTACTAAGAAGTGAATTTATGTGATAAAAGTCACATAAAATTATATAAATTCATTTTCTTTTGATTTGTTATAAAGCTAAAGTACAGTAATATAACTAAATAGCTATTGAGTAAGTGGAGTGCACATAAAGCAAATATTCTTATTAACATATACTTATATTTAACAATAAACTACTCTGCCATATGCAGATTATCATCCCAGGTAGTCAGGCCACATTAGAATAATGACATTTAGACTTAAGGAGTAGAGAAAATTAGATTACAGAACTTAAGATGAATAATTAGCATTTATGTAATAATTGGCATTTACAGTGATTTTTCTTGGGTTCCATGACGAACAAAAGGTTAACCACTTATTGGGGCTCATTAAAGTAATGATTGTTAGTTACATTTTACCTATGTATGCAAGGTTGTTTTGTACAAATGTATGGTTTTCCAACTTAACAGTATTCACTTTTTATAGGGCAATGTATGGGTTTCTTTTTCATTGTAGTATCTCTTTCTAACAAACAGGAATACTCTGAAGATAGTAACTCCGAGCCAAATGTGGATTTGGAAAATCAGTACTATAATTCCAAAGCATTAAAAGAAGATGACCCAAAAGCAGCATTAAGCAGTTTTCAAAAGGTTCATATTTTTCCTAATTGATTCTATGTCTTAAAGTTTATTTTTTTAAATGATGTCTTCGATCAAATAAGTTCCAAGTGATTTTATCTCAGAAATGTGTTTTGGATACTGAGTGATAATCCTATAAACAAGTTTGCATTATGCAGCACAAGCAAATATTTCAAAAAGGATATTCTATTGTTTTTTCTAATCAAGCTGTCTATAGAGCAGGGCCATTGTCCTGAAAGGCTAGTGTGGTTCTGGACTAAGGAAATCAACATGATGATCAATAGGTATTATCCCTGCAAGTTTGTTCCTTCTTGGGGGAACAATCACACAGATGGGGTTTCAATATTAAGTAAGGTGATTTCTTGACTACTGATACACTTTTGGGTTATTCTTATCAATGGATTATTCAGAGGGGAAAAAAAGATTTCTGGAACTATATAATAATCAAGCAGTAGTTCTTATGTAATCTTTTGATAAAGAAATTTCAAAATTAGCTCACTTAAGCATTTTAAAACTTGTTTCCTTTTTAAAGGCTTTTAAAAATGGCATTGAGAAATGGTGGAATTCTTGGGGAAACGTTCTTAATGCATATGATGTAAAATTAATTCAAAACAGACATTGTCATTAGAAAATAACATTAACATTTTCATTAGACTAAAAATGTCTTCTGTTTTTTAGGTTTTGGAACTTGAAGGTGAAAAAGGAGAATGGGGATTTAAAGCACTGAAGCAAATGATTAAAATTAACTTCAAGTTGGTAAGATTTGTTTTGAGGGGAATTAAACTAATAATGAAATGAATTCTATAGGTAAAAACCCCATGGCAACAAAATGCCATTATATATACCTCTTTAAAATAAAATAATTCTGTTGATACATTTCCGTATTTAGACTTGCTTTCATTTGGGACTACCACAAATACTAAGTAAAAAAATTCTGCAAAGAAATCAAACTTTTTTTGGTTAAGAAAGCTTATCCATTATGTAACAGACAGTGTTTGGCTTCCTTATTAACAGGACTTTTCCACAAATTTTTGTTTAATTTGGAGTTTTAAAACTCTACTTTGTATTACAAGGAGTTCCTCTTCCACCGCTAAGGACCAAAACCTTAGCATTATTCTTGACTCCTCTCCTTGTGTCTCACCCCTCAAATAATCAATTGGTAAATTCAGGTGTCTTTATATCTTTTAAAAATATATCTAGTATTTGACTGCTGCTCAACCATTTTTACCTCTATTACTCTGGTACAAGCCAACATCGTCTTTCACCTGGATTATTTCAGTAGCTTCTTGCTTCTATTCTTCCCTTATTAATAGTCTGTTCTCCACAGGCAGCAGCGTGATCCTTTTTGTTTGTTTGTTTTTGTTTTTAGAGTGATCCTTTTAAAATGTAAGTGAGACTATGTCATTCCTTTATTCTAAATCTTCTAATAGTCCCCACTCTCCTTAATAAAATCCAAATCCAGCCAGCCTGGCTGGCTCAGTCAGTTAAGTGTGAGACTCCTGATTTTGGCTCAGGTCCTGATCTCATAGTTGGCGAGTTTGGTTTGTGAGTTCAAGCCCCACATCATGTTCTCTACTGACAGTGTGGAGCCTGCTTCAGGTTCTCTCTCCCTCCCTCCCTCTCTCTCTCCCCCCCCCCTCTCTCTCTCTCCTTCTCTCTCTCTCCCTCTCCCTCCCTCTCTCTCTCTCTCTCTCTCTCCCCCCGCCTCTCACCTCCTTACGTACTCTCTCTCAAAATAAATAAATAAAACCTTAAAAAGTTAAAAAAAAAGAACTCAATAAAATAATATCTAAATCCTTATCATGACCTGTAACACCCTATGTCATCTTACCCTTTGCTACCTTTCTAATGTTATTTTCTCTTTACTGGCTTCCTTGCTGTTCCTCATGTCATCCTAAGGATGTGCCTACTTGTAAACACTTGTATTTGCGATTTCCTCTCCCCAAATGCTTCTCTCTAATAGTCGTATGGCTCTTTTCCTCATTTGATTAGATCTCTGTTCAGGGTCACCGTATATCAGGATGGCTTTCCTCTGACCACCTTACATAAAATAACATCCTTCTCATCTTACATTCATCTTACATTCTCACTTACATTCATCTTACCCTGCTGTTTTTCTTCTTTGAATATATCACCACTTAATTGCATTTCTGCTGCCCTCATCCCCATAGGTGGTAAGGTTCATGAGACCAGGACTTTGTTTTATTCACTGTTACATTCCTACCACCTGTAGTAGTGGCTGGCATTCAGTAGGTACTCAATATGTTGAATGAAGTCGTAAATAAGCTGGAACTATCATGACATTGTACCCTCATAGAATTGCTAGTCTTTAGGAGGGCAGGGTAGAGTTGGAGGGAAAAATAGACAAGAGGACTAGTGACAGGCATAAACCTTAAAATCACTAAGGATAGAGGAACTTTTGAGAAAAAGATAAAGTGGAGCTTAGAGAGCAGAGGTAAATGCTTGCTTCTGTGGCAGATAGAAGGATAACTGGTAATCTCTTACCACTTTCTTTTTCTCTTGTCTCTATATTTCTCTTATGTCTCCTCCCTCTCACCATTAACTTCTCTGTCCCATCTGTTTGAAATCAAACTCCCTGAATTGACTATCACCTTTGTCCAGTTAACATCCGCTACTACTGCATCCTGTTCTTCTTGCCATACTCTCACTCTGGCATCCTCGCCTACCTTCAGTCGTAGAAGCCTCCATGACGTTTACAAAAACTATCCACAAAATATTTTAACTCATTCTTCACCCCCAAAATATCAAGACTATTCAGAACATTTTAAACAGTAATAAGTATATTGTAAATTGCTTTTAAATATCATTAAAAAAGGAAAATGTCTATCTTGCCTTTTACCCTTTCAAGAAAGTTCTGCTTTGATATTCTCAAAAAGAATATGTTGCACAAAGCCTTCGTGCTTTTTTTCTGTTTATTTTTTGTGAAAATATTAACCACAAATACATGCTATATTTAAATTAAGACCTTAGAAAGATATGGGAGAAGCAGCAGATGTCTCAAGGGATCGAGATTTTGATTAAATAATTTTAGTGACATGGGGTGCCCTGGGTGGCTTAGTCGGTTAAGCGTCCGACTTCGGCTCAGGTTATGATCTCATGTTTCGTGGGTTCGAGCCCCATGTCGAGCTGTGTGCTGACAGCTCAGAGCCTGGAGCCTGCTTCATATTTTGTATCTCCCCCTCTCTGCCCCTCCCCTGCTCATGCTATCTCTCTCTCAAAAATAAAAAAAATTTAAAAAAACATTAAAAAAATAATTTTAGACATTAGAACCCCATTGTTCCACTCTTAAGATTCTACAATTTGAGGGGCCCCTGGATGGCTCAGTCAGTTAAGTGTCCTATTTCGGCTCAGGTCATGATCTCAGGGCTTGTGAGGTCGAGCCCTGCACTGGGCTCTATGCTGACAGCTCAAAGCCTGGAGCCTGCTTCAGATTCTATGTCTTCCTCTTTCTCTGCCCCTCCCCTGCTTTCCCTCGCTCGCTCGCTCTCTCTCGATCAAAAATAAACATTAAAAAAAATTTTTTAAAAGATTCTGTGATTTGGAATAACACAAGAGACCCTATAGAAATCGGCTTTCTTAACATACTAGCTGTGGTTTAGTTTTTGAGCCCATTTAAATACATGCTATCCATAAGACTTGATCAAACCATTTTACCTTGAACCCAGACAGGAAGCAAGTAAGGGAAAGGATTATTTGTATTTTGTGTTTTTTTTTGCCTACCTTCCTTCTTTACTTTTATTTGCTCAAACAGCATCTGTGAATAAGTTGTGTTTTATAAGAGTAGTTTGAGCTTCCACCCTTCATTTTCTAGTTGGATTTAGAATAGGACCCATGTTGCCATGTGGAAGTTTTGAGCAATAAAAAGAAGGGTTTGTTATCAACTGCTCTCTGTTAACCACTGCAATTTACCTAATCTTCCTGTAGTCTTCAATTACCGTAACAGAATTATTGAAAAATAAGCTTTGAAGTTATTAGGATATAAAGAAATGAATTAAAAACTGACTTTCTGCTAAAATCCTATTTCTGATTTGCCTTTGGCCATAAGATATGTTCTGTAACTTGGGTTTTAACAGCTTACTACTAGGATATTACCTATTCTTTACCCTTACATGGTACTAACAGATTGGAAATACAAGTAGTTTTGAGATATATATATATAAACTAAGGTTTTTCCCTTGTTCTGTCCATTTCCCCCCCACCCCAACTACTGTTTTCTTTTTTGTAATTCAGTTCTTGCTTAGGTTTCAGGGAGTCTTTTCATGTTTTCTTGTTTCATCATGTATCCCAGGGCGGGACATAGTCATAAGCAGGAAAATTACATTATCATTTTTCATCCTATTAAACACATGTGGCCGTTAATCAAGAAAAACACTGTATCTGCCAGTGGTCTATCTCCCTAATTAAAAGTAGAGTAGAACCCAGTAAAAAGAGGGATTAAGAGCAATTGGAGATTGTTGGGACTGTGGATTCAGGTTATCAGGTTAGAATCATAAATTGACTTCCATGGTATACTTTGAAGGATGATAGGCCATCCACCAAAATACTTAAGTGCTTGAAATTGCACTGGTACTTCCTTATTTCCTCTGATCTCTCATGTTTCCTGGAATAACCACAGTAGTGCAAATAGTCCTGCAAGGAATAGCAACATTAGCTATATCTACTATTGAGTAGAGTCTTGGATGGGAGGACTTTTCTTAATAGTGTGATGAGTACCTGGGCTTGAATAGTTTCCTTCACCTCACATTTTATCATTGAGCCAACCAATAATGAATGGAGACAAGAAACATGGCTATTGTTGGAGAGCTTTCTCATCAAGGGGTAAATCTTCAGAAGAGGAGGTAGTATATATCTACATAGTTGAGACCCAAGGCATTTGAAAAGTTGGATTTATTTATATTTTTTGATTTGTGAATATTGTAGTAGTTCTTACAATTTCAATAAATGTGCAATGAGAACATATCTGAAATTTTGAAAATTTGTAAATTGTACTTTTTCATAGGCTAACTTCATAAATTTGGTTCATGTGTCTGAGTGATCTAGAAATTTCAAATTTAAGCTAAAATATTTTTAGTGTTTCTGTCACTTTATCATAAAACCTTATTTTTCAATTATGTAGTAATATGTACTATAATCTTAATTGTATAGACATTTTTGTACATAAATAGATAGCTAATAATGCATTTTTCTTCCCTCATAGACAAACTTTCCAGAAATGATGAACAGATATAAACAACTATTGACCTATATTCGGAGTGCAGTCACAAGAAATTATTCTGAAAAATCCATTAATTCTATTCTTGATTATATCTCTACTTCTAAACAGGTTAGATTCTGGTTGTTCCTTTTGGTACTTATCAATGTGTTATTATTTATAGTAAAGGCTTTGTTCTTTTTTTTTTTTTTAATAAGGCCTGGAGGTTCTAGTTAAGCACTTACGCCAGTCATTAAAGTGCTTTAGAAATAATGTACCCTATACTATTTTCTTATAGCACTAATTATACAATATTAAAAGGTAATAACTACTTTAATCTCTTCAAATAACATCTTGAGATACTAACATAATCTACACACAACTTTTTCAGGCTTAAACTCCCATACAATTACTATCATAGTTCCTTTCATCCGTCATCAGTTTAGTTAGATTTGTGTAGATTTGATTAACTACAGATCCTTGAGAGGAGACCCTGTACTCATATTAGTATTTGGCATTACCATTAGGTGTTTAGGAGTAAATGCTTTTATAAGGAATGGTGGGTGATAGATGATGAAAGGAACAGTTAATGAAGAAACTACAGTGGACCTTGGAAATGATAGTGCTCTTGTTATTCTAGATTTTGGTTATTAAGAAAAGCAGTGATGGTTTTATTGTATTGCTAAGGGAATTTTTAATTGTATTGTTTGTTCATATTCTTTTAAACAACATAGTTCTAAGTTTCAGCTTTCTTAAACCATGGTATTTAGCACAAGAAGTATTCTCTGTCATTTAGGATTTCTTAAAGCATTTGATACTTTTTGTATTTATAATAAAAAATGTTCATCTTAGAATCTCTTTCATTTCTTTTCTATTCAATGTCATTTTTATTTTTTCAGGTAGTTTATTACTTTTATGCTTTATATCTAAAATATATGTAATGGAAATAGAGAAAAATAAACTTAAAATTGACCCTTGAACAACACAGGGTTTAGAGTGCCAACCCCTTGTCCCCCTCACCTCACAGTTCAAAATCTGTATATAACTTATTCCCCAAAAACTTAACAACTGATAGTCAGCTGATTAACATATTTTGTGTATGTATATAGTGGATTCTTACAATAAAGTAAACCAGAGGAAAAAAATTTTATGGAGAAAATTATAAGAAAGAGAAGATACATTTATGGTACTGTACACTTATAGGTACTGTATCAAAAAAACTACATTTATGGGGACCGTGTCAAAAAAAATCCACATATAAGTGGACTCCTAGTTCAAACCCGTGTTGTTCAGGGGTCAACTGTGTATGTTTTATTAAAACATTAGCACTAATGGCACTAATTCTAGAGTTGTTACATATCAAAGGGATTTTCTTAAGAAAATATATTCTGGGTTTTAAAAACAAGTCTCCTCAAAACATTTTTGGTACACCATTTATAAATGTTATGCCAGATGGTGGAGGGGGGGTTTAATTTTAAAACTTCAAGATTGCGTGTTGCTTTGTGCTATTATATGTAAGCTTTGTGTCTTTTGAAAGTAAGAATAGGTGTTGGGTGGGGGTTACTCAGTTTATTCAGTATGCCATCAGCAGTCAGGAACAAATAGGCAGCCTTTTCCCATCCTCATGGCCCCTTACCTCTTGATCCTGTTAAATAGAGATCTAGAGAATCAGGTATTCAAACAAAGGCAGAGCCCAGTGTGGGGAGCGGAGGGTGGGTAGGGGAGCTTATCATAATGCAAAACAAAGAGTGAGTTCTATGAAAATATGTTACACTCAGACTTGTGAATTAATGGTGTTTAGACATAGCTAAAATTGTGCTAGACTTTTCCCTCTACCCAACCCCAGCAGTTTACCAGTAACTTAAGAGCATGTAGTTCAGTTACTTGATTAGTTACATTTATAGAGGAATTTTTGAGGGAATCTTATTTTTCTTTGGTTCTTTACCTGCTTGCCTAGTGTTTGCCATGTGGTAGGTACCAAATGAGAGTTGAGTGAATAAGATACACACTATTAACAATAGTACAACTAGTTCAGTGTGCATGCCATTCACTTCCATCAATATAAAATGAGTTATTAGATTGGAAAGGACAGACCTATACTATTAGAGCATTAGATATTTTCTGGGCTTTATTTTTTTTAAACTCAACATTAAAAACAGATCTTGGCACGTTTTATAAATTTGGTCTCTGTTTTGCTAAGGGTTTGTTAAATAGACGGTCACAGACATTCGGAAACAGATAGTGTATCTCGTGTATTATTAAAGTTCAAAGATGCACTTTTAGTTTGCTCAAATTAACTTTATTAACAGGTACAAATTTGCTGTTTACAATTATAGAATTCTGATTTTTTATGTCAGATGGATTTACTGCAGGAATTCTATGAAACAACACTGGAAGCTTTGAAAGATGCTAAGAATGATAGACTGTGGTTTAAGACAAACACAAAGGTAACAATTACAATTACTTACATGTTTTTTTTGAATAGTTGGGAGGGTATCCTTAATAAACTCTCCTAAAGATTCATACCTTTTCCTATTGAAATCTTTTAATTTCAATAAGTATGTTCTTTTACAGCTTGGGAAATTATATTTAGAACGAGAAGAATATGGAAAGCTTCAAAAAATTTTACGCCAGTTACATCAGTCCTGCCAGGTAGCATTCTCTTTTTCTTAATAGTTCTTCATAATAAAAAGGCATTGAAAATTGTATTTGAAACATTGGTTTAGGGATGTTTTTGTTCAAGCATCATCCCAAAAATAATATTTGGTAAATAAGATACCAAAAAGCTCATTAAAAAAATGTTTGTTTATTTTGAGAGCAAGCGAGCATGTGTGCATGAGCTAGGGAGGGGCAGAAGAAGAGGGACAGAAAGAGAGAGAGAGAGAGAGAGAGAGAGAGAGAGAGAGAGAATCCCAAGCCAGCTCCACACTCAGTATGGAGCCCAACGTGGGGCTCAATCTCACAACCATGAGGATCATGACCTGGGCCAAAATAAAGAATTGGACGCTTAACTGACCGAGCTAGCTAGATGCCCCTAAAAAGCTGATTTTTTTTGAGTATTAAATTTCTTCCTGTTTTAATCCTAATTTCAGTCATCATGTTTGTGGAATGAGACACAGGTATCAATAAATGAATAGTTTAGTCATTAATATTTAATAAGAATAAGACAGACCCTGTTAAAATTAGAAAAGAATATTAAAGACATATATAATAATGATATATTCAAGTTTATAATATATGAATCTTTTGTAACAACTGTCCATGTGAACTTCATGTACTGCTAGAAACAATCTGTTTCTAAACTGTCCAATATGATAGCATCAGCTACCTGTCATCAGGCAGTTAAATGTGGCGGAGGTTTTAATTTTGCTTAATTTAAATTTGAATAGCCACATGATCTGAACAGTGCACTTATGTCATTTTTAACTATAGCTATAATTTTGTTTTCTTTTTTGTCTTGATCAATAAGTTATTTGATATTAGTTTAAAGTTTATGTGAAAATACTGTTTTAAATATTTTTAAGCTCCTTCAGTGCCTTGTACTATTATTTTAATTATATATGCTCTTTCTGTGAATGGGAGCAAAGTTGATCAGGAAAGTGTTCTAAATTAATCACTTGTATGTATTTTCATTCATTTTTTTAGGTTGTTTTAAAAAAGAAAGTGTTTTATTTCATAGTAGTTTTGCTTCATAAAACAGATTAGTTATTTATGATTGGTTTCTTATATACACATTCTTGAGAAAGTTTAGTCTAATGCGTAAACAACTGTGAGTTCAATTCCATGTGGAGTAGAAATGATAGAGAAGCCATTTCTGAATGGAAGTGGGTCTTCCAGCTGATTGTAAATAACAGTATAGCAGAGATGTAATCTGTGGGTGTTTTTTTAATTGTTTTTTTTTTTTTTTCTGGTTTTGAGAGAGAGAACATGCAAGCAGGGGAGGGGCAGAGAGACATAGGGAGAGAGAATCCCATGCAGGCTCTACTCTGACAGCACAATGTGGGGCTCAATCCCACAAATGTGAGACCTCAGCTAAAATCAAGAGTCGGACACTGAACCGACTGAGCCACGCAAGTGCCCCTATGATGACCTAGATGTACAAATTGTGTCTTGCATATCATGTATTTTACTTTGGCTGTAACTCATTAGTGAATAAACAGAATTAAGTTGGAAGACCAAATAATAAATTTTGGCTTTGATATTTATGTCAGTGCTTGATATTTATGATTATCTGACTATTGCCGTATGCTGTTTTTCATGGCCTTCATTTTGTGGGCTTTTGGTCATTTCTCAAAGTTGAACCTTTGTTATTCTTCTGACATCCCTCAGCAGAGTTAGTCCCTTTCTCTTCCATTCTTCTGGCCACTTGGCTCATGCTAGAATCATCATTTATATTGTAATTTATCTGTTGACAGAGTAATTGTCTAGCCTATAAACTTTGGCGGGCTAGGAACACTGGCTTATGTAACTTTACATTTCTCCAAGGCAGACGCAGTGCCTGACACCAGGAAGTCACTTGACAGTGCTTTGTGATAAAAATCAGTGAATATAAAATTGTGAAGATTTGGGGAAGACCATAAAGAATCTCCTAGATAGAAACAAACATTATAACATCTTATACGATAAAAAAAATACTTGTTCCTTATTTTATGGAACTTATTCCTTATTGAATGACTAGAAAATCCAAAGGATGTGTGCATTTCCTTTTTGACTATTAAAGTTAGTGTTCTTGGTGTTCTAGATCTCAAACTTTGTAGGGCATTTTCACACAGAATTCATATTATAAATGTAAGGATCCCAGGCTAACGCAAATAAAAATGTCTAGATTGACACTAAATTCTATTTTGACTAAAGTTCATTATTTGCTTTCCTAGACTGATGATGGAGAAGATGACCTGAAAAAAGGTACACAGTTATTAGAAATATATGCTTTGGAAATTCAAATGTACACGGCACAGAAGAATAACAAAAAACTGAAAGCCCTCTATGAACAGTCACTTCACATCAAGTCTGCCATCCCTCATCCACTGATCATGGGAGTCATCAGAGGCAAGTTTTGTTTGGAGAAGGGTGGGCCGTGTCACAGGAAGATCCATGTTGTCATTGTATATGACTGAATGACTCGGAAGGTTGTTCCTCTTATAGTGAAAATAAATGGCAAAGTAGTAAAATCAGTGAAATGATCTAGTCTTATAAAGAAATTAGGATGAATTTCTGTCTTTTAAAATTTTACATCAGTGAAATACTACTAATAGAAAATTTACCATTAGAAGTTCTGTTCTTGAATTGTAATGATGTATATAAAATTACCTTCTGCCTCAACTGAGAATAAAGGTTTGCAAACGTTTGTTTGATGTTTAACGAAGAGCTTGTGTTTTAGAAAGTAAGCATCCTGGGGCCAGTACTATTCAGACTATAGAATTAAAAAGACTGGAAAGCCACTATTACAGTTTTCATGTGATTTTTATTAAGTGTTCAATCTTACTACAGAACTGAAAATGCCCTCTTTTATCCTATTTGCAGAATGTGGTGGTAAAATGCACTTGAGAGAAGGTGAATTTGAAAAGGCACACACTGATTTTTTTGAAGCCTTTAAGAATTATGATGAATCGGGAAGTCCAAGACGAACCACTTGCTTAAAATATTTGGTGTTAGCAAATATGCTAATGAAATCGGGAATAAATCCATTTGACTCACAGGAGGTATGTGTGTGCTCTAAATATTCATTTCGTCAGCTATCTTTTGTGGAAATAAATGTTACTCTTTCTTTGTGTTAATTGTTTTTTTTCTTAACTGTGTTTAGGCCAAACCGTACAAAAATGATCCAGAAATTCTAGCAATGACGAATTTAGTAAGGTAAGATTACATCTCTCAGTTAAGGTGAATTTCCTTAAGTCAGTGAATAGAGGGGAAAGAGGGAGAGATATTTTGAGAATTCAGTTAATGTTCCAAATTTGCTCGTTTGTATTTTGGTTTGAAATATTCCGAAGTTTGTGAAATTTTTTTAGCTCTTTAAGTTATTCTGTTTCTGTTAGTCACAAGATTTTATGATGTATAGTATTGGCTGCTTTTTTTTTCCTTATTACATGTTTTATATGTGTGCTATTTTCAGTAGAAGATTGATTATAGCTATTTTAAAACAATTTCACGGTGTTTGCTGTTTCAACCCACCTTAATCCAAAATGAATTATAAATTGATCCACATAAGTCAGAAATTTTCAGCAAGACTGTGTATTTATTCACATATTTTCTCAATTGACAAGAAAAATTCATCTAAAAAGTTTACCTCAGATAATTTTGAGATGAGCAGAGGGTTCATAATGATAAGAAATCCAAGGATTTGTTGACGACTTCTATGGTGGTTAGCAACTGAAAAACCTGCTATGATCAATTAATATTAAATAAAATTAAAGAAATCAGTGAGCAAGAAAAATTTTCCTCTGGGCTGGGAACATATGGAGCCTAGGTTTCATCAAGTCTTTTGTTTTAGATTGTGCAACTGAGTTTACCAAGACTATGAACCTTTTAGGACATAGGGTAGGGTGGGCTTTTTTGCATATGTATGTGGATAATTTAAGTGATCAGACATACTTCCAATAGTCTTTTTTGATTTAAAAGTACTGTTAGACTATAAATTATGAGTCACCCATATATAAATTTTATATACTTGGAGAAAATAGCTTATTACATCGTATTGTTTAAGTTCCTATGTAATATGTCCTCATTTACTTTGTTTGGCTATGAGTTTTACAAATTACTAGGTTTATTTGTTTAAGGAAACTTTAATTTTAGCTGTAAAAAATAAGGATGATTTTAAGGGGACTAGGAATAGTTAGGAGATAAGAACTCTAAATTGCAACATAAAAAATCAATTTATTTTTATTGTTTATTTAGTCTATTTTAATACATATTTGTTGAATTAAGTTGATTTTAGTTATAAAAGGAGATTTCTCCATCTTTATTTCAAATGGTTTATTCCATCAACATGATCTGGTTAGAGATTCATTTCATAATACTTTAGAAAAATGTTTTTAAGTTAAATTGCTAAGCAACAGTTAAAGCTTTTAAAACTCTTAAAGAAATAATTGAGGAGAGTTTTGCCCTAGACATTAATATTTCACCTAAATTAAATTGGTTAAATACATTAAAATGGATTAAAGGACTGACTTATCAGACCTTTAAAAAGTAATAGCTATATTTGTTTACTATATCATACAGTTTACTCCTGTGTACTAATACAGTTTAATCTCTATTAGAACTCAGAAACATTTTTTTTAATTTTTTTAATATTTTATTAATTTTTGAGAGACAGAGAGAGACAGTGTGATCAGGGGATGGGCAGAGAGAGAGGGAAACACAGAATCTGAAGCAGGCTCCAGGCTCTGAGCTGTCAGCACAAAGCCCAGTGCGGGACTCGAACCCACGAACGGTGAGATCATGACCTGAGCCGAAGTCGGACGGACGCCCAACCGACTGAGCCACCCAGCCACCCAGAAACTTATTTTAATGGAAAATTTTGACCCAAATAAGTGGCCTGTGGTGTATCCCACACTTGGTATAAGATTTTTTTTTAAGGCACTTAAATAGTGGAAGAATGTCTCTTGGTTAAAATCTGCACATGTGCAAATGTTTCACAATTTGAATATATCCTCCTGTAGCATATTAGGATAATGTATTTGGGGTAGGTGAAAAAGTAATGCTTCCTAATTTTATCTTCCTAGTCAGTTGCCAGCAGACTAGAGGAAAATAATTCCTGTTGAAGCACTTGAGTCACCTGCCCGTTAAATGAAGTTACATTGCGACCCAACAGGTGGAAACACAGCAGAGGGCGTGCAGAATGGCTGACGATATGTCTTACATATAAGGCAGACAGTGGTGCCATATCTGGAAGGAGGGCTTCTTCCTTCTCAGCACCCTCAGCAATCCCTGTAGTGCCCCACAGGATTATTTTAGGAGTAGATCCTGGATACTTCAGAGAATTATGGACATAAATCAGCCTTTGGCCTTCTGCAGCAGGGTCCATCACTCTCCCTTAGTGTGTGTGTCCCATTTGGCACTAAATACCTGCCACTGACGTTTCTGCTGTATAACTCTGGAACTTTAAGACTAGAGAAAATTAGGAATCATATGTTCCCTTTGCAGAGTCATAGCTGTTGCTGGTAGCTTTCTAGAAGATAAAAATTAGGAAGCTGCATTTCTAAATAATTTTCAGAGAGGATACACTGTCGTACTTCAAATACAAGATCAGACTCCTCCATACAGTAGTATGCTGTCCTGGTTTCTTAGGGATTAAATGCTAAATCACCATTTAATTTGAAAGTATCAAGCATTAAATGGTTATTAGACTTGTCAGTTTTTAATAGTGTGAAGATTTTGAGATTTTTAAAAAAATTTTTTTTAATGTTTTTTATTTATTTTTGAGAGACAGAGACAGTGTGAGCAGGGGAGGGTCAGAGATAGAGGGAAACACAGGATCTGAAGCAGACTTCAGGCCCTGAGCTAGCTGTCAGCACAGAGCCCAACGCGGGGCTCGAACCCATGAACCGTGAGATCATGACCTGAGCCGAAGTCGGACGCTTAACCGACTGAGCCACCCAGGAGCCCCGAATATTTTGATATTTTAATGAACTATATATAAATACAGTATATAGCCCTAAAAGATTTATTTAATCTTTCCTTTATAAAACCAAAAGCATTAATAAAAAATTCATTTTGTTTGCAGAAGGATGTGTGTGTTTTTAACTCTGATTTCTATGGCAGAAACTGTAATGTAATTTAGATTTTTGCATATAAAAATCAAGAACCAGGCTCTTTGGATAATCAGATTTAATACATGACTTCCTCATGCTTGACAACATTTATACCTTTCTTTTTCTGTTAGTGCCTATCAGAATAATGACATCACTGAATTTGAGAAGATTCTGAAAACAAATCACAGCAACATCATGGATGATCCTTTCATTAGGGAACACATTGAAGGTATATTCCTTCTGCTAAGTGAATTCAGTTTCCTTCTGTGCCATTGTCAAACAGCACTTCTTAATGAAATGCGTGGAATCAAGCCAGTTTTCTTCTGTGTATTGCCAGTACAGAAATGCTTCTAAATGGTATCATAGAATAGGATATTATTTAAAATTATAAAGCTGTTTAAAAGAAATCATTCACCAGTTTCATGCTATTGAGTAACATAATCAAGTTCTTATATGATGTCCATTTCACTTAAGGTGTCTGTCCCTTTTACCTTTTTATTCTAATTTAGATGTTGCATGTTTATTACTGATACTTAGTATCAGTATCAAAGTTAATTCTTAGGATTTGTTTTCAACAAGTAACAAAAACTTTTAAACATAGTCCGTTATCATAGTCCGCTATAGATGATGCCCTTGATGCATTTACTTTGAAGGGTAGGCTAATGTTGTACAAGTAAGTGTATGAGATTTTTTATTCTGTTGGTTTAACAAAGACAAAAATCATTCCTTGTTCTGGGGCCTCTTTTGTACCTCCAGTGTTCCCACCTGTTATGGAGCTATTTGAGGGTTTTTAAATGACCATTTGGAACAACTCATTCAAATACTTAAATTCCAGATGCATCAGGAAAATCCGAAGAATACTTTGGAAGTAATGTTCTTTTTTCCCCACCTTCCTTTCTCTCTCATTCAACAGACATTTTAAAAGTTCTTGTATGAAGCTAGAATGATACTACACTTGGATATAGAAAAGTTTAGAAGCCTTGTGCATGAACTCCAGTCTAGTTTGTTTGTTTGTTTGTTTGTTTGTTTTAGACACTTGTCTGTGAAGAAACTGGAGAAATTTGCAAGATCATTTTATAAAATATAATACTGTAGATTTTGAGACAGCATAAAATAAGGGACATGGCTGGTGTGAATCAGAGCTTCTTAAAAAATATGTTAACTATAGAGGAAATGATGAGCAGTGTGGCATATAACTGAGAAGGCAAGAGAATATTTTAGATAGCCTCACAACATAAGCAAAATCAGGGAGGTGGGAACAAGAAAAAATAGGGGGAAAGCAGCCTCTAATCTTACTGTGCATTTATTGAACCCAAATATTTTTAGATCCAAATACCTTATGTCTGGGGTGCCTGGCTGGCTTATTTGGTAGAGCATGTTACTCTTGATCTCAGGGTGATGAGTTTGAGCCCCATGTCTGGCATAGAACTTACTTAAAAACAAAAAAAAAAAACCCAAATACCTTATGTTCTTGTCAGGCAGAAAGATATATTTTGAGAAGATAAATGATATACTTAATGAATGTGATTTAGAAATACATAACGATTCATGAAGATATACACAAACTATTAAATAAAAGTTTATTGTTTTCATTTTTGTCTTTTTTTTCAGAGCTTTTGCGAAACATCAGAACACAAGTGCTCATAAAATTAATTAAGCCTTACACAAGAATACATATTCCTTTTATTTCTAAGGTACTTATATTCATGAATCTTAATATTTATAATTTTTAGTTTATAAATGCAGTGTACCTGTCTTCCATTTAAAAAATAATTCTTGGTAACGTTTTATAATTTCGTTATAAATATTTTCAAAATACAGCACAACTTAAGGGCTTTCCTTTCAATGTAAATTTTTCTGTATTTTCTTGCCATAAATTGAGTTAACAGTAAAGAGAAATAAGGAATCATTACAGTTCTTTTTAAAGATTTCTTCAGGCTCAGAGAGAACATTGTAGAAGAAAGATTAGTGGCTAAAGTATATAATTGATGTAGTGTTAACCACAATAAAATTATAGTAGGAATATACTTTAAAAATTACAAAGTTAAATTTTATCAGACCTATGTTCTCAGAAATATTTTGAAGTGATAATGAAATTTGTTTTACATTTTCTTTTCACTAAATCTCCTTTTTAAGTGGTGGGAATGAATTTAAAATCAAAATAATAATTATCATGAAGTCTTTAAAGAAGTTAATTAAGAATTATAATGAGTCTTTTGTCTTAGGAGTTAAACATAGATGTAGCTGATGTGGAGAGCTTGCTGGTGCAGTGCATATTGGATAAGTAAGTACTTGGCTGTTTTTTATCGCACAGTGTTTACGACCATGACATTTGAATAATGGGAGCAAAGGTCACAGTGGAATTCTTGATTTTTCATAAAAAGCACCCTCTGGGTATTATTTTCTGTTAAAAGAGATATATATGTATGCATGGTGGTTTTTTGTAAATGAATGAGCATATTAAGCCCTTGATCTCTGAAAAAGCTTATTTCTCAGGTGTGCCTGGGTGGCTCATTCGTTTGAGCATCTGACTCTTGATTTTGGCCACACTCACACTCAGGTTTGTTAGTTTAGGCCCTCCATTGGGCTCTGCACTGACAGCACAAAGCCTGCTTGGGTTTCTTCCTCCCTCTCTCTCTGCCCCTCCCCTACACATGTGCGCGCGCGCACACACATACTCTCTCTCTCTCTCTCTCTCTCTCTCTCTCTCTCTCTCTCTCTCTCTCTCAAAATAAATAAACGTCTTAAAAAAAAAAGATTTCTCATTCAACACATGATCCATATACAGTTAGCATTTTTTGATGAATAGTTTTTTTTTATGTTTTTAAAGTAGAAGGTGTGGTATGTAATAGTTTTGAAATCATATTTTTCTTAAAAGCAGTATTGTATTTAAAGCTTCACAAGTTACATTTGCTATTGATTAATAAGTAAGTCTGCTTGTAGGTTCTTTTAGTGAAACTGATGAAAGGTAGCTGAAATCTACTTTCTGTCTAGAATTTTAATAAGGTAATGAATGATATAACTAATCCTGAATTCAATCATTTAATGTAGGCAGTTTTTTCTTTTACATTTATTGATAGTACAAATATTTTATGAAACTTAGTACAAAAGATACACTTAGTGAAAATGGTTTGAGTCATGTCTTCTTTATTTATTTCCAGCACTATTCATGGCCGAATTGATCAAGTCAACCAACTCCTTGAATTGGATCATCAGAAGAGGGGTGGTGCCCGGTATACTGCACTAGATAAATGGACCAACCAGCTAAATTCTCTCAACCAGGCTGTAGTCAGTAAACTGGCTTAACAGAGAACAAGCTTTTACAGACGTACTTAATGCAACAGTGCAGAGATGTAATCCTTAAAAGAACTGGGAATGGCAAAACTACTGTCGGTTGATGTGTCCTGAAAATTATTGGAGTTATGGCAGAAGTGCTTTTTTTGATCAACTGGTTTGTGTTTTGCTGCTGCATTTATCCCAAGAAAAACAGCTTTAATCTCCAGAAGAAAACCAAAATGCCATGGGATTTATGCTGTATTGACATCTTGCCCTAAACATACAACATCATAGTAATTTGTCATGGGCAACATGACCAGAGAGAAGATTTTTGTCATGATTTTAAATACACTGACATGTTACTGTTGGTTAAATTTAAACATGTTTTACCTGCAGAAATTCTCTCACAAATAACCTGCAATAACTTGAAATGCATACCCTTTTGAACACTTCCTTTTCTCATGTATAAATTAAAATGTTTGCTGCATTTTGCAAAATGTCAATTCTCCAAAAATGTGTCCGTATATTTCTGTACCTGCAGTGTAGTAAAGGTTTAGATGAAACCCCATAATTATGGTGGCATACTGTCACTTAGGTTTCAAGCAGCAAAATAAACAGTGCAGCTCAGAAATTGTAGTTTGGTTCTTGACGTGTTTTTATTACATTTGGGGTTTTTGTTTTGTTTTTAGTACCTTAGAAATTTCAAATTATTTTATCTTCAGTTAATGATTTTTAAAAGCCTGGGAGCAAATAAGTTGGTTATTTGCTTTCAAGCTTTTTAAAGTAGTCTTTATTGATAAAGTAAGGAGAACTAGTTTCTAACAAAACACTTGCATAGTAATTACTTTGACCGTGATGCTTTAAAGGAATAAAATTCTTTTTTTTTTTCTTAAGAATGATATTCCTTTTTAAAAATAAATTCTAAATCTCAGAATGTTCACTTTAAACAAATATGCCAGAACATAGACAGCTAAATGAATGTTACCCTGTATAGTGATCATGCTGGAAAATTATTTCCTAATTCCGGCAGTCTACCATTGCTCAAAACCTCATGGGTTTTGCTCTTTTAGAATTGCATTCAGAGCTAATTTAAGTCATACACACTATTAACTTTATGATACACAGTGTTTAAGAAAACAAAAAGTATTATTATTTTTTTTATAGTTAACCATCGTTTGGCACCAAATGACTTTGGACAGTTTCCAGAAATTAATCTGTCTTTGAGGAAATAGGAGAAGGTATGTAACTGGTTTTGAAGGCAATCCCAAAAGAGTTTTTAAGGTATTTTGAGCAGTGGTAGCGTAGTTAGGATAATGAACTGTGGCCTTCCAAGGTGACCACCTTAAAGGAGACGCAGCTCATTTGAATGTATTGAGTTTTGGATGTATTTGTTTCATTAAAAAAATAAAAACACATTATTTTATAGTGTCAAAAGGAAGAACTACAATTAAGATAATTTCTTTGTTTTTTCTATTGCTTGTTATTATGTAAAAAGTGGCAGTTCAGAAGGAAGACTGTTGTAACTGAGGAATGACAAACAAGAATTTTTGATCATTAAATCAGATTTTATAAACAGTGGAAAGAGCATGGACTTAAAACAAGGCATGCTTATTCGGTTTTGTCAAAATTTTACGAAAATATGTGATATATATTTATACTAAAACTATATAATCCTTACTTAGATTTAGGAAAGCAATCAGTTAATGTCTTTAGCAGATAAAAGCAGTATTAAAATACAGGTGCAACTTGGAAATTGTAGAAAATTGAAAGAAAACGAAAGACAAATGTGTCTGGTAGGGAATAAAAAAGTTTAAGATATTATAAAATTATGTGTATTTTCTTCTCTTTTACATAAATCATTTGTGGAAAATGTGCTAAATTTTTTTTACAGGAGTGATAATAATTAGGACTTATTTTTCAATATAATTTGGAGACCCTTTGTTACCCAAATAAAAATGACAAGTTTCTGTGCCTGTATTCAAATATGTATGCATGTGATAACTGTGGGAAAAGGCCCTGCTTAACTCTGAGTTGATGGAATTAGAATTTAAAGGATTTGAATGATATGATTTAACCTTTATTCTACTTTTCACAATGCCCAGTTCACCTGTGATATCTTTGCCCCGTGGCAATGGTGCATCTTCCAGTTTCTAAGGAGAAAGCATGCACTTACTATTTTTTGGGAAACTGGGCTAAGCATAAAACAGTATCTGAAGTTATACCATAATCTTTAATATAATTGTTTGTATCACATAGGCTTTAATGTTCCCGAAATACTAGTTCCTTTTTTAAAGTTATTTGCCACATTTGTTTTAGAACACAGGTTTTTGATACATTTAACAGTCTGACTAACTGAAAGCTTTTTATTTTTTCCCATTAAACATGTTTTGTGTTCCTGTGCATCTTAAAGAGTTGAAATCTTTTTTTGAGATTGCTTATCAAAATATAACTAAATTTAAGGGAAGTAAAAATTAAATTGGCGTATTTTTAGCATTTTAAATTGCTGATTAAATCTTCCCTTCTGTGAAAACTGTAGTAGCAAAGTAGTTTACATCATATTGTAAGGTGTTTATCTCCTTTTTCTTTTACCCCTAAATCTGGAAAAACTCACTCCACAGCAAACTTTTGACTGCTTTTTGAGGGGAATAGATAACTGCTACAAGAACTGGGTTTCCACTGCTCTAGCTCTTAAATTAATTTTTTAAAAGTAATCTGTATACCTAATGTGGGGGTCGAACTCATGACCCTTGAGATCAAGATTTGCATGCTCTACCAACTGAGCCAGCCAGGCACCCCTAACATAACTTTTTTTTTTTTTTAAGATGAGATGAGTATGTATGTACTAAGTATTTAATTTTCTTTTTTAATCACTAATCTTTATAATTCTTGAGTAAACACAGGTATGTAAACTTCTCTTTTGGAGTGGGGATGGGGGTGAGGGTATTCTAATCAGCATACAAATCAGATGTTGTTTGTAAGGACCACTTGTTAATTTAGTCCATAGGATAAAACATATTTGCCTAGTAGATTCCCTCTTACCTTTAAGGGACTCAGAGATACTCAAACCATTTATTTACCAAGAGTTTTTTAAAAATAACAATTTGTTTTTAAATATTTTAGTTATTATTATTGTTTTAAATAAGCCAGAAGTTTTCATTTGATTCAGTCTTTAAAGTGAAACTTGCACTTAAAAAACTAGTAAAGCTAGGAATTTCATTCTTTATATGGGATTTACAAAATATGATTTTGAACTGAGATATTTGAACAAAATACAGAAGGAATTGACTTTTAGGTATTTAGTTTCATAGTGTTAAAGAATACTGTCCAGGTACATAGAATAAGATTCTGGGTGTTAGGTTTCAGAACTTGAAGCTCAAGGACTTTGGTCTTCATTTGTGTGACCAAAATCAAAACAACTTTTTATGGAGGTTTTAATTGTGTCTGTATTAGGTTCTTCCCACTCCCCACAAAAGCATTCTATATTTTCAAAGAATTATAAATATGGTTCATTTGTAAGAACCACTTTAATGTGGACATCACAGATTCTTAATTTTGAATGCAAGTATATCAAATTCTATTAATTCAAGATTATTAAATTTTACCATGTATCTTTTAGCTAGTGTGTGCCCTTAATAGCATGGATTAGTCAATGATTTAAAAATTTGGTTACTTCTGTCCTTCATTCAATGAGATTTGAAAAGGTTTCACTTTTAGAATTTTAAGGCAGGTTAGAATAATAATGTCATTTGGAGAATTTTAAGTTTTATAATGATAAACATACAAAACAACTATCAATGACTAAATCACTGATTCTGAATATTTCTCAAAAATTCAGTATCAATTTGCTTTTGAATCTTGAAAAGATTTAACTTAGATATGTCCCAAAAGAAACCAATGTGTGGTTCTCTAAAAAACTAATGTGTGTTTTGCTTCTTTGGTGTCATGATATTTTAAAACCTGCTGGAAATAATTGAAAATCCTATGTCATCAAATCATATGGCATCAGAAGTAGATGCCAACTATACTTTAAAACCCTGTGATAAGCAAAAAAAATAATTTCTTAGATACTTAACCTTACTATTTGGGGCCAACGCTGTTTCCTCTTGGCTGGAATATTTAAACCTTGGTCAGGATTTCCACCTTAATGGCTGGCCAGTACTAGTGTGTGTGTGTTTACACTTATAAATGTGAGAGTACACGCAGGTGGAAATACAATATCTCACTCCCCAATCCATCACAGTAAATTTTTTTTTCCAGTTTCCATTATTTTATCACTGATTTCTGACTCATGCCATGAAAAGAATTTCCAGTGTACCAATAACTTCTTTGTCATGACGAAGTTTCTCAGGGAAGAGAACTTTGTGTCCAAAGTTACAAAATGATCTAGAGGAATTAGGTTTTGCTTTTTAATTTTTGAAATAGGGTATTTTAAAATCCCACATATTTTAAAATAAATTGATAAAAGTTGTTTTATTGGACATTATTCATCTTATGTGAATTTAGAGATTATAAAAGTAATCTAGAAGTTTTAATCATCCCAGGAGGTTGTCAGAAGTTTTTGCATGCTTCATTACAGTATTAATAGCATGTTAATGCTGTTGAATATCAAATTGTTGTTAAAATATTTGCCAATCTCCTGTTCACTACACTACTAAATTTTTATGCATCTATTTTAATAACACTTTGAGGATAATTAAAAATTTTCAATTATATGTCAACCAAGAAATAGAGCAATGATAGGAAAAATGCAAAATCATTTGGTTTTGCCATATGTTAACATAGTTGGTTGTATTATGAGTTTTCTCAGTGTTCTTTTTCTTAAAACTAATATTAAAAATGACAAATTCCTTGAGCTTGTACTAACTGGTGGTAGAAAACCGGTTACTAGAAGTGT
This sequence comes from Cryptoprocta ferox, assembly GCA_028646485.1. NCBI lineage: Eukaryota > Metazoa > Chordata > Mammalia > Carnivora > Eupleridae > Cryptoprocta > Cryptoprocta ferox. The sequence goes on along the minus strand of CM053560.1, from coordinate 86,752,164 downwards.
GGCAGAAGATGTCTACCTGTAATTAGAAGTCCCACAAGTTAACACTGAGAGTTGACTATTATGTGCAGGATGAGTCACAAGATGCTTTAAGACTTAGGTATCAAGGAGCTTTGACTGGAAGTACACATTCTTTTTTGGTAATAAAAGTTACATATTCTACCTCTTAAATATTTACTGTGTAAATATTAGTCTTGGCACAAGACCACAGTGGTTTCAAACAGTACACTTTATGTTTGGTTGAGTAATTCAATAATGTGTAATTCTGTGGAATAGCTTTTAAATGTTTTAAGAATATTTCTCAGAAAATAGTGTTGGAAATCTTGTCCATTTGGTTTGAAATTCAGGGTTTAAATATTTTCCGCTTTTAAGAGTACCTTCTTGTTCTGCTTTGAAGTATTCATGGAGAAGGTGGCCTCTCTTGAACCCTGTTTAATGATCTGTCCTGGAACAATTCATGTTGCAAACAAATGTCTCAGGAATTACTCCTTCAGTATAAAATTAAACATCTCTAAGCAGGAATTAAGCCAAGAAAGGAAGTGGAGGAAGAAATGTACTCTTCCAAATCCTTGTTATGGTGCTTTAAAATGAACCCTTTAAAAGCTGCAACATTAAAGAAAGCACTTGTGAATTTATTATGTATCCAAAAATAATGGTCTCCAGTGTAACCTTCAATCTAGTGGAAGGGGCCAACCCTAATCTCAAAGTATGAAAATGCCATCAGACAGTTTTTGAAAGTCAAAAGAACTTCTAGGCTAAGCCTGTGGCCAAGGTACCAAAGTAAAGGTACAAAACCAATGTCCCTTTGCACAGTGCAGATCCTTTGTCCTCCAAGTTGTGGGAGTAGGAGGAAAGGAGTGAGGCTGATCAACTACTTCCTATTTCAGCTACATTTCAAACAGCGGTGTTGGTATGTTGGTAGAATTTGCCCAGGAAGGAACTACATAAGCAATATATTCATTGAATATCTTGAGTTGTGTTTTTGTTCTACTTAATAGTTTTATGGTCCCAACTAAATTTTTAGAGTAATGAATGAAAGCTTATAGTTTTCTTTCTAGAAACCTATTTTAAATTTTATCGTATTATGCATGATCCTCTATAGGTTAGTGGCCTTCAAACAAAGAAGGGTTGCCTATCTTGGACCTGTCAAAAGTGAGTTGTGTTGTAAACAAATATAGACTACAAATAGATGTACTTTATTGGGAGAGTAGGATTGATATTTAAAACTTGTTTTTTTCCCCTTCTCATTATTGTTGTCTTCACCACCAAGAGGCAGTTAGGAAGGAAATCTGAAGGTGCTAGAATACTAAAACATACACTATCTCTAATTCCTTCACCATCATTTAACAGATATTTATTGTGTACCTCCTAAGTGCTAGGGACTCTGTGGTATGTCCTAAAGTTGAAGAATACCATAAGGAACAAATTGCCCCTGTGCTAAAAGAGCTTCGTGCTACAGGGAGAGGCAGAGAAACAAGATAATTTTAGATAGAGAAAAATTCTATCAAACAATTAATGAAGATAGGGGAGGCATCTCTGAATATGTGAAAGTTGACTTCACATATGAATGAGGCAAAGGAGCTGGCCAGATCTAGGGAAAGAGTAGTCTGGGCAGAAGTTAAGTCCATTGGAGGCCGAATAGGTATATCAATTTCAGATTCAGGCAAGGTGGAGTATAATGTTCCCATGGGAGAGGTGGTCAGGGACCAGTTTATGGGTAGTCTTATGTTTTGCAATAATGGGTAGAGATTTTATTCTAAAGACAATGAGAAACCATTGGAAATTTAAATACCAATCTAGTGTTTTTTTAAATTTTTTTAAACATTTATTTATTATTGAGAGAAAGAGCATGAGCATGGGAGGGGCAGAGGGAGTGAGAGACATAGAATCTGAAGCAGGCTCCAGGCTTTAAGCTGTCACCGCAGAGCCTGACTGACGCAGGACTCAAACTCACAAACTGTGAGATCATGACCTGAGCCGAAACCCGACACTTAAGTGACTAAGCCACCCAGGGACCCCCTGATAAAGCATTTTAAATGATGATTCTGGCAGGGCACATGGGTGGCCCAGTCAGTTGAGCATTCAATACTTAATTTGGCTCAGGTCATGATCTCATGTTCGTGGGTTCCAGCCCTGCATCAGGCTACGTGCTGATGGTGGCACGGGGCCTGCTTGGGATTCTCTGTCTCCCTCTCTGCCCCTCCCTGACTCGTGTGTGTGTGTGTGTGTGTGTGTGTGTGTGTGTGCGCGCGCGCGCGCGGGCGCGCGCTCACGTGCGCGTGCGACCTCTCTTGCTCTCTTTCTAAATTAACTTAAAAAAGATAATTCTGGCTATTGTGTGGAGAAATGATTGTATAAGGCAATAGTGTGACTAGGGAGACCCGGAAGAGCCATTGCAGAAGTCTATGATAAGTAATAGAGGCTAGGTTTTGGAAAGAAGTACACAGAATCAGGATAGACCAACAAGACTTGCTTATGAATTGGAATTGAGGTTTGTAAAGGGAACAAGGTTCCCAGGTTTCTTACCAAGCAACTGGTAGACAGTTGTATCATTAAATAAAATGGGAAGACTGGGAAAGCCTAAGTTTGGCAAAAGAGAGAGTGTGTCAAAGAAACAAGAGTGGACTAGGAATTTGGAAATAAACAGTAGTTTCACAGAGATAGATTTCTTTTTAATTTTAATTTTATTTGAGAGAGAGAGAGAGAGAGAGAGAGAAGAGAATCCCAAGGAGGCTCCACGCTCAGCATGTAGCCTAACTCGGGGCTCAACCCCACAACCCTGGGACCATGACCTGATCAATCAACTGAGCCACCCATGTTCACCAGAAAGTATTTTAAAACTGTGATCCACTGTGAATGTTGCTGAGAGATTAAATAAGGACTGAGAGGGCCTTAGGATTTAGCAAGATCGTCTTTGGAGATGCTAATGAGTGAGAGGTATGTTCCAGCTCTTTGGAATTGTGAGGAACTTCTTTAAAGTCACTGTCCTTTATTTCTTACGAATTGAAGATTTTTAAAAAAAATCTATTCTTTTTTACATCTTCTGAAAATTTTGAAAAGAAAAAGTGGACCTCTTTCAAAATGTCTCTTCCTTATAAAATATTTAAAACCCATTTTCCCCTTTCCCACAGTGTATAAACATTTAAATTTTCTCATTCACACCTATCAACTATGAAATTGTATGAAATCCATGGCTTTATTTAACATTTTTATGTCCTTCCAAAAGCTGTCAAACCTTTCTAGTGTTTATGAAGAATGGTTTCATTATATGTGTAAATAAAGCCCTTTCAGCGTATCAACTTTCATTATATCTTGGGATATCAGTATAGCTGCATGTTAATGTCACCCAAATCATGAATTCTTGAAATGTTTGGATTTGTCTCCAAGGAACTTGTTCAAATATAAACAATACTGTTACAGTTAAGAGTTGGTATAGGAGTAATCTCAAATTGACAGTGGAACAAAAATATGCCTTCCTTATCCAGAAATTATTGTTTTTTTTCTGAAAGTATACATTTGCTTATATACTTGAATACTCATAAAGCAAGTAGAATAATTAAATTTACAGATTACCATACCTCAGCATTATAGGAGTCATTTTCTACAATTAAAAATCAGTGGGGCACCTGACTGGCTCAGTTGGTAGAACATGTGACTCTTCAGGGTCCTGTGTTCAAGCCCCATGGTGGGCATGGAGCCTACTTAAAAAAATAAAAATAAACTTTTTTCTGATAAAAATTTTTAACAAAAATACAATAAAAATCAGGAAACAGTTGACAAATGGGATTGTACTTCTGAGAACAAAATACCTGAACCCTAGGACAGGTTGCTATCTTAAAGATAGATTTGCAGCTTTCTAGGGGAGTGGGGTATGGATGGTAAAGTAGAAAGATCTGAAGAAAAGGGGACTTGAATTCTTCAGTTGGCCTTGGATGGAGACCTTCTCACTTAACCTCTATGAACTCCCAATTTATTTAGTTTAATGATTCTCTTTAACCCTAAGTATTCAGAATTGAGAAAATCCTAAACCTTGGCATATGGTATACTATCATGTCTTTCAGTTTACTTTCCATGTGTTTATTTAGATATGCATATATTTTGAAAAAATAATTTCTGTGTCTATTTTTAATTTCCATAAATATTTCATTCTCTTTTATCCATGTTATTTTCAAATCTAGTTCATTATTCCTGTTTTGTCTCTTTTTTTAAAAAATTTTTTAAATGTTTTATTTATTTTTGAGAGAGAGAGAGACAGCGTGAGCCGGGGAGGGTCAGAGAGAGAGGGACACACAGAATCCGAAGACAGGCTCCAGGCTCTGAGCTAGCTGTCATCACAGAGCCCGATGTGGGGCCTGAACCCACAAACCGTGTGATCATGACCTGAGCCGAAGTCGGACGCTTAACCGATTGAGCCACCCAAGCGCCTCTAGTCTCTTTTATCTCTTATGTATGCCATAATTTACCTGTTCGTTTCTCCAGTGACAGACATCTGTATTCCTTCCAAATCCTTACTACATAAATAATTCTATGATGAGAACTTTATTGATACCATCTTGTATGGACTTGTGCAAAAATTAGTCTAGGGTGTATTTCTGGAAATATTGGTCTTCGGGCTTAATACACTTAATTTTGCCAAGTACTGCTGGATTATTCATCAAAATGGCTGCACCATTTATCTTCCACCCCATACTGCATGAGAGTTCTGGTTTTCTTCTTTCCTTGACAGCCCTTAATAATACCTGACTTTCTAAGATGACATTTTACTCTTGATTTTAACTTACAGTTTTGTAATTACTAATAAGATTGAGCATCTCTTTCATAGTACACTATGGACTATCTACTCTCCATAGTTTGTTATTGGCTTCCTAATTTTTACTGATTTGTGGAAGTCATTCTATATTCTTAGATATTAACTCCTTATCTCTTTTATTTTAGACTTGCAGATATACTCTGAAGTGTTGTCACTGGTTTCCTTCATTGGCTTTCATTTTGATGTTACATCTGTACGTTCCCCTCCTCTCCCATTGGCCATACTTTTTTGGATCTTAAGTCCTTTCTTACACTAGTATCACAAAAATGTTCTTTTATAGAGTTTTATAGTTTCCTCCTTTATATTTAGGTCTTTATTTGGAGGTTTTTTTTTTTTTTTTTGGATATATGATTTGAGATAGGCATCAAGCTTTGTTTTTTCTGTGTAATGAGCTAATTTTTCCAGTACCATCTACTAAATCATTATTCCTAACTGATTTGTGATGCCACCTTTTTCAACTACCCAGTTTCTACATATGCAAGGGTATATTTCTGGATTTTCCAATCTGCTAACTGTTCTGCTAACCAGTGCCACCTTGTGTTTTTATCACTGAGCTGAGTAATGTCTTAAGTACAGGAGAATCCCCATCCTATTTGCTGCTCATTTTGAAATTAGTCTTTGTAGACCTTCATTTTCCTATATCAATTTTGGAATAACTTTGTCAAGTCCCTCAAAGTCCTGTAGAATTTTAATTGGAATTGCTTTAATTGAATAGGTCTCTTTTTATGTCATTTAAGAGTGTCTTTCTTTAGTTTTTCCCTATAAAGATCTTGAGCATTCTTTGCTATATCAACTTCTGAATCTTTATGTTACTTTATTTCCTAAAATATTTTCTAGTTGGTTATTGTTGGGGTAAAAGAATGATACTGATATTTGCATACAGATTTTCTTTAATCTATCAGCATTGATGAACCTTATTCTATCAATAGTTAGTCTGTTGATTCATCTATGTTTTTTATGTAATTATCAAGATAATAATTATATTTTTATGCATTTCCTTCCATCCCTAGACCTCTTATGTCTTTATCTTACTCCATTACTCAGGATCTCCAAAAACATATAGAACAGAAGGGATGACAGCTAGCATTCTCATCTCAAAGAAAAACCATCTTGAGTTTCTTCTTCAGGTATGAGATTTATGATCACTTTGGGGGAGTCAGCTTTCATTAACTAAAGTTTCCTTCTATCTAGTGTCCTAAGAGGTACGTGTATTTTTTAAAATCATGCATAAGTTTTGAGCTTTATTAAATGTTTCTGTACCTAGTAAGATGAATATGTGATTTTTCTCTTTTAGTGCATTCACATAAAGAATTACACTCATAGGTTTTCTTTCTTTTTTTTTTTTATTTATTTTTTTAATTTACATCCAAGTTAGCATATAGTACAACAATGATTTCAGGAGTATATTCTTTAATGCCCCTTACCCATTTAGCCCATCCGCCCTCCCACAACCCCTCCAGTAACCTTCTGTTTGTTCTTCATATTTAAGAGTCTCTTCTGTTTTGTCCCCCTCCCTGTTTTTATATTATTTTTGCTTCCCTTCCCTCATATTCATCTGTTCTGTGTTTTAAAGTCCTCATATGTACACTCATAGTTTTCTAACATTAACTCGTCCCTACATTCTAGGATGGAAACAAACTGTAGATTGTATATTCTTTTTCAATACAATATTGGATTTACTAGCCAAAATATTATTTAGAGGTTTTCCATCTATATTCTTAAGTGAAATTAGCCTATAATTTTCTTAGACGATCTCTAATCAGTTTAGTTATCAATGTTACTTTGCATCATAAAATGAATAGGCACCTTTCACTCTATTTCTGTTTTGTTTTTTTTTTTTTAGAACAATATGTAAAATGAGGACAATCTGTTCTTTGGAAGAACTCACTTGTAATGCTGTTTACACTGAGACTTTTTAGAACTAGTAAAAGTTTTAAATTACTTTTTCAAATCCTTTAATGATCATTCATCTTTTCAAATATGATTATTCATCTATTCAAGTGTTCTGCTTCATCTTATGCTATTTTGGCATTTTATTTGTTTTCAGAAATGCATCTATTTTGTCTACATCTTCACATTTATTAGTATATACACCCTTTTAACAATGTGGGTTTGAACTGCATGGGTCCACCTATGTGCAGATTTTTTATTTATAAATCCAGTATAGTTTACTGTAAATATATCTTTTCTTCCTTATTATTTTCTAATAAATAACATTCTTTTCTCTAGCTTATTTTGTTGCAAGAATACAAATACATAGAACATACAAAATATGTGTTAATCGACTGTTTATGTTATTAATAAGGCTTCCAGTCAAGACTAGGCTATTAGTAGTTAAGTTTTTAGGGAGTCAAAAGATATATGCAAATTTTTTATTGCATTGGGACAGGCATGTTCAAGGGCCAACTATACTTTGTAATTTTCTCTCTAAATATTCATTATATTTAGCTTACTTCCTCCTTTTTTTATTCTATATGTGTTTATTTTGTTTATCTTATTAGCCTTTCCAGCTTTTAGTTCATCTTTATTATTGTTTTTATTGTTCTCTCTTTGATTTCTGTCCCAGGTATGCATTATTTCCTTTATTTTCATGTCTTTGAATATCCATTATGACTCTCTTTCTAAAAGCTTCTTGAGTTGAATCATTTTCAAAGTTTGTTAAAATTTGCTCAAAGCTACTAATTTAACATATAAAGTTTTAGTCAATAGTCATTTCCTTTTTAAATCAAGAAATTTTAAGCCATGCCCCATTCATCAGTGTGAGATTTGTTTTTAGTTTCCAAATATGGAATATTTCCAAGTACCCTTTTATTGATTTTTCCTTTTGATACATCCTGTTTAGGGGTGCCTGAGTGACTCAATCAATTGAGCATCCAACTCTTGATTTCAGCTCAGGTCATGATCCCAGGATTGTGGGATCAAGCCCTGTGTCAGGCTCTATGCTGAGCATGGAGCCTGCTTAGGATTTTCTCTCTCTCTCCTTCTGCCCATCCCAGCCTAATAAATAAATAAATAAATCATTCTATTTAGAGAATATAATCTGTGTGACATTGTTTTTCTGAACATACTGAAATTTGCTTTGTAGCTTGGTAAAGACAATATTTGTGATTTTTCCATTTATGATTTAAAATAATGTGTATTCTAGAATGTTCTCCAACTATTTGGTCAAGTGTGTTGTTATCTATATGCATATAAAATTAAATATATAGACAAATAATATATATTAAATATATATATTTCTTTTTTGATGTATCCATTTCATAGAGGAATTTATTAAGATCTTCAGTGATAACGGTTGCTTTATTTGTTTCTCCCTGTAATTCTGTCACTTGTTGCTTTATATATTTTAAGGCATAATTGTTAGCTGTATATATGTTCATATAGTTCTATCTTGTTGCTTTTACCAGTAAATATTTTTCTCTTTGTCACTTATCATTTTTTCCCTTATATTCTGTTCTGTCTTGTATTAAAATCACTCCTTTGGGGCACCTGGGTGGATCAATCAGTTACATGTCTGACTTCAGCTCAGGACATGATTTCATGGTTCATTAGTTCAAGCCCCACTTTGGACTCTGTGCTGACAGCTCAGAGTCTGGAGCCTGCTTCAGATTCTCTGTCACCCTCTCTCTCTGCCCCTCCCCAGCTTGCACTCTGTCTCTCTCTCTCTCTCTCTCTCTCTCTCTCTCTCAAAAAATAAACATTAAAAAAATCACTCCTTTAGCTTTTGCTGTTGTTGCTTATATTTGCCTGGTATATTTTTCTCTCTTTTATCTTCAACCTCTTCGTATGCCCCCACCCCCCTTTGGATAGATGTGTTTGTAGACAGCATATGAACATATGACTGGATTTTAATATTTTAAAATTCAATTTGAGAGTCTCTTTTGATGTTTATTTAAAAGTTTTAAAATTACAGTTATTTTAGGCTTGTTTCTGTCATCTATTTTTTGTATTTTTCTTCAGTAGTCTTATTTTGAAATGATTTTAGGTTTATGGAAGAGTTGCAAATATAAGAGTTCCTATGTACTCTTCATCCAGCATCTTCTAATATTATTAACACCTTATATTATCATGGTACATTTATCAATTTTTAAAACTTATCACAATGTCTATTTCTTCAATGTCTTTTCATCAACAAAACAAAGTACCCTCACATTTTTCTCCACCTTCCTCGGGTTTATCCCCTTAGCCCCAACCATCATGTTGGAATCCTTTAGAATTTTAATTTCAGAATACATTTGAACACGTTGATCATTGGTTACTTAGACAACAACAACTAGTCTTTTATTCATTTCTCTTCCTGTTAAGTGCATTCAGAGAGGATCTTGTGTGGTAATTATTCTGCATCCTTGATACCTTGACTCATTTTTATATATAAATGATGATTTCATTTTAATTTTTTAGGTGAGGGGTTTTTGCCTGGTTCTTATTATCCATTTTGTTTGGAATTCTTTCAATATAAAGACATATCTGTATTTAATTCTAGAAAATTATGTTATTACTTCTTGAATGATTTCTTCTCTTACATTTACTCTTTTTTTTCATTCCTGGAAACCTACTAAATGCATGTTGACACTTATACTCTTGTCTTTCATGTATTAAACTTTTTTCTCATTTTTTCCAACTTTTTTTCCCTTCCTGATCCATCTGCCTTTATGACCTAATACTCTAGTTCACTAACTTGTTATTCAGGCACTTTTATTCTATTATACAACCCATTTACTTAATGTTTTTATATTTGTTATCTATACTTTTTCTTCCTTATAACTGCTTCTTCCAGATTTAGGATATTTGGCTTGAAATATGAGACTATTTATCATGCTCATTTGAAAGTCTTATGTTGGTCCAGTGGAGCACCTGGGTGGCTCAGTCAGTTAGCATACAACTCTTGATTTCTGCTCAGGTCATGATCTCATGGTTATGAGATCAATCCCCACATCAGGCTCCACGATGGGCATGGAGCCTGCTTAAGATTTTCTCCCTCCCTCTCCTGTCCCTCCCCCACTTGCATGTGCTCACACACACACTCTCTCTCTCTCAAAAAAAAAAATCCTATGTTTGTCTAATCCATTGATTTTCCTTATCCTGGCATAGGTTTTTTAACTTTTTGTTTCTATTTTTTCCTTATTTATTTTGAGGCTATGATTTTAGATATATGTAAACTTACGATATTGATCTTCCTGATGAATTAAATCTTTCATCATAATAAAGTATCCTTCTTTACCTCTGATAGTTCCTTAAAGCCTGTACATATATCTTATTTTATTAGTGTTTGCAGAGTATATGGTTTTTACATTCTTTTACTTTCAACCTTTCACATTTTCATGTTTTAGATGTGTCTCTTGTAAACAGCATATAGTGGGTTTGGTTGTTTTTAACTGATCTGACAATTTTGTTTACATTTAAAGTAATTACTAATATATTTGAATTGCAGTCTACCATTTTATAACATACTCTTTATTTCTTCCACTTGATCTATAGTCCTTTTCCTGTGTTGCCTACTTTTGGGCTTATTATTTCTCATTAGTGTATTATTCCCCTTTTATCACTTTGGAAGTTATACACACTTTTACCATTCTTTTGTGGTTACTCTAGAGATTAAAACATGGATTCTTGATTTATCTTGATTTATAATGCTTCTAGACGTTGCAAAGAACTTTGTTACCCCTTCCCATAACTTATTTGCTATGGTCATGTTTTAATAGTCTCTTCTTCCCTTCTCTAATTTACATGTAAGTGTGTATATTTGTATTACATATATGTGTGTACATATGTAGCACCATTGGACATTACTGTTGTCATTTTATATAGTCATCTTAATTTTGATTTTCCTGCATATTTACCAATAGTCTTGCTCTTTCTTCCTTTTTGCATTTCTGACATTCCATCTAGGATAATTTTTCCTTCAGCCTGCACAGCACTCTTTGGTATTTTCTTTAGTATAGACCTGCTGCTGATGAATTCTCCTGGTTTTTGTTTATCTGAAAATGTCTTTTTTTCATCTTCCTTTTTGAAGGATATTTTCAAAATAAGTTTCATTAAACTTATTACCACCATAAGCTTAGTTAACATCCATCACCTCACTTAGTTACAAAATTTTTTTTGTGATGAGAACTTCTAAAATCTTCTCTCTTAGTAACTTTCAAATATACAATATAGTATAATTAACTCTAGTCACTATGCTGTACATTAATCCCCAAAGCTTAGTCATCTTATAATTGGAAGTTTGACCACCTTCACCCATTTCTAGTGTTTCTGTTGAGAAGTCACTGTCAATTTAATTGTTTTATCTTTGAGGATTATCAGTCATTTTTCCTTTGGTTCTTTTATAATGTTCTCTTTGTCTTTGATTTTCTACAGTTTAATTACGATGTTTCTAAATATAGACTTCTACAATTTTATTGTGTTTGGTTTTTATCAGGTCTCTTGTATCTGCACAGTGATATCTTTCACCATTTTTAGCAGAATATCAACCACTGATTTTTCAAGTATTTCTTTTGCCCTGTTTTCCCTCTCCTTTCTTTCTCAGACTTAGACAAAAACAAAAACAAAACCCCCATATGTTAGACCTTCTCATCTATATCTCTTACCCTAATTTTTATTTTTTTCCTTTTTTTTTTTTTTGCCTTCCTACACTTTATTTTGGATATTCTTTTGCCCACTCTTCAAGGTTTTTATTCTCTCTTAAACTGTATATAATCTATTATTAAACCTAATGTAGTGAGCTGAATAGTATGCTCCTAAAACTGATACATACGTAGACTGCAAAATGTGACCTGTTTGGAAGCAGGGTGTTTACAGATGTAATTAGTTAAAGATCCTAACATGAAAACATCCTGGGTTTAGGATGGGCCCTAAATCCAATAACTGGGGTCTTTTTTTTTAATGTTTTTATTTTTTTGAGAGAGAAAGAGAGAGAGAGAGAGAGAGAGAGAGAGAGAGAGAGAGGAGAGCTCTGGGGAGGAGCAGAGGGAGAAGGGACACAGAATCTGAAGCAGGCTCCAGGCTCCAAGCTGTCAGCAGAGAGCCTGATGCAGGGCTCGAACTCACAAATCACGAGATCGTGACCTGAGCCAAAGTCGGATGCTCAGCCAACTGAGCCACCCAGGCAGCCCTATAACTGGAGTCTTTATAAGAGAAAAGAGAGGGACATTTGGTCACAGACACACAAAGAAGAAGGTAATATGAAGATAGAAGCAGACATTGGAATTATGCTACCACATACCAAGAAATGCCAAGAGCCGCCAAAAACCAGGAGAAAGGCAAGTAAGAATTTTCCCATAAAGCCTTTGGAAAAAGTGTAGCCCTGCCAATACTTTGATTTTAGACTTCTGGCTCCAGAACTGTTGTTGTAAGCCACCAAGATTGTGACAATTTGCTATAGCAGTCCTAGGAAACTAATAAACCCATCCATTAAATTATTCTCTAAGAAGAACTTGGAAGAAATGTAGGGCTAGCTTCCTGTGAGACAATCAACTAATCAATACATAATCTTGTTTTATATGTGTTTCGCTTAAAGATACCTCATTTAATTCATATTATTGGTTCATTAGCATTGCACTCATGGCCAACAACACTAATTCATGTCTGAACAAAGCTTATCTAACAGACATATCTCCTTGCAAGGCACATCACTGCCTTCTTGGTCTTTGGAACACAAGAAAGTACTTCAGCACAGTCCTTGGGGACCATTTTAAATAGGGAAGTCACCAATCAAAAGCACAAAAATATGAAAAACATGGGACCCTATAGACCTCAAAAAAGTCTCTTGTGATCAGTATGAGAGCTGAAACAAGAAGGCAGTTATCACTTTGTTTAACCTCAGCTGGAAATGTGTATCTCATCACTCAAATTTTTCACCTCTCTGTGCACATGCATGTCCATGAATGACCATGAAACCATCAGAAGTACTAATTTTCAAGCTATAGATAAATTTTAGCAAGTAAGTGAATTCACAAATATGGACTCTGCAAACAATGAGAATCAACTTTAGAACTAAATCCATGTATGCTTTAACCTTCCACTAGGGAATTCAAGGTGAGCAGGGATTTTATATAACTTCAAACATGAAGCTACAATATTATACAGGGTTCAAATACTCATCATTGCAGATAATGGTCTAACATTCTCATCAAACTGACTAAACCTTCTGTGCTTCCTCATAGCCAGCTGGTCCCAGCTGCCTAGAGCTCCCACTGAAATGCACCTTCCACATTATGCTGTCCAGACCCAAGTAAAAGGACATGTCATTTTTCCTGTATGTGTTTCTCTCCCTTCCCCGGTAGGTTATTCCCTTACCTCACTCCTTTTTCTGTAGCAAGGTCACCCGCTCTTCCTAGCATCCTGACTCTCCAGTGGCATAGACTTGGGGCCTCCCATGCCCACTACCAGTTTTGCTTGTCTGCTTATAATATGGGGCAAAAAGAAAAAAGCTGAGTGGATAACCTGTCTTAGCCTAAAGCTGGAACATGTATTATCAGAATAGTCAAAAATGGAAACTAACCCAAACAGTTCCATCACTGTAAGTCTTCTCTCTTGTTTTTTCTCTAGGTACTTATTGATAATGTATACTTCGTACTTGTGCCATGGACAAAATCCAGCCGGTTTCCTCTGTTTTGTTGACTTTGAATTAATATATTTAAGGGTTTGGTTTTTATAGACCTCCTATTCTGAGAAATCAGGCATAGAACAATAGACTATAATATGGTTCCGTAAAATACAGAGAGGGTCTGATGAATACCTATAGGTTCACAATGACAGAAGAGAGGTTTTTTTGCTATTTTCTTTTGAATCTCTTTTTCAGAAAGCCTTGTCCTCATTCATCCCAAACCATCCTTATAGGAGAAGGTTTAATAGACTCTGTCCTCTAAAGTGAAAGCAGAGATTGGCCATGTGGTATTTTTCTGTTAATCTGAACAAAGTGAGTTTCTGCTCCATAAACTCTTCTCATGCTACCCATATATAGGCTCACTATCCATAGAGCAGTTAAAAATGATTACTGTGTGGGTAGAGGAGCTACAAGTTTCTGCATCATTTTATTTTGTATATTTACTAAAGATGTTTCCAGAGAAGATCATATATATCTGCCTACCTTAGAAGAACTCTATCAAAAACTGGCATTTTGTCATGTCTTCCCTAAGAATTCTGCTTTTTGGAAGGTTTTTTCCTAAGCTTTAGAATGCTTATTCTGATTTTAATTTGGACTTTGTTTGCCGTACAGTTTGGGAACGTTCAGGAAGGTGCTTATGACTTCATTCTCTGGTTTAGGTTACATATTGCTATATTCCCCTCTCCCATATGAAGAAATTTCTTACCTCCCCCATATGAAGAAATTTAAATTTTTTATTAGTTAAATAAATGTCCATCTTTGTATAAGAATGCAGGGAAATTTGGCTATAAGAAGTTGTTTGGCTTTTCTATCATGATGTCTAAGAGATTGGGTGTGGGTGCAGGACAAAAACCAAAATACCTAGGCAATGTAGGGACAGGAATCCATTCCCCTTATGATACAGCTACAGCTCTTAGAATCATTATTCTGATTCAACAAAGGAAAAGTGCTGAGCAGAATTGAGTGAGGCAGTAAAGATATATCCAAATGGACAACTAGGTTGACATGGCCAGATGGTGATCCCTGTGTGGCTGGAGTCTGTGTCAAAAGAGTCTCTTCGGGATAGAACTCCATTGGGTTGCTTCATTTTAGTAAAAATGCTGCTGGCCAACCTCCCACATTTACAGAGTAATCATGGGAGTGCCTGAAGTCATTCTTAATGGGAACTTCTTGTTTTCAGCAGGAATTAGGGTGTAAACAATTGTCATAATATAATAGTTATGTGTGCACAGGCACACACACGCGCACGCACACACACACACACACACACACACACAATTTATTTATCTTTATGTTTGTCTTTTATCTTGAAAGATAATTTCAGATGACAATATTTTATCCCTTCTCTCTAAACTATTCGTAGAGCATTGAAACCTACTCTTAATCTGGTAGTGTAGTTTTTTTTCTGTATGCATTTTCATATGGCTTAGAAAGTTACTCTGCAAATGCTATTATGTTCATTTAAAAATTAAACTCAAGGGACTCTTGGGTGGCTCAGTTGATTGAACAACCGACTCTCAATCTTAGCTCAGGTCTTGATCTCAGAGTGGTGAGTTCTGAGTTGTCCACCCAGTGTGGAGCGTACTTAAAAATTAATTATTTAATTAATTAAAATTAAAATTAAACTTAGGCGTATACAGGGGTATATGATGAAAAGTAAGAGAATCCTGATCTTAGATATAATTGCTATGAACACATTTTGTTCTGTCCTTCCAGAGAGTACTGTGCATATAAAGGCATACAGTTTTTGCATATGTGGGGTCCAAATAATGTTTTCACTTGTTTTGTTCCTAATATGTATATTTTAAGCCAATATAAAAAAAGGCTCAGTTGGGGCGCCTGGATGGCTCAGTTGGTTAAGTGCCCAACTCTTGTTTTTGGCTCAGGTCATGATCTCACAGTTTGTGAGTTTGAGCCCCACATTGGGCTCTCTGCTGTCAGCACAGAGCCTGCTTTGGATCCTCTGTCCCTTTCCCTCTCTGCCCCTCCCTTGCTTGCTCACTCGCTCTCTCTCTCTCACAAATAAATAAACATTAAAAAAAAAAAAAAAAGGCACAGCAAAGGGCCCCTGGCTAGTCAGTTGGCTCTTGATCTCAGGGCTGTGAGTTTGAGCCCTACGATGGGTGTAGAAATTACTTAAAAAAATAAAAATCTTAAAAAAAAAGCACAGCAAGCCAGTGTCCAACATGCTACAGTATGATATTTCACAGCATTATATTATTTTCTTTTGTTCTCAGAAACTGTAACATAAAGTGCCTATAAAGTGACCTTTTGTTTTGGTATGTGTGGCAGGAGCACAGGAGTTTTACAATAAACAATATCTCACAATAATAACTCATTATTTGGAGAAAAAAAACCCAGCAAATAAATATCTTGGGAAAATGTCATCATGCATCTGGTGGTCAGCAAACTTGGAGTGGGATTCCTCTCTAGTTCTACTGCATTCCATATTCAAGTCTCACAAAGAATGGAATTGTGAGAAAACTCATTTTACCAGTGGGATGTTTGATGAAAATTTTTTTGACCAAGATACTCCCACCATTCTAAAGACGTATAAGCTGGTTAGATTTTAAAAATATGCTCCACAGAAAGCTTAAGGCTTATTATTTTTAGCACTGTGGTGGTTTTCTCTCTTAGATATTAAGGAAAAACTTCCACCACTTAATTATTTTAATGCCTATTATGCGCCAAGCTATACTGAATGCTTTATATACATTATTACATTTAATCTTCACAGCGACCTATAAGATAAGTACTATTCTTTTCCAGGTTAATTTCACTTAACAAAACATAGGCATATGAAGGCTAAATAACGTGTTCAAAGTCACTGCCAAGTGGAGATCAAAACTTATGTCAATATGACTCCAGAAGCCATAAGCTAACCTTTATACCTACCTAACTTCTACTCCTGTGTAAAACCTGTCATTTCTCTTCCCACACATTGCCCTTGAACTATTGGTGCACCCCAGTCAGCATATCTGTGAAACAGTGTATTGCCTGTTTTACCTTTTATTTGTTTCTTTTGAATCTCCATTCTAGAGAGTCCTGTCCCCATTCAACCCAGACTATTCTAATAGAACAGGGGCTAGCAGATATTGTCCACCAAAGTAAAAGCAAGGAATTCCCTTTGGCCAGGTGGCTTTTTCATGTAAACCTGAACAAAGATGATACCTCAACTCTGTATGCCACATATGCCTGTTTATGAAACACTGGTTTTTAGAATGATACATGTCCACAGAGTAATGGAAAATGCATGTAACTTGGTTCCCACAAAAGTTGAAGAGAAGTTCATCGCATATAGTCGTGAATCCTCTTTGGGCTTCAGGAATCTCAATGTTAACCTCTCTCTTAACTGTTACACTCTTGATGCTCCCTTCTACCTGCTCAGTCTTTCCTCTCACAGACTCATATTGTGAATCCATTCTTTCTTTTCTTCCTTTGTATCCTTGAATTACTGTTTCATAGATGAGTACAGATGTGTACAAGTGGGTGTGGGTGAGTGAAAGTACATTCAGTTGAGTGTCTGGGTGTGTGTGTATGCATGGGTAAATGGACTATCTGTATGTCTAGTATATTTTCTGATACATGCTCCAGTATATCTGTTCAATAATATAACAAATGGGAATAAAGATGTAAAATTCCTTTCCTTATAGAAATGTGGTAAAGATAGGCAATTTCACTCAGGCTCTCTCCTGCTGGCTAGCTAACCACTCTATTCCTTAGTTAAGTCTTGCAACATTCCTTGTCTTGATCCTCATAATACAGCTTCTAGATTAGTCCCCTAGACTTTTCTCTTTCAATTCATCCTAGGAGCCAATATCAGATTCGTCTCCCTAAAACTCTCTACTTGAGAACCACATTGGTACTGACTGAATGATGTCCCTTGCAAATTCACATGTTGAAGTCCTAATCCCTAATGTGACTGAATTGGAGATAGGGTCTTTAAGGAGGTAATTAAAAGAAAATGCAATTATAAAGGTGGGGCCCCAATCCAATAGTATTGGTGCTCTAATAAAAAGACAAAGAGAGACCTGAGCTTTTTCCCTCCAACCGTCACAGAGCAAAGGCCATGTGAGGCTTTAGTGAGAAGGAGGCTGCATACAAGCCAGAGGGGTTTTTTCACCAGGAACCCAACTGGCCAGCACCTTGACACTGCACTTCTTTCCTCCAAAACTATGAGAACATAAATTTCTGTTGTTTAAGCCACCTGATCTGTGGTATTTAGTTATGGCAGCCTGAGAAGACTAACACACTAGGGTAAGTCCCCACTTTTCTGACTCCAGTCTCCCTTACACATGCTACCGAATTCAATCCTACTGTAATTACTCAGCCTCATCTCCAACCTCTCCCCATTTAGCATTCTCTGAACAAAGTCCAATAAGATTCTTCAATGTTCCCTGAACACCCTGTCTTTTGTTCATAGTGACTCCCTGCTTCAAAATACCACCATGCCATGGGCATCTGGCTGACTCAGTTGGCAGAGCATGTGACTCTTGATCTCAGAGTCATGAGTTTAAACCATGTTGGGCACAGATCTTACTTTAATCAAGATTTTTTTTTAAATAAAATAAAACCAGAGAAT
The DNA here is from genome assembly GCA_028646485.1 of Cryptoprocta ferox. NCBI lineage: Eukaryota > Metazoa > Chordata > Mammalia > Carnivora > Eupleridae > Cryptoprocta > Cryptoprocta ferox. Next base: position 86,734,170 of record CM053560.1, on the reverse strand, counting down.
ATCCATTTATGGTCCAAAAAGATATATATTTTTAAAAGTACCGCTATGCCAACTACAGCTCACCACCTCCTCTGCAACCATCCTGGGTCAAACCCACATTGTCTCCCGAGAGACTATTTCAACAGCCTCCTAATTGGTCTCCATGCTTTCACTCTTCAGTTTATCCTCAAGGCTACTCCTAGCACACTGCGCAGTAATTCTGTTAAAGCATATCCATTATCTCATTCCTCTGCTCAAGACCATCCATTGGATTCCCAGCTCACTCAGGGCAGAAGACACGTTCTTAAAACAGTCCACCAGTCCCTGTCTCCATTGCCTTTCTGACCTCGCCATCTGCTATTCACCTTCTTGCTCACTTCACTGACACTGGTCTCCTTGCAGTTTCTCAAACTTACCAGGCACTTTCCTCCTCAGGCCATTATGCTTGCTGTTTCTGGTGCCTGAAACACTATTTCCCCTGGATAGTCACATACTTGATGCCTTCATTTCCTGTTTTCTCACATAGACAGGTTTTTCCTGCTATCGGAAAGTAGAGTGTTCCTATGAAACTTTCCACAAGATGAAATGGCATAATGTGAAGAGCATCCCCACTTTCCAAAACTTTGTGTTATGCCACTTTGCTTTCATGAAAGACCGTTAGTACAGTAATGAATTTTTTTTTTTTTTTTGCAAAAGCGAAAATTCTCTTCGGGTTTCTTTTGGTTAGTGAAAATAGGTACTAACATAGGTCTTCTAGAAGAGTGCCTGACACATAGTAAGTCCTCAACAAAAAAATAAATCCCAAAGCTTCCACCTTCCTTTTCCTGTATGATTTACTTTTTCTGGTTCATTATCCCAACCCACCCCACTCTCATCCCCAATCTGTTGAGTCCTCAGTTGTTCTCTAACATGTGTTTAGTGGGTTTGTTTTCAGTTTTTATTTAAATTCCAGTTAGTTAACATACAGTGTAAGATTAGTTTCAGGTATACAATAGAGTGATTCAACACTTCATACATCACCCAGTGCTCATCACGCCAAGTGCACTATTTAATCCTCATCACTTATTTCACCCATCCTCCCTTCCATCACCCCTCTAGTAACCATCAGATTGTTTTCTATAGGTAAGAGTCTGTTTCTTGGTTTCTCTCTCTCTTTCTCTCTCTCTCTCCCTCTCTCTCTCTCCTCCTTTGCTCATTTGTTTTGTTTCTTAAATTCCACATATGAGTGAAATCATATGGTATTTGTCTTTCTCTGACTTATTACACTTAGCATAATACTCTATTGCTCCATCCATATTATTGCAAACGGCAAGATTTCATTCTTTTTTATGGCTGAGTAAAATCATAACATTCAGTAATATATATATATACCACATCATCTTTATCCATTCATCACTCAATGGATGCTTGGGCTGTTTCCATAATTTGGCTATTGTTGATAGTGCTGCTATAAACATTGGGGTGCATGTATCCCTTTAGATTAGTATTTTTGTTTCTTTGGGTAAATGCCTAGTAGTTCGATTGCTGGATCATATGGTAGTTCTATTTTTAACTTTTTGAGAAACCTCCGTATTGTTTTCCAGAAAGGCTGCACCAGTTTGCATTCCCCAAAACTGTGAGAGGATTCTCCTTTCTCCAATATGTGTTTAGTTTTGTCCTCACAGCCACATTGTAAGCTTTTTGAAGGGAATGACAACCTAGGATTTCTTTTTTATAATCCACAGCACCTATCAGAGTATTGGGCATGTATCCACATTTGCTACATTCTTGATGATTAGACTCTATCTAGAGTGAGCCAGAGTCTTCCAAGGTGAGGTTGCCTATTGGATAACCATAAAAAAATTCCCAAAGTCTCCATGCAACCAGGCAAAAGGTATATTTCCATCTTGAATACACAAATTCTTTATGCTAGAAATTTCCACAGTTCAGAAAAGCCAAGTAGAGAGTCCATTATTTATTGCAAGCTTAAGGAAATTTGGTGGCTGCATGGGAATCCTCAATAATTTCTAAAATGATGTAATGGGACAATACAAGTATGGTTATTACTTTTATAATACTATTCCCTCAAGTCACCGGCTAGATCTGCTGAGGAGAGGATGGAAGAACCAGATCCAGGTATATATCTCAATGCTGAGAGGTGGACTTTAAATCCTGGGGTGTAGTTTATAAAAGTTAGTGTAGCCACTTTGGAAAATGCTTTGGCAGTTTCTAAAAAAAAATAAGTGTAAAGCTACCATGTCATGCAACATTTCACTTGTAGGTATCTTGGAGAAATGAAAACATATGCTCACATAGAGACTTGCACATGAATACTCATAGCAGCATTATTCATAATAGCCTTAAACTGGAAACAAACTAAATGTCCATCAGTTGATAAAGACAAAATATAGTATATTTAATAATAAAATACTGAATAATAAAAGGGAACAAACTGATATATGCTACATCGATGAGCCTCTGAAACATTCTGCTAAATGAAAGAAGCCAGATGTGAGAAATGGCATATTATATGATTCTATTTACCTGAAAAGTCCAGGAAAGGCAAATTTATAGAGACAAAAAGTAGATTAGTGGTTGCTTGGGGCTGAGGGTGGAAATGAATATTAACTGTAATGAGCATGAAGGATCTTATTGGATCTAAAACTGATTTGTGGGGGTGCCTGGGTGACTCAGTCGGTTAAACAACCGACTTTGGCTCAGGTCATGATCTCACGGTTCGTGAGTTCAATCCCCGCGTCGAGCTCTGTGCTGACATCTCACAGCCTGGAGCCTACTTCAGATTCTGTGTGTGTCTCTCTCTGTCCCTCCCCTGCTCGTGCTCTGTCTCTCTCTGTCTCTCAGAAATAAATAAACGTTAAAAAATTAAAAATAAGTAAAATAAAACTGATTTGTGGTGATGATTGCCCCACTTTGTAAAGTCACTAAAAATCATTGAATCGTATACTTGCAATGAGTAAATTTTATGATATATAAAATACACTTCAGTAAAGTTTTTTAAAAAGTTAATGTACCCTTTTCCTGATTATAAAAGGAAGACATACTCATTTTACAAAATACAGAAAAACATACAAAATTATCAGTATCTATCAAAGATAGCATTTTGTTTATTTCCTTATGTGTATTTTACATAATTGAGTTTATTTTTTATATATAATTTTAAATCCTGATTTTCAACTAAATATTAAAAGTATTAACCTCATCACTAAAGGCTTTTAATAAATATCAATATCAATAGCTGAGTAATATTTCATCATGGAGATATATATTAATTTATTCAGCTACCCACCATTGCTAGATATTTCAATTTTATAAATAACACACACTAAACATCTCTGTATCAAAAAATAAAAAAATCATTTAAGGCTTGTTTTTCAATCTAGTTTATCCCTGGTTCTTAGTGTATCTTACAAGTCTTGAATTTAGAAACATGATCTTTGAAATATGGACTTCTTTATCTTTAGTTGAAGAGAGAGCCCTGCTGAAGTACAGATAATCACTTATGATTTCAAAATAGGGTGTGGGTGGCAACAGATGAGACTGATCAGCTGGGCCTGTGGCACTGGGAAGAGGGCCAAGAGGTGTCAGAGGTTGGGATCTGCACATGGAGGGTGAGGACGCCAGTGCAGCTAGAGGTCAAGAGCAAGTCCAAGAGCCCCGACTGGAAGGCCAAGGCAGTAAGCAGACACCTGAGTGTCAGTGGGTTACCTGGAGTCAGGAGTAAACTGGGGTCTGGAAGCCAACAGAGACCCAAATAGAAAAAGTCATCAGTTCTTCTGACTCCTGACAGAATTCAAGGTAGATCAAAACACAACACCAGCAATGGGAGCCCAGAAGTAGGCCTGGCCCTAGGGCAAAGAGTATTTGCAATCTGCTCTCCCACAATGGCCAAAAGGGAGTTGTGTGTGCCAGCACAGTGGAAGCTGTTAACCCTCCTACCTGTCCAGAGGTAGAAGAAGCACTTAACTTTCAGGGTATTACTAACCCACTGTCTTGGTTTAAAAAACATAATTTTATTTTATTTATTTTTTAACATATTTTTTAATGTTTATTTATTTATTCTGAGAGAGAGAGAGGGCTAGTGGGGAAGGAGCAGAGAGAGAAGGAGGAAGAGAAAATCCAAAGCAGGCTCCACACCACCAGTGCTGAGCCCAGTGTCGGGCTCGATCCCACGAACCATGAATCCTGACCTGAGCTGAAAACAAGAGTCCAACACTCAACTGACTGAGCCACCCAGGTGCCCCACATAAATAACTGTCAAACTAATAACAAGTGGAAACTGACTTCAAATGCCATGTGAAATAAAGGTATTCACTTTCTCATCCTTCATAAAAATTGACCATAAATGTTCTAAAATTAACTATGGTGATGGTTACACAAACTCTGAATATCCGAAAAGCTACTGAATTATACATTTTAAATAGGTAAATTTGATGGCATGTAAATTACATAGAAGTAAAGTCTGGAAAAAAAAAAAAAGAAATTCATTATGATGGCCTCCCCTTTAACATCTAGAAAATGAGGCCCATGAACTTCTCCCCATATTCAAAATCTCTACCTCATGTGCTTCCCAGTGCATGTAAGGTCTTGCCACTGAGCATTCATCCCTCTGTGTCATTCCATTGCTACATCCAGTTCTCAAAGTACCTGGGAGACCCAACTTGGAAGAATGGGTGTTAAGAAAACTGTGTAACTAGCTCCTGGCAGATTGGCACACCACCATTAAAGGCTAAGTGAAAACATGGAAAAACAATATGTGGAATCCATATACTGTATCATTACAACCACATAGGAAAGACCTATGAAAAGAAAAAAAACAGTGAGAAGAAATTAAAATGCTAACAGCAATGTGAAAGGAAGGTATGAATAAAAGTGATTTTTTAACTGATAATTTGCAATTTCCTTGCCTTTCAAGAGATACCATTCTGTGCCTTTTAATAATGAATTACTCTGGGAAAGACAACACCATCTCTAGTTCCGTTCAAAGAACTGCTCTATGAACTTGCACTATAAGTCCTGCTCTTTTTTTTTTTTTTTCTGTGACAAAAGGAGTCCAGGGAAATATGAAAACTCAGAGTTTTGAGTTAAGGCTAAAAGAGGAAAAAAGATGTAACAAAGGGAAGGGGAGGGAAAGGGAGAACACAAGGTCACCCTTTTTTTTGTTCTTATTTGGAGTTTCTGTTTGTTTTAACCATATGCCAAAAAAATCAGTTTGAGACTATAAACTACAAAGTACAACATGATTTATCTTTTCTCATCTTGGCCTCTTCTACTTCAAAATATTTCCTTGTGAAGATACCAAATACAGGATACAATCTTGTTCCTCTTAAAGAGGTATTTTGTACTAGGTGAGCTCGTATGAATTCAACTGTGTCTTATCTGTAATGAGAATAGCAAAATAATGCAAATACAAATAATATAAGGGCCCCTGGATGGCTCAGTCAGTTAAGCATGCGACTCTTGATTTTGGCTCAGATCATGATCTCACAGTTTATGAGATCGAGCCCTGCGCTGGGCTCCACGCTGGACATGGAGCCTGCTTAAGATTCATATTTTCTCTCTCTGTTTCTTCCTCTGCCTCTCCCCAACTTATGCTTTCTCTCACAAAAATAAAAAAATTAAAAATTAAAAAAACAAATATGAATAATATAAACACAAGTAAAAGCCTTTCTTCTGGCACCATAACTAATTTGATGTGAATGAAGACTAGTGTCGCTTTATGCTCCAGCTTGTCGGCCATCAGCTCCACGTTGGGAAATGTATGGTATAGTGCAAGGTGGTTTATTTGGTTCTCAGGCTGACAAGTGATTTCAGGTCTACTAAAATGAGCAGGTGGTACATGGAAAGGGTCTATAAAATTATCTAGTTGACCTGTTTTTTAGCAAATGAGAAAACTAATGGCCAGAGAAACAATAACCTAGGCAAGGGCAGGTGAGTAGCAGAACGGGGATCAGATGCCACATCTCCTGCCTTGTGGCCCAGTGCCAAGCCTTTCTAGACAAGGCCTAAAAGTGCCCTGTCTTCATCTCCCTTTCATTATTTCTTTGAAAAGAACCTGATCCAAATCTGGGTTTCTCTTCCCAGGGCTGCCTGGATTCAGAGGAGAGCTAGATCCAGGCCTGCTCTTCTGGAACCAGGCCAGATCTGAGCATTTGGGGTTGGAGGCCTTGGTGGATTCAGAGCTCAGGTAGATCTGGCCAGTTAAGTTATCACTGGTTCCCTCTTCATCATTTCAGTCTTCAGGGGACAGCAACACCAATTCTCCTCAAAGTAGCAAACATGAGGGGCACCTGGGTGCCTCAGTAAGTTAAGCGTCTGACTTTTGCTCAGGTCATGATCTCGTGGTTCTGTGCTGGCAGCTCAGACCCTGGAGCCTTCTTTGGATTCTATGTCTCCCTCTCTCTCTGCCCCTCCCCTGCTCACACTCTGTCTCTCCTTCTCTCTCTCAAAAATAAATAAACATTAAAAAAAATTTTTTTAAGTAGCAAACATGAAATGCTAGGTGGTAAGCATAACTCTAGATGTCCCAAGGATCGTTGTCAGGCTTAGTAATATAAACATACTGTTTATTTCAAAGGCAAGACTGGGGAATACTCTGGCCCACTCACTCTGACAGCTTAGTGTCAAGATGTGATCCAAAGAAGCAAGCATTAGTTCAGGGAAATGTGGTAGTTGGAAGTAAGGTGGCCATATACCCGAGGAAGGCTTCTCCTGAGAGCCAGGCTGGAAGGTGTAGCCTGGGGTACACTCGTGGAAAGACCTTCAAAAGAGCAGGTGGCTGGTGCCTTAGGATCCTCCTCGCTCTTCCTCCTGTATTCACCAGGCTCACAGCTGCAAAGTGCTCCATGGCTTCAGTAGTATTTTTCCCAGCACATTTGAGGTGAGTCTGACAGTGCAAAGTCAAAATCAGAATCAAACAATAGCAACAACACAAAAACAAATGTTTTCATTCTGAAGCTCAGAAAGTTTGTATTACTCCACTGAAGAGTTTTAGCAGATTCTTCTGATCTTTTGATAAAGTTTAACTATTCATAGATAACTTCTGAATTATCCAAGTCTAAACAGAAATTGAAAATTGAAGAGTAATCATTTAAAAGTATTTTTTAAATGGGGTACACTAAATTCTACTGAAGGTATAGTCCAAGGGTAAGAGAATATTTTTCTAGTGGATTAAAGAATAAACCAACTAGAAGTAACCTGGGAGTTTACTTAACATAATCCCTTTATTTTATTTAATTTAATTTTTTAGTGATCTCTACATCCAACATGGGGCTCAAATTTACCACCCTGAGATCAAGAGTTACATGCCCCACCAATAGCCAGGTGCCCCTAAATCTTCCTATTTTAAAAAAGCATTTTTTAAATGTTTATTTTTATTTTTGAGAGAGAGAGACAGAGTGTGAGTGGGGGAATAGCAGAGAGAGAGAGAGGGAGACGCAGAATCTGAAACAGGCTCCAGGCTCTGAGCTGTCAGCACAGAGCCCAACATAGGGCTTGAACTCGAGAATGGGGAGATCATGACCTAGACCGAAGTCGGACACGCAAACGACTGAGCCATCCAGATTTATAATAAAGCATTTTTAAATAAAAGGGTTAGTGTGACTGACTAGCTTGGTTGGTGGAGCATGTGACTCTTGATCTTGGGGTGGTGAATCTGAGTCCCATATTTGATGTAGAGATTACTTAAAAATAAAATCTTAAAAAAATTAAAATAAAATAAAATAGGAAGATTTAGTCTAAACTATTTATGCATAAAGTATATTAGTATTGTTTGCTAAAATCCTAAAACATACTCTTCATAACTTAAAGGTAGACGAAGTTCTTTTTTTAAAGCCAAAATATAGCCTGACTATTTAAAATTAAATTTGTATCTCTGGAAAATTGAATTTCTTTCATTATTCCAACCAACCAGAGTAGTGTTTATAAAATTTCAAGAAAAGAAATCATCTCTAATTCATGAGCTTAATCTGATTATTCAAAAATATTTTTGCACAGTTTGTCACTGTTTAAATTATCTTATTAGAATGAAAAAATGTGTCTCAGGTATTTTGAAAACATGTATATGCAAATATATATGACTATTTTATGTAACATTTAAAAACAAAATTAAATACTTATTCTAGGACAAGAGAAATTTTAAAGATGGAGTCAATAATTTCATCTCTACCATCCTCTTTTGATTATTCATAAACTGGAAAATAAAGATGACTCCTGCTTTTATAATTTTAAATGTGTTCTCAGTGTATTTCGAAGGCAGGAAGACATAAACTTGGGAGAGGTATCTCATGTACAGGATTCCAGAATAAATATTTGGATATCCTCACAGAATAAACTAATTGATGAAAGTAACAGAGTGAAATTTAGCAGGGATTGACATAAAATCTTACATTTGAGTTAAAAAAAAAAAAGTTATATCACTTGGAATTCTTAGCCTAGAAAAGAGAAGACTTAGGATGGAGGAAATAGCTATTTTCAAATAATTTAACACGTATTCAGAGAAAGAGGAATTGGCCTTGTTCCAGAAGTTAGAGTAGACCAGTGGGAGGTAGACATGGGGCTATAGTTAGAAATAATTTCTTTGAATTACAACTGAAGGCCAAGTAATGGCTGCCTCAAAATATTTTTGAATAAGTAAACTGCATATGAGCTTACTGCAAACATATCACTAAAATATAACAAACTAAAATCAAAGTATGTAGTTAATCTTATAAAAGCATAGTAAAAACCTGGTCAAGCATTTATAATCCTTTCTAGCATTTTAAGCGTTTGTTTTAATACTGAAAAAAATTGACTTCTCTTTGTCCACACTGCTTTCAACTTTAGGCTGTGTGTATTCTTAAATAAAAGCCTACATACAGGGAGTGCCTGCCGGACTGCAAGAGATTATTTGTTTCACAACAAAGCCATATTCAGTTTTATGAATCTAAGAAACCCATCTAAGAAACCACTCAACTCAGAGCAGCACATGACGCAGTTTAAAATACTTTGTACTAGGGATGGTACTTTTACTACTGGAAAAGCATAACCACGGACATTATCTGTTTGAAATCGTTAAAAACAATGCTCTTTTGGGAGAAGAAGGGAGCTCTGTAATCTGTGCACACCCGCATGGATTGAACTGAGAAGGACTGAAGTGATAAAACTCGGATTTGCAAGTGGGGGAAAGAAGAAACAGATGCCAGAAAGAAGACAACCTCAAAGATGCCTGAGTGAGTGACTGTGATCTGGGAAATTAGGGGACGGGCGGGTCCCGGTGGTGCAGGAGGAAGGAGCCCGAGCCCAACACAGGGAGAGCGCGCTGTGCCCTGGAGAGACCAGGGGAAGAGAAAGAGAGACGGAAAATGCACCTAGAACCATCTCTAAGGGAGGAAAAACTCGCCCGTCTCCCCATATATAACTGCCGGGTGCGGGGAGAGAAATCCGTCCCATCTGGCCGGAGAATTCTTCCTTGGGAGCAGCGGCGGCGGCATCCATTCCAAGCAGCACCGCGAAAGGCGGTGGCACAGATAAAGGCGGCAGCGGTGCGAAAAGGACAGCGCAAGCTGGGCTGGGAGGCAGGTCGCCAGCGGAAACACATCTCATCCCCGGTGACGGTGTTGAACTGCACGGACTAGGATTTGGAAGGGAGGCGGAACTTGGAGAATACAGTTTGGCCCGCCGCGGCACAGGGAGATCGGACTCAGAAGAGCGGCTTGCAACCCTTGGTTCCGGCAAAGCTTTGAAG
>CM053560.1:86557547-86723970 GCA_028646485.1 Cryptoprocta ferox | reverse complement strand
TGGTGGAGGTCACTTGTGGGGAAGAGCACTGGGTGTTATATGGAAACCAACCTGACAATAAACTATAAAGTTTATAAAAAAGAAAAAAAAAGAAATAAGATGTTGAGCTCAGAGAGGATTTAGATGTGATGTGATCATTATCACTGAGGGGATGGATGTCGTATAGAAATTAACTTAGACTCATTGTGAGGAGTTCTGTGAGTCCAAGTGAGAACCACTGAGTAAAAGTTACACAAAAGTAGATGTGGGCTAACGAATAAGAAAAATTTCCAAATAAAGCTGAAGCCTTGCAAAGCTATAAAATCAGTCACTAAGAGTGTTCAAAGAGGGAATGGATGGTTTCTTGCCAGGATTTGGTAAAGAAAAATATTCTATTAGTGAGGATCAGAATTCATTCATTTGTTCATTTTTCAATAAACTCTTATGGAGCACCCAACTGTATGGATGGTACCCCAAAAAGGAGTGATGCAAAGATAAATAAGACATGTTTTATGTTTTGGAGGACCTCAGAGTCTAGCAGAGAGTCGGATATGTGAGCAAAGACACTGCAATATAGCACGGTGAGTGCAACAACAGAAGAGTAGACACAGAGGGTGCGCACGGCTGGCAGCCACTGCGGGCATAGGAGTGATCAAGCTTCCAGAGATTCTGGTGCTCAGACTCAGCTGTCCCAGTAGACACCAAGTAGAGTTATCAACAAGCTTCCCCTAACCCCCAAGCCCTGCCCAATCTGCAGATTTCGTAGAAAATATATGTAGCAGTTACTTTAAGCACTATGTTTTAGGGTGATATTTTTTAAATATAATTTATTGTCAAAGTGGCTTACATACAACACCCATTGCTCATCCCAACAAGTGCCCTCTTTAGGGTGATTTGTTATGAAGCATCAGATAACTAGAAAAAAAGATGAAATGAATTAATATGCGTGGAAAGCACAGAACAGTTGCTTAGCACATAGTAATTAATAAATACTAGGCACTGGTCATTATTTTGGTATTATCATTGTTACGAAAGCAATATTATTTAAAAGCATTATATTTTATGATCTATGTCGATTTATTCAGCTTTATCATTTCATTAACTGTCTGCTTACATTTCCTTTTTCCACATGCTTTTCCTGTTCTCCACTGTCTTCCCCCACTGTCCATGGCCACATGGAGCAAATCTACAAGGAGCTAAGAATATCACATTTGCTATAGACTCATCCTCATCAGGACTCTGACAGTACTCTCATTTCTGGTCTAGTCACATTTAGGTTGTCCTTTCTGATCCATTCTCTTACACAGAAGTTAGACAGTTTTTTTTTTTTATTATTATTCAAATCTGACCATATCACTCTTCTACTTAAAATCTCTTGATGGCTTCCCATTGCTCTTAGGACACAACTCCTGACCCTAACCATGGGTTTAAGTCCTATATGGTCTGCCTTCTGCTCACCTCTCCCCAGTTTTATCTCCTTAGCTCACCATGCTCCAACTAGTCTAACCTGCCTGTACCTACTCTCCTCTCTGCCTCTTGGTCCTGGAACACACTGCTCATTCTGGTCCTTAGGTCCTTTTAATAAAACCTTTTTATTGGCTTAACTCCTCCCTGCCCTCAGGTATCACCTTAAGTTGTACTTTTTCAGGGAAGACCTTGTGCTCCATAGTATTTCTTAAATGGTAAATAAAGGATAGCCTGCATGATTGTGTGTTTAATGTCTGTCTCCACAAAGACAAGAATGGTTTAATTTCTTCAGGGCCCCATCCCCTACACCTAGCATGAAGGAGGCATGAATATCAGACTGACTCATTTCATGGGGTATGCTCAATTTCCTAATACATTTATGTGTGTGTGTGTGTGTGTGTGTGTGTGTACTTTTTTAGATTCAACAAAATTGAGTGGTAAGTACACAGAGTTCCCATGTAATCTTCTGCTCATACACATGATAGCCTCTTCAACTCTCAACATCCTATACCAGAGTGGTGCATTTGTTTATAACTTACATTGATACATCATTCTCACCCAAAGTCCATAGTTTGCATTAAGGTCATTCTTGGAGTTGTGCATTCTATGGGTTTCCACAAATGTATAATGACATGCATTCATTATATGCTATGCACTAGGGTAGTTTCACTGCCCTAAAAATTTCCTGCCTCCTCATCCCTTCATCCTCTCAAACCACTGGCAACTACTGATCATTTTCCTCTTTCCATAGTTTTGTCTTTTCCAGAATGTCATTGTTGTTGGAATCATACAGTACATCAAGCTCCTAGTTTTAACGAATGCTTATCTCCTCCTGGGACTTCATAGCAGCAAACTTTTTTTAAAGTGTTGGGCAACTTTTCTTTCCTTTTCTTTTTTTTTAAGTTTATTTATTTTTGAGAGAGAGAGACAGAGAGATCGCAAGTAGGGGAGGGGCAGAGAGAGAGAGGGAGAGAGGATTCTAAGCAGGGTCCGCACTATCAATGCAGAGCCTGTTGCAGGGCTTGAACTTGTGAACCATGAGATCATGACCTTAGCTGAAATCAAGAGTGGGACACTTAACTGACTGAGCCACCTAGGTGACTCAGCAAACTTTTTCCTTTTTTTCTTTTTTTTAAAATTTTTAATGTTTTATTTATTTTTGAGAGAGAGAGAGAGAGAGAGCCTGAGCAGGGGAGGGTCAGAGAGAGAGAGGGAGACACAGAATCCGAAGACAGGCTCCAGGCTCTGAGCTAGCTGTCAGCACAGAGCCTGTTGCGGGGCTCGAACCCATGAACCGCGAGATCATGACCTGAGCCGAAGTCGGACGCTCAACCCACTGAGCCACCCAGGCGCCCCCCAGCAAACTTTTTTCAGTACTAAAGATATCATCCCTGCCTTCAAAGAGTTCATTGTTAACTAGCATGGATTCAGAATCATATAATAATAATACTAATACTATAGCCATAAAATGTGATAAACACCATGTTAGAGTGCTTCAGCAAGGTAAAGTAGCTGTTCTCTAGCAGGGAAAGTAAAAAAGTAGGTGAATCTGGGTGACTGGGTGGCTCAGCTATTTGAGCGGTCTGAATCTTGATTTCAGCTCAGGTCATGGTCTCACAATTCATGATATCAAGCCCCATGTCAGGCTCTGCACCGAGCATGGAGTCTGCTTGGGACACTCTCTCTCCTTCTCCCTCTGCCCCTCCCTTCCTGCATGCATAAGTGCACGTTTTCTCTCTCTCCCAAAAATAAAAGTTAAAAAAATGTAAGAAGGACCAAGATTCAGAGTGTGCTGAACCATCCAGGATGTGGTTACCTGTGGCAAGTGCGGACTCAGCAGCAGTTACTTGATCCTTTCATTCAGTAACTGCTTACTAAGCAACCTACTCTGTGTCAGGCCCTGTTCAAGGCACTGGGCATATGAAAGGAAGCAAATCTGACATAGTCCCTAGCCTCATGGAGCTTCTCACCTACTGCAGTGTGCTCCCTGTGTCCTCCCTTCTTTAGCTTACCTAACATTGTTCTCTCTCCCAATTTGTAAAGTTTTTTTTTAATGTTTATTTCTTTTTGAGAGAGAGACAGAGCATGAGTGGAGGAGGGGCAGAGAGAGAGGGAGAGACAGAATCCGAAGACAGGCTCCAGGCTCTGAGCTAGCTGTCAGCACAGAGCTTGACACAGAGCTTGAACTCACGAACCGTGAGATCATGACCTGAGCCGAAGTCAGATGCTTAACCAACTGAGCCACCCAGGCGCCCCTCTCTATCCCAAATTGTATCTCTTGTTCAACAATATTCTAACATTGAAGGAATTAAAAAATTTTTTCCATCTAAAATAACTGGATCTTCTCATAATTGTCTTAATTTTTTCATGTATTCTTCTAGTGTATGTTCATATATTAAAATTGGAAGCAACCTGAATGTCTATCAGTATGGAATCATTAAAGCCATACAACCATTAAATATGATGAAGATTTGTGTATGTGTGCATATTATAAATATATAGTCAAAGTTTCCTTAAGCCATGGCTTCTCGATGTTTTGCATGCCTCTCTGAATAATAATAGAATGGGAGAAAATCTGAATGATAAGGGAAATTAGGGGAGAGGAAAAAGAGGTGGGGAAAAAATAGCTAAAAAGAAATGGTCAAAGTGTCTTTGGAATTGACTGAAATATTCAATTTTAAGTTATTTGCTCTCCCATACTGCATTAGGACCTTTTCAATTGTCTCTAAACATTTGGATATTGCTTTGAGCAGTAGCATTTTGTGTAGTAGAGAGACCAGATATATCCAATATGGGATGATGTGGTGCAGAAAAGGTTCAGAACATACAAAGGGTGAGACCCAGGGCAAAGATTGAGAATTCAGCAGAAGGTGGACATCAGAATCAGAAATGACTAGGAGAAATGGAAGTCTAAAGTTTCTGGGGAGAAGGGAGATGAGGATGGTACTCAAGAGCTATTTTTATTTGAATATTATGAAAATTTGTGTTCCCAAAATGCTACCGACTTGGTGATACCATTAGCTGATATCCAACTGGAGATTGATATTGAGCAAAGACAACAAGGCCACATGTGATAATACATAGGTTGCAAATAATGGGGTCAGAGTTAAGATTGCAGCAGAGGGCTGAAACACAACATAATTAAGAGACTACACTTATTCTTACAATAGAGTCCCCCCAAAACCTGTGATGAGTTTAAATTGCTAAATAGTTTGAGAAGAAAATAACTCCCTCAATACCAGAGAGGATTTCCTAGTCAATAAATGTCTGGTTCCATTCTTAAATAAGGAATGGTATCCTTTGGTTACAATCTGTACCTTAATGCCACATGGCATCAATGGCTAAACAGAACACCGGTAATAGTATAAGGAGAAGCAGCCGTGGTAACAGCGCTCTTTCTTTATGACAGTAAATTAACACAGTCTCCAAAGCCAACAAACACTTAACATTCTGAAAAGTATTACAATGACTCAGCCTTTTGTGGAAGAAAGATGGGGAATAAGGAGTACTCTAACACCTCTTATGGGGATAGGTACTTTCACATGGGATCCTATGGTACGCTGTGCTTAATTCAGAGCACTTACTATATTGTATTTTAATGTCTGATCATTTGTCTTTTTTTTTCTCCACTGGACTATGAGACTCTTGAAGTCAGGAAATATGTCTTTCATTAGGCCCTTGCACATTATACACTCTCCTTAGCAGAAATGTTTTTTTAATAAGTGCATCAAGGATTGTATGTGTCTTATAGTAGCCAAAGAAAACAACAGTAAGCCCTGAAGTCTTTCTCTATAAAATGACAGGGTTGAACTGTGTCATTTTGCCAAAGTCTCCAGATGTTGAGGGCATCATTGTCTCAGATACTTGATATGTTAAAATGATTTAGAACTTCCCAAAGTTTTCCCAAGAATTCATCCACTGCTAATTCAAGCATTTTTTTTTAATAGAGGACAGAATCTGTCCTTAAAGGGTCTTCATTAAGCATCAGAAAATTCCAAAGATATCAGAGATGCTGGGATGATGGGATGGTGATTCTTTGGGGATCTGCAGTTTCATTTTCAATAGTAAGTCACTCTAAGTGAAAGAAGCCAGACACAAAATGTCACATAGTATACAATCCCATTTATATGAAAGATTGAGAATAGGTAAATCCACAGAGACCGAAAGCAGTTTATTGTTTTCCAGGGGCTGGGGGTATGGGGGCACTGGGGAATGACTGCTTCATGGGTAAGTGTCTCCTTTGGAGGTGATGAAAATTGTTTGGAACTAGATAGGGGTGATTATTGTACCATATTGTGAATGCACTAAATGTCACTGAATTGTACACTTAAGTATGGTTAATTTTATGTTACGTAAATTTCCCTTCAATTTAAAAAATATAAGTCACTGGCAACCTTGAGCTAAGTCAAGATTTATATTAAACTCGTTCTTTGAAGTTACAAATAACATGGTGTTAACTAGCTGCAGAAACTTAGTGAGGGTCTACTTAAATGTCTTATTTGTATTGGATCTATATTTCAAAAAAAAATCTCTTTGCAAATAGGCTTTAAAGATAATGAGGCTAATAGTAATGATAGCTAACCTTATTGTATGCTTATTGTGTTCTAGGTACTCTTCTACTCTCTTAAAGGCTTTAACTCATCTGATCCTCATAGTAACCCCATGAAGTGAGTACTGTCATTATCTCAATCTGACACTTGTGCAAGTTCGCCCACCTGAGCAGTAAAGGGCAAATCTGCATTCAAAACTCTGACCTTGCCCATTCAAAGGTTAGGGCAACCTAACGTGACTCTGGGTATACAACTGATGCTGCTCATGGTGGTACATGCAACTGATTTGAAGAGACCTTGTTTGATGAGATAACCAAGCTCTTTATATGTTTTTCTAAGAGCAAAAATACACCTGCCTAGCTTTCAGGGGAATGAGGGCAATAATGGGATCTAGTTGGTAAGCAACTCCCTTGAAGGATGAGATGCCACACAGACTTGACCCAATTAAAGGGGACAAAGCCAGAATGAACTTTGTAAACTCCTAATCTCTTGGGAAGTACTTTGAGAATTCTGCTGATACCTTTTAAAATCACAGATGCTCTGCACCCAGTTCTCTGCCAGAGGGTTTTATCTCTAGAAAGGATGAGTGATACTTTGTCCACAAAGAAGTCCTTGGCAAGATCAGCTATGTGAGCATTGCAACGTTAAAGAAGTCCAGGCTTATTTGCTAATTCTGGGAAAACACCTCATGAGAAAATATTGTGGCAAAGGTCTTTATTGATTCTTGAAATGTCATGGCTGAGAGAAATCTTTCATTTTTGTGTGCATGGCTCTGTACTAATCCTGTTAAATACTCTGAAGTATCCTGAGGCATATATCCTCAACCTTGTCAATATGACACAATGCTTGGACCCTATTGTTCTGTGAATAATCCAGATCATCTAATGCCAGGTAATGTGACTCTATGGCATATGTTTTGGGCTTCCATGCAGCATCATTTGAATAGTATGCTCTTTCAAGGTGCCCTTCCCTCATCCAGAATCCATGTTCCATAGCTTTAAATCCATTACTTACCACGTTTTCCAGAAGTGGTTACTTTGCCTGAAAATGATTTGCAGATACTATGGAACATGTATTTGTTGTGCTCAGAGTTTCTGCCTAGCTTATGGACAATATTTAAAGGAGCTCTTGATCTCTATAGTTGGGGCTGTTTTTAAATGTCAAATATTCATTGCTCAAGAGACAATCATGGATTTGATTGTGAAGTACATAAGCCAGGTGATTCCTTAATATCTCATTTAATACTTGCCCACATGTAGCATTGAAACAGAGAGCAGGGCTCTGCAAGATGGACTACAGTGGCCTCGGTAGGAGGTGATTTCCTTTTTGGAAACTCAAATCTCTATAGTCTAATAGTGGTGATAAGAAGTGTGTCTTAGTCAACATCACAGCAAACATCACCTCCCAGTTTGCTCCAGACTTACTTTACAACTGCCTGTTTGGCACCTCCACTTGGGTGTCTTAGGCAATCTCAAACTTAATAAAAATGAACACTGGATTTACTACGCTCCTTTCAAACTTTTCCCATCTCAGGAAATGGCTCTATCATTTACTCATTGCTCAGGGTAAAAACCTACAGGCAATCTTGAATCTTCTCTTTCCCATACAACCCACTTCCAAATCATCAAGTCCTCTTCTCTCTACAAAATATATCCCAAACCTAAAAGCCCCCATCCTCTCTTATTTCGCTACCCTGATAGGCTTCTAACTTGCTTTCCTGCTTCCATCTATGTTCTCTGCTACTATTCAACCAGAGGCCAGAGTGATCTATTTGAAGCAAATTCCTCTTCACATTTATAATTCAATCGAGATGCCTTATTTAAAATTTTTAATGTTTATTTATTTTTGAGACAGAGAGAGAGAGAGAGAGAGAGAGAGAGAGAGAGAAAGGAAGCAGGAGAGGGGAGAGAGAGATGGAGACACAGAATCCCCAAAGCAAGCTCTAGGCTCTGAGTTGTCAGCACAGAGCTCGACGTGGGGCTAGAACTCACGAACCATGAGATCGTGACCTGAGCCAAAGTCAGACACTTAACCAACTGAGCCACCCAGGTGCCCCGAGATGATTTTTTATAGCCTAGCAGGCTCTGTGTACCACTGTGACCGTGCCCCTTTCCCCGTAAGTCTATTCTTATTGGACTGGCCTTCCAGCAGTTCTCCAAGCTTGTCAAGCTCATTTCCAGCCCAGACCTTTGCACTTTCTGTCCTTTCTATCTGAAACATTCTTTCCCTGATGTCTGCAAGGTTCACTCCCCTCTTTCTTTCAGTGCGCTGCTTCAATGTCGCTTTTTCAGTGAGATCTTCCCTGACCAATGTGTCTCATATAAACCTCCTATATATATTGTCCCTTTACCAAACTTTAATTTTATTTATAGCAGGTATCACTGCTGACATATTTAAATATGTGTTGAATGAATGAATGGTCTAGCACTCTTACCAGCAGTGCTAGAGAATGAATTTTACCACCTTATGTCTAACTTTTTGTATAGTGGCATTGCATCTTTTCCCTCTCAATATAGCGTATTTCCCTCAGAACATACCTTCAGCTGGCAGGAAAACAAATATTTTAATGCTTTGCAACCAAGTCCAAACCTAACCACACTAGCATACAATTTCAAGAACACAACGGGACAATCACATCAAACTAGATCTCAGAAGGAATAAGACTTAATAGCACAGAGTCACAGATTCCCATAACAAGCAAACATCTTTTCCCTGCAGGAGTGGAATTGCAAGATGTTACACAAGACGTACTTCAAAGGTGCCACGGGGTCCTGGGTGGAGTAGGCAGACTCAGAGCTGAGTTACACCTTTGAAAGTGTTCTCAACTGCTAACCCTCCGGACCTGATCTCAGTGAGCACAGGGACACTGAATGCTTTGGCCTTAAATGTCTCACTCCCTTCCTTTCCCAGTGTAACAACACAGTAATGAGTCATGCTCCACAGCCAGGGCTAGGAGCTCATTTAGCAGTGCATGCTTCTGAGTAGAGCATTTGGGGAATGAGAAAATAGGCAGAGGGAAAGAAAATAAAGGATGGAGAGATAGAAAGGGGGAAAGGAAGGCAGGATGGGGGAGGAAGAGCAGCAGAGAAAGAAAGGGAGACTTTGAGGAGGTGGGGTGGAGATGGGGCAGGGCAGGTGTGTGTGGGATTCAGTCCGAACTCCCTTCCACCTCCTACCCCCCTACCTGCCTCCAGGCTTGTTGCCAGCTGCTGGGCTGGCTCTGCAGTCAGCTTTCGTAATGGGCATGTAGAGAAACAGGAAGACTCCATACCATGCCCATGGTGCATCCTGAGACCTCTTCTGTCCCTACTTTAGTTATTGCTCTGACTTCTCCTCTCCTTTCCTTTTCCCTCACTGCACATTTCTTGTCCCCCTCCTTTCCTTCTCACAAACACACTGTTTTTCCATCTTTTGGAAGGGATACATTTACTGCCTGCAAAGGAGACAGTAGATTTTCTTGTGCCCTGGGAAAATATATTAACAGACATATGGACATCTGAGTCTCTGGAGCAGTTTGCTGCAACACCTGTTGCTCTTCTTTGATCCCAGTTGATTGGGTCATCCAAAACCACTTCCTCGTGATTGATGGGTGAACCTGCCAGAAGGAACTTTCCCCTAAAGCCTTCGTTCCTCTTTCTGTCCCAGTCTGATTGCTCAGTAGGTTTGAGGTTGTTTGCTACTCCAGGGCATTTTCAGACTGGAATGAGGAGCAAACGGTATGACTCAAGTCATGGTCAGGGTGAGAGTTCATGTGATGAGATACAGCATTAGGAAGCTTGGCCCAGCTCACCACCTAACAGGCCTGAGTTCCATGGTCAATTGTTAAGTGTCTCCTACATTCACCTCATCAGAATGATAGAGTGGTCTCCTTATGCACGAGCTCTTTGCTTGCTGTATTCAAGTTCCAGTTCTGCTACTTTCTTTTTCTTTCTTCTTTCTTCCTTTTTTTTTAGTTTGTTTATTTATTTATTTATTATTTATTTATTTATTTATTTACTTATTTATTTTTGAGAGAGAGAAAGAGAGAGGGCAGAGGAGGGGCAGAGAAAGGAGAGAGAGAATCCCAAGCTGGCTCTGTGGGGCCAGTGCAGAGCCAGATGTGGGGCTCAAACCCACAAAGCCATGAGATTATGACCTGAGCCGAAACCAAGAGTCGGACGCTTAACTGACTGAGCCACCCAGGCGCCCCCAGTTCTGCCACTTTCTAACGATACTGGATCTTATGTAAGCTAATTAAATATATAAGTCTCAGGGCGCCTGGGTGGCTCAGTCAGTTAAGCGTCTGACTCTTGGTTTCGGCTCACGTCATGGTCTCACAGTTGGTGGGTTGGAGCCCTGCATTGGGCTTTACACTGACGGTGCAGAGCCTGCTTGGGATTCTCTCTCTCTCCCTCTCTGCCCCTCCCCTGCTCATGCTGTCTCTGTCTCTATCAAATTAATTAAATAAACTTTAAAAAAAGATATATAAATCTCAGTTTCCCTTTCTGGAAAAGAAAAGATAATAATTTCTACCTCACGTATTGTTGTAAAGATTGAATGAGATGTTTTCTGTAAAGGACTCAGCATGGTTGCTGGCACAATCAACGTTAGGTGTATAGTTACTATTACTACTCTTTAGGGGGTCATGTGGACAACCTTAATGGATCACCATTATTTTTGACTCCTGGGGGCTATAGTTCCTATTATTTCTCCTTCAGAGATCTCGACCAGTTCAGATCCTGTGAAATGTAACCCAGTAGGGCTCCCATTAGCTGGGAAGCTAGAGACCTCAAGGTCTACTGGCAGGTGAATGGTTGGTTGGTTACAAGTCCAGGTAAAGAAAGAGCAGGTCAGCCAGAAGTAACAAATGGAGGATGGCTACAGTTGTCTTCCTTATAAGTTCTGCCAGCTCAGATTTTGTGGAAGAACTAGAGAAGAGGCTAGGGTTTTATAAGCAAGTAAGATAATAAAAACATTTTGTCTGTGTAGTTTCTTCTTTTAAAATTTATTTATTTTGAGAGAGAGGGTGAGCAGGGGAGGGGCAGAGGAAGAAGGAGAAAGAGAATCCCAAGCATTTAGGGTTCAGTCTCACGAACCATGAGATCATGACCTGAGCTGAAATCAAGAGTTGGGTGCTCAACTGACTGAGCCAACCAGATGCCCCATCTGTGTAGTTTCTTATTGACTTTGGTGTTGATGGGTCTGGAGATGAAATCACTACAGAGATATATTGATGCCTTCTCTGTATTTCCAATACAATTTTAGGATTTTATATTATTACCTTTATTTCTATCAATATTTATCTCATACTACTTCCTATGTACAAGTGAGATAATGCAGGGCCTATATAGTTTAGCAAGAGAGTGTGGATTGATATAATCACCAACATGAAAATTCCAGCTATTGTTTAAAGGATGGAAATGATATTTGAGGTCTTATGGAGAAACCCTGTTGTGTTCTAGGGTCAGTGATGAGTCTCTGGACCTCCTGGGTCATGCATCATCAGGCTGAGTGAAACATACCTGGGGATCAGTCTTGGGCCTCATCTCTCACATTCCCCCCGTCAGCTTCAGGGTCCTCCCAAGATCCAACATCTCATTTATTCAGGCACCAGAGTGGGGGACAGTGATTTCTTCCTACCTCATTTCTAGAGAGTGGGCTGATATTTGAATGTGCAATAGGTCTGAGAATCTCTAGGTTATGTAAATTTTAAAAACCTGTCATATAGATATTTATGCACACAGATAAGTAGCAACTAGAAAAAACCATTCATTTGTCAGGAAGGTGAGTTGGTGGGTGATTTTCTTTCTTTTTTATTTTGCTCTTATTGCTATGATGTAATTTATGTAAAAATATTTAAAACTGAAGTAAAGGAAAGAAAAATCAAATTCTTTCATCCACAACAAATGCTTTTTTTGATAGTATTCTTTGGAGCAGGGATTTTTTTCAGAGGCTTCATCTCTGCCAGCTTTAGTTCTTAACTACACTTTTATTTTCCCTTCGGAGGCTGATGATACGTGTCTTGCTCAGTCACACTGGTTGAAAGCCTTAAGGAAAATTGGTAACATATCAAAGTGAAAAAGAGTTATACGTTCATGGATTTAGCTTCATAAACTCCTGGCTCCAAAAATCAGGCCCTGCTGATGAAGTAAGTAAGCTCTTGCTGGTTCAGAAAGGACATTCCAGAAAGAACCTAGGTTTGGGGAACTGAGGATACAAGTCACTGGCCTGAAAAATCTAGATAGTTTGTTAGCAGAAGCTTTTAATTTTTTTAAAAGTTTTATTTATTTATTTTGAGAAAGAGAGAAAGAGAGAGAGAGCATATGAGCAGGGGAGGGGCAGAGAGAACCCCAAGCAAGCTCCACGCTGTCAGAGCTGAAATCAAGAGTTGGGTGCCCAATGGACTGAGCCACACAGGTGCCCCATTAACAGAAGTTTTTAAAGGCAAGGCAAAAAAAATATGATAATAACATTAAGTTGAAGGAGATTTTTCAACTTCGGATTACATAGTATTTCCAAATAAAGGGGAAGGGTCGGAGATAGACTGTTTTCACTATCATAAGATAGTATCCTCCAATAAAGACTGAGATTTGGAATAGTTCATGGAAATCATCTGAAGGACATCATAATAAATCTGGGAAGTTATTTCCTGTTTTAACTGGCTGAGTTATGTAAATTTTAAAAACCTCAGCCCAATGGACTGAGCCACACAGGTGCCCCATTAACAGAAGTTTTTAAACTTCATTTTAAACTTCATAAAAATGAATGTCATGTCTAACTGTTTATCTAGTTCTCAAGTCCATTTATGTAATAAAGTAATTCCTCTGTAAGTCACTCTTACCTAAACTAGATTATCCATAAAGCGATTGATAGTTGTTGATCTTTGGTGTGATTAGTGTCATCATCCATGAATTAATTTTGGATATTATCATCTATTTTTATCTACATGCAACCTGTATTCTCATTGGAGCTACAGGATTTGCCATTTAAATCTACCATTTGATTGCCTCTCTTCCTTGATAAATGTCTGAGTCAGCTACAAAGGCAAGCCAGTCGTTCATTCAACAAACATTGTTGAGTACCACTGTTCTCCAGGAATGTACAGTCCGAAAAAGGAAATAATTATATAAATAATTATACATAGTACATAAATAATTTAAGGCAGGATGTGGCACAATAAGCTAGAGGAATCTTGAGGAGGATCCTTTTCATCCAGGAAATGGAGGAAATGAGTTTCAAGATGGGAAGGGCATACTAAATAGGAAGAACCACGTGAGCAAAGTCTGAGAGGTAGGAAGGCACAGAATATATCTGGAAAAGGTGGTGAGCTATCATTGAAGTTTTTAGACTAAGTAAGGTGCATGCTCAGAGAGTCCATTTGGGATAGCAACAATAATAATCTATTGTGGGCTTGCTATGTGCTAGGTAGCTTTCTAAGCACTGGGACTACCCAGCAGTGGAAAAAAGAATCAACAAAATCCTGCCTTCATGGAGCTTACATTCTAGTGGAAAACAATAGTCAATAAACAAATAAAACAAATGAAGTATATAGTGTTTCAGATGATAAGTACCATGGACAAAAAGGTGGAAGGGATTGCATGCATGCATGATGCGTTAAAGCACGTGGTCAGGGAAGGCTTCACTCCAAGGTTATATTCCAGCAAAAGCCTGAAGAGGGGATTTGAGCAGTATGGGATGACCTGGAGTAGAGTGTTCCAGGAAGTTCCAGCAGCAACGACAAAGGCTCCCAGACAGGAATGTGTTTGTAATGTTAGGGGAAAGGAGGCCATTATGGCTGTAACAGAATGAGTAAGGGTGAGGAGTAGGAAATGAGGTCTGAAGTGGGGGCCTGATCATGGGGTCTCATTTGCTGTTCTAAGGATTTTAGCTTTTACCCTAGTATGGGAAGGTCTATTGGAGGGTTTGAAGAGAGAAAGGACACAATCCGACTTAAATTTTATGGCTACTCTGGCTGGGATTTCTTGTTCCAGAGACTCTGACTGAGCAGGGGCCTGAGCATCTTGGTTTAAAAGGTGCCCTAGAATGAGAACCATTCCTCTAGAGCCTGCAATGCGTTCACAAATGCATCTCCTTAATTTGAAACTCTCAACAATCCTATTCAACGTGTAGATGAGGAACTGGAGGCTCAGAGATGCTTAAGTGACTTTCGAGGACACATGGCTTCTAAGGTATAGAGTTAAGGTTTAAACCTAAGTTGTTGATTCTTAGTCCAGTAGTGATCTTTCCATCGCACCACTGATATTATCAACTAGACCTTTATTTCCTATCATTTGGCCTCTACTATGTAAGAATTTGGGTAGATTTATCTTCCATGCTGAAAACATACAGGTATTATCTTTAGCAATTTTTGGTTAATACTATCTTTATGCAGCTTTCATCCTATGGTTTGTCACCTTAACCACCCTCTTGCCAATAGATCATGTTACTTTCCTGCAAAAAAAGTGAGATGTGTACTCAACTTCAGCTGTGTTCTGACCTTGCTATTTAGCCAAAGTCTGCTTTTCAGCTTCATTCTCAGCGTTAGTTTGGAAGGCTGAATGTCAAATTGATATTGGTGTAGCCGCTATGGAAAACAGTATGGAGGTTCCTCAAAAAATTAAATATAGAACTACCATATGATCCAGCAATTTCAATTCTGGATATTTATCCAAAAGAAATGAAATCACTGGGACGCCTGGGTGGCTCAGTCGGTTGAGCATCTGACTTTAGCTCAGGTCATGATCTCACGTCTTGTGAGTTTGAGCCCCACATCAGGCTGTCCACTGACAGCGTGGAGCGTGTTTCAGATTCTGTGTCTCCCTTTCTCTCTGTCTCTCCCCCACTCACACTCTGTGTGTATGTGTCTCTCTCTTAAAAATAAATAAACATTAACAATAGCAAAAAAAGAAATGAAATCATTATCAGGGTTCCTGGGTGGCTCAGTCAGTTAAGTGTCCAACTTCCGCTCAGGTCATGATCTCACAGTTTATGCGTTTGAGCCCTGTATCAGGCTCTCTGCTGTGAGCACAGAGCCTGCTTCAGCTCCTCTGTCCCTCCCCCCCTCTCTTTCATGCATACGCAAGCTCTCTCTCTCTCAAAAATAAACGTTAAAAAAAAGAAATGAAATCATTATCTTGAAAAAATAGCTACAATCGCATGTTCATTGCAGCACTATTTACAATAGCCAAGACATGGAAATAACCGAAGTGTCCTTTGACAGATGAATGGATTCAAAGGATGTGAGATACACTGATGGACTTGTAAGGCATTATGCCAAGTGAAATAAATCAGACTGAGAAAGACAAATACCATATGATTTTGCTTATATGTGTAATCTAATAAAAACCCAAACCCCTAGATAGAACAGATTGGTGGTTGCCAGAGGTAGAGTGTGGGGGGGGGGGTGGGTGAAATGGGTGAGGGGGGTCAAAGGTACAATCTTCCAGTTATATGATACATAAGTCCTGGGCAATGTCAGGTACAGCATGGTGACTACAGTTAATAATACTATATTGCATATTTGAAAATTGCTAAGAGACTAGGGTTTTTTTTTAAGTTTATTTATTTATGTTTGAGAGAGAGAGCGTGGAACATGAGCAGGGGAGGGGCTGAGAGACAGGAAGACAGGGAGAGAGAATTCCAATCAGGCTCTGCACCAATATCCCCAAAGTGGGACTTGAACTCACGAACCGCAAGATCATGACCTGAGCCTAAATCAAGAGTCAGATGCTTAACTGAGTGAGCCACCCAGGCGCCCCTCTAAGAGGCTAGATCTTAAAAGTTCTCAACACAAGAAAAAAGTTTGTACCTGTGTGGTGATAAATCTTATTGTGATAATCATTTCACAATACATAAATATATCAAATCATTATGTTGTACACCTTAAACTAATACAATGTTATATATCAATTATCAATTATATCTTAATTTCAAAAAATTGTCAAATTCCTATTTCACTCTGTGGCAACCCTGAATTTGATATGGCTGCCCATCAAGTGATCTCTAATCATCAAGATAGACCTCTAATCTATCTTCTCTAATCAGCATAGCATATAAGTTACAAGAACAACAAGGTAGTGCGTACAAATAGGGGAGGGGTAGAGAGAGAGGGAGAGAGAATCTTAAGCAGACTCCACACCCAGTGTGGAGCCCCACTCAGGGCTCCATCTTATGACTGTGAGCTGAAATCAAGAGACAGATGCTTAAACCGACTGACTGAGCCACCCAGGTGCCCCTTGACTGTAACATTTTTAATAATAAAATTATGATAATTCAATTCTTAAATAAGCATTCAGATTTGTCCTTATATCCCAGAAATAAAGTATTGATATTAACATTTCACTCTTTACCGTTCAGCCAAAATGTGAATTGTGTGCACCTCTTCAAAATCCTCCAAATTGCTTTTGAAATTAATATTACCTTAGCCTATGGGTTCCTACATAATCTGGCCTAGCTCTAGTCTCCTGTTCAGTCCATTGCTCATACTACTCTTCTCCTCCCACCATCTACTCACACCTATCTCCTCCATTCTGTTATTGTAGTGACAAGACTTTTCCCTCCAAGGTCCTTTGTTTTCCTTAACTTTTTGTATTCTTCAAATCTCAGGTCAGATATCTCCATCTCAGAAGGCAGCCTATACCTCCTTCTCCATCTGCATTAATCACATTAGTATGTTTTATTCCCCTCACAGCATCCATCTCTACACAAAGTTATCTTTTTTAATAGGCTTATTGTCTATCATCTGGACTAAATTGTAAATTCCATGAGAGCAGTGACTTTGTTCACTGTTGCATTCTTACTACCTAGACCAGTACCTTGCATAGAACAGGTGCCCAAAAAATATTTGTTACATAAATGAACATGTAACATGACATTCAATAAGGATGGTATCTGTTTTGACGGGTCCCCAAAGGACAATACATTAGGTGCCAAGTACCCCTACATCCTAAAGCCAGGTGTTAGTCTGCCATGCCAAATATGTTAAGAAATTGTAGCCCAGTATTATTTTTCACTTGTTCCCCACCCAGAGAGCATGGGGGTGGGGTGGGGGACTGATGGCTTAGGAAGAGTGTTGCTTTGGAGACACTTGATACTTACCGACTCTTCCCACAGGGAAAACAGAGATGCT
Organism: Cryptoprocta ferox; assembly: GCA_028646485.1. Lineage (NCBI taxonomy): Eukaryota > Metazoa > Chordata > Mammalia > Carnivora > Eupleridae > Cryptoprocta > Cryptoprocta ferox. The sequence goes on along the minus strand of CM053560.1, from coordinate 86,706,867 downwards.
TCCCCTAACCTCAAGCTATGTGAGAGTAGCTTCCAGGGAAATACTTGGAGAACTTGATACACATCGCCTGGAGTCTGGGGAAATACAGGAATCTGGGATCTGATACTTTCCTAAGAAAACCAGAGGCAGACTAGAGAGAGGGAGAAATACTGGAAACAAGCTGCACTTTCACCAACTGTGGAAACATGAATTTTCCCAGGGGAAAGTATATTGATGTCAGCAATTTACTTTGTCATATACCAAAAATAAGATGAATTAATGGGCTTATAGAGGAATGGTTGAATAGATAGATAGGTGATAAAACAAATGTTAACTGGGGCGCCTCGGTGGCTCAGTCTGTTAAGCATTCAACTTTGGCTCAGGTCATGATCTCATTGGGCTCTGTGCTGACAGCTCGGAGCCTGGAGCCTGCTTCAGATTCTGTGTCTCCCTCTGTCTTTGCCCCTCCCCTGCTGGGACTCTCTCTCTCTCTCTCTCTCTCTGAAAAATAAATAAACATTAAAACAAAACAAAACAAGTGTAGTAAAAATGTTCCCAGGGATGGTAGGAGAGAATTATACTTGAAGCCAGTTTAAAAGGAAGTCCAGCTTTGTCTGCAAAGTTTGCTTTGCTGAGCACCAAAAAGATCAAGCAGCAGGCTGAACCCTAAAAAGTCCCAAGGGCTAAGGCTCTACTCATTAGTGGTTGCCCGGAAGTGACTCTCCGAATGTCATATATCTGAGGCATCTGAGAAGCTCTTTACAATACAAAACTGGAGGAATTTGAAAGCTTTATCAGTGAGTAGTTAAAGTAGAGAAAGTGGAGACATAAAAGGTAAAAAACAAAAGTGGCCCATGCCACATAACCTACTGAAGGTTTCTAGCCTGAAGCAGGACTGAGTTTGGGAAAAGGAAAAGCTTTAACTTGGAATGAAGTTTGTAGGACTTTGTGACATATCATCCAGGGCAGAAGGAAGACCAGCCCTCAGAGTGGAGCAAAAAATAAAAAGAAGCTTGTGTTTGTACCCTTCAGAATCCTGCTTCTTCAGTAAAAGGCGCATGCCTAACGAAACCCAACCTGAAATGAAAAAAATCCTGATTTAATATCATATCACATGTTCATTTATTCAACAAATGTCTACTGAGCACCAGCTATGTGGCAGGCATTGGTATAAGTGGTGAGGATGCAACAGTGAATAAGACAAACATTTGATAGAAATAGAGAAGTTTTACAAGCCCCTGGGGTTCACGGTAACATTCCATATCCTGATAGAGATTCGGAGTCCATAGATACATGAATTTATTCAAACTAGAGTTCAATACTTATAGTTTTTTCTTTTGATGTAAAACTTATATGTGATGACATGTGCAAATCTTAGATACATGCTTGCTGAGTTTGGACAAGTGCATGATCATCACAACTCTGCCTTCCTCCATGGTCAGCAGGTAATCTTGCTCCCTACTTCCCCACGGAAATAGAAGTCATAGGCAGGAATTCCTTGAACTTATGTATGTATATGCAGTCATATCTATCCTTTTTTCTCTTCCTTCCATTATCATGGACAATGTGTGCCTACTCCCATCTAAGGCCAATTTCTTCCCTTGGTTTTACTGTCTCAGAAGCCTTGCTCTATTTGATTATCTCTCTCATTCTCAACTTTCATTTCAAGGAATAGCTTGTTTCAGTACCCAATTCTTTTGCCCCAGGGTCCTCATATTTGCCATTTCCTTTCCTTGGAACACTTTCTTATTTCTTTCCTTTCACTTATCATAACTCCTACTCACCCTTCAGGTCTTTGCTTAGATGCTTAGATAGGACTTAGATATTTACCTAGATATGACTCCCCTGACCTTCCATCACTATGGGAGGCACTGTGGTAGAACCTATTGAAGTTCCTTTTTCATGACACTCAGCTTACCTGTAGTTATTTATTCTGTGTAGGTCTTGCCCACAACACAAACATGGTTTCTGCTCTCACAGTTAGTTTCTTGTTAAGTGCTACACCTCCAATACTTTACATAGCACCTGGCAATTAAATATTTGTTGCTTAATGAAATGATTAATTTAAATTCAATCATATTATCATACAAAGTAGTATTTTTATTTTTTTCTATAAAAACTTTTTACATGTTTATTTATTTTTGAGAGAAAGAAAGACAAAGTGTGAGCAGTGAGGGGTAGAGAGAGAGGGAGACACAGAATCAGAAGCAGGCTCCAGGCTCTGAGCTGTCAGCAGAGAGGCCAATGCGTGGCTCAAACTCACAAACCATGAAATCGTGACCTGAGCTGAAGTCAGATGCTCAACCAACTCAGCCACCGAGGGGCCCCATAAGCGGTATTTTTAAATGTTTTTTTTTTCTTCATATATATTTTTATTCTAATAGCTATTGTAATCTTTTCTAGGATTGTGTTAAATAAGAATGGCATTGTGATATTTTTGCTCATATAATTTCTTTTAATTCTCTTTTTAAAATTTAAAGGAATGTCTTCTACATAGAAGATTCTCAACAAGAACTATTTCATAGTCATACAAATCCTATAATATGGAAAGATCCTTAAGACAGCCTCTATTTCAATTTTCTCACATTACCCCTTAGAAGCAGGAAGGAAACCAAGTACTGTGGTATTTTTATGACTACATTAGTACTGCATTATTAACTTTTTACTTAGATCCTGGTGTCTTACGGCTAGAGACCACCAGTGGGGAGATATTCTGAAAAATCAGAATTCTTTTTATCTTTCAATTGTGAAGGAGGATGATCATCTGTTAGTTTACATAACTACATTGTATAAATAGCTTAGCTTTTCTATGCAAACCTAAATTTATTCTGTATTCATTGATAGATACTAGGGGCTACATTACATGAATTCTTCATGTATGTAACATTCATACACACATGTATAATTTAAACAAACACATATACACACATATATACACACAAACATAAAATTTGAGAATAAAAATATTTTATTTAGTTAATAAAATTAAAGATCTCTGTGTACGAATATAAATATTTCTCCTTATAAGCAGGTTCTACTGCCAGCTTTGACGTAAGTCTTGCTGACCCAACTTAGCTCCTTTTACCAGGTCAAAATACAGTATCAATGTAAATACAGTTAGAGGCTTCACAGCCCAGCCTCTTCTTGGAATCCTATTCAAATAAAACCAGAATAACAAACTAAACTAACTGAAAAGGCAATTCAAGTCTGTACTTATGTTTTCTGAAGCATGACAAAGCAAACTTCTTAAAATTCTCTTTCCCAGGGGTGCCTGGGTGGCTCAGTGGGTTGAGCACCTGACCTCAGCTCAGGTCATGATCTCATGGCTGGTGGGTTCAAACTCCACATCAGGCTTTGCACTGACAGCACAGAGCCTCCTTCGGATTCTCTGTCTCCATCTCTGCCCCTCCTCCTCCCTCTTCCCAAAATAAACATTAAAAAATTTTTCTTGGAGCACCTGGGTGGCTCAGTCAGTTGTTTCCCACTCTTGGTTTTGGCTCAGGTCATGACTGCACGGTTTATGGGTTCAAGTCTGCATCAGGCTTTTCACTGTCAATGCGGAGCCTGCTTTGGATTCTCTCTCTTCCTTTCTTTCTGCCCCTCCCACATTCTCTCTCTCTCTCTCTCTCTCTCTGTCTCTCTCTGTCTCTCTCTCTCTCTCTCTCTCTCTCTCTCTCTCGGATAAATAAACTTTAGAAAAAATAATTCTCTTCCCCAGCTGTCAATCACCACTCCAGTCCCTCAAACAGGAGCCACCTCCACTCTCTTCCTTAAGTATAATTTAGCTTACATGGCTTTTTATTTTTCTTCCTCACCCTGGAGCTGAGGTATGTGTTGGAGGGTATGTCTGAGATGCCCAGATGGGATCAGCCATGCTGGCCAAGCGTCCAGTCTCTTTCTTAAAGGAGCTAATGGACTGGAAATAAAAGAAGCAATCCATAAGCACAGGATGGAAAGCCACATAGCAGAGTACATAGTTACCTGCTGTTGGTGTGATACAGACTAAGTAAAATTAAGGATTCTGAGATAGGGAAGATCAGCTTGGAGGGGAGTATAGAGGTGAGCCTGGGCCTGGACAATGAATTAGCTAATCAATAAACATTTCTGGAGCTTCCTGACTAGGCTTCTTTATGGTGGCCTTTCTGTGGTATTTTCCTTTCTGGTCGTGATTCCTTTGGCTGGGTAACATAAGGAAGGATCATAAAGTACAGTGGGCAGCTAAAAGCTTTTCCAACATTACTAAGAGGTGCTTTGCGTAATTAAGTAGTCTTTGAGGTCCCTTTATACTGGAATCCGGGTGGCCTAGGTCCCAAGTGGCCCCCATACTTCTCCAGTTTAACAGTCCAACGGGCAGTTAAGTCTGGCTCAAAGCGAAGAGTGGTTTGGGGCACCTGCTCTCAAGAATGTCCACCTGGCCTCGGCCTCCAGGTCACTCTGCCCACGCTGCAGCCACCACCTGCTCAGGCTTTTTGCAGTCGCTCCGCCCACGCCCCGTCGCGGCCCCTCCCCTCTCCTTCCCCTTCCGCGTGCCGCCATTTTCAACTACTCCTCCCACCTATTAGGGCCCTCCTCGGCTTCCGTCCCAGATGATCCCTCCCCGAGGCTGCCACCGCCTCCTTCATCTCCTGGAGCTGGAGCCACCTCCTCGGCCAGTGGCGTAGCCGGACTCTGTGTCGGGGCCAGCCAGATAGGGGCGGAGGTCCTGAGCCCGGTCTCGAGTCGAGCGGGGGGCCATGGAGAAAGCGGCCCGAGGCGCTCTCCACACCGACTAACGCGGGCCCGTTGCGGCTGCAGGCGCCATGGACCGAGCCCCAGCTGACCAGGTACGCGGGCTCGGGCTGGGCCGGCCGGGCCGGGTGCTGGGGGGTCGCCGCTTCCTTCCCGGCGGGTCGTGGTCTCTGAGCGTGGGCCCGGACGGCTGGAACCCTCGAGTTCCTGCGGGCGCAGACTCCCCTCGCCTGAGAGCCTGGCGGCGCCCCACTCCTGCATTGTTCCAGATGCTGCCTCGGGTTCGGGGGCTTTTCCAGCCCCGGTTACCCCCCTCCGCCAGGGCTGGGGATTCGTTTTTGCCCCTCCTCCGTGGTTTGGTGGAAAGGGCCTGAAGACTCCCAAGTTGTCAGTGCTCTCCTGAGAGGAGGGTTTATAACTTCCAACGAGTAATTCTCCCCCCCCCCCCTTCAGTTCTGGAATGTATTTTCAAGGTGGGAAAGCTTTCGAAGGCTTCTCACCCAGAAAGACTGTCAGAGAATGGTGTGAGAACTACAGATGCGGGGGGGGGGTGGGGGGAGGGGTTGGGCTTTTTAGATCTACGTTCCATTGAGCAAAACATTGTTTCTCGTCTTGGTTTTATGTTTCTCGTCTTGGTTTTAGGGAGGTGTTTCCTTTAAGATATGAAATGTTAAGGTTTTCCCCTGCGTTTCTGACCAGTTATCTTGCAGACATTAGTATTTTTTAAAAATTGAGCTTATATTTTAAGAATGTTTGATCCGAAGCGTGAATTCATTTCGGAGCCCGTTTTCATATTCACGGAGCTGAATTAGTATTCAGTTTTGTTTTTAAATGCGTTAAATTCTTGGTTATCCATACGAGTAGTTGCCGGAAGGCAGGGATGATGACAGTGTAAATAATAATCCAAAATAATAATTTCCCCCCAGAAGTGCTAGTATTTTCCATCCTTGAGACCTTTATGAAACGACTTAATTTGATGAAATCGAAGTTTATTCACTATGCATTCTCTTCAGTTGAGGGCTTTGCCCAGTGATGAGCTAGGCAAATAGATGAAGGAAAATGAGATTAGTGATTTGCATAATTATTTTACAAATAGATAATTAGTATCTGAATAAATGAGATGAAATTTCACAAATTGCTGTATATATGTAGCTAGTCAAAGGCGATTTTGATTTTGAAATCTGTCTTTTTCCTAGGCAGATTCCTAGTTGTGTATTTGGTTATACAAAAGCTTAAATTAAAGCTTTATGAGAATATGACTTTGAAAACACAAATAAGTTTTGTGAAATAATACATGGATTTACCAAAGCAAAATTGATGGGAGCCTCTTGGCTTTCCTGTGACCCAGAGTATGCTATAGAGAGCATATATCCAATTTAATAAAAAATAATTTTTTAAGGCATCTATCAGAAATGCCTTTGATTTCAAAGCCTGACAATTGAATAGGGGATTTTCTTGAATGATTTTCTTGTATGTGTGTCACTAATGAAAAGGTTAAACTCTTTGGTCCTTCATCATGATGCCAGAACTATAACCAGTAATGCTGCCGTATACTTATGGTTCCTTTCATCTTAGAGGAAATGTAATTAACTATTTAGCAAAGCTATTTGTGTGTGATTATCTTAACAGCAAGTGTTATGAGCAGATTAATTAAACTAGAGAACCTGTTCCTCTTTCATCCTACATTTTTCCAAAGTCCACGACCTATTAAAACCTTGTAGAATTCTAAGGATTATAAAGAAATGATGAATTTAGGTTTTCCTTTAAAGAATTCCTCCTTTTTTATCTCTAGTACCTCCTGCCTCTTCCCCAGCCTAACTTCAAGTAAGAGAATAATTCTAACCACTCTCTCTTCCCGCCTGCTACGTACTCACAGGAAACCGAGACACAGAAAGTGATACTACTTTGCCTTGTTCAGGCTGTAGACAGTTAATTCAGGGGTCCATGGATGACCTGGAAGGAGTGTGCTTCATTTTATATTAGCATTTTTCTGGGGCAAGTCTCCATTATTTTCATCATATTCTCAAAGGAATCGATCACTGAAAAAAGGCTAAGAACCATTAACTTAATGGTAGATTAGGGGCTAGAACTGAGACTTCTCAGCTTTGTGAAATTTTCTTTTTTCTTTTCAAGTTTCAGATATTTATTTCCCCAAGTTTCAGATTATTTATTTATTTATTTATTTATTTATTTATAGCTTTGTGGAGTTCTTGATTGTTTCCCTGGAGTAATGTAATGGCTTTTTCAGGTTATGTGGACTATACTTTTATACTTTTACCAATGAAGTGAATTTAGATCGGTAAAAGTCACTAACGATAAATGTGATAGGTGAATTTACATTTTCCTTCACCAAATGTTTGTTTTGAAACCAGTGTTACTTTATATTCTGAACTTTTGGGAATGCCTACAGCATTAAGACTTACTATAATAGTGTAGTAGTTAGCAATTCATAGACATCTGATTTTTAAAAATTTGTATTTAATATAAACTGAGCATATCATGTTAACCTAAATGAAGTCCTTGGGATATTGCACAAGTGCAACTTTAATTTTTTTTTATTGTTTATTTTTGAGAGAGAAAGCACACCAGTGTGCCCTTGTGAGTGGGGGAGGGGAAGGGGGGGGACAAAATCCAAAGCATGCTCCAGGCTCTGAGCTGTTAGCCCAGAGCCCTAAGTGGGGCTCAGACTCACAAACTGCGAGATAATGACCTGAGCTGAAGTAGGATGCTTAACCCACTGAGCTACCCGGGCGCCCCACCAGTGTAACTTACCAAAAAAAAATCTACAAACGTTTTACCTCAAGGCATTCACTTTGCTGTTCTTGAATTACCTCTTTTTAAATTTATTTTTTTATATTTATTTATTTTGAGAGAGAGCACAAGCAAGGGAGGGGTAGAGAGAGAGGGAGAAGAAGAATCCCAGGCAGGCTCCATGCTGTCAGCACAGAGCCCAGCACAGGGCTCTGTCTCATGAACAGTGGTATCATGACGTGAGTCAAAATCAAGAGGTGGACATTTAACCAGCTGAGCCACACAGGCATCCTAAGTTACCTGTTTTTTTTTTTAATATATAAAATCTTTATATAAAAGAATAAATTGTATCTATGTTGATCAAGATTATAAAAAGTAAGTTACTAGGAATACATGCAGATAACAGATTTAATTTCAAAAATGACTATTTGAAAGAATGTTATAATCAGAAGAGGATATTAGGAGTATTCTCTTTTGGCAAGACTGTATTAAATCAAAACAAGTAGCTTAATTTTAAAGCTAAAATGTTCTAAAAACATATATTAGTTGGTATAATGCATTATTTACTTTTTTTCTTTTTTGGTCCTTAAAAAAAAGTTGGTGTAAAGGGATGTGAAGAATAAATCATGGAGTTCATTTGTTTATAAAGGCTTAATGTTTCTGTTTTTAGGAAATTTAAGAAACCGTATTTTGAGATTTTTGTTTCTTTATAAACAATGGCATTAGAAGTCACAGAATACTTGAAGTTTTCAGTCTCTTTTGTATTATCAAATAATTTAAACATTGGCTTCATTTTTAGTACATTAACATTAGATGAGTTCTATTACAAGAATTTACAAAACTGTTGATCACCAATGTCTTTAACTCTTAGAAAAGCAAACATGTAACAGATACATATGACTCCATGCAAAGTGCTGTTCACTGATAAAGATACAAAATCATCTGGCTTGAAATTCTTTCCTTTAAATAATTGATAAACTGCAAATAGTATCAGCATTGTAAAATAGGTATATTCTAAATGAGTTACTATAAAACATTATTCACGAATACTTGTAGTTGGCCTTCATGAATATCAGTAAATGATCTGTCTTAACAGATTTTAAAAATAATACTTTTGTAATCAAAAAGAAAGTAAATAATGGTCATTTAGTGAAAATGACCTTTGGAGATTTAAAAAGACATTTATCCTTTAAGCCCTTAAATCAAAGAGGAAGTAAAAAAAATAGCATTATGGGTTATTGAAAAAGTAGTAAAATTCTACATATGAAAACCTATGGGATGTGGCTGAAGCTATAATCTGAGGCAAATGCATAGTCATAAATGCTTTCATTATTAAACATTTTAAAAGGTAAATAAAAATTAAGCATCCAGGGCTAGAAGTAGCAAGAAAACCCTATCAAAGCAAGAGAGAAAAAGAAATATAAAACCAGAAATTAATAAATTAGATAATCAAAACCAGTATTAAATTTGGAAAGCTGGTTTTTTGAAAAGTACTGTCAGGTTTTAATAGGATTAGGTGTGGTCTGTTTTAAGAAAAGACAAAAAGGTATGAATAGTAAATCAAGTGAGCCATCTTAAGTTAAATATTTTGGTTTTTTCCTCAATATTTTATCACATCTTGCAAAACTTACATTTATAACTACTGCAATTAATTTGGAAAGTGTTTACTTTCAATATAAGCCATTCCAATGAGAAACAGTATGGCCAGACGGTATCTCTCAAACATTAGTCATTTTTTCCTTTAGAACACGTTTTTCTTTGGCTATGAGATGTAAAATATCTTAATGTTTGATATATCATGTTTTTACCTTAACATAGAAAGGATGCAGAGGGTTTCCATGGCCATTTTTTTTCTGTAGCTGTGAATTCTGAAATTTCACTGTGGGAGAGTGCCTTATTATGTTCTACTTCAGTTTTTATTGTAAGTGGGTGTTTTTTTTCCTACTGCTTAATCTTGGAAAATATATGCACTCTTCTGGAGGTTCTCAGAGGAGTTTAGTGTGCATTTCCTGCTGTTGTGTGCTTCATAGTAATAGTTTGCCTTTTCTGTAAACCAGTCTAGTACAGTGCTCTTTCTAGAACATGTACACCATGCATATTTTTTGAATTTATATAGGCTCTCAGTGATTTGAATGCATTTGTTTAATATACTCTTTTAAAGCAGGTTTTTATAGTTTCATGTTCTGGTAAATTCTTGGATTTTCTAGATTTTTCACATCCAAGAAGTTTTATTATTGACATTTGTTTTAATATATGCTAAATTTAAAAGGAATGTGAAGCTGCATTTTTTTCCAGTACAGGTTTCTAGGATTATTATGATTTTTCATTAATTTGGAAAATTCTGAAATAATTTCTGAAAGATAAAGATAATTTTACTTATGTAGATATTTTTTAAAGCAAATAGTACAGGAATAGTTAGACTTTGTGTAGTTTAAACTTATTTTATATTTACCTTAAGGAGACAACTCCCTGCTTTAAAATTTCTGATTTCTAAAAAATAGATCTTGTCAAAAGTAAAGACTAAAAAACATTCAAACTTGATCTTTCAAACAAGAAATATCATTGTATGAAGTAAGTAGTTTAATTTTTTCATAATGTTTTGTTGTCCACTATGTAGGACATTCTTCTTTGATTTCTATACTAATGTAATTAAAATACTGCCAGAATTTATTGCTTAACATATTCTCTATATGGACTTTATTATGTGGAATTTAAGAGTAGTTCGGGATCTTAACATTACTTTATAGGCCTGAGAATAGCAGATGCTTCATTTTAGTGTATGATGCTGAAGTCCCCAAGGTCACAACGAACAACTTTTAAGACCATACAGAGTTGTAACTATAGGAGAAAGTTTGCCAGTCTGTTCCTACTAGTGACATCTTCTGTTTGTGCAGCTGTTGACTACAGCAGCTTCTCTTTTTTGCTAAAAACAAAGGATCACTTCAGTGTTTGTGAGTTTTATTGTTGAACTCTGATATTAGAATTGGACTGGGAATAGAAATCATTGCAAACTTTAATATTTAAGGGTATATGCTGTGTATGTAAGTTATGCATGCTCTTTTTGGACAGCGGGTTGATAAGTTGATAAGTTCGTAAAACTGTTATATAAGTATAAAAACTTGTTACAACTTTTGTGGAGCCAAGAATTTGAATTTGTTGTTACCAAAATACTGTATGAGTTGGTGTTATTTGGCAGGAGGTGTCAGGAAACCTACTATCTTTAAGTTATCTTATTTCTTTGTATTAGTATCGTGCCTTTTTCATATAGGAATTTGATATAATCATCTGTCTAAAGAAAGTCTTAATGCCTTCTAATAGAGATTTGTAAATTGTTCAGAGTTCTCATATGTTCAAAGAACTTTTTGATTTTTCAAAGAAATCCTAAATATTACATTTTTAGTGTCCTTAAAATGTGATTTAAGTTTTCCCTCTCTTTATGCCTGTGCATGAACTATATAAAGCAGATTTCCATTATCTGTGCATTATTGTTGAAAATCAGCTTTTCCCCCCTATTTTTGTCTGAGGGAAACATTTATTAGATTGATATTTTATGCCTTACACAAATAATTTTTGAATTCTGATTACTATCACTGAAAATTACTTAGACTATTTAAGCATTTGAGGAGTTTTTCTTCTAGGCTGAAATTTAAGAAACCACCTTCAGCTTATAGATAACTGTATTTGTAATGCAAGTACTGTCTCTATTTCAGATTTGGTTAATAGTATAAAAGTAGATTTTATAGTTAAATCAGGTAGGAAGGATATTGAGTTAATACTGCTGTAAATAGTTCAGATTTCTCCTTTCTTTCCACCTTTTTACAAGCATTCTGAATATTTCTAGGGGATTCTTTTTAGAGAATATTTTTTTTTGAATAAAAGCTCTCTGTTGAGCATATCAAGTCTTTAGATTTTGTCTTCAGATTTTCTTGGATTTGTTACTAATTTCTTTTGTGAGAAACATGGCTTGAAATTTATTCTGGGAACTCTCCCTTGCTCAGAGCTTCCAATAAATGCCACCCTAGTGGGTTTGTTGGAAGAAAGTTGTAGTTAGGACTATTGCCTTGAGGTAATTGATTTCAGTGCTTGAAACATTGGATTGCATTTCACTTACTGGTTTCTGAAAGAAGTGTTTAGTAGCTTTTTAGATTGTAATATTTATGTGGTTTTTAACATTCTGTTTTTGCAGGATGTTCTTTTAGATATTTTTCTTTTTAATTAAATTAAAAAAACTGTCAAATATAGAAGGAAAACTACATGAAAACAATGTACAGCTTAATGAATTATATGTAAGGTGAATGCCTTGTAATTATCACCCAAGTGAGGATATAGAGCTTTGCCAGGCACTCAGAAGCTTTCCAGATACCTCCTGTTATCACAACTCCCTTTCATAGGAGTAATTTCATATGAGTAATTTCTATCCTGACCTTCATGGGTTTTATTTGTCTTTATAGTTTTGTCACCCACATGTTCATCCTAAAATACTTTAGTTTTTTAAATATGCCTTTTAAGTTTCTGTAGATTTTTTTACAAGAAAAGAAAACAAAATAAACTAAAATGGGAGTTCTGGATTCCTTCAGTTTACTCAAGGCAAACCGAAGTACTCATTTTTTCTGTTAGTTTAACTGTGAAAATAAGTTTTTTGCGCTTATGTTAAGTATTTTTTTCATTAATTGTAGACATTTTCCTTCTTTTTAATTAAACCATACTAATCTAATCTGAAATGGACAGAAATAGACTATTTTTAGACTATTCAAACAAATAAAAAATGATTATCTTCAGAACTGTTTAATGATTTTTTTCCCTCAACAAAATTAGTTAAAAGCACATTGTTTTGTCTGAAGGGCTAGATTTCTTACTATTAGCTTTATTTTTGGACTCAAGTCTGTACTTTGTACTCTTGATTGTTTTAACAGCTTTGGTTACGTAAGAAATGATTTCATTAAAATGCAGTAAGCTTCGATATGTTTTAATTTGACATTGCAATTCCTTTGGATATTTTGTAAATACTGAGGAGATCTAATTACTGTTTGTAAATATTGAGTCTTCTATTGTTAAATCGTGAATTTGTATTGTTTTTTTTGCTCATGTATTAATAGTGTGTTTTACTTTCTCTTTGAAGAATGTCAAGCTGTCAGCTGAGGTAGAACCATTTATTCCCCAGAAGAAAAATCCTGATACATTTATGATCCCTATGGCACTCCCAAATGATACTGGAAATGTTTCTGGTGTAGAACCAACTCCAATTCCCAGCTACCTGATTACCTGTTATCCATTTGTGCAGGAAAACCAGTCCAATAGGTAATTTATTATTATTTTCTTTTTCATGGGGGTGGGGTGAGTAGGGAAATACAGCAGTTGGAAAGGCACACTTCTTAATTTTTCCCTTTTGTAACTTATTTTTTAGGTTTTTTACTTTTTTTTTTTTTTTTAGTAATCTCTACACCCAACCTGAGACTGGAATTTACAAGCCCAAGATTAAGAGTCCCATGCTGCACCAACTGGAGCCAGCCAGGCGCCCCACCTTTTGTACCTTTTAAACATTAGCCGTTTCTCTTTTTTAAGAGAAGTAAATAAAACCAAATGATGTAGAAATTTGAAAATTATTAATGTGGATTGTTTTCTAAGTCTTTCTAAGAGGAAATGGAGTTTTTTGGATATATTTTCTATAGTAAGTCATTAAAACTAGTTTGAAATAAATTGGTGCAAAAGGAGGAATGAATTATTCAGAAAGAGGTGAACAGAAACCCTTTTAAGATTAGGTATCTAATCACAATTTTCAGGACAGTCTGGCATAAGAAGATACCAAGGGATAGTCCTTAACATTGAAGCTTTTATGGTTAACATATATTTCTAGGCTCTGATTCTAGTTTAAATTTAGCTTCTGTGCTATAGTCACAGGGTGATTTAGCAGAATGCTTGCAATTCAGATAATGTGTGACCTTGTTGGTTAGGTTGTAACTTGTGATAGTCATGATAGCCTTTTTAACCCTCTTTAGACTATCTGAGTGATTAGTACTTCATTGATGTAGTTCATTTTATTGCTGTATAAAAACACTTTCAGCCTCTTTCAAGTAATACCACACATAGAAAATTATGCATCTCTAGCATTCTGGGATAAATGGATGGGGCAGCTGGGCTCTAGCCTCTGCCCCACCACCCTGAAGGCAAAGGCAAGCTAGACCTCTTTAAGCCATCATGTGGCACACTAGTGTGCCAGGGCACATTCTTTCAGATATTCTGAATATAAGAGATATGAGACTAATAAACTACTATATCAGATATTAAATATTCCAGTTAATAATCTCTAAAACTATAATTTTGGAGATTGGACAAAGAGTAAGGGATTCTTTTCAGTTGAAGTTAGCATTATATCAAAAATTTTGTCCTATATTGGGCTATGTTCAAAGTGACTTATAAGCTGAATGTAATAGTACTATGTTTGTATTTGATAAAATGGCCAAGTGTAAAGTATGATTTATTTTTCTTACTATACCAAATAATCTTTGAGAATTAATGAGTAAACCTGCCAGCAGATTATTTAAAAATATATTTTAAATTATGGCAGTGAACATTTTTCCATTGCACTTTGTTGTGGGAGTAGTGAGGAAAAGCTCAGTGCTCCAGTTCCCCATGACCCCTCATGCTTCAGCAGCAGTCTTCAGTAAGGGCTGCTGAGACAGGAAGAATCTTGCAGATGCTTTGTAGGAATTGCACTAGAGGAAGCTCTAATGCTAGGGATAAGATGGCAGTGGACAGGCTTGTCTCTTCATTTCTTTTCCTTGGACCTGAATGCTGCTTCCATTGCCAATGGGGGGAGCTTGGAGAAGAGCTTGACTTGGCCAATGGTTAGGGGAGCATGGAAGAGGAGTAGGAGGCCTGGGACTGTGCTGAAGAATGAGAGGTGGAAGAATCAGATCACTCATTGTAATGATCACCTTACACAGTGATCACCTTACTCTGCTTTTTGCAGAAGGCTGTCACAATTGTTAGCATTGGATGGGAACTTTGGACTGCCTTTGTTGACAGATCTAGTGGCTAGGTGTTTGACTTCTAGGCAGAAATACTTTGAGGAGGTTGAGTTATAAATAAGAATGGTATGTAGTTTTAATATTTTGGAATGCAATAATACTATCAGGTTGTATTCCCTTATACTGTCATTTAAGTTGTTATTACACATACTTAATCTCTGATTACAGCAAAGAAATTTATAAGATGATAATTTTATCTTTTTTATTATGAGGCCACTGTTCTATACTTTTTTTTATTAAAATGACTTAAAGAGATTTTGCTTTACCATTACTTGTAGACTTGTCAATAGATTTGTTCTTTTTTCATTTGATTTTAACAGACAGTTTCCGTTGTATAACAATGATATGCGATGGCAGCAGCCCAATCCAAATCCTGCTGGACCATACCTTGCCTACCCCATTATATCTGCTCAGCCACCTGTTTCTACAGAGTATACATATTATCAGCTGATGCCAGCACCATGTGCCCAAGTTATGGGATTCTATCATCCTTTCCCTACACCTTACTCCAACACCTTTCAGGCTGCAAATACTGTAAATACTATAACCACAGAATGCCCCGAGCGTCCAAATCAGCTTGGACAGGTCTTTCCGTTGTCCAGTCATCGAAGCAGAAATGGTAACAGAGGACCAGTTGTACCAAAAGTAAGTGACTTCTTTTGATTGGCTTTTATGTTTGATATTTCCGTTCTTAATAATTGTGTAAGTAATTTGCTACTTGTATTGATTAGCCTTTAATGCTGAATTTATGATAAAACATTTCATTCACTATTATAAAATAATTAGGGGTAGAGCATTTATAATTATTCTTGTTTTTTATTGTGGCTTATTCTTAATGATATGATTTACAGTTATCTTCAGTTTCCTTCAGAGAGTTGTACATAATCATAATACACAAATACTTCCAAATTATTTTAATTTAGTGATAAAAATTGCATAGTGACACCAGTGCTTCTAAGTGGTTAGTTTGGATCCTATGCTACTGGTGTGGCTAATGCACTTCATATATTTCAGTCTTCAGAAATCAGGTGATACTATGGAAAAGAACATTTGTGATTCATTAAATCCCTTCAACTTTCATTGTTTCTATTCTGTGAATTTTTAATAGCAATAGCACTTTGTTATTCAAGTGTTGCTTTACTATATTATATGAACACAAGGTCTCCTAGGGCTGAAGAAAATGAGAGATAAATGTGTGAAACCACTTAGTCAAGATCAGCCCTTTGACTAAATTAAAAAAAAAAAAAAAGAGGGAGACATGAAGGCCTTGAAAACACAAGAGATTTAAGGTTTATCTTAGGTAACTGTTTTTTAACCAGAAGGTTACTTTTGTATTGAGACCTTAATATCAAAGCAAATAAGAAAACCATGTTTCTTCTCAGCACTTCTCAGCTAATGGAAGGCAGAGTGATTTCTTACGTGGATGGATCTTACGACTGTTTCATCAAGGAGTTGATGCTTTCCTAGGTTCCATTAGCCCAGCTTCTTCAGTGAAAAGTCTTTGCTGTACTCTGGCATACTTGTCACAAATTAAAATACAACATGCAGCAGAGGTTGCTTTAAAAAGCTTTTAGTCTTTGTTCATGGAAACTCTGGGTCAAGGGAAATTCTTTTGGGACCTCTGAAGAATGTAAAGAAATACGATAGTAGTATATAACTTTTAGATGTTGAAGAAACGTGATTTCTCAAATTGCATTTCCAGCGCTTGAATTTAGGAAGTTAAATTCAGAGTTCTATTGTATAAATCATATTTAAGTGATGAATACTCATATTAAAAAGTGAAGGAAAGGATCAGCCTTTTTATATTTTCTTTTTAAGCTCTAAAGCAGGAATTATTTTTGTACTTTCTTGCTATCATGAAAGTAAAATTTGTCGTTTGGATAAGCTACTACCCTTTTTTATTACCCTTCTAAGTAAAAATTTACAACCCATTATATGATATTATATTCCTATTATTAATTATTGATTGAGAAAATATAAATTGCAAGTAACAGTTAAAAATGGATCAATATTTTATTAGTCATAGTGTTAATGGTTTTTTGAAAAACAGTATTAAAATGTATGTACAATACTATATTTAACATATTATGATTACCTGCAGATAATTTCATGTGAATTCCTAACACAGTAACCCTCTTTCCCTATGGGTTGGGAGCCACTAATTTAGAACATACATTTAGGTGTGTTTTATAGTGGGTATGTATTTTATAATGTTTATTTAGTACATTGAGTAGGATTTTAAATCATTATTTTTATTTTTTGGTGCTTAAATCAGCAACAACTTTTACAACAGCACATAAAAAGCAAAAGGCCATTGGTGAAAAATGTAGCTACTCAGAAAGAGACAAATGCAGCAGGTCCTGATAATCGATCAAAAATTGTGCTTCTGGTAGATGCTTCACAGCAAACAGGTAAGGCAAGGTTCTTATATATACATCACTAATTTTTATCTGTTGTCATGTATTGACTTTATAATTATGGACTGTACCACTTTTCAGGATTCTAGACTTCCATCCCTTTATCCTGCCACTTTGTGAAATTCTCTAGGAAGGGTAAAAGCAGTCCATCTTCCTAATGTTCTTTCAACTAGCTTGCTGGCTAATGTGCAGTTGAGGAGGATTTGAGGTGTCCTTATTCCCTTATGGTAGTGGAGCGTTTCAGAAATCAGAGATGGAATTTTGCAGACATTGTAGGAATTTGACGCCTCGTTTTGGCAGAAGTCAAAATTGTATGTTTTTATAACTAGGTTAAAACGCTTTAGGGGTGCCTGGGTGGCTCAGTTGGTTGAGTGTCCGGCTTTGGCTCAGGTCATGATCTCATGGTTCGTGGGTTCGAGCTCCACGTCAGGCTCTGTCCTGACAGCTCAGAGCCGGGAGCCTGTCTTCAGATTCTGTGTCTCCCTCTCTCTCTGACCCTCCCCTGATCTCTCTCTCTCTCTCTCTCTCTCTCTCTCCCCCCCCCCCAAAGTAAATAAAACATTAAAAAAATTAAAATGCTTTATAAAATATTTTAGTAATATATAATAATCTTTATAGGAAGAACTCGGCAAGTTTTCTGTGCCATATTTTAGCGTAGATCTGAACCAAACCTATGGGTGGCACCTGTATCCTGTCAAGCAAGTAAAAATTTTGGGCTAGTTGGATGTAATTTTGTCCAGAGTTTTTTAGAGGACTATATAAACATTAAGTAAGAAAGCTTTATCCTGATAATAGATAAAAAATTAATAGTCTTATAATATTCTAGTTATTTTCCAGTTTATAACATTAAGTTCCAATTTGTATTTTTGATCTTAGCTTAATAGCTATAGAGTAGATAACTATCTCTTCTCACCTATTGTCATGGACACTACTAAAAATTTTTATTAATGATCCAAGACCAAGAATTAGATCTGTTCAAAGGCACATTTACTTTTTACCCCTCTATAACTCCAGTCTGCAATTTGGTGTGGCTTAAAATAAAATTGATGGTGCATACTTTGTTTTTTTTTTTAAAGTTTATTTATTTATTTTGAGAGAGAGAGAGAGCAGGGAAGGGGGAGAGAGAGAGAGGGAGGGAGGGGGGGGAGAGAGAGAGAGAGAGAGAGAGAGAGAATCCCAAGCAGATTCCACTTTGTCAGCACAGAGCCCAACTTGGGGCTCAAACTCATGAACTGTGAGATTGTGACCTGAGCCATAATCAAGAGTTGGTAGCTTAACTCACTGAGCCACCTAGGTGCTCTGTGCATACTTTATTTCATTTGGGCTGTACCTTTTCTTTAGACATGAGTTCAGTTATTTTTTACAATTGCTTAGATCTCTTAGGAGTAAGAAAGGATCTGGGAATCAGTTAAAAAGCAGTCTTGTTGGTGGTACAGTCATTGTGTGTAGTTTGTAGCTCATAAAGCAGGGAGATTAACAGACTAACAAATGCTTAACGTGGCTATAGAAAAGGATCACAACGTAACATATTACACAGTTTTCTATGTTTTGGTTGTTCCTAGTCAGAGGGACTTCTTCATGCTTTTAACACTGGGATTGCTTTAAAATCCTTGCTTCTTTAGTTTGCGCATTAAATGTCCACGAAGACAATCTTCTGAAACATAAGAATAGAAAATGAAAAGATGAACCATTAGCAAAACAAAAAGGCAACCTACTTAATGGAAGAAGATTTTTGCAAATGATGTATCCAATAGGGGTTAATATCCAAAATATTTGCTCAATATAAAAAAAAAAAAAACCCCAAAACCAAACACACCAGATAATCGACTTAAATGGGCTGGAGGACCTGAATGGATATTTTTCTAAAGAAGATATAAGGGTGCCTAGGTGTCTCAGTTGAGCATCCGATTCTTGATTTTGGGTCAGGTCATGACCTCAGGATTATGGGATCAAGGCCCACATTGGGCTCCTCACTGAATGTGGAGCCTGCTTAAGATATTTTCTCTCTCTCCCTCTCCCTTGCCCTCGCCATCTCCCTCCGTCTCCCCCTCCCTCTCTCTTTCTCCCCCTCCCTCTCTCTTTCTCCCCCTCCCTCTCTCTTTCTCCCCCTCCCTCCCTCTCCCTCTCTCTCCCTCTCTCCTTCTCTTTCTGTCTCCTCTTTACCTTCTCCCCTGATTGCTCCTCTCTCTCTAAAAAAAAAAAACCCAAATACCCCAAAACAACTGTCCCCCAAAAAACCCAAACCAAAATAAAACAAAGAACAAAACAAAGAGGAAAAACAAGATATACAAATAGCCAATAGACACATGAGAAGATGCTCAGCATCACTGATCATCAGGAAAATGCAAATCAAAACCACAGCAAGATATCACCTTAGACCTGCCAGAGTGGCTAGAATCAAAAAGACAAGAAATAACAAGTGCTCCTGGAGTTGTGAAGAAAAAAGAATCCTCATATACTATTAGAGGGAATGTAAATTTATGCAAAAAATCATTAACTTTATGGTAGGACATTAAAACCTATTCTGTTCATATAGGATGATTTGACGCTGCAAATGTCATTTTTCCCTACGTTAGTCTATAGATTCTGTGTAGTTCTTTTTTCTTTTTCCTTTTTCATCCTGCTTATTATTTGTCTTCCATTGCCAGATCACTCTAGAATACTGATAGAATATAAACTCCAAGAAAGCAGTAATTTTAGTTTGTGTTATTCACTTAGATCCCAGGACAGTGCTCAACACATAATTGGTAAGTGAGTGAAAGAATTAATACATATATAAGAGTAAATGAATCAATGACAACTCATGAGCTGAAGCTGGAGAGTTAGAGGCCAGATGACTTAGGGCTTATAAGTCAGGTTATGTGATTTCAATCTTGTTGTAAATGCAATGAGAAGTTCTCAAAGGTTTTAACTGGAAATGATATGGAGACATTTACCCAGATTTCTTGGTGGATCCAGTCAGGATGATGGTTGTGAAGCTAACAGTATAGTCCTAATCAAAATTTCAATAGGAAGTTTTGGGAAACTGGATAAACTAATTCTAAAGATCATTTGAGAAGAAAAGAACTTTTCTAAATATCAAGACCTCTTAGGCTATCTTAATTCATTATACAAAATATACAGTATACAAAATGCAGCGTATGAAAATTAGAACAGGGGACCCAGACACAGAGTCATATGTATGTGGAAACACCTACATGGAAAATGACAGAGATAGCATTACAGATAGCTTACAGCCCATGCATATCTTATTTCAGGTGGATTAAGGACAATTGGGAAAACCACAGTAGAAGAAAATACAGGCAGATATCTTTACAACAGCAGAAAGGGAACTATATCTGAAATAAATTCTGTCTGTCAGAAGTGAGTGAAAGAATACGCCACAAACCTGGAAAAGATTTTTACCAGGCCTATAACGGATAAAGTATTAGTATGAAGACGTAAAAAACTCGTATGAATCAATAAGAGCATGATCCCTTATTGATCTCAGGGCCCCTGGGACATAGTACCAGGGGGCTGAAACAATTTGGCAGGACTGTAGGAATTTTTCCTTTGACCTAATTGTCCCTCTCCTATGAATGTATCCAAGATGGTTGTATTTCCCTAAAAAGAAAAGGAACTGTAGCACACCAAAAGCTTTCTAATGTTTAGTAACAAGTGACAAGTCAAGAGAAGTGCGGGACATCCGCTCTGGAATAATATGGAGCCTTCTTACACTATAATTATGAAAAACATATGTATAATATTAAAATAGCACAACTCATAATTGTATTGATTCAGTTATGGACAGAAATGTGGAAAATTATGGGCAAAACTGTGGAAAAAGGAAAATTGTTATTTGTTGCGTTGGGAGGAGATTGTAAGAATTTTTTTTATGTCTTTTGATTACAATTTGTGAAATACAAAATAAGAGACAACTCACTAGAAAAATAGAAAGAAGTCAAACAGTCCAAAACTAAAATTAAGTATTTCACAGAAGGGAAAACATTAGTGGCTAAAAGCATCAGAAAAGATATCAAACCTCATTATTAGGCAAAAAATAAAAAATACAAATTAAAAACCAACAGTGATCCATCTCTTTATATTTAACAATTGGCAAAATTTATGGCCTAGAAGATAGTATCAAGTATTTGGTAAATATGTGAATCATTGTGGGTATTTATATACTGCTGTTGAGTTGTAAACTGTTTAAACAGTGTGAGTGAAAATGATTTGGCATTACAAAGTCAAGTATGTGTATCCTGTACGGCCTGGCAGTTTTTACCTTAAAAAAACTTCCACATTGACACAAACACATTCAAATGTATGTATAAGAATGGTTACAGCACAGGTCGTCTTGATTTTGGCTCAGGTCATGATCTGACAGGATTGTGAGTTTGAGTCCCTCATGAGGCTCTGCACTGACAGTGTGGAGCCTCTCTACCTCTCTCTCTCTCTCTCTCTCTCTCTCTCTCTCTCAAAAATAAATAAACATTAAAAACAAAAAAAAGAATGGTTAGAGCAGTATTATTCAATAATGCAAAACTCCAGAACAGCCCAAGTGTCCCGTCAGTGGTACAAAGAATAAATAATAAATGGTATGGTATATTCATACACAGGTATCCTAGATTTTAATGATACTAATGAATTATAGCCACATGCATCGGAATCTCAAAACTAATGTTGGAGGATGAGACAGACTAGGAAGCAAATCACAAAAAATGGACAGTATAATTTCATTTTTATAAAGCTAAAACTGAAAAATCACATGACTTATGTTTTAGGAATATAAAAATCCATGAAAAAGCTATTTTAAAAAGTGAGGAAATGATAAACACAGATTTCCAAATAAAGGTAACCCTGGGGGAAGAAGAGGATGCAGTGGTGGAGGGGGCATGCAGTGGACTTCAGAAGGATTGGTGATGTTAATTTTCTTAAGTGGGTAATGGTGGTTTGTTTTAATATTTATTCAAATACTTTATTCTCTTTTCATAATATATACATGTCATAAACCAGCTTGTCAGGAACATCTTACCTTTTGAGCTTTTCAAAAGTTTTGCTTTTTTTCTCCATTTACAAAGTTAGATACCTTTATTTTCTTACGACCTTAATGATAATTTAACAAGAATTTATCAACTTGGTTCTCACAAAGAGATGTCACACCGTCCTTGCTTTCTAGATTTCCCGTCAGATATTGCTAACAAATCTCTCTCGGAGAGCTCTGCCACAATGCTCTGGAAGTCCAAAGGCAGGAGGAGAAGAGCATCCCATCCCACTGCCGAATCCTCTAGTGAGCAGGGGGCTAGTGAAGCCGACATTGACAGTGATAGTGGCTACTGCAGTCCTAAACACAGCAACAACCAGCCTGCAGCAGCGGCTTTGAGAAATCCTGATTCTAGCACCATGAATGTATGTAAGACTGCTTTGATCTCTTTACCAGTCATCTATGTCAGTATTATCTTTGTGTCCTCGCTAAAGCTTAAGTACCTATTTTCATTAACAATTCCTATGTAATAGAATGGATCAGAACTATTCTGTATATTAACATGAAAAATATTTATGGAGAAACATTTTTTCTAAGAGTATAATAAGCATGCTTCACACCAGACTAAGTTATGAAACGTTTTGCAAGGCATATGGTGTTGACTCTTAAGCGGAAAATAATTGTCTTTTTTGTTTTTGTTTTTAGCATGTGGAATCATCTATATGTACAGGTACTTATTTTCTGCATACTGTTTTTGCTATACTTTCTTCTTTATCCATGTCATAGTTTTGCTTTTAAGCATGAAGCTTGCTGATACTACAAAAAAAATTAGAAATCTTCCAGAGAGATTCACATTACTTTGGATGTACAGATAAAAATTGAGAAAATGCCAGCTGGAAGTATTCTGCAAGATGACACTTGTATTACTAAGAACTGGAATACCACTTAAAGTTTGTAGAGAAATTTCCAGTGTCAGTTTATAGTGACTGAATTTCAGTACATGAAGTTAAGGGATAATTTAGGTTTTGGCATTTTTCATAAATAATTTT
Source organism: Cryptoprocta ferox (assembly GCA_028646485.1). Lineage (NCBI taxonomy): Eukaryota > Metazoa > Chordata > Mammalia > Carnivora > Eupleridae > Cryptoprocta > Cryptoprocta ferox. Next base: position 86,683,952 of record CM053560.1, on the reverse strand, counting down.
TTTTAATCTCATTGGATACAGGTGGTGTAAATTGGTCCAATGTAACTTGCCAGGCAACTCAGAAAAAACCTTGGATGGAAAAAAATCAGACATTTGCTAGAGGTGGAAGGCAGACTGAACAGAGAAATAATTCACAGGTAACTTCAGTTAGATTGGAGAAATTTGATTAGTGTGAGATGAATTATTGTAAATGATATGGTGGTCTTGAAGAGCATTGCCCTTTTCAGAGTTGTGTGTTGAATTATAGTAATAGTAAAATACCATGATATTTGTAACTTTAAAATGGCTTAGCCAACAAAATTAATAGTTAAGTAATGAAACAAAATGGCAAAATGTTGACTGTAAGTGGTGTGTATATAGTTATATGTTCCGTTTTATACTTTACTGTACTTAAGAAATATATTTGTATATTTCATATTTTTAAAGAAGAACATCCTCAGGCCTGCTTCATCTGCCAGGACTTTCTTATCCATATAAAAAATTTAAAAGCATTTTAATGCCATAAGTATCGATTCTTTGAACTTTAGAACTGCGCCTTATTCATATATCTTTACTCGACCATGAACACCCCAAGCTACACCCTCTGTGCCTGTTCGGTGCCACAGCGATAGCCACCTCGTGCTGCGGTGCGGCAGAGCAATATCTAGCTGCAGTGCAGCAGGCCAAGTTCTGTACTGCCACGGATTTTCAGGAACTGCTTCCTGCGTTGGTTGTCTGTGAAATCAGGGAGTTGTTTGTTGGTCAGCATTTTTCTTTTTCAACTTGTAGATAGACTTCCTGGACTCCGTAAATCTAGTTTAGGAATTAAAGGTATCCTATGAATAGATCTTTGTATTAACTGAAATAAGAGTAAGTTACTAATGGATTAAGTAGCCAAATACTTGCCTGCTCATTTGCTTCCCTGAAACCAAGTGCTTCATATGCACCCTAATGTCAGGAAAACAAGCAGAATAATGCCCTTTTCGCTGTGGTTAGGAGTCACTGTTGTTGATGGCAGGCATGTGAGGCAGTCTAGCTTTATTTGATTAGAAACAAAACAGCTAAAACAAGAATTGTTTATGGAGATGAGATAAAATCTGTAAAATGGCTAGCTAAGTGCTGACATTTTATGTTGAAATTGTAACTTGCTAGACTATGACTTCTGGTATCCATAGCCCACTGGGGAGGAGGTAATACCAGTGTGAAGCCTAGCAGTTGGTGAGGAATAGTAAAAGAACAATAAAAAAATAATGCAAACACGTACATGAAGTCTGTTAGGTTTTGTTTATTTTGTATCTCTCTTCATTCCAAAAGAACTGAAGCCAGATGTTGAACAATGTGTTTTCTACTTCTGATATGTTGTTAGACCTTTTCTTAAGTACGTATTTGTGGGGAGTATATGTGGCTCAGCTGGTTACGTGTCCGACTTTGGCTCAGGTCATGGTCTTGAGATTCGTGAATTCCAGCCCTGTATCGGGCTCTGTGCTGGAGCCTGGAGCCTGCTTTGGATTCTGTGTCTCCTCTCTCTGCCCCTCCCCTACTCACACTCTGTCTCTCTCTCTCTTTCAAAAATAAATAAACATTAAAAAAAAAATTTTTTTAATTTGTATTTGTTTTGTGATGTCCAGCATCTTTTCTTTTTCTGTTAAAATATTTTCTCCTTTTGTAATTCCTGATTATAGGCTTAAAAAGTCATTTAGACATGAAATAAATATTCACTTGTATTTTCTGCTACTTTTTTATAGCATAATGTTGCAAGACCTTTTTATATGAGATTTATTTGGATGCATGATATAATAATGATATAGATTTTCAGAGTAGTTAACCAGTTGTCCTAAAATTTTAGTCTATTCTTTTTTGGATTTGTTCTACCCTTTTACTCATTTGCTAATTTCTTATGTCTTAGGTGCTGTTTCTGGGCTGTTTGTTACATTTATCAGATTTTGGTACCTGTACCATGCTGTTTTAACTGATTTTTAATATTTTTACCAGTGTTTTAACATTTGGACAGATTCTTTATGTACTCTGATGTAACTTTAATTTAATTTAAAAATTGTTCTTAATATTTATTTTTGAGAGAGTGCTCATGAGTGGGGGAGGGGCAGAGAAAGAGGGAGATGCAGAATCCAAAGCAGGCTCCAGGCTCTGAGCTCTCAGTACTGAGCCCCACGTGGGGCTCAAACTTAGGAACCACAGTCTCGTGACCTAAGCTGAAGTCGAATGCTTAACGGACTGAACCACCCAGGCATCCCCAGTGTAACCTTAATTTTAACCAATGGACAGAATCTAAAAATTTAAATTAAAAAAAATGGTTTTGTTTTGTGTCTTGGTTGAAAAATAGAAGAGATGAAAAAGATTATATAATGAAAAAAACCTCATTTTTACCCTGTCTCCCCATCTTCTCTTCCATATAATTCCCCTTTAATTGTTTTTTTTGTATATTTTCAAATCATTCTAAGTAAATATAATTATGTATCGTGTTTTTTCCATTCTGTTCTGTGCTCTGTTTTTATCACTTATCACTGTATCTGGGAGACATTTCCATATTATTACATGGAGGACTTCCACACTTTTTAAAAATAACTCCTAATGTTTGAACTATGGATATATCCTTGTTGGTTTCTGTAGTCTTCCTATTAATGGACACTTGAGTTGTTTGTAAATTATTGCTGTTATAGACATGCTGCAGTATCATTTAGAAATGTGTGTGTATAGCAGCAAATAAATTCCTGGTTAAGGGACTGCTGGGTGAAAAGGTAAATCACTTCTGTTATTTGATACCATTTAAGTCTTTACAGTAATGTAGAGAGTGCCTTTTTCCATATAGCTTTAGAGATTGTGTGTTTTTAGGATTTTGGATTTGTGCCAGTTAGGTGAAAATGGTATATTAATGTTGAGCATCTTTCCATATATTTATCGGCTCTTTGTATTTTTTTGTGTGAACTTGTCTGGTCATATCTCTTGCCCTTTTTTTTCTTGTATCTTGATCTACTTTTTTTCTTTTTTTTGGTATATTTTTAAAGTCAATTTGATCAAGCTCTTACCATATTTAAAAAAATTTTTAGGAGCCTTCAGTTCATAATATGAGTTACAGATATTTTGCTAGGTTTTCATGTTTATTTTTGACTTTGCTCATTATTATCAGCACACACAAGTTTATGTTTTAAATAGCATTAAGAAGTTCATCTTTAGGGGCACCTGGGTCATGATCCCAGGATCATGGGATCGAGCCCCATGTCGGGCTCTGCACTGAGTGTGGAGCCTGCCTAGGATTCTTTCTCTCTCCCTCTGCACCCCCCTCACATGTTCTTGCTCGCTCACTCTCTCTCTCTCTCTCTCTCTAAAATTAAAAAGAAAAAAAGTTTTAGTGTTTGCAGCAACATTAATGCATATATACTAACTGCTTTACAGTAGGGCTTATTTTTGAAACAATTTGAATGCCTTCGGAGGGCAGGTTTACATTTACTGTCCAGAGAGTGACTGTCCAGAGAAAGAAGAGTTGTGCTCAAGAATTAATCTCTTGATTTTATAGTCATCCCTATTTTGGGGATTGAGTCTTTGTACTCACTTCAGTGTTATAATAATTTGTGAATTAAGTTGTTTATTACCTAGACATTATAAATTACATTTGTTTTACCAGTCTTGTATGAGCTGCTTTTCATGAGCCAATTTTTAAAATATTTTGTGAAAATTTCTAAAGAGTAAAGTTGAAGTAATTTTACAGAAAGCATTCATATAGCTACCAGCTTATATGCTAGCTAACATTATACTGAGATTTGTTTCATTGCTTATGGATTTCTCTGCCCATTTCTCTATCCATGTTTATGAGCCTATTTTAAAATGAGGTGAGTATTAAAATTAAGAAACTCTTGGGTATCTGGAATATTATCTAGTTTCTTAACAGATGTTTATAGGATGTAGCCAAGTGGAAGAATTAAATTTGCAGTATGACTGTCTTCTGGCTTATTGTTCTGCCATGCAGCCTGCCTCGCAAAAGAGTATAAAATTTTCTTTCTTTCTCTTTCTTTCTTTCTTTCATTCATCCATTCATTCATTCATTTAGAGAGCATGCATGCATGTAAGAGAGTGGGAAGGGGCAGAGAGAGAGGGAGAAAGAATCCCAAGCAGGCTCCATTCTGTTATTACGGAGCCCGACACGGGCTCAGTCTCAAGAAACGTGACATGATGACTTGAGCTGAAACCAAGAGCTGGACACTTACCTAACGGAACCACCTAGCCGCCTTTAAAAATTCTGTTTCTTAAAAAAAAAAAAAAATCTGTTTCTTATCAGCAAGTCTTTTTAGACCAGACCAGTGCATAGCGTGGGAATTGCTGTGGTTCCAGGTCTTTGTGTGCGTAATTTTGATTTCGTCATCCAAAGCCTGTATATGAGGACCTTCTGTTCCAGATCTGCTTCAACTTCTGTTTATTCTTAGAATTTTTGAGTAACTGGTGATGAAGATAATTTTCACATCTTCTAAGTGTCCTGGTTAAGAGATGCATTTCATGTTGGCTGCATTGGGTGCAAGAGGGGGGACTTGAAATGTCTGAAGATTCTTAATCTGGCTTTTATGACAATTGAACATTTCACAGATTTGTTAATGGGATGATGATATATGGATTGAATGAAAATTTTATTCTCCTAAATCTATTTTCTTGGAAATAAGGGTTTTAATTTTTAGCCTTTCCTAGGAATTGTTTCTTTTTTTTAATAAGACCACAGATATTAGAAGACTTATTCTAGTTTAATTAAAAAGTAATGTGCACTTTCTCACAGTGATGGCATCTTGCAAAACTGTAGTCCATTCTCACAACCTGGATATTGATATTGATATAGTCAAGATATAGAACAGATCTGTTACTGCAAGGATCCCTCATGCTTTTCTTTTTTGTAGCCACACTCCTCTCCTTTCCCAACCAGCCTCTAGTTAACCTCTAGAATCCACTGATCCTGTTCTCCACTTCCTATAATTTGTCATTTCAAGAATGTTTATAAATGAACTCATACAGTCCTTTTAGGGTTGGCTTTTTCACTTGTATGATTCTCTGGAGATTTATCCAGATTGTTGAGCACATCAATAGTTTGTTCCTTTTGGTGGCTGAGTGCTGTTTTGTAGTGTGGGTGTACCACAGTAAGTTTAACTGTTCTCCCAATCAAGGATGTCTGGATTGTTTCCAGTGTTTAGCTATTATGAGTAAAGCTGATAAGCATTCATGTATGGGGGGAAACTAACTTGCATTATCACATTTTTGTATTTTCCTTAAAATGATTTTATTTGTCAAAATAAATTATATAAGTTTTATAATAAATTGTGCACTTTATGAAAGTTCATTGAGTTATTTACTTTTGTGTACTTTTCTGTATGTTGTATTTCAGGTAAACGTTCACTTAAAATAATAAGACATTTATTTTTTCCTTCGGGGCTTAGGTTGGATTCAGATGCCGAGGACATAGTACTTCCTCAGAAAGAAGACAGAATGTGCAAAAGAGACAAGATAATAAGCAGTTAAACGCCAGTCAATCTCATAGAGGCGACTCAAATTCTGAGTCTTTATATTTTGAGGTATTTTTTTAGGCTCTGTTCATAAACTGTTATAGCAAATGTTCCCATTAAGAAATTAATTTTCTTACATTATGATAAGTACTTTTTATATCTTAACGTGATTCTGATATTAGATTATAAATTACTTAGAAGTACTGATTCATTTTTATCTCCGATATACATAGTTAGTCTAACGGTAAATTCATTAATGTTTATCTTTATAACTTTTGTTATGAGTATTTATTTTGAGGTAACGTGTAGAGGTAGAACTTGATCTTATGTGGGTTTCACCTACCATGAAACTTTCTCCCTAATTTTTATTATTGTTTAGTCTCTTCTTCAAGTTTTTTAGATTTGAATGGTTTAGTCTAGTTAATTTTTGCTGCTAGCCAGGAGAATCTTAGAGAAGGACAAAGCTATTTTACTTCTCTACTAGGCAGAAAGTTTGTGCCATATTTTTATTGGTAATTCATCTATATGGCTATTATTGGAGGTCTGTTATATAAAACAAGGTGTATGAAAGCACAGTAGCCTTAGGGAGGTTGCTGTACAGTAGAGAAATGTAGATGCATACACACCTAATACTTGCTTGGGTGTGGTTGGAATTGAAGGGAGGGACAAGTTGCTTTGAGTTTGTGGTAGAGTAGAGATAACGTTTGGAGCAGATTTTAAAGAATGAGTAGAATTTGGTGGTGTCAGCATGGTGAGCAGCATCCCTGGTAACTCATTTGAATAACTCCTTGTTGGATCATAGTTTCTATAAAATGGGTCAATAGATGGAAATTGAACTGAAAATGTGCTTGAGGCCAGAGGCTCGAGATGAATAATATGTTAGATAAGCTTAGTAATTGACCTAAAGGACTTGAGAGTGCATCTCAGTTATTCAGTTAGGAAGAACAGTATTATGTGACAGATTTATTATTTGCCTTTTACCATATAATTGGTTGCATCCTTAAATTTAAAGATATTTCATTGTAAAGGAGGATATTGGTAAAGAAATTACTTTGAATAGGGTTTTAAAAAAATTTTTTTAGCTTTTTAAACTTATTGACAGGTGTGTGTAGTATTGCAGGACAGGGAATATATTTACAAAATTCATATTAAGCCATCTGTTGAAAATATTTTCCAGATGATCTGACATGTGATAAAATCCTTTTTGAATTTCTTTCCAATTACCTACCCATTTTAAGAGTAGAATTAATTAGGGGCGCCTGGGTGGCTGTCAGTTAAGTGTCCGACTCTTGATTTGGGCTCAGGTCATGATATCACAGTTCGTGAGATCGAGCCCTGCATCGGGCTCTGATAAGTGCAGACCCTGCTTGGGATTCTCTCTTTCTCTCTCTCTCTCTCTCTCTCTCTCTCTCTCTCTCTCTCTCTCTTTTTCTCTGCCTCTGCCCTTCCCCTGTTCACATGCACGTGTGCTCTCTCTCTTTGTCTCTCAAGAGGTCAATAAAAATTTTTTAAGTAGAATTAATAAAAATGGTATAGTAGATACAGAAATCCAAAGGGTGGACGTGTGCAGATATGCCCCCATTGTTGAATAATGCAATTAGCTGTATTGTAACATGAGAAATGAGATTTCCTTTTTAAGACTGAGTTTAAATAGTTTACTTTTATAATTAAAAAAATTACTCCTCCCATTTTTTATTACTCTTCAGCATTGTAAAATGTTTTTTTTTAGAGTTTATCGCTTTGAACTGCTTTTACTTAACATGTGAAACTATTTCAGGATGAAGATGGATTTCGAGAGCTAAACGAGAATGGAAATGCTAAAGATGATACTATTCAACAGAAACTTTCTTCAAAAGTAGTAAGTGACCTTTTTAAAAAGATAAGCAAAATATTTGAACATCTTTTGAACTATGGTTATGTTGAAAAGAAGTATTACGGTTTAGTATAAAGACGTGGGTCAGCATGGTAGACAAGAAACCGTGTACATGGTAGACAAGAAACCATGTATTTGGTACTTAATATTTATTTTTAGCATTGCCAGAACAAAGACACTTTCTATGAAATCCATAGTTCTATTACAGACAACACCATTAATTAAATGATCATATAGCATACAGTCTGTTTCCCTCATTGGAAAACTTTACTTACTTGGGAGTTATTTTGTTTTCAGGCCAGGATCCAGACAAGCATCACCATTTGCATTAAGCTGTTTTGTCTCTATTATTTTCCAGTCTGGAATGATCACATCATCTTACTGTGTTTATGACATTGAATTTTCAAAGAGTCCAGTCCAGTTATACTGGAGGATACCTCACATTCCAGATTGTCTTTCCTTAAGGTAGACTTGTGTGGAATCACTAACAGTGTTGTTGTCTGGTTATCTTAGTTGGATGATTTACCTGAAAACTCACCAATCAATATAGTTCAGACTCCAATTCCCATTACAACTTCTGTTCCTAAACGTGCAAAAAGTCAGAAGAAAAAAGCGTTAGCAGCAGCTCTTGCCACGGCTCAAGAATATTCAGAAATAAGTATGGAGCAAAAAAAACTTCAGGTATTTATTCATTTTTATGAACAAATGTAATTGGTAGATTTGGGGGCAGAAAGAGAAATATAATCATCATAAATTGCCACACTTTCATGCTGTCACAAAAAAATAAATGGTTTCATATTACTTTGCAGGAAGCTTTATCAAAGGCAGCTGGAAAAAAGAATAAAACACCTGTGCAGCTAGATTTGGGGGACATGTTAGCAGCTCTGGAAAAACAACAACAAGCGATGAAAGCACGGCAGATTACTAACACCAGACCTCTGTCATATACAGGTGATGTCATTATTTGAGGAATTTGCTCTTTGCTTTTGGTAATATATTTTGAATGTTGTTAATTTATATATATCTGAAAAATCCAGAGTCTTCTCATCAGCTCCTCGTGTTACCCCTCGTCGTCCCGTCATTGTACTGCGTGGTAGTGGCCTCCTGTTACCTACCTTTTCTTCCTGCTAACTGCAGTCTATTTCAAAAGGAGTGATCTTTTAAAAATATAAACAGGATTCTATCACTCCACTACTCACAACCCTCCAGTAGCTCTTGATCTCACTTGGAGTAAAGCTCAAGTCCTGACTAAAGCTGCATCTTAGCTGATGCTGTGACCTTTTTGCCTCCACTCTTCTCTCCGGCACACAGCCAGTCAGCCCCCTTGCTGTTTCACAGACACACCCAACATGCCCCTAGCTCAGTATTTTTGTGCTTACTATTTCCTTTCCCCAGAATTCTCTTCCCTCATATATCAATGGTGGTTTGTTCTTTGAAGTCCTTCCGGTCTCTCTTCAAATGTCAGTTCGTGTAATTGTGAACCAGCTAATGTTTTTCTTCTTCAGAGGTTGAAATAAAAATCACAACTAGTTTGGCTTTATAACTTTTAAGTTGGATAATGGGGAACATAGGAGTTTTGATCAAGTTGTGTGTGTGTGTGTGTGTGAGAGAGAGAGAGAGAGAGAGAGAGAAAGAGAGAGAGAGAGAATAGGAATGATTTGGCTTTCTACTGAAGTAGTAATGTATATCTTAGCAAACCTTATCAGATTTAAAGTTTAGCAGTTCTTTTGCGCTCCCTCATTTCTTTTCATAGCCTTAGTTGTAGAGGGAGGGAAGTAAGATAAAGGAAAGAGAAAGGCAACAACAAAAAGCAGATATTAAGAGGCAGAATTGAATGTTTTGTTTCCTCTGTTCCTATGTAAACGGTCTGTCTTTAGACAAAAAGATAATTAACAGAGTATAACTTTAACTCTGTGTGCAAAACATTTAAACCTATAGCTAGTTACCTGTCCAGTATACACCTTAGCTTTGAGTAACTGTTAGTAAAAATATTATTGAATGTGTACTAAGCTTTTGAATTGCATGTTGTTGAGTTGAGGAGAGAGGCAGTTGCATCTCATGAAAGAGTAAAGGACTGTAGCAGTGGAACTGAGGGTTAGCAGTGTTCTGGAGGCAGTACGGCCTCATGGCGACAAGCAGGGACTTTGGAGTTGAGCTGCCTAGGTTTGAAATCTGTTCTTCCGTGTATGTTCTTGGTAGGTTATTTCCTGACATTAACATGGAGGTAATGACAGTACTTATTTTGTGGTTGTCTTGAAGAATAAATAAGATGGTACATGTAAAGTGGTCAGAAGGGTGTCTGGGTTATAATCACTCAATAAATGTTAACTAATTACTGTGGAGAAGAGATTGTTAACCTGTGATACTTCAGATGGCTTTATTGTTAAAACTGATTTATTTAGCAAATGTTAATTTATACAACTGTAAATATTTACATGGAAAGTATGTCAAGGACCGTGGAATTTTAACCTGTGGTTAAAAGGTTTATAATCTAGTTGGGGAGAAAGACATACACAAATAAATAATAAAGAGCAGTGCCTTAGAAAGCATACCAGCAAAGTTTTATGAACTTGCAGAAGAGAAGAGTGATTTACATCAACAGAGAGGTATGGGGAGGATGTTACAAATCACTTCATATATGATAACATTTGGATTGGGCTTTGAAGGGGAGAGTACAGTTCTTGTCAGATGGAAATGAAATTAACCTCTAACCTGTCACCAGTGTTTAAATTGGAAAGTATTGATTGTAAAAAAATTGACTTTCTTGGGAAGTCCAAGAAAAGAATGAGACTATTGTAGATATGTCAAAAGATTATGAGGAATTGATAGGGTTTGTTTGTTTGTTTTGTAACTGATGGAATGTAGAAACAGGTCAAAGAGGACTCCAAACTCTCCTAGTTGGAGGATTGTGGTGATTATAATGATATCAAACAGGGATCATGGAAGAAGAATTTTGTTGGAAAGAGTAGGCTCCAGCCCTGTGGTATTTGAAATGCTAGTTAGAGATATCCTGATGGTGCCTATTTAACATGTAGTTATATGTGCAGTTTAGGTTAAAAGTCAGTGAGTTTCTGTGTGTATTTATTTATTTATTATTTATTTATTTAAAGAGAGAGGGACAGCATGGGCAGGGGAGGGTCAGAGAGAGAGGGAGACACAGAATCTGAAGACAGGCACCAGGCTCTGAGCTAGCTGTCAGCACAGAGCCTGATGCGGGGCTTGAACCCACGAATGCGAGATCATGACCTGAGCTGAAGCCAGACACTCAACCGACTGAGCCACCCAAGGCGCCCCATAAGCCAGTGAGTTTCAAAAAGAGATGGATGTGTAGCTGTGGAAATACATAAAGTTGTTAGGGGAAAGAAAAGTTAGGAAAAATATATTCAAGTTCAAGGATAAAGTCTTATGGAATGCTCAGATTTAAAGGACAGCGAGAAGAATTAGATGTAGTGATTGCATGCTTATATGTGATCTTGACAATAGCATTTGTGAGCACATGGGTAGGGCAGAGACCAGACTGTAATGATTAGGGAAGTGCTGAGGAGAAAGACTCTTCCGGACCTCAGGGGAAGATGGCCATATAGGAGGATCCTAAGCTCATCTTGTCGCTCAGCTACAACTAGATAGCATCCACAGGAGTGTAAATAACCAATAAAGCAGACTACCGAGAAGTTTAGTAAGGAAGGAAAGGGGAGTGATAGTACTTTAGAGTGAGGGGTAGCCAGTCAGGGGAATGGTTTTGTTGGTTTGTCTGTTTTTTTGTTTTTCTTTCTTATATATACAGAAGATTTTAGCTTCTTGTTGGCAGTTAGGGAAAAGAGTTGGGGGTCAAAGAAGACCTTGAAAGATGAAAGGGAAAAGGGATAGAGCAAGATCCTTGAGAAATTAATCCTGAGATGGGATTTCTTTTTTAAAGCTTTTTATCTATTATTTATTTGAGAAACAGAGAATGTGAGCAGGGGGGAGGGGCAGAGAGAGATTTTCTCAAGCAGGCCCCACACTGTCAACTCAGGGCCTGACGTGGCGCTTGAACTCATGAAACCATGAGATCATGACCTGAGCTGAAATCAAGAGTCAGAAGCTTGACCAACTGAGCCATCCAGGCGCCCCCTGGGATGGGATTAAGAGGAGAGGTGGTAATACTCAGTGAACAGGAATTAGGATGCCTGCTGTCTCCTCTCTGGCATATACATTTAAAATTTTTTAAAATATAATTTACTGTCAAATTGGCTAACATGCACTGTGTAAATTGTGCTCTTGGTTTTTGAGGTAGATTCCCATGGTTCATTGCTTACATACAACACCCAGTGCTCATCCCAACAAGTGCCCTCCTCAATGCCCATCACCATTTTCCCCTCTCCCCCACCCCCCATCAACCCTCAGATTGTTCTCTGTATTTAAGAATCTCTTATGGTTTGCCTCCCTCTCTCTCTGTTTGTAACTATTTTTCCCCCTTCGGTCTTCTGTTAAGTTTCTCAAGATCCACGTATGAGTGAAAACATGATTTCTGTCTTTCTCTGACTGACTTATTTCATTCTGCATAATTCCTTCTAGTTCCATCCATGTTGCTGCAAATGGCATGATTTCATTCTTTCTCATTGCCAAGTAGTATTCCATTGTATATATAAACCACATCTTCTTTATCTATTCATCAGTTGATGGACATTTAGGCTCTTTCCATAATTTAGCTATTGTTGAAAGTGTTACTCTAAACATTTTTGGAAAACCTCCAAATGCATGGAGGTTAAAGAACATCCTACTAAAGATTGAATGGGTCCACCAGGCAGTTAAAGAAGAAATTTAAAAATTTATGGAAACAAATGAAAATGAAAACACAATAATCCAAATCCTTTGGGATGCAGCAAAGGTAGTCCTAAGAGGAAAATACATTGCAATCCAGACCTATCTCAAGACACAAGAAAAATCCCAAATATAGAATCTAACAGCACATGTAAAGGAACTAGAAGCAGATCAACAAAGAAACCGTAAGGCCAGCAGAAGAACAGAAATAATAAAGATCAGGGCAGAAATAAACAATATAGAATCCAAAAAACTAGTAGAATAGATCAATGAAACTAAAAGCTGGTTTTTTGAAAAAATAAACAAAATTAATAACCCCCATCCAGACTTCTCAAAAAGAAAAAAGAGAGGACCCAAACAGATAAAATCCTGAATGAAAATGGATTTATCACAACCAATCCCTCAGAAATACAAGCAATTATTAGAGAATACTATGAAAAAAATTATATGCCAACAAACTAGACAACCTAGAGGAAATGAACAAATTCCTAAACACCCACACACTACCAAAACTCAAACAGGAAGAAATAGAAAATTTGAACAGGCCCGTAACTAGTTAAGAAATTGAATCAGTTATCAAAAATCTCTCAACAAATAAGAGTCCTGGGCCAGATGGCTTCCCAGGGGAATTGTACCAGACATTTAAAACAAAATTAATACCCGTCCTTCTCAAGCTGTATCAAAAAATAGAAATGGAAGGAAGACTTCCGGACTCATTCTATGAAGCCAGCATTACCTTGATATCCAAACCAGACAGAGACCCCCCAAAAAAGGAGAATTATAGGCCAATATCCTTGATGAATATGGATGCAAAAATTCTCAACAAGATACTAGCAAATTGAATTCAACAGCATATAAAAAGAATTATTTACCATGATCAAGTGGGATTCATTCCTGGGCTGCAGGGCTGGTTCAGTATTCACAAATCAATGTGATACATCACATTAATAAAAGAAAGGATAAAGAACCATATGATCCTATCAATAGATACAGAAAAAGCATTTGACAAAATACAGCATGCTTTCTTAATAAAAACCATCAAGAAAGTCAGGATAGAAGGAACATACCTAGATATAATAAAAGCCATATATGAGAAGCCCACAGCTAATATCATCTTCAGTGGGGAAAAACTGAGAGCTTTACCCCTGAGATCAGAAACACGACAGAGATGTCCATTCTCACCACTGTTGTTTAACATAGTGTTGGAAGCCCTAGCATCAGCAATCAGACAACAAAATTAAAGGCATCAAAATTGGCAAAGAAGTCAAACTTTCACTTTTCACAGACAACATGATACTATACATGGAAAACCCATAAGACTACACCAAAAGGCTGCTAGAACTGATACATCAATTCAGCAAAGTCGCAGGGTACAAAATCAATGTACAGAAATCAGTTGCATTTCTATACACCAGTAATGAAGCAACAGCAAGAGAAATCAAGAAAGTGATCCCATTCACAATTGCACCAAGAGCCATAAAATACCTAGGAATAAACCCAACCAAACACATAAAAGATCTGTATGTTGAAAACTATGGAAAATATAATGAAGGAAATTGAAGAAGACACAAAGAAATAGAAAAACATTCCATGCTCATGGATTAAAAGAATAAATATTGTTAAAATATCAATACTACCCAAAGCAGTCTACACATTCAATGCAATCCCAATCAAAATTGCACCAGCATTCTTCTCAAAGCTAGAACAAACAACCCTAGACTTTGTGTGGAACCACAAAAGACCAAATAGCCAAAGTAATATTGCAAAAGAAAACCAGAGCAGGAAGCATGACAATTCCAGACTCTAGTAATAATCAAGACAGTTGGTAATGGTATTGGCACAAAAACAGGCACATAGACCAATGGAATAGAATAGAGAAGCCAGAATTGGACCCACAAATGTATGGCCAACTAATCTTTGACAAAGCAGGAAAGAGTATCCAATGGAAAAAAGACAGTTTCTTTAGCAAATGGTGCTGGGAGAACTGGACAGCAACATGCAGAAGAATGAAACTAGACCACTTTCTTACACCATACACAAAAAGAAACTCAAAATGGATGAAAAGCCTAAATGTGAGACAGGAAAGCATCAAAACCCTAGAGGAGAAAGCAGGCAACAACCTCTTTGACCTCAGCTACAGCAATTTCTTGCTTGACATATCTCCAAAGGCAAGGGAATTAAAAGCAAAAATGAACTTTTGGGACTTCATCAGGATAAAAAGCTTCTGCACTGCAAAGGAAACAATCAAAGGCAACTGATGGAATGGGAGAAGATATTTGCAAATGACAGATAAAGGATTAATATCCAAAATCTATAAAGAACTTACCAAACTCAACACCCGAAGAACAAGTAATCCAGTGAAGAAATGGTGAGAAGACATGAATAGACCCTTTTCCAAAGAAGACATGCAGATGGCCCTCAGACACATGAAAAGATGGTCAACATCACTCATCACCAGGGAAATACAAATCAAAACCACACTGAGATACCACCTCACACTGGTCAGAGTGGCCAAAATGAACAAATCAGGAAACTACAGATGCTGGCTAGGATGTGGAGAAAAGGGAACCCTCTTGCACTGTTGGTGGGAATGAAAACTGGTGCAGCCACTCTGGAAATCAGTATGGAGATTCCTCAAAAAATTAAAAATAGGGCTACCCTATGACCTAGCGATAGCACTACTAGGAATTTATCCACGGGATATAGGAGTGCTGATTCATTTTTTTTTAAACATTTATTTATTTTTGAGAGACAGAGAGAGACAGATCATGAGCAGGGGAGGGGCAGAGAGAGAGGGACACACAGAATCCGAAGCAGGCTCCAGGCTCTGAGCTGCTGGCACAGAGCCCAACGTGGGGCTCAAACCCCACGAACTGTGAGATCATGACCTGAGCTGAAGTCGGACACTCAACCGACTGAGCCACCCAGGCGTCCCCTTTGGTTTTTTTTTTTTTTTTTAATGATTATGTATTTTTGAGAGAGAGTGAGTCAGTGCAAGCGGGGGAGGGACAGAGAGAGAGAGGGAGACATAGAATCTGAAGCAGGTTCCAGGCTCTGTGCTGACAGCTCAGAGCCTGATGTGGGGCTTGAACACATTAACTGCAAGATCATGAGCTGAGCCATAGTCGGATGCTTAACCAACTGAGCCACCCAGGTACCTGGCACATACATTTGTATTAGACAGCAGCTTCTCAGGGGAGT
Organism: Cryptoprocta ferox; assembly: GCA_028646485.1. Taxonomy (NCBI): domain Eukaryota; kingdom Metazoa; phylum Chordata; class Mammalia; order Carnivora; family Eupleridae; genus Cryptoprocta; species Cryptoprocta ferox. The sequence continues at coordinate 86,668,604 of CM053560.1, read as the reverse complement.
AACAGGAGAGCTTTGCTGCTAGAGAAAGAGGATTGAGGTTAGGGTCCTTGGACTGCTAAAGGACTGGGTAACCACTACTGGATGAGGGTATCAATCAGGTGTAGAAGAACTGGTGCATAGTACTGAGAGTGCAGTCAAAGGGGAAGATCACTCTTCACTGGTGGACGGAAATGAGAGGAGTGACAGACTATTTCATAGAAGGGTGATAGTTTTTTTTATAATTTTTTTTAGTGTTTATTTTTGAGAGAGAGTGAGAAAGCACGCACATGGGGGAGCGGCAGAGAGAGGGAGAGGGAGACAGAGGATCTGAAGTGGGCTCTTTGCTGACAGCAGAGAGCCTGATGCCAGGTTTGAACTCATGAACCGTGAGATCATGACCTGAGCTGAAGTCAGACGCTTAACTGACTGAGCCACCCAGGCACCCGTATATAAGGGTGATTCTTATGTAAGATTCAGTAGGAATAAGGAGAGGCAGAAGTTTTGAAATTGCACAGAGGTAGAGTGGTTCTGCCTGGAGACCAGTTGCAAAGAATTGCCATGCTTGAGGCTTGCTGCTGTGCAGTAGAACTAATTATTTGTCCCTGCTTTGGATTGCTAAATTAGTTACATGCCTTGGCTTCGTCATCTTTATCTTATGGAAGTTAAACAGATGCATAAAAGCTGTACCTGAGAGTTACTGCATGGCCCTCTATTACTCCTACTATTATGATGTCTATTCTCCCACAAGAAGAGGATGTTCTTGTAGATTTATTATTAGAAGTTTTCATTGTATGCAGTGCTGGCTGTAATAGTAAAACTAATGTTCTTGTTTGTTTTTAGTGGTCACTGCAGCTTCTTTTCACACTAAAGACTCTACTAACAGAAAACCTTTAACCAAAAGTCAGCCCTGTTTGACATCCTTTAATTCTTTGGACATTACTTCCTCTAAAGCAAAGAAAGGAAAAGAGAAGGAAATTGCAAAACTAAAACGGCCCACAGCACTTAAAAAGGTAAACCACAGTCTCGGGATGTTTATTTTACAAGATAAATAAGGATTTAAATCTGTTTTACAAAAGTAGTTGTGGCATTTTAGCCAACAGATTATTATGAGATGTTCATAGGTGTACATCTTTATGATGTCTAGTTAATTGGCAGTTGCGTATAACATCAGCATCATGATTATCTTTCTGTATTGAACAAAACCCTGGAGGATGAATTCTTTCTATAAGGTTTAAAAAAAAACAAAAAAAGTTAAACATTTAGCTTCCAAAACATTGGACGGTAGGAATCAGAAGCCCTAGATTCTGGCACTAACTTACATGGTTTTAGACAGACCTTTCTTACCCTTATCTTCTTCATCTATAAGTTGGGATAATATCTGTTCAACTCAGTATTTAAAAAAATTTTTTTTTTATTTTTTTGGGTGTAATCTCTAGACCCAACATGGAGCTTGAACTCACAACCCCGAGATCCAGAGTTGCATGCTCTACCAACTGAGCCAGCCAGGTGCTAACTGTAAAATGTAAATCTAATGTAACTATGACCTTGTTTGCACACATGTTATTTTATCCATTTTTGTGGAAACTCTAGTTTGTCAATCAGGAGTTAAAGAGTGAAGCAGATGTGGTTTGATAGCTGTAGAATTATGTAGCATAATTGCCTTCTTTTATTTTGCATATGGTACCTTTTTCAACTACAGGGCCTAAAAATACATTTACGTTTTTGCCAGTCACTTTCTTTGTAGCCAACTAAACATGTAGCCAACCGAACTCTTCATGTCCATTTTTAAGTGAACTATATCTGTGTAATAGTGAACATTTTAATCATTCAGTACATTCTTAAAGAGTGATCAGTAATTAAAGACTGATAATGACTTTTAGGTTATTTTGAAAGAAAGAGAGGAAAAGAAGGGCCGTTTAACTGTGGACCACAACCTTTTGGGATCTGAGGAACCAATAGAAATGCACTTAGATTTTATTGATGATTTGCCACAGGAGATTATTTCCCAGGAAGGTAAGATTGCCCCTTTCTCCCTTCTCGTGGAATGGTTCAGAGTATTTTAATTGATAAGCCATCACTAGTTATTATCCTGATTGGAGGATATGGTCCATATTTTATCTAAATTTCTTTATTTTTGAGAGTGGTTTGTTTTGAAGATGCCTCAATAGGGAGATATTTAGCAGGGGGAAGGGACAGGTGTTCTATAGCAGAACTGTGGCATTTTTGAGTCTTAAGTCCTGACTTTGTTGTGTACACTAATAATTATCTCACCAGTATATCCTCTGTAACTCATAGTTCTTTTCATTTTGTCTTCTTTCATGTCTAGAACACTATTGGCTATTTTCTTCACAGGACTATTTTTCTTTGGATTGTTTTTGTTGATTTTCTTTCTTGCTTTTATGAATTAATGCATATGCCACAATGAATAGAGAATTACAAAGCCTATTGTAGTACAGAATTCAGTTGATCAATAAGATACAGTCCCATACAGTAGCCAGCACATAGCATTTTGAGTGGGACCTCAGCAAAACTGTACATTCTTATATTTTTCCTACTGTGGAAGAATGATTTAAAGAGATCCCTGACTAGGTCTATTTTTCTGCTGGTATATATGTATTCCTTTCTGCAACACGTTTAAGTCTGATATACCATATTAACTGGTAATGTTCCGTTGTGTTTAGAAAAATGAGTTTGCTTATAAAGATTCTTCAGCTAGGACATACTTGGCTAGCATTCCCCTTTATTCTCAATTAAATATCTTTGCCTTTGTATTTAGGTTTATGCATTCATTCAGAAATGGATGAATTCAGCATTCATTTAGGTGTTTATTGAACACCTATCATGTGTATTTTAATAACTGGGTTGGGGGTAGGAAGGTCAGGAAATGTAATAAAGAGTGGATTGTCCAGCTCCAAAAAGCTTATCATCAGTAGGGAGATAAGATACATGTGTAACTTTGCTAATTAGTGGACTGGAATACAAAACAACTCATTCTTGAGTTTAGCTGTTTAGGAAAGGAGCAGTAAATGAAGGGGGCAGTCAAATCAAGAGATGGTATCTAAAAAATGAGGCTGCCTGAGCACAGAAGCAAAGACCAAATGAGAGAGAAACTGGGGTGGTGTCTGAAGAAATCAGGAGTGTGTGGAGAGAATGAGTGAGGTAGAATTCATCATTGCCGGCAGCAATGGAAATTTGTAGACAGTTTAAAAAATGTATTTCTAAGAAATAGGTGAAAAAATCGAGATGAAGGAGATGGGTGGTAATATGATCTGGAAAGAGGTTCAAAAGTTTTTACCTTTGTTCTTCAGTTTAAATCCTCTAAGAATACATGTTGTAGATCATTGGGCTTTCTCTCCTCTCTTTTGTAGAGACTTACAGGCTGTACTTGATTTTTAAGAGTATGTTTTAAGAGATAATAGGAAGACTTCCATTTTTGTAGTATATGAGAAATGTTTGTGATATAAACAATGCCCAACTCATTAGCTTCTGGAGAATTTGGAAGTTATACAAAAGACAACTGCCATTCTAAGCATTGATCATTAGATTGCTTTTCAGCATTTGAAGTTTCTAAATTCTTTCCCTTCACCCCACATCTCCACAGATACTGGATTGAGCATGCCCAGTGATACTTCACTCTCTCCAGCAAGTCAGAATTCTCCGTACTGTATGACACCTGTGTCACAAGGCTCTCCGGCTAGTTCTGGGATAGGCAGTCCGATGGCATCTTCTACAATAACCAAAATCCACAGCAAAAGATTTAGAGAGTAAGTTTTAGTCTCATTATTGAGGTTGAATAGTTTAAGTATCTTGATTGTAGTTTCGAATACAGTATTGTCATTACTTGATGGGTTGAGCATGCAACACTTCATAGATATTTAAGTTCTTCCTTCAAATTTTGTTTAACAGCAAGTTTTATTGTATTTAAAGCATTTGATTTCTGTCAGCTATTAGTGTTTATATGAAAGTGATTTTCCAGTAAATATATTTTTTATATTAAATAGTGTTTATAAATAAACCCGGAAATTTGACTTCTTATATTTACATATAATAGGCACTTAATAGGCACTTTTTCCTCCTCAAATGCTTTTGCTTTTTTGTTTATGTTATTGGCCTTTCAGAAAAAAACCCTGTTTAATGGATAAATAACAAATTTCTAAGACCCTGTTTCCCATAAAGTAAACATACTACATAAAGCTGTTTGTTTTTAAGCAAATGTTTGTAAGTTTTAAAATGCCCATCAGTGAGTAATCTTGAACTAAAAGTTACTGCTATGAAGGATTTTAGGATTTTAACATTTGTATAGATACATTTATTTTAAATTTGAAAATGACATGAAATAATCCCAGGGTGAATGTAAAATCGGTACGAACCAATTGGTCCAAACCATATTGGTTTGTTCTTTTCCTTTTTTTTTTAAATTGAAGTGTAGTTGATACACAATATGAGATTAGTTTTAGGTGTACTACATAGTGATTTGACATTCATATACATTATGAAATATTCATGGTAAGTCTTAGTTACCATCTGTCACCCAAGTTATTAACAATAGTATTGACTATATTCTGTATGATGTATTTTATATCCTCGTGATTTACTTTATAACTGGAAATTTATACCTTTTAATCCCTTTCACCTATTTCACCTGTATCCCCACTCCCTTCCCATTTGGCAACCATAATTTTATTCTCTGTATTTATGTGTCTGTTTCTGTTTTGTTCATTTGTTTTGTGTTTTAGATTCCATATGTAAGTGAAATCATATGATAATTTGTTTTTCTGATTTATTTCACTTAGCATAATACTTGCTGGGTCCATCCATGTTTTGCAAATGGCAAGATTTCATTCTTATTTATGGCTAAGAAATATGCCACACACAGTATACAATATTCCACACATAACCACACCCCTATTTTCTTTATTCATTCATTTATTGATGGACATTTAGATTGTTTCCATTCCTTGGTTTATTATAAATAATACCGCAGTGAACATAGGGGTGAATATATTTTTTTTAACTCATGTTTTTGTTTTCTTCAGGTAAATACCAGGAAATGGAATTGCTAGATTGTATGGTAGTTCTATTCCCACCAGTAGTACATGAGGGTTCCCTTTCCTCCACATCCTCACCAACACTTCTTGTATTTATTTATTTATTTAATTTATTTTTTAATTTACATTCAAGTTAGCATATAGTGCAACAATGATTTCAGGAGTAGATTCCTTCATGCCCCTCACCATTTAGCCCATCCCCCCCCCCCACAACCCCTCCGGCAACCCTTTGTTTGCTCTCTATATTTAAGAGTCTCTTCTGTTTTGTCCCCTTCCCTGTTTTTATATTATTTTTGCTTCCCTTTCCTTATATTCAGCTGTTTATTTTAAATACCTCACATGAGTGAAGTCATATCATATTTGTCTTTCTCTAACTAATTTCGCTTAGCATAATACCCTCCAGTTCCATCCATGTAGTTGTAAATGGCAAGATTTCATTCTTTTTGATTGCTGAGTAATACTCCATTGTTTATATATACCACATCTTCTTTATCCATTTATCCGTCGATGGACATTTGGGCTCTTTCCATACTTTAACTATTTTTTTAAATTTTTTTAATGTTTATTTATTATTGAGACAGAAACAGAGCATGAGTGGGGGAGGGGCAGAGAGAGAGGGAGACACAGAATCTGAAGCAGACTCCAGGCTCTGAGCTGTCAGCACAGAGCCCGATGCGGGGCTTGAACCCACGAACTGTGGGATCATGACCTGAGCTGAAGTTGGCTGCTTAACCGTCTGAGCCACCCAGGTGCCCCTCCATACTTTAGGTATTGTCAGTACTGCTGGTTTAAACATTGGGTTGCATGTGCCCCTTCGAAACAGCACACCTGAATCCCTTGGATAGATACCTAGTAGTGCAATTGCTGGATTGCAGAATAGTTCTGTTTTTAATTTTTTGGGAACCTCCATACTGATTTCCAGAGTGGCTGTACCAGTTTGCATTCCCACTAGCAGTGCAAAAGAGATCCTCTTTCTCCATATTCTCGCCAACATCTGTTGTTGCCTGAGTTGTTAATGTTAGCCATTCTAACAGGTGTGAGCTGGTATCTCATTGTGGTTTTGATTTGTATTTCCTTGATAATGAGCGATGTTGAGCATTTTTTCATGTGTCTGTTAGCCATCTGGATGTCTTCTTTGGAGAAGTGTTTATTCATGTCTTTTGCCCATTTCTTCACTGGATTATTTATTTTTTGGGTATTGAGTTTGGTAAGTTCTTTATAGATTTTGGATACTAATCCTTTATCTGATATGTTCTTTGCAAATATCTTCTCCCATTCCTTTGGTTGCCTTTCAGTTTTGCTGGTTGTTTCCATCGTTGTGCAGAAGCTTTTTATTTTGATGAGGTCCCAATAGGTCATTTTTGCTTTTGTTTCCTTTGCCTCCGGAGACGTGTTGAGTAAGAAGCTGCTGTGGCCAGGTCACAGAGGTTTTTGCCTGCTTTCTCCTCTAGGATTTTGATGGTTTCCTGTCTTATTACCGGCTTTCATTCATTTTGAGTTTATTTTTGTGTATGGTGTGAGAAAGTGGTCCAGGTTCATTTTTCTGCATGTCGCTGTCCAGTTTTCCCAGCACCATTTGCTGAAGAGACGGTCTTTATTCCATTGGATATTCTTTCCTGCTTTGTCAAAGATTAGTTGGCCATACGTTTTTGGGTCCATTTCTGGGTTCTCTATTCTGTTCCATTGATCTGAGTGTCTGTTCTTGTGCCAGGACCATACTGTCTTCATGATTACAGCTTTGTAATACAGCTTGAAGTCCGGGATTGTGATGCCTCCAGCTATGGTTTTCTTTTTCAAGATTGCTTTGGCTATTTGGGGTCTTTTCTGGTTCCATACAAACTTCCGGATTGTTTGTTCTAGCTCTCTGAAGAATGCGGTGTTACTTTGATAGGGATTGCCACTTCTTTTTGATTCTAACCATTCTGACAGGTATGAGGTGATATCTCACTGTGGTTTTGATTTGTATTTACCTGAACATTAGTGATGTTGAGCATCTTTTCATGTGTCTGTTGGCCATCTGTACGTCTTTTCTGGAATATCTGTGTAGGTCCTCTGCCCATTTTCTAATCAGATTATTTGGATTTTTTTGATGTTGAGTTGTAGGAGTCCTTATGTGTAATCTGGGTATTAACCTCTATGTTTTTTTGGATATTAACCTCTTATCTAATATATCATTTGCAAATATCTTCTCCCATTCAGTAGGTTGCCTTTTTGTTTTGTTGATGGTTTCCTATGTTGTGTAAAAGCTTTTTAGTTTGATGCAGTCTTATCAAAAAAAAAAATGCTTATTTTTGTTTTTGTTGCCCTTGCCTGAGGAGACATATCCCCCCGCCCCCAAACAAAAACAAAAACAAAAAAACAAAAACTGCCAAGACTGATGTTTGAGAATTTACTGATGGTGTTTTCCTGTAGTTGGTCCATGGTTTCAGGTCTTACATTTAGGTCTTTAATCCATTGTGAGATTATTTTTGTATACAGTGTAAGAAAGCAGTCCCAGTTTCATTCTTTTACATGTAGCTGTCCTTTTTATCTCCACACCATTTGTTGAAGACACAGTCTTTTCCCCTTTTGTTATATTCTTGGATTTTTTTTTTTTTTTTTTTTTTTTTGGTCATAGAATGACCATGTAAGTGTGGGTTTATTTCTGGTCTCTTTGTTCTGTTGATCTCTGTTTTTATGCCAATTTCATACTAGATTACTCTAGCTTTGCAGTATAGTTTGAAATCTGGGAGTATACCTCCAGCTTTGTTCTTTCTCAAGATTGCTTTGGCTTTTTGGGTCTTTTGTGATTCTGTACAAATTTTAGGATTCTTTGTTCTAGTTCTGTGAAAAATGCTGTTGGTATTTTGATAGGGATTACATTATATATATAAATTGCTTTGGATAGTGTGGACATTTAACTGCATTGATTCTTCCAGTCCAAGAGCACAATTTCTTTCAATTTATGTCATCTTCAGTTTCTTTCATCATTCTCTTACAGTTTTCAGAGTACAGGTTTTATACCTCCATGGTTAAATTTATTTCCAGGTAATCCTAGGTATTTATTCTTTTTGATGAAGTTGTAAATGGGATTGTTTTCTTAATTTTTCTTTCTGCTAGTTTGTTATTACTGTATAGAGATGCAACAGATTTTTGTACATTACTTTTGTATCCTGCAACTTTACTGAATTAATTTATTCTAATTGTTTTATGGGTGGTGTTTAGTGTTTTCTATGCACAGTATCCATTCATGTGCAAATAGTGACAATTTCACATATTCCTTACCAATTTGGATGCTTTTTATTTATTTTTCTTCTCTGGTTGCTGTGACTAAGATTCCCAGTACTATGATGAATAAAAGTGGCAAGACTGGGCATCTTTGTCTTATTTTCCTGATGTTAGAGGAAGAGCTTTCAGCTTTTTCACTGTGGAGTGTGGTATTAATTGTGGGTTTGTCATCTCTGGTCTTTATTGTATTGAGGTATGTTCTCTGTACCCACTCTGTTGAGAATTTTTATCATAAACGGATATTGAACTTCTGTCAAATATTTTTTTCTGTATCTGTTGAGAAGATTGTATTATTTTTATCTTTCATTTTGTTAATGTGTATGACAGTTGATTTGTCGATACTGAATTATCTCTGCATCCCTGGAATAAATGCCATTTGATCATGGTGTGTGATTCTTTAATATATTACTGAATTTGGTTTGCTAATATTTTGTTGAGGATTTTTGCATCTGTATTCATCAAGAATATTAGCCTGTCATTTTCTTTTTTTGTAATGTCTTTGATTTTGGTATCAGCATCTCATAGAATTAATTTGGAAGTGTTCCTTACTCTGTTGTTTTTGGAATAGTTTCAGAAGGATAGGTATTCACTCTTAAGTGTGTGGTAGAATTTACCTGTGAAGCCGTCTGGTCCTGGACTTTTGTTGTGATTTTTTTTTTATTGTTGATTCTATTTCATTACTAGTGAATAGTGTTCAGATTTTCTTTTTCTTGACTATTCAGTTTTGGAAGATTTTATGTTTCTTGAAATTTCGCCATTTCTTTTTGGTTGTCCAGTTTATTGATGTATAATTTTTCACAGTAATCTTTTATAATTCTTTGTGTTTCTGTGGTGTCAGTTGTAACTTCTCTTTTATTTCTGATTTTGTTTGTTTGGGCCCTCTCTTTTCTTGATGAGTCAGTCAGGTTAAAGGTTTATCATTGTCCTTTTGTTAAATCTTTTTTTAAAATTGAAGTATAGTTGACACAATATTATATAAGTTTCAAGTGTACAACATAATGACTTAACAAATTTATATTGTTATGCTCACCAGAAGTGTAGCTACCACGTGTCACCATATAATGCTATTACAGTACCATTGACTATATTCTCTATGTTGTACCTTTTATCCTCATGACTTACCATTCCATGATACCTGAAAGCAGGTATCTCCCCTTCTCTTCACCCATTTTGCCCATCTTCCCACCTGCCACCCCTCGGCATCTATCAGTTCATTCTCTGTATTTATGGTTCTGTTTCTTTTTTTTATTTGTTCACTTGTTTTGTTTTTAGATTCCACATATAAGTGAAATTATATGGTAGTTTTTCTCTGACTTATTTCACTTAACATAGTACCATGTAGGGCCATAAAAATATTGTTTATCTTTTCAGAGTACTGGCTCTTGGTTTCATTGATCTTTTTCTATTGTTTCTTTTTCAGTCTCTATTTCATTTAGTTCCTCTCTGATCTTTATTATTTACTTTCTTCTCCTAGCTTTGGGCTTTGTTTGTTCTTCGTTTTTTAGTTCCTTTATGTGTAAGTTTAGATTGTTTATTGGAGATTTTTCTTGTTTCTTAGAATAGGCCTATAACATTATAAACTTCCTTCTTAGAACTATTTTTGCTTTGTCCCATCCCCATAAATTTTGGAAGTTGTATTTCCATTTTCATTTGTCTCAAGATATTTTTTTATTTCTTCTTTGATTTCTTTGACCCCTTGGTTTTTGCTTGCATGTTGTTTGGCCTCCTCATATTTGTGTTTTTTCCAGGTTTTTTTTTTTTTTCCCCTTGTAATTGATTTCAAAATCTGTCCCATTGTAGTTGAAAAGATGTTTGATATGATTTCAGTCTTGTTAAATGTATTGAGACTCATTTTGTGGTTAGACAGGTGATCCATCCTGGAGAAGGTTCCATATGCATTTGGAAAGAATGTATACTCTGCTCTTTTGGATGGAATGTTCTTTATGTATCTGTTAAGTCTGTCTGATCTAATCTGTTGTTTAAGGCCACTGTTTCCTTGATTTTCTCTTTGGATGATATCTCTATTGATGTAAGTGGACTGTTTAAGTTTCCTACTATTCTTGCGTTACTATCGATTTCTACCTTTGTGTTTGAAAATATTTGCTTTATATATGTACTCTGTGTTGGGTACATAGATAATTAAAACGTTATATCCACTTGTTAGATTGATCCATCTATTATTTAATGTCCTTCTTTGTTTCTTGTACAGTTTTTGTTTTAAAGCCTGTTTTGTCTGAGGTAACTATTGCTAGCCCAGCTTTCTCTCCATTTCTGAGTGTATAGACTATCTCTCTCCATCTCTTCACTTCCAGTCTGTATGTGTCTTAGGTCTGAATTGAGTCTGTTATAAGCAGCATATGGATGGGCCTTGCTTTAGTATCCATTCAGTCACCGAGTCTTTGATTGTAATATTTCTTCCACTTACACACTTAAAATAATTATCGGTCGGTATGTACTTATTGGCGATTTTTTTGTTTTCTGGTTTTCTTTGTAATTGTTGTTGTTTTGTTTTTCTTGATCTCTTCCCTTGTGATTTGGTGACTTTCTTAGTGTTATGTTTAGATTCCTTTATCTTTATTTCCTGTATATCTATTACAGGTTTTTAGTTTGTTTAACATGAAGTTCATATATATCTTATGTATGTTTTTTTTTAATGTTTATTTATTTTTGAGAGAGAGAGAGAGAGACAGAGTGTGAGTGGGGGAGGGTCAGAGAGAGAGGGAGACACAGAATCAGAATCAGAAGCAAACGCCAGGCTCTGAGCTAGCTGTCAGCACAGACCCTGACGCAGGGCTCGAACCCACTAACTGTGAGATCATGACCTGAGCTGAAGTCGGCCGCTTAACCGACTGAGCCACCCAGGTGCCTCTATAATATTTCATATATGTAAGTTTATTTAAGTTGATGACTGCTTAAGTTCAAACACATTCTGGGGCACCTGGGTGGCTCAGTCAGTTGTGCGTCTGATTTTTTTTTTTAATGTTTATTAATTTTGAGAGAGAGTGCGAGCAGGTGTGGGGCAGGGAGGAAGATAATCCCAAGCAGGCTCCATGCTTTCAGTGCAGAGCTGAATGCGGGCTTTGATCTCATGATCCCTGATAATCACGACCTGAACCGAAATCAAGAGTTGGACTTGATTTCAGTTCAGGTTATGATCCTAGGGTCCTGGGATTGAGCCCACATTCAGCGTAGAGCCTCCTCAAGATTATTTTTCTCAATCTCTCTCTCTCTCTCTGTCTCTCTCACTCTCACTCTCTCTCTTTCTCTCTCCCTTCCTCTCCATCTCCCTCTCTCTTTCTCCCTCTCCCTCTTTCTCCCCTCTTGTGCGTGCACTCTCTCAAAAAAAAAAAATTCTAAAAGCACTACATTTCCCCCACCCTGCAATGTTTTGTTTTTGACATCATACTTATATCTTTATTTTTGTATCCCTTAACTAAATACTGTAGATACTGATTTTACTACTTTTGGTTTTTAACCTTCATACTAACTTATAAGTAGTTGATTCACTACCATTATATAATAGGTTTGTTTTTACTAGTGAGATTTTTTTCTTTTAAAATTTTCTTATTTCTAGTTGTGGCTTTTTCTCTTCCACTTAAAGAAGTCCCTTTAACATTTCTTTTAAGGGCAGTTTAGTATTGATGAACTCCTTTAACATTTGTCTTATAAACTCTTCATTTCTTCTTCAATTCTGAATGATAATCTTGCCAAGTAAATTTCTTGGTTGTAGGTTTTTTTCCTTTTGCCACTTTGAATATATGGTGCCATTCCCTTCTGCCTGCAAAGTTTCTGTTGAAAAATCAACTGACAATCTTATGAATGTTCTCTTGTACATAACTAGTTGCTTTTTTCTTGCAGCTTCTAATATTATTTCCTTATCTTTAATTTTTGACATCTTAGTTATTATGTGTCTTTAGTGTGGATCTCTTTGGATTTATCTTATTTTTGGTTCTCTGTGCTTCCTGGACCTGGATGTCTGTTTTCTTCCCCAGGTTAGGCAAGTTTCTACTCTAATTTCCTCAAATAAGCTTTCTACTCCTTTCTCTCTCTTCTCTTGTTATGGGACCCCTATAATGTAAATGTTAGTGTGCTTGATGTTGTCTCAGAAGTTTCTTAAGCTATCATTTAAAAAAAATGTTTATTTTGAGTGGGGGGCAGGAAGATAGAGGGAGAGGGAAGGTGGGAGGAAGGGAGAGAATATCATCAGCAGACTCTGTGCTGTCAGCACAGAGCTCAGTGTGGGGCTTGAACTCACAAACCGGGAGACCACGACCTGAGCCGAAATCAAGAGTCAGACACTTGGGGCGCCTGGGTGGCTCAGTTGGTTGAGTGTCTGGCTTCGGCTCAGGTCCTGATCTTGCGGTTTGTGGGTTCAAGCCCTGTGTCAGGCTCTGTGCTGACACCTAGCTCAGAGCCTGGAGCCTGCTTCGGATTCTGTGTCTCCCTCTCTCTCTAACCCTCCCCTGCTCACGCTGTCTCTCTCTCTCTCTCAAAAATAAATAAAAAAAAACATTAGAAAAAAAATTTAAAAAGAAGAGTCAGACACTTAACCGACTGGGCCACCCAGGTGCTCCTTTTCTCTCTTTTAAAAATTGTTTTGTCGTCTTCCTCCTCAGTGTGGGTGAATCTCACTACCCTGTCTTCCAGATCACTAATCATTCTTCTGAATCATCTAATGTGCTTTTGATTTCCTCTACTGTATTTCTCATTTTATCTTCTGCTCTGATTGGTCCTTTTTTATATTTTGTATCTGTTGTTGAAATTCTCACTATGTTCATCCATTCTTCTTGAATTCACTGAACATCTTTATGACCATTACTTTGAACTCTTTCATTCTTTTCTGAGGTTTTATCTTGTCCTTTCATAGGAAACATACTTCTCTGTCTTCTCATTTTACCTGGCTCTTTGTTTTGATGTATTAAGTAGATTAGCTATTTCTCAGGGTTTTGATGGAGTGGCCTAATGTAAAAGGCATCCGGTGGGGCCTTGAAGCACAGTCCCCTGGTCCCCAAAACCAGGGACTTCAAGGATGTCCCCTATGTGGACTGCATGTGCCCTCTTGTTATGGCTGGGCTGTGACTGCTGGGTTTACACTGGTACGTGGGTTTGGCCTCAGATGCACCTGGCTGAAAGACCCTGCTGTAATGTTTGCAGGCATTTGGTGTTCGGGGCTGTAGCTGGTTAGGGAGGCACCAGTCTGAAGCTGCCTACTGTGTGGCAGGGCAGTAGTTGCTTTGGGGGGGTGCCATCCCAGTCAAGACCACTTGGCTGAGTGTGGTGGGGTGAGAGTTGTTTTAGAGGGAGCCTTGAACCTGGCCTAGGCTGACCTCCAAGTCTGGTGGAATGGGATCTGGCTGAGGCTACCTGTTAGGTGTAGTGGGGTGGGAGCCACTTTGAGGGGGATGCCTATTGGGGCAAGCATGTTGAGTGAGGTGGGTCCATAGGGGAATGCTGAGGCAGGGCAGATGATGTTAACAGAGTATCAGAAAAGTGACAGAAATGGCTCTCACTAGAACTTCTTTTCCAGGAAAAAGTTCCCAGACATCCCTGTTCCTCCTTCACATGCCCTAAAGTTAGTCAGCAAATCCTCACATGTGGCCCAGGCACTTATCAAACTGCTACCTCTGTGCTAGGTCGCAGAGCCAGTGAGTTTGTGCATGTGTCCTTTAAGAGTGGAATTTCCATTTCCTTTAGCCCTCTAGCTCTACTGGAGTTAAGCCCCACTCATTTTCAAAGCCAGATGTTATGGGGCCTCCTCTTCCTGGTGCGGGAAGAGTGAGAGTGCCTGATAAACGATTTGAACCCGGGAGGATGGCCTCTGTGTTGGTGATATCCCTCTGGCTTTGGGGTCACTGAGCAGGGGGTGTGGGTCCTGACTAAACCCCTTTCCTGCCTCTCCTACCTTTTTGGTGTGGCTTTTTCTCTTTAGTTGTAGAAGAGCTACTCTGCTGTTTTTCAGGTCATTCTCAGAGACAGTTCTGTATGATGTAATTTTAGTGTGTCTGTGGGAGGAAATGGGTTGGGACCTTCCTCTTCTGCCATCTTGATCCTCCTGTTCCCTTTCTTTATACTATTGTTTTTGAGTTAATACTTTTTGCCTGGATTTGGGAAGTTGATTAAATGTCAAATAATAGGTGTGGAGCAAAGGTACACTTGGGGATAAAACATTACATGCATATGAAATAGCTTGAAAGAATAACGGAATGAAGAAAACTGCATTTTTGATGTTCTATTTTTTAAGTTCATTCCTTAATTTTGCCAATTTTGATAGTTATTCTTTCCTCAGTCTGTCCAGCTGTATCTTCTGAAGTAGTGTCACATTTATTTACTTATTTAAACATTACTTACTTAAACATTTTTTCACATAAAGAAGAAAAAATTGGGAATTTTCCCCCCCTGCTAAAGAAGAACAGGCCTAGAGTTTTCTTCTATATAATATAATTCAGAAGTGGAAATTTACTTTACCTGGTTAGTCTTAGGTTAGAAATTATACCAATTCTCCTTGTTAAGTACCAGCTTATATTAGAGGTTAAGGATGAGAACTTGAGGGGTGCCTGGGTGGCTCAGTCGGTTGAGCATCCGACTTTGGCTCAGGTCATGATCTCACAGTTCATGGGTTCAAGCCCCGCATCGAGCTCTGTCCTGACTGCTAGCTCAGAGCCTGGAACCTGCTACAGATCCTGTGTCTCTTTCCCTCTCTGCCCCTCCCCTGTTCATGCTCTGTCTCTCTCTGTCTCTCAAAAATAAATAAATGTAAAAAAAAAGGATGAGAACGTGAAAAATAGAGTATATAACGAGTAAATAAGCTTGGATGACTTCCTTAACCCTGAAATTAAGCACTGTAGTGACCTCTCTCACTGCCTTTCTGTTTCTCGCATTATAGCCATACATGATCTCACAGAGAGCCCCATTCAGTTGCTTTGCTTACTATAAAAACATGTGACTTTTACCTCAAGGCCTCTTTGGTTTTGACTTCAATTTAATTACTGAGTTCATCTTCCACAGCCATAGATTTTCAGAGTTAGAGGGATCATTGAGGCCAGCTTACCTAATTTTTTATTTTTATCTTCAAGGAAGCTAATTCCCAGAGATTGTGACTTACCTGAGTGTGGAGGATGACTTGGTTGGTAGAGGCCATTCAGTTAGCATCTAGGAAATTCTATTTCTTTCCTACTAGAAGCATCATTAGTATTCCCTGGAGTGAAATAACTTTATATCTTCTTACCAGAAACATTATTTCTCTTTTTATCAAATAACAGGCTAACATTTGATTTATATCCTTAATAATTGGCAGTTTGGGTAGTACTTATCTGAGGATAATCCACTGTTTCCTTAAAAGCTGATCTATTGTAATTCAGAAAAACTCCTCTTTTTTTTTTCTAATTTGCTATAGGACTTAAGAGATCTTAAAGAGTTGATTTTTTTAATGAAAACCTCTTACTGGATATTTTTTTCCCTAACATAATTTTATAATTTCAGAAAAGTAAATTAGACTTACCTGTTTTTGGTTTCCTTTACAGGTACTGCAATCAGGTTCTTTGTAAAGAGATTGATGAATGTGTGACTCTTCTTCTTCAAGAGCTTGTCAGTTTTCAGGAACGCATCTACCAAAAAGATCCTGTAAGAGCAAAAGCGAGGAGACGGCTGGTTATGGGTCTAAGGGAGGTTACTAAACATATGAAGTTAAATAAGATCAAGTGTGTTATAATTTCTCCAAACTGTGAAAAAATCCAGTCAAAAGGTATGAACATTTTACTTTTGAAGTGTTTTGATACTTATTTAGTATAACTGTAGGATACACAATGAATTGTAAAGTGGAAGCCATATGTCTTTCTTTGCAGAGATTAGGTATAAAACATAATGATGGAACATGAAAGAAAGTGAAATTTTTCATTACCTCAAATTAAGTAATAAAATTGAGATCAGACTGTAAAGAAATCTTAATCTATGAACATTAGTTAAGGATTTTATTCCCCAAGTGTCCCCTGTCTTGTAATCAGAGCAAGGACTCTTTTTTTTTTTTTTATAAGAAGTACATTTATTTATTTCTACAACTATATTCTGCTTTTAAAATTCTTGTATTACCTTCCTTTGAAAAAAGTTAAAGTTCTCTGCTCCTGCTTATGGTGATTTGCCTCAGAAATGAGCAGTTACATGCAAAGGCTCTTATGGGAACCCACACACAGTACTTTTTTACTGTGTCATGCACCCTGATTTGTCTGTTTTCATGGAGGAGCCACATTGGGTTATTGGAGAAGACACATGCAAAAGTAGTAGTAGTAGTAGGAATATTCTTCATAGGGGGAAAATGCCAGTAAAAATAATAATATGTCTGTCTCATTGCTACTTGAACTGAGAGAATAAAGACATCAGTCACTGTTAACAATTTTAATTTGTTTTAATAAATGTTTATTGTATTGAAGTTTGACTCCCACTGTACTAATCCCTGTGGAGAGACAAAAACTGGCATTGAAGAATTGTAAAATTTATTGGGAAGAAATAATATATATATTCATATATAAATTCCAATAGGAAAATATGTACAGCATAAGTACCACAAGTATTCATAGAACCCCTTGTCGCTGTGTTTTATGCTTTAGCTGTTGGATGCTAAAATACCTCCATTTCAGAAATAAGCAAATCAGAGGTACCTGGGTGGCTCAGTCAGTTAAGCCTCCAGTTCTTTACTCAGCTCAGGTCTTGATCTTAGGGTTGTGAGTTCAAGTCCCAAGTTGGGCTCCATGCTGGGTGTGAAACCTACTTAATGGGGGAAAAAATAATAAGTAAATTAAAACCTCAGCATGTATTGACTTTCTCAGGTGGCCTGGATGAGGCTCTCTATAATGTTATAGCCATGGCACGGGAACAAGAAATTCCTTTTGTGTTTGCTCTTGGAAGAAAAGCTCTTGGACGCTGTGTGAACAAGCTGGTTCCTGTTAGTGTAGTGGGAATCTTCAACTACTTTGGTGCTGAGGTAAGACTTCGAGGACACACTCCCTCATTCCCTCCTGTCCCCCCCCCCCATACATGTTCTGTTGACACACACCTGTGTTACGCTTAAGCGTTTAAAGAAGTGAGATGACTCCCAGGGATGAGTGGGAAATTCTTGAGTCTTACATTTCCCTTTTTAGTGTTAAAACCATTTATACAAATTAATCCTACAGTATTTTGGCTGTAAACATATTAGCCCCTATTTTTCCCACAGTGTTTTTTTTTTCTTCTGGGTTCAATTTTGTAATATCTGAGAATTTATTTAACTGCTGGGTAAAGAAAGCCAGTATTATACAATGTAAAATAATTTTCTTCAGTTTATACAATGGCTATGTTTTGTGCTACTTGAAGTCAAGAGAGAGAAGAATCCTTCAATTGGAGAGGATTTTCTTTCAGAAAATGGAGTTCCTAACCAAATGTCAGAATAATTCTGCACTCATGATACTTTTATCTTCTTCTCCTAATCTGCTAATAAAGCTTTGTCCATAGGAGCTGTTAATAAATAATAATAATAATAATAATAATAGGCTGATAACTAATAATTAGAATAAAAGTTATTTATCCCCCGTAATACTTATTAACGATAACATTTTAAGACCTTTTTATGAAATTGATTTTGAAGTATTTTGTAACACCATTAATGGACCATTTTCTTTCTTCCCAACCATACTATATTTATATATTTAAATGTTTAATATTAAATGTTTAGATTTTATGTATTTTATTATGTATTTTATATTTATATATTTAATGTTTATTTTTAAATGTTTAATGCTCACCAGTTAGATTTGATATTTCTTCTAAAAGTCAAAACACTTTGTATATCTCAAGGCATTTAATATAAGGTACCTTGCTTGAATCATTGGTGTCTCCCATCTTCCAGCCACATGGAAGTTTCCTCGAGAACAGAATGGTGTTCCAGTGGCCTTTGTACTCACTGTAGTGCCAGATACTAAAGGGCGCAGTTGTTGAATTGATAAACTTTGCAAGCACTTTTAGTATATCACAATTAGTGACTAGTATTGAATCAAGAAATTTCCCCAGAGGGGCACTTGGGTGGCTCAGTCAGTTGGGCGTCCGACTTCTACTCAGGTCGTGATCTCACAGTCATGAGTTCGAGCCCTGCATCAGGCTCTGTGCTGACAGCTTGGAGCCTGGAGCCTGCTTCCGATTCTGTGTCTCCCTCACTCCATCTTGTGCTCTGTCTCTTTAAAAAATAAATAAATATTAAAGGAATTAAAAAAAAATTTTCCTCAGACTTGTGAGAATTATAGAAACAATATCTGAAAGTTACAGAGTATTTTATAAAGTTCTGCAGTGTGCATCCCATTTGGATTTTGTGCTCACTGAAAGTGTCTCATCCTGGAACAGTAGAGATATTTTTTTTTTGTTTTAAAGTTTTTATTTATTTATTTTGAGAGAGAGAAAGAGCACGGGAGGAGCAGAGAAGATGGAGTGAGAGAGAATCCCAAGCAGGCCCTGCACTGTCAGTGCCGAGGCCAGTGTGGGTCTCAAACTCACAAACCATGAGATCATGACCTGAGCTGAAATCAAGAGCTGGATGCTTAACCGACTGAGCTACCCAGGCGCCCCTATTTATTGTTAATTATAGGAATGAAAAGCATAACAAAAAATGGACTAATGAAAATCCCTTTTTAGAGCCTGTTTAATAAGTTGGTAGAACTCACCGAGGAAGCCAGGAAAGCATACAAAGACATGGTTGCTGCAATGGAACAAGAGCAGGCCGAGGAGGCCTTAAAGAACGTGAAGAAGGTGCCACACCACATGGGGCACTCTCGTAACCCCTCTGCAGCCAGCGCCATTTCTTTCTGCAGTGTTATTTCTGAACCCATCTCTGAAGTAAATGAAAAGGAATATGGTGAGTTGTTACGTATCATTTCAGATGATTGAAATTTTGAGATAAATGCTACCTTTTTTTATCTTATTGATTATTCACATTTTGGTTGGAATTTTGATTTAAGAAATTGCATTAAACATGTCCATTAAAAATTAGGAGACGATTTGGGGCTGAGACTTTCTGTGACATCCTGTAATTTAGTCTCATTTCCAGAATCTCCAAAGGGATTTAAAAGTCAAAATGTATCATACTTTGTGACCTGTAACTAAGTAAATTCTAGGAAATTTCATGCTGATACTGCATTATTGAAGTTTTGTATTTACTAAGTAAACAAAAGACCTGAATATTATTGAATGTAATCTAGACATAGGACATTTGTTTTGAGTTAAATTTGATGGTAGTCACAAGGAGTATAGACGAAAATGCAGCATTTGTGTGTGTTAAAGAACAAAAATTCAGCTGAGTAAATTTAAAGATCTAATCAGCTTTCCTAAGTGATTTGCGCATTGGGTGATATCCCAGCTAGCAAGTAGTGGGGAGCTCTGAGGAGCTGTACAAAATGGAAGGTTTTTATAGGAAGGTGGGTGGTGCAAGGAAGTTACTAGCAAAAGAAAAGAAAGGATCCTTCCTGCCAAGATCTGGCAAGGTCACCTTCCTTGAGGGGGTTAGGCAGGGGGTCTTATTTAGGTAGATTGTCTCATCTTCCTGTTGGGGGTGGAGAGGGCCCTTGTGACAGATTACCTCACTGGTGCTGACCAGAAAACTCTTCAGACTTCTATTTCTAGGGGAGGTTGAAATTGGGATTAGGTTAGATATTAAGTTCTGGTTTGGTGACTTGGCCTCAGTGATGCTGTTTGGGGGCTGTGGTTTTCTTTTTAACATTACACGTGTAATGTTTAAAATAACATTATTTATTGCACTGTACATTTTAGTAGTTTCCTTGCCTTGTTCCTGTAATACTTTGTGAACTCTTAAGTTCCCCACTTTTCATGATTTAGTTTCTAATTAAATTCCCAATTTTTTTCTTTTTAATAATAGTATAGCTACCTCCTTCAACTTGGCTCCTGGTTCATCCTTCCTTTCTTTTCTTTCTTTCTTTTTTTTTTTAATCTGTCTAGAACCTTATTGTATAGCATGTTACCACCTAAAATTTTACATTAAAAAAATCGGCCCTTGTCTTTTTTCCCTTTTTTCTCAGACTCTCTTTGCTAGTCTCCTTGTCTGTAATTGTAGTTAAATGTTTGGGATGCTTTTGACAAAGTTCTAGGCCAGAGGCAGTGAACAAGTTACTGTGGGACTTTAGGAAACTTCAGATCGAGGTTAAGTGTTACTGGCTTAAAGGAAGGCATGTATCTTTGGCTGAAGTGACACCAGTTGAAAATAAAGACGATGAAGTGCTAGCTTTGTAAATGAGATCAGTTCTGTCTGTATAATGATCTGCAGATCTCAAAAGGAAACCGCAAGGTAAATTAATAAAGCTGTGGGTTTGAGCAATTGACAGTGATCTTCATTTGGGCACGTGAAAAGAGAAGTTCTGAAAAGAACCTCTCTCCTCAAAGACTTAGGAGATGTTTTCAAAAAGCACCAAATTTAAAGTGTTCAAAGGTTGAAGCCTTGGCTTTTTCACACTCAGCCTGGGAGACTGAGAAATAATTGATTTCTGGCCTCAGATTTCTCTTTAATGAAAAGAGGAGAGTTCGTGTAGGTCATCTATTAGGTTCCACTCAAAGCTAAAATTCTATGAGTGGTTAAACAAATATAACCAAGTGTTCAAGATCTAATTAGCTTTATTAAATGATTCATGAATTGGGCAGCCACCATCTAGCAGGTACAGAGGCAGACTGAAGAGTTATACAAAATGGAAGGTTTTTATAGACACGGGGAGGTAAGAAAGTTATTAGAAGAAAAAGATTTTTCCAGAGAAGACTGTTTGCTGGGGGAACACGCAGAGTCTTATCATACAAACTACCTCCTCTTTCTTTGGAGGATGGAGAGGACCCAGGTGATGGACTCATTAGCGTTGATGGAAAGGAAAATTTCCTGACTTACTGGTTAAGGCCACATTTGTACAAAAGGTTGAGACTGCAATTTGATTGGGAGTTAAACTCCAGTTGGGGAACTCAGTCTAAGTCACACCATCTTGCGCCTGTGGTTGTCTTTTTTTTTTTTTTTTTTTTTTTTTTTTTTTAAGTACAGCTAATGTTTGAATCCTAAGGAAGGATTTAGACAAAATCTTAAAGATGAACTGATTTATCAGGACACTAATAAAATGAGTGGAAGTAACCACAGATAACATTGAGAAGAAAGTATGAAGTTATTCTTTATCAGATGCATTCAGCAACAAATAGGAAACCCACTAATGTGGCCTAAGAAGTTAGGATATTTAAGTATTTCACAGTGTCATCAAAGTCCCTAGCTCTTTCCTTCTTTCTGTCCTTCCATTCTCAGTCTGTAGCTTTTTATTCTTGTGCTTACCATCTCATGTTCATAAGTAGCTGCTGTGGCTCCCGGCATTAGTAATCAAATGTAGAAAGTTCAGGCAGTGAGTTCCTTTTATCAGTGAAGAAACCATTTTCAGAAGGCTTCTTTTGTTTCTTATGGCTAGAACTGATCTTGTGACTACTTTTAGCTGCAAGGGAGACTAGGGCAAGGGAGTATTTGGCAAAGGAGAGATGGGATAACCATGATAGTCTTAGAGCTATTTTAATTCATCCTCTAGAACTAGGCTCAAGTTCATCCCAAGTTTGGGGGTTCTGTTATCCAGGAATAAAATGGGGAATGAATGGGTAGACAACAAATAGCATCTTTCATTTCTGGAAGATGCAGGATTTCTAAAATGTTCCCCCCACCCCCTGAGTGTAAAGAAAAAACAAACAAAGCTTGGAAAAGGATGCTAGTCAATGGTAGAATGTAAAACCTCCTGTGATAGTCCAGTCTTACTGCCCTTTGTATACCCCTTGTTTTCTTTGCTTATGTTTTCCTTCCACATGCACTGAGTCTCAATTCTATCATATTTATTACATGGAACAAACAGTTTTGAACATAAATCCCAACTAAGTTGTAAGTTCTTTGATACAGGAACTTGGCACATAATGGCCACTTGATACATAATAAATATCTCACTGAATTCTTACTGTGTGCTAGGTACTTTTCTAAGCATTTCACATTTAAGGGAGGACCTCAATATGTAGTCTATCCATCCTTAATTTCCTGCTCATTCTCTGCCATCACCCCTTCTCTAGTTTCTTGAACTCATTTGCTTATTCTTCTGTATATAACTATCTAAAGATGGATAGCTTCCCTGTAAGTACTGACTGAAAGGAGAAATACACACTTCATCCTCTGACAAATCCACTAGTGATTTGAAAGTTTAAAAGACAATTTAACAAAGACCCAATAAACAAAACAGGAAAGCATAGAAGGGAATAATAAGCAAAGAAGAGCTCTACTGAGTGAGTTCTGCTACAATAAACAATTCAGAAGCAGGGTAGGTTTGGATCAGTACCATTTCCAGGTTTGTTGAGATCTTTGGTTCTTCCTTTAACTCGCTTCCTGGTCCCTTCATCAAAAGTGGATTTCTAGAGGTTCTGTTCTGGTTTTAGACTGTCCCCTCCCCCATTCCAATCAGATTTCTCCTATCCTCTAGAGAATGATGGCACATTCTTACTTTTCTGTTTCTCCATGTTGTATTCATGTGTTTGTGGCACTCATCAATTGTTGATCAAGCTTCACCCATTACTTTAAGGTGGGAGCACAGGCCCTCCCTCCCCAGTGAATATGTGATCTAGGTGGCTTTTTGATTGTTGTGACAAGTCTCTGATGGCTAATAGCAGAATCCTTTGTCTCTGCTTCTAAGGTCATATCTCTCCCTTTCCTTTCCCAAGGACCCATGTGGGCTTTCAGCTCACCTAAGTAGATGAAGGCCCAAGGTTGATCCTGGAGAGAGGTCAGCCTGACTTAGTATCCTGACCTCCTTCCTTTTTCCTGTTCCTTGACTCATGGTCAAGGGAGAGGTAAAACTTTTTCCAAGACCCAAGTGAATTCTTAAACTTTTGAAGGAGGAAAAAAACTGTTAGAAGAAAATACAAAGGTGCATCTAAAATTTCAAAAAAAAAATGTTACGCCTTTTTAAAGTTTTGGGGAGGGCATAATTAAATATATGTATGGCATTTTTCATTTAATAGGCTTTTCTGCCTCCAGCACTTATTATATGTCAACTGTAGGGACATCGAGATGAGTGGGAGTGGGAGTAGGGGGTGGCACAGTAAACACAAAACAAGTGCTTTGGAACTATATGCAAAAAGTGCTGTGGGAATTCAGGTTAGTGGAAAGTCAGGAAAGACTTCAGAAAAGAATTGACATTTAAGGATGGTTTTTAAGTATGAGTGGGAGTCTGAAGGGTAAAGAAGGAAAACATCTTCCGTGAAAAGAATAGCTTATGCAAAGCAAGGAATTGTAAACAGAAGTTATAACTTTGGGACCAGTGAGAATTCAGAGTGACCCCAAGCATAGAATGCATGACCGAGGGTTGTAATGAATGGGACCAGAAAGACAGGTAAGGGTCAGATCATGGAGGGCGTTGATTATGCCAAGCTAAGGCATTTGGATCTTCTCCTAGGGTAATAGAAAGCCAGTTAAGACAGTGATGTGCCCAATTCACAAAACCAGTTATGTTTATATATAGTTGAATAGCAAGATAAAGAAGGCTTGAGCTAAGGCAATAGTGAACAAATTTAGTAGTTTTTGAGTTAGAAGTGATATGGTGTAATTATAAGTTCAGTGGAATAAAGGGATATAGTAAGGGCAAAAGATAGGGTTTCAAGGATTACTGTGTTTTTTTCTGCTTTGAGGCTATGAAAATGATAGTGTAATTAACTAAGAATGAGAATATAAGAGGAGGAATAGATTTTTTTTCATGAGGTAGGAGAGTGGAAAGGACCTATTCCAAATTTGAATTAACTACAGGAAAGAAAGGTTTTTTCCAAACCATGTGCCCTGACTTCAGGTGCCCAAAATATGGTCTTTATCAGTATATAGTTGATAGGTGACAATCAAGTTCACTATATTAGTATGAATAAACTTGCTTTATCACTATAGCTTGATCATTACACTTAACTGCAGACAGCAGCTAAAATGCAATAGGAGGAGGCTATACTTTTAACAAAGGCAGAAATAAATAAGTGGGACTACATCAGAAACCTAAAAAGTTTCCATACAGCAGAGGGAATCAACAAAATGAAAAGGCAACCTACTGAATAGGAGAGAATGCTTTCAAATCATGTGTCTGATAAGGGGTTGATATCCAAAATATATGTAGACCTCATACAACTCAATAATAAAAAACCAACAATCCAATTAAAAAATGAACAGAGGATCTGAAGAGACATTTTTCCAAAGAAGACAGAGATGACCAACATAGAAAGGTGTTCAGTGTCACTAATCACCAGGGAGATGCAAATTTAAACTACAAGATATATATACCACCTGACAATAGTTAAAATGGCTATTATCAAAAAGACAAAAAAATGACATAATTGGCAAGGATGTAAAGAAAAGAGAATCTTTGTACACTGTGAGAATGTAAATTGATGCAGCCACTACAGGAAATAGTATGAAGGTTCCTTAAAAAAATTAAAAATAGAAATATATGATCTAGCAGTCCATCTTCTGGGTATATACCCAAAGGAAATGAAATCATTATCCCAAAGAGATATCTGTTACTCCCATGTTCATTTCATCACTATTCATAGTAGCCAAGATATGGAAACACCTAAGCGCCCATCAGTGGATGAATGGATAAAGAAGATGGAGTGTGTATGTGACATATGTGTTATGTGGGTACCAGAGTCTTAGGGAGTGGGTGAAATGCGTGAAGGGTATCAAAAAGTACAGACTTCCTGTTATACGATAGATAAGTTATGGGATATAACATACAGCATGGTGACATAATTGACAATACTGGAGTGCATATTTGAAAATTGCTGTAAAGTAGATCTTAAAATCCTCACCCCAAGAAAAAAATATTTTTTGGTAACTATGTGGTAACAGATGTTGGCTTATTAAGGTAACCATTTTCCAATATATATAAATACCAAATCATTATATTGTACAACTAAAATTAATGTTATATGTCCATTATACCTAAATAATAAAAAAGTGAAAGAAAAATAAACACAGGAAAAAATAAACACAGGTAGAAGAGCTGTCTTTTACCTCCTCATTCTTTGTATGTTTTTTTCCTTTAAATTGACTTCCTGTCATTAAAAATAATTTAGGTTATTACCACTGCAGTAACACTTTTTTTTTTTTAGCTACCAAATTCACTTGGTAAGCCCAGCGATATATATTCTAAAACAAATTTTCACAAATGTTTCACATGGACAGCTTTCTTGCTTATAAATGGAAACGTAAGTCCCATTGCAGGTTAAGACAGCTCTCCGATAACTTGGGGTGGGAGAATGACAAACATGTCAAATTAGAACTATTTCTAGGGGCACCTGGGTGGCTCAGTCAGTTAAGCGTATGACTTCGGTTCAGGTCATGATCTCATGGTCTGTGGGTTTGAGCCCCACGTCAGGCTCTGTGCTGACAGCTCAGAGCCTGGAGTCTGCTTCAGATTCTGTGTCTCTCTCCCAGCCCCTCCCCTGCTCATGCTCTCTCTGTATCTCTCAAGAATAAATAAACATTAAAAAAAATTTAAAAGAACTATTTCTACTGGGTATCTTGGCTCTGCCATCTGTGACTTGTGCATCATTGGGCCCAGTACACCTCTAGGCCAAAAACAAAACAAAACAAAAACCAGGAAATTCATTGATTTTCATGAATATATGGACTTTATATATGCACATCAGTGAGCTCCTGTTGGTATAAGATCTTGTGCATCTGAGGCATTAATACACTTACTTTTGCCTCCTTGTTTCTTTATCTTAAAAGTATATTTTTGGAAATTGTTTTCCTTTATAACATTTAAACCAGTATTAGAATAAACTAAGATTTTAGTTTTTCCAACCAGTTGGTGAGCCAACAAATTTCTGTAGTTTGTCCTTCTCTCTTTTAAGAGTTGCATGATTCTGAAACTATATTCTGGTTTGTAAAAAATCTGTTTGATATCTACAGAGACAAACTGGAGAAACATGGTGGAAACTTCAGATGGACTAGAAACATCAGAAAATGAGAGAGAGGTTTCCTCTAAGCATAGCACATCTGAAAAACCCAGTAAACTTCAATATGACACAGCCCCTGTGGGTAAGCAGCTGTCATCACTGGCTGCAGGTGGTACTACCTCAGCTACAAACCCTGGGAAACCAACAGTGAACGATAAAGAGGAAGTGAAGCCGGATGACCTGGAGTGGGCCTCCCAGCAGAGTACAGAGACCGGTTCTTTGGATGGCAGTTGCCGAGATCTTTTGAATTCCTCCATCACCAGCACCACCAGCACTCTTGTACCTGGCATGCTCGAAGAAGAGGATGATGAAGATGAGGAGGAGGAGGAAGATTATACTCATGAACCCATATCTGTAGAAGTACAGCTCAATAGTAGAATTGAGTCTTGGGTGTCTGAGACCCAGAGAACAATGGAGACTCTTCAGCTTGGAAAAACCCTTAATGGTTCTGAGGAAGACAATGCAGAGCAAAGTGGAGAAGAGGAGGCAGAGGCACCTGAAGTGCTAGAACCAGGGATAGATGGTGAGGCCTGGACTACTGACCACCAAGCAGGTCAGGAACAGCAGAAGAAGCCTAGTGGCTGCAGCTCACTGAACAACGAGCCCTCTGATCTTAATTATACGCCCCCAAGTCTATAACTCAGGAAATGTCAATTGTCTGTCTCCAACTGTGTAAGGGTTTCAGTCATTATCTTTTATGCTTCATCTCAACATTTTGCACTGTCCAGTATTTAATATATGTATTTAATTTCTGACAGATATTTTTGTAGCCGCCTTTTACTTTATTATAATCTATAGCTTAGCTTTTAATTAGCATCTAAGTGTCTTTCTAAGAGCTGTGTGGAATTTCAGAATTGTTTGAGCTCATTTTGTTATGGAAAATAATGATTAAAAATAGAAGACAGCTGGATTTTTAAGAAAAGTAAATTTAAAATGCCTCTTTTGAGTCATTTTGAAAGTTAAAGATCAAGATTCTAAGGCTAGGAGCAGTTACCAGTGTTTGCTTCAAGACTATCCTTCTTCAGTCTAATTTGATCAGAAGTTGTTTGGGCTTCTTTAAAAAAGAATCAGAGGTAGAGTTGGAAAACTGAAGAAAAAAAAAAAAGGCAGCGGGTAACTAAGTCCACAAGTGTTTTGTGTTAAAAATTGATGTAACTTTTCTTTGGTCCACAGATGCTTATTTCAGAATAAATCAATTACAATCGATGATCATTGTAATCTATTAAAGTTGGGATGGGCTAAAACAGACCCTCCAGTACTTAGGCTAGCAGAGGAGCCACCATGATACATTAGAGCTGGCCTTACTTGTGGGAAGTGATAGATGTTGTCTTTAATCGTGAAAAGTCACCCACGATAGGACCCTCCAGGTTCTGTCTCCTATTTACTTCTTACTTACCTCAGGAATGCTCTTGTACATACTTGTATTTACATCATGTTAGGCAGATTGTGGCAGATGAATAACTGTAACTGATTCTATGACTGTAGCACTTACATGTAAACTATTCTGAAACAAAGTCTTATATTGGTGTGTTCTCTTGCATGCTTCTGATTTGGGACCCTCTAGATCTGCTATCTGGATTTGATTAGGTATCCAAACTTGTCCTGAGTGAAAAGCCATTTCACCTTAAAAAAAAATACATATTTTGTCCCTAGCCCTGAGCACCTGCCATATAACACTGACCATAGTTACTGATAGGAGGTCAGGGAAAGTAACTTCACACAACTTGTAACATATATCCTGATAATCAAGGCTTGGAAAAGGAAGTTTTGAAGAAGAGAGAAAGTTGTTCTAATTGTGCTGAAACTATAATTTAGAGGACACATATCTAGGCAGGTATTAATTCTTGATCACTATTACTTATCTCTGCCCTTCTCAAGGAATGTGTATATCTGCTTGGGAGAATTTAAACTTCCTGAGCTAAACGTTTTATTTGCTGGTCAATCACCTGGTAGTGACCTCTACAAGTTTATGTAATGTTGGGAGAATTATAGATGACCTATTTTTCTCTCTTCCCTCCATCCTCTTCCCCCATCCCCAGCTTCCAGCTGACCACACACACACACACACACACACACACACATGAGCGCACAGGCACCAGCTTTACGCTTAGGAGCTCCCACAAGCAGGCACACAACCGAGGAGGAAGGGGTATTTTCCCTGCTCTGATTTCATAGGGTAGGGTTTTGCCTCACAGAGGCCAGAGAGAAGAATTGGGCAGGTTTTCTACTGAACTCATTGGGACTACTGCACTAGTTTTGATGTTTTTTAATGCTGGCATTTAATACTAGAGAGATCAGGTTCTTGGGTGATGATTTAGTATTTGTGCATTGTGAAAGTTTAGGAACATTGCTGTATAGAAAATGTCAGTCTGTCAACTTTATTAGTGTGCTAAAAGGGGACATTATTGTACTGTCCTGTCTAAACTGTTCTCCAGTATAGACTCCTTAGGCACATAATATTTGGTTCTTAAAGGAACACAGCATGTAAGGAATGAAGCCTCTGAAATGGTAATCATGGACGTAGATGTGGCAGATCTTACTGTGTCTACACATTTGGAATTGTTAGTTGGTTTAAAGAAATGATAGAGATTTTGAACTACTGACCATCTTAAAAGTGAATTTAAAAACTTTTCATACTTTTTATGGTGTAAATTTCCTTTGCTTGGTGTCAGTGATTCAGATGACTCTTGATCTTGAGGTATTGGCTTTTCAAAGGTTTCTTATATTTTATATCTCTTCTGACTGAGAATTGTCCTTTTACATTTTTGACATTTGTATCAAAAGAGAAGTTGAGGAAATCTTCAGAACACCGGTAACATTTAAATTTACTATAGATTTCAGCAGTGTTCGACTCTGTGTTCAATAAACGCTCTTGCACATGCAGGATCTTCTGCCAGCAAACCCAAGGGACCACAGCTTTTTTTATACGGGACAGGTCACCTCTAGAGGACTACCCAAAATTTATTAAAGGAGATGCTACTGTGTCAAAAGTATGCTTAAATAAGTATTAATAATGTCTTTATAATTTGTTTCCTTTAGATAAATTCTGGAATTTGGTATATTCTATACAGGAGGAGGTGTGAAAATAGGAAAGGGGCGTTTTTTTGTTTTTCTTTTTTTGTTTGGAACTGGGAGTGGGTGCCTCTTCGGAGAACTAATGGTAAGAGTAGGGGTTCATCATCACAAGAAATGAAAACCATAGTGATTTTTTTTTCTTAGTGTGTAGAGGTTGTTTTATGGCAATAATTAATACTAGATTTCTATTTCAGTATATAAGTATATGAATTATAATATGAATTGCACTCCCAGAACTAGATTTCTGCTTCAGTAGGATTGTTTGCTGTGAAGATTACTTCTCAAAAGACAAATGCTCACACTAGCTTAATTTTTGGTTTAAATATGTTTGTAAATGATGTAATATATTTCTTTTGACTAAACATGGGAAAAATAATGTGTGTTATACATTGAAAAGTTTTTAAAGGCTTTGATTGGAGGTCATTTTTGCAGAGAGGGTATTTTATATGCTTCCAGTATTTGGAAAAGAATTAGTCAAAAGGAATTCACATAGTTTAAGTATTGAAAAATTAATATTAAAATAATGTACTTGTCTGATTTCTTAATAAGCTGGGGGAGGTGGGTGGGGTGGGTCTCGTAATGTACAAATGAGTAGTGAACTCTACATTCATTTTTCAACTCTTTAACATAAAACTATTAAATCTTAACACATTGTTACTTTAATATATGTATAAAGAAGTATTACTGTTTGTAAAGCTGCTGTTTGCTTTAAAAAAACAACAAACCTGTCATTTAAGTGTTTCCTGTACATTGTGCCAACAGGTTAGAACATTAACTTATTCCATTTAAAAATGTAATCATTTTTTGCTTCTAAAATGTTCTGTGACATAATTTATTTAAAGACATCTTCCTCCTCCTTTGCCCCTTCCAGCCTTTATACACATCACAGAATCAGCCAAACTGTTTACCTAATCTGGAATCTGAATCTTAATTAATGATAAAAATTTAAACTTTGTTGGCACAATACACCTTAAAAGTATTTGTGTTATTTTGTAATTTAATTTCTAAGTATACCACATGAGTTTATAATTTAATGTCTTAATTGTAATGCTCTAATAAAAAAATAGCAAAATTAGTGAATTATAACATGAAAAGATTTTCATCTTGTTCGTTTGTTGTTTGAAGGATAATTGTTATATCACATTTTAGGGGTAATAACAGCTTTTTTGCACTATGTAAATACTAGTGGAGATTCTTCTGTAACTAATAAAATGATTATTGAAATGTAGTCTGTCATTTCAGAATAGGTACTTAAGGAATTCATGACTTGCCCAACATATGGGATAGAGAAAAAAAGACTCATAGAATTGCTTAGTGCCCTCATGTGTTTGCTAGAGAAGGTTGTAAAATCTGCAGGAGGAAGTTACTAGTAAAAATTTCCATTTGGGAGGGTCAGTGTAAACTGTGGCATGGGCCAAGGCATCTACAGAGACCATCCTGGTGTTAGGAGAAATCTTACAGATTTTTTCTCCTTTTTATCCTGATTACTCTGTAGCAGTCACTGTTCTAAGCCGTTTCCCCATATTAACTCATTGAATCTTCTCTACAGCCCTATGAGGAAATGCTATTTTTCCCTTTTAAATGATGAAACCATCACGGAGATGATGAATAACTTGTCCAAGATCCCAGAGCTGGTAAACGGCAGAACTGGGATTCAGACCCGTTCCATGTTGAAGGCCGTGCTTTTACTCACGATGCTTTGTTGTTCCTTAGCACACAACGCTCAGTTGCAAACCAAACAGTGTTTTCCTCACCTTTGTCAGGTGTCTTCTGGAATATGAAATGTGCCAGGACTGAACTGATTTTCTCAGAGACTAGATTTATTGAGTCTCACCTGATCACTTTCCTGAGAGTGGTCCCTTGTCACTATGTCACCGTGAAATGTATGGAATCCGAAGTGTAGACTCATCTGTTAGAAAATAAGATCACTAATTTTCATAATGAAATGGATTTTTGCTGATCACAAAGAGAAAGGAGGGAAGCCTCATCAGTTGTATCAGAATATTTCCTTTTTTGGAATTATCCTAACAGGGATCAGTTTTTCTTTAACTGACCGTAAGAAGGTGTGCATGGCACCTGAAAAGTCAAAGACTACCCAGTAAAACTAATAATTGTTTAAAGTGGGGAGAGAAGGAAGAGAAGTATCCTGAACAGTGGGCCTTGCCATAAAGAATGCTTAGTTCTAAGGCTACACTCAGAACTCCAGAATCCTACCTTCCATTTTAGGAAGAGGACTTGGTCAAGACATTTAGCTCATGGGATCAGCCATTAGGTCTTCTGACATTTCTAAATTATCTTGGCAATTAATATTTTAGTTTCACGGGGGGTCTTTTGATGTTATATGTATGAAATAAGGCATGTGGCTAATTGCATAATAGTTCTCAATGGCAGCCTCGTGGGATATAGGGCCAAAGCATGCTCTGCTAGAGCTTTCACAGTGCAGGGTTTGGAAAGATGGGAACTATTTCAGTTCTGGACCAAGTCTCAATCCCTGTATTTCTCCTCACTCCACTCCCCATTAGTCACTGAGTAATTCGTTAGCAACCCTATGGCAAACAAAGAGACCTTTACTCTTGCAAAAATGGATTGGATAACTGTGGCCACAGGTCAGCTGCCCTGTATCCAAGGTTTCAGTCTGGAAGCAGGGCTGGAGCAAGGAAGATACTGCATTGCATGAAATGTGGAGCTCCTACCTGAGCATGTGTTCTTTATCTTAGTACTGAGGAACCAAAGACAGGGTGGAATTGTATGTTGGTTGGAGCCTGGAGTGGTATAGTTTTTCTTTTTTAGGAATGAGTGCTTCCTTGTTTTGGTGGTGTCAAAGCTTGGCCATGGCCTTGAATTACCCAGAGGGAACCAGGTAATAACCACAGTCTTACAGTGGGACTCTGATTTCAGGTGGTGTTGATTGCACCCTTCTTTACTTGGAGAACAGATATGTGAGAAAAAGTGGTACCTACTGAGGCAGGTACAGAGTCCCTAGGTTGTCTTTGCTTCTCAGTCTTCTCTGTTCACCTCGGTTGGAGCACTTACATTGCATTGCAAACACTCAGCTCAAGAATAGGATAATGAATTGATATTTAAGCAATTTTGTTAACCTCTGGTTAAAGATAAATGAGAGGAAAGTTTGAAAATTATTGGTTTCTCAATTACAGGAGAAATGTCAGAGGTCGTCATCCCTGTCACTGTTCTTCCTTGCTTTCCCTTTCCTAGAATCAGTGTTGCAAGGCAAATGGTGAGTTTCTGACAAATGCACCTTCATAATGAAGCCTCAGGGGAGGCTATCCAAAATTGTAACCTCTTCATCACTTTCTTCCTCAAACCTGCTTTTTTAAATTCCATTTACATTTACTATATTTCAACTTCCTATAGATTTTATTTATCTTGTCTCTCTCCCCTACCAAGCTCTGCGTGGGCAGGGTCTTTGGATTATTTTCCTGCTTTATCCTCAGAGCCTAGTACAATGCCTGGCACAAAGCACTCAGTGTATCTCTGTTGAATGCATAAATGAAGGCCGAAGTAAGTAAATCAGCATTGGCAATGCAGTCATGCTCTGAAGCATTTATACTCCTACATGCTGACTTGTGACTACTCCTACTTTTTTTTTTTTTTAACATTGGTTTAGAGGGTTGGGTTGGAGGAAAAACTAACCTGAATCCCAAATAGAAAAGCATCACCGTATAATAGCAGGCTCCTCGAGTTACTTTGTATTTAATGTCCCTATATTGCTTATAGCTGAAAACGTAAATTTAGTGACTACAATTTCCATATAAAGGGAAGTGATAAGTATATAAGACATTTATTTCTATGAGATTAACCAGGAAGGGGGCAAAAATGCACAAGCAACTTCCAGTGTATCTATAAGTTTATTTTTAAGCCCTGTGATCACTACATGAGAATGTGGCATATTATTCTTTATACTCTTATATGCTTGAGATACGAGAATAACCAAAAAGAATAGGCCAACTAAAATGCAGCCATTTTCTGTTCTGTAAATGAATTTCAAACTTGGCACCAAATCTCACTTTGGTATCTTAACAAAGAAAATTAGTTGTAGAAATGCAACTAGAAGTCATCTTAAACCTGTATCTTGATTGATGTAGCAAAGAGTTAGGATTTGTTAGATAGCCAGTAGCTACAGATTTAATCTTCTTTCCATGAACTAGAAACTGTCTCCCTTCATCCTTCACCTGGCCTAACCCTCCCCCCCCCAGTAATAAGAAAAACATCCCGCACCTGTGCCTCTCCCATCTGCTCTCTTGTTGGAGCAAGGTGCTTTAATCTTCATAGAAAGATTGAAGATTGTGTTGGCAACCCACTTATCTGGTTTCCTTAGCAACCAGAACACAGTGTTTAAAGTGATAGCATCCCTTGCTCAGAATAGAAATTGAGTAAGCCTGATCATGTTGCCCTGGTATGCTTTACCTCTTTAAAGACTCTTCATCTGTCTATTCATGGTAGCCAGCCTTTAAAAAGATAACTACCTGGAACACAATCAGTAAAAAAGTTCTGGACCTAATATATACACCTCACTTCACCCTTGTCAGTTACAGTGACCCTTCTCTCCAACCTGGAAATATTGAGCAACCTGTCTCTTTTAATTCAAGAATTTAAGAAATTTTTTTCATGTCCTTGTAACTTTTGTAGCAATTTAGGTATGCTGCCACCAATTTCCATGAAATCTGAACAGGAATCAAGATGATAAAGTTGCCTAGGTTTTTAAGAAAAGCACAAAGAAAAAAAAACTTTTAAAGGAAATTGCTATTAAAGAACTATGCTAGGTATCTATTGTTGTGTCTGCTTAGTATGTCCCTTCTTCAGGGAATGGCTCCACATGCATTGTGTTCCACCCTCGCCAGGTATATAATCTCTTACTGCAACAGTAACAGACTTAACTGATGCTGAGGCCATTGATTGGTCTGGGAATCTTAAAATAGTTAATCTACACTAAGCCAATGGGTCTCTTCCTTGGGATTTTTGGATTTGGGATTAAAGGTGGCTCAGTGGCTTGGGGTGCTTGGATTTTATCTCCAACTTGCTATTGGTGTCAATGAAAAGGCAAAGTTTGGGTCAAACGGTGTTGAATGAGTTTCCTTGCTGTTAGGCATTGTAGAACCTTCAATATCCTAATGCATTTTGAGTCTCCATCAGGGGAAAGATTTATTATTTATCAGGCAGCATTTACCCAGGTGGTGTACCGTGGAACACAGAGTTCTCCAAAACTTAGCCCCACAGTACTTTCTCTGCAAAAGCGATGAACATCTTGGGGATCTAGTTTTTCATGTAACATGCATCAAAATCTGTTGCTTAGACTGTGAAATTTCCATGAGGTTGGGAAACACTAGGGTTGTCTGGACTGCTCTAACTTAGAAGTTCTCAACCTGGGGTGATTTCTCCCCAGGGAACACAACACTTTTGATTGTCACAACTGGAGAGGGTGATCCTGGCATCTAGTAGGTCAAGACCAGAGTTGCTGGTAATCATCTGATGATGCACAGGGCAGCACCCCACAACAACCCCACAGCAAAGAATTATCTGGCCAAAAATGTCAATAATGCAGAGATTGAGAAACTCTACTAACTCGATGTCAGGATGCTGGATTAGTCCTGTATGGGTTCAGGGCCCCACATCGGTGGGCATGTACTCACACACTGCATTCAAATGCTCTTGACCTCTGTTTCCGGCACCTGTTAAGACATTCTCTAATGTTCCAGAGTAGACTTAGCCAGACTCATCCAGATCTTCTGGATAAAACAGGCCTTCCCCACCCCCCTCACTTCCTGGGGAAGAGGATAAGGAGAATTCACCCACAGCTTCTGATCACATGCCAGTGCCTCCTCCCACGTATCCCACTTATGTTCTCCCATCACATGAGGGGGCATGCGAGGAGCAAAAGGGCAGGGAGGTACCTCTGGCAAGGGCTTCTGAGTGAATGCTCCAAGAAAAGCATGAGTCAAATGCTAACAGGAGGCTGCAGAATGAGCTGGTCTGGTCTTGACTGCATGATTGACTCAGGCAAGACTGGCGAAGATGATGTTTTATACATTTATACAACACTGAGAAGTGGGATCCAGCTGCCTGCCCTGGTGAGCCACAACCCTGAGGCAGACACACTGAAGCCTCTGCCTGTTACTTCAGCCACTTCTCAGGAACCGCTGCCCAGAATCACGACCCTCGGGAGGATCACTGGCCAGGGGCTTGGAAATGCCCAAGTAGCCTGTATGTTCCTTGGAGGGAGGATTGAGCACAAAGTCCCTACCTACAAAGGATTTCATCTCTACTTAAAGACATCATCACATCCTTGTTTGCCTGAGGAGTGAGGGGTTCCCCAGATATGGGACTTAATTTTAAAAACCAACATCAGTCTCAGGTAACCTGGGGAGAGTTGGTCACCCTACTGTTCAAACACCTAGGGAGACTTATTAAGTCATGAAATGGGGACCTTTATTATATTTTAATTGAATTGATTGATCACTGCTGGTTGTGTGCCCATGATTGTTAGGTGCTGTGGCAGAGATGGGAGAAGTTTATGCAGTTCCAACTCACACATGGTTGTGTGCTTGAGAACGTATAAACCATTTGCTTGGGACTCAGAACATTTTCCCAAAGGAACCATGTTAAGTGCTGCTAATGCTTCTACACTAAAACCCACAGCCCTTGAATATAAGTCATATGGGAGTTGAAATGATAGAGACATCCCCACAACTCTGGGAAACAATGCTGTTGCAAATGTGTTTCAGCTGCATGGATTGGATACTGCTGTTGTGACCTCCCCTTGTTTCTAGAATAAAGTGTAAAAAACTCAGCACGGTAGGTGTACAGTCACAATTTCCTGGCCCCTCCTACTAACACATGCAAACGAACATATGCATGTGTGTGTGTGAGAACATACACATGTGCACAAGCATGGTCTGTTTCTTACCCGTAGTCCTACCCCAGAGGGACAGTGTGAGACTCAGGGTTTCCTTGTTGTCAAGCAAGCGGCACTTTCCCCCTGCTGCGGTGTTCATGTGTCAGGATAGATAGACAGCTTCCTGTGTATGGCCTCCAGATGCTGATGACAGGGATGAGGGAACACAGTAGATTCCTCAGTCTGTCAAACAGAGATACAGGCCTAGCAGCATGTAGGGAAGGACAACGTGAGCTGAACCCAAGGCAGAGTTTCTAGGACATAGGATCTTTGGTACAGAGAGAACCAAAGAGATGATTCAGTTCAATCCTCTCTTTTACAGAGGGGTAACAGGCCCAGAGAGGTGAAGAGACCTGCCCAAGGTCACTTAGACTTTTGGATTGGAGACTTCCCAGTCCCCAGACTCTTGCCTCTCCATCTTGTGCCTTGGAGACTAGAAAATCCTCTGGAGTTCTCTCCCACCACAGTTCTAACTTTTGAAAACCAGATTCTGTACAGAAAGCTTTGTTATCTGGCCAAGAAAGCTGGGCTTACTGCATTGGAGTCATGGATTGCCAAACCCTGCTACCCCTGACACCACAGATGCTGTGACTTCCCCTGCACCTGGAATCTTCCTCTAACCCAGCAGAAGACAGCAACAGGGCAGCACCACCAACCACCAGCAGCTCCTTCCATCTTCTCCATATTTACCTCCACTGGTCGGAGAAGGGCTGCGTTGCTCCTGGCCATCTTCTCATCTCTGTAATTGTTCTTCTACAGAGCAATGACACCACTCCCTGTTGGGTGTGTTATGATGATAGAAGGGAAAATAACAAATGCTTTGCTGAGGGATTTCATTCTGGTGCAGTTGGATTTATTCTGCTAAGCATTTAAACCTCTTTTCTAACCTGGAAATGCCAATTATCTCTGACAAGACCATGCTGTTTTTTGTGAGGTCCTCAGGCTTCCAGAGTGAGCGGATGTGCTCTGGGTATACAACTATGATATACTAACGCATTGCACATGCAGGGTTGTATACACCTTGTGAAATGCTTTTGTGTTGATCTCATTTAACCCTGTGGGGGAGGTAGGGCACCTATGCCTAGACCCATTTTATGGATGAAGAAACTGAAAATAAATTTGATTATTTTATACACGTACCGGCACTTTATGCATGTATGTAAATATATATATATGTATGTATATGCATAAATGTGCGTGTATGTAAAATAAATGAGAGAGAGCTTTTATTTACTTAAGTCTATGTATTTCCCACGTCTGCATGTGGGGTTGTCTTCCATAAGGATCAATAATGCTTATGTGGGTGGGGGGAGGGCAGTGTATCTTACAGTCAAGCACATGCTGCCAGAAATCAGGCAGATTGAGGGCAGAGCTGGCACTCATCACATGCATGTTCCATTACCTTTCTGAGCTTCAGATTTCTCATCTGACAAATGAGCACAATAACTCCTAACACGTAAGGGATGCAGTACCTGTTACGTGTTTAGTGCATAACACGTGTTCAGTAAACAGTGGCTGCTTCCTCTGTGCCTGCTGTGTGGCAGATGCTGTGCTAGGTGAAAGGGAAAGGAGGTGAGTGAAGCAAGGTGTTTTACCTTAACCTGCTTATGAGTTAAACTAGGAGAAGGAGCCCTAAGCAAACAAACTACAGTACCTCAGAAAGGGCAGGAAGCAATTTATGTAGAGGTTATGAGCATCGGGATTTAGATGATCTGGGCTTCAAATCCCATCTTGAAAGAGTTACTTAACTTCCCCTGAGCTTCCTCATGTATAAAACAGGAATACAGAATTGTGAGGATTAAGTGAACTAATGTGCAGTACTTAAAACAGCGCCTGGCACATGACAGACACTCAGTAAAGAGTGGTTTTAGTGATTCTAATATTGAATTCCGTGTGTGAACAAATGCCACAGTAAGAATGTGGAGCAGGCGCCAAGGCAGCTTGGGGAGGGGGCGAGCATTCCAAGGACATGAGGACCATGACGGCACCCCTCCTTTCGGTTTACCGTGTGCTGGCCCCGCTTGTTGGCATCTCACTTGTCACGTAAAGCTCACGGCCTCCCTGTGAGGGTGGTATCACTCCCTTTTCAAGGGAAGAAACCAAGCCTTAGAGAACTTCTCCCAAGGCAGAGGCTTTGGCAACTTCCTTCTCATTCTCCTCTTACCGTCTGGCTCCGCAGAGAGTCACTAGGACTGGGATGCCAGGGTTCCTGAGCATCATTCACTCCCTGCTCTTCAGCCTGCACTGAGCCCTGCTGTGTCTGAGCCACTGGGCTAGGCGTAGGCAAAGCAGCAAGGTGGCAGCTCCGGCCCCCTGGAACATCCATTGCTATGGGGAAACAGACCACCAAGCCTCAGTGCGTACCCCCTGATTCACTGACAGTTGTTTTTTAAAAATTTTTTTTAAATGTTTATTTATTTTTGAGTCTCAGAGAGAGAGACACAGAGAGACTGAGCATGATCAGGGGAAGGGCAGAGAAAGAGGGAGACACAGAATCTGAAGCAGGCTGCAGGCTCCGAGCTGTCCGTCCAGAGCCTGACCCAGTGCTCAAACCATGAACCATGAGATCATACCCTGAGCCAAAGTTTGATGCTTAACTGACTGAGCCACCCAGGCACCCTTCTCTGACACTGTGATAGTAATAAGAAGGGGGCATACTGACTGGCCCTAACCTAGTTTGGGAAGATTTGGGCCTTCATTTCTGCTTGTTCTTGCCTCCCCAACATCTAAGTTTTACGGGGAGGTTGGAGGGAAGGAAGGGAGAGACCAGGAGCAGAAGAGAACGTAATTGGGCACGGTAGTGAAGGAAGGGGGACAACAGTTCATTTTCAACCTGGCAATCACAGGGCAGTCCCCTCATGGGGTGCTGGCAGTCCACATCCCTCTCACACCCAGGCGGCCAAGTGGGTGTTGAATTGACAAAAGGCCACATAAAGTACAGCTTCTGCTGCTGTCATCATCCCTGTTGTTGACATTATCCTTTACATCATTTCTATAGCACCTTCTAGCTTACCAGCACTTTTACATCCGCCATTTCATTTTATTTCATAGTAGATTACCATGTTTATGTGCCATTGGGTGTGTGTGGTGGAGGGAGGCTGGGAATTGCTCTTCCCCACTGCTGCTCCTCACTCTACCTTGCTTTTCTACCTTCTGAGGTAAACTGGGTAGTTATTATTAGCCTTGTTTTACATATAAGGAAACTGAGGCTGTGAACACTTCAGTCACTTGCCGGAGGTCGCAGATCTCACTTGGGGCCAAGCCAGGAGTTTGGTTTACAGGGTTCTCAAACTAAGGTGGCCGTGATGTCACATGTCGATCCCTTGTCAGAACCTGTGCAGGGTCTACACCGCACCAAAAAGCCTTTCTCTCTACATTGTTTACCAGGCAGAACTAGCCTCGAGGCCTGAGGGAATAGTTCTCATTGGCAGACCTGGATTTTCTCCTTTCCTATGTTCTGGGGACACCGCACCCACCCTGCCTTCAGCTCCTGTTATGAACTGAGTTGTGTTCTCTGAAATTTCATAAGTTGAAGCCCTAACCCCCAGTATGACTGTATTTGGAGATGGGGCCTTTAAGAAGGTAAGAAAGCTTTAAGGAGGACATAAGGGTAGGACTCTATTCGAATAGGATTGGCATCTTTATAAAAGTAGGAGGAGGAGGAGACACCAGGACATTTTCTTTCTCCACACATGCACAAGACAAAGGCTGCGTGAGGATAGCTAAGAAAGCAACCATCTGCAAGGCAGGAAGATAGGTCTCGCCAGAAATCAACACTGACAGCACCTTGATCTTGGACTTCCAGCCTCCAGAGCCATGAGAAAATACAAGCCTATTGTTTAGCCAAATAGCCAAAGCAATCTTGAAAAAGAACCATAGCTGCAAGCATCACAATCCCGGACTTCAAGCTGTATTACAAAGCCGTAATCAATGCACTATGGTACTGGCACAAAAACAGACACACAGACCACTGGAACAGAATAGAGAACCCAGAAATAGACCCAAAAATGTATGGCCAGCTAATCTTTGACAAAGCAAAAAAGACTATTTAATGGAATAAAGACAGTCTCTTCAGCAAATGGTACTAGGAAAACTGGACAGCGACATGCAGAAAAACGAACCTGGACCACTTTCTTACACCATACACAAAACTAAACCCAAAATGGATGAAAGACCTAAAGGTAAGACAGGAAGCCATCAAAATCCTAGAGGAGAAAGCAGGCAAGAACGTCTTTGACCTCGGCCACGGCAACTTCTTACTCAACACGTCTCCGGAGGTTAGGGAAACAAAAGCAAAAATGAACTATTGGGGCCTCATCAAAATTAAAAGCTTCTGCACAACGAAGGAAACAATTAGCAAAACTAAAAGGCAACCAAGGGAATGGGAAACGATATTTGCAAATAACATATCAGATAAAGGGTTAGTATCCAAAATCTATAAAGAACTTACCAAACTCAACACCCAAAAAACAAATAATCCAGTGAAGAAATGGGCAAAAGACATGAATAAACACTTCTCCAAAGAAGACATCGAGATGGCTAACAGACACATGAAAAAATGCTCAACATCGCTCATAATCAGGGAAATACAAAT
This sequence comes from Cryptoprocta ferox, assembly GCA_028646485.1. Lineage (NCBI taxonomy): Eukaryota > Metazoa > Chordata > Mammalia > Carnivora > Eupleridae > Cryptoprocta > Cryptoprocta ferox. The sequence goes on along the minus strand of CM053560.1, from coordinate 86,627,719 downwards.
CAAAACCACAATGAGATACCACCTCACACCTGTCAGAATGGCTAACATTAACAACTCAGGCAACAACAGATATTGGCGAGAATGTGAAGAAAGAGGATCTGTTTTGCACTGCTGGTGAGAATGCAAACTGGTACAGCCACTCTGGAAAACAGTATGGAGTTTCCTCAAGAAACTAAAAACAGAACTACCCTATGACCCAGCAATTGCACTACTAGGTATTTACCCAAGGGATACCGGTGTGCTGTTTCGAAGGGGCACAAGCACCTCAATGTTTATAGCAGCGCTACTGACAATAGCCAAAGTATGGAAAGAGCCCAAATGTCCATTGATGGATGAGTGGATAAAGAAGATGTGGTATACATATACAATGGAGTATTATTTGGTGATCAAAAAAGAATGAAATCTTGCCATTTGCAACTACATGGATGGAAATAGAGGGTATTATGCTAAGCAAAATTAGACAGAGAAAGACAAATATATGACTTCACTCATATGAGGAATTTAAGATACTAAAAAGCTGAACATAAGGGAAGGGAAACAAAAATAATATAAAAACAGGGAGGCGGACAAAACATAAGAGACTCTTAAATATGGAGAACAAACAGAGGGTTACTGGAGGGGTTGTGGGAGGGGGGAGGGGCTAAATGGGTGAGGGGCATTAAAGAATCTAGTCCTGAAATCATTGGTGCACTATATGCTAAGTTGGATGTAAATTAAAAATAAATACATTAATTTAAAAATTAATTAATTTATTTATAAAAAAGTCTATTGTTTAGGCCATTCAACCTATGGTATTTTGTAGTGGCCATCCAAGTAGATGACTACAGCTCTCACAGCCTACATCTTTACCCTCCATGTCCACCTTCAGGCTTGGAATCTGGGGATTTACCTAACCAGCTCTCTCCAGCATTCTCCCCATTGCTGCTTAAACTCTTTCTGTCTTCTTTCTCAGCTTCTCAGCTCAAATTCTTCATGCTCAAGTTAGCTTGACTAATTTAGCTGCCCTCATTGCTTTCCTCTGGCCAATTAGATACTGTCATTATAAGATACTAGGTCTCTTCTCTGATTCTCTTACAGTTGCCCATGAGTTATTCAGTGTTGATGGGACCAAGTGTACAGGTGTACAAACCTGGTTTGAGATCTTGGCTCTATCATCTTCTAGCACGGGCCTTGATCAAGTCACAGGATTGTTGGAGAGTAAATGAGTACTGCTATTGTAGTTGTTGTTGGTGGTGAAGGTGTTGTTTAAGCAAGCTTCTTGGAGAAGCACCCTCACTGAGTTGCACACTGTCATCAGGCCATCACTGAAGAGCATTATGAAAAGCAACCCTATTGTCAAATTCACTCTTCTCTGTCTCTCTCTCTTTATTTTTTAGAGAGAGAGTGTGTGTGTGTGAGTGGGGGAGAGGGGCAGACGGAGAGAGAGAGAATCTTAAATAGGCTCCATGCCCATTGTGGAGTCCAGTGCAGGGCTTGATTCCACAAACCACAAGACTATGGCCTGAGACATAATCAAGAATCAGAGGCTCAACCAACTCAGCCGGCCAGGCGCCCCTTCCCTCTACTCTGAAAGAGCATTGTTGTTGTTCATAAAACAGTGTTTATTTATGCAAACTTACAAAGATATTTTAAGATTTTTTTTTAGGGGCGCCTGGGTGGCTCAGTCGGTTAAGAGTCTGACCTTGGCTTGGGTCATAATCTCAAGGCTCCTGAATTTGAGCCCCCTGTCAGGCTCTCTGCTGTCAGCACAGAGCCCACTGTGGATTCTCTGTCTCCCTCTCCCTTTCTCTGCCACTCCCTGGTGAGCGCACCTGTGCTCTCGCGCTCTCTCTCTCTCTCTCTCTCTCTCTCTCTCTCTTTCTCTCTCTTTCGAAAGTAAATAAACATTTTTTTAAAAAGAATTTTTTTAAGTAATAAGTGTGTGTTCTGAGCCCGGAGCATACTCCACACTGTGAGCACTAGCCAGGGAGAAGGGCTATTTTTGCAAAGTTTCAAAAGAAATTTCTAAAGAAATAGATTGTGAGCCTGAGAAACAGGTTTGTTTTCATCAGTGGACTCCATGAATTATGAAAATGATCATGTTTCCCTCTTTGTCTTGGTTGCTTGGAAGCTCAGAATTAAACTGACAGCCAACTTCCAGCAAGTTTACTTGCTCTTGTATCAAATCCTTTATATACTGTTACCCCTACCATCACCTTAATTTCCTTACTTGTTATCTTCACTCGGTTCTTCAGTGTATTTATTTCAAAAGTTAATGGATGAATACTTTCTTGTGGTAAGGATGAAAAGAAGTCAGAATTATACAGAGCAAAACTTGAAAGTATTCCTTTATTATTTATGGTGTAGTACTCTCTTTATCTGGGCAGGCAGCCTCAAATCCATTTGGAACAATATTAGGAATAACCAAGTTTTAAAAACAAATGAATAAAAAAACTTTATTTGAAAACTTACTACTATGCTAGATGCATTCACATACGCTTTCTCCTTTCAATCTTAATAGCAAGGCAATCTTATAAGGCAGACTATCATACGTGCATTTTACAGACAAGACAATTGAATAGGGTTAACTGTGCAAAGTCATAGATGGTAGTAACCCAGGTCAGGGATTCAGAGTTTGTGTGTTAGCTCCTTTATTCGTTTGTCTTTTTAACTATCTCACGTCTCTATAGGAAGAAGTAGGATTACAAACTTGATGTACAACTGGGATGTGTGACTGGGTGGGGTGGGGTTGGGGCGCTTGTGAATGGCTCTTCATTATAAGTGCTCCTCACTCTGTGTCAAGCCACTGTAATTATTTAGGTAATTCCCTGTAAGTGCCAACAGAGACCTGGTCCACGATGGCTGATTTTGTACCAGCTCTAGGAGAAGACTCAGCAAAGGTCAGGTGCAAGAAAGGTAGCCTTTAACCTTCAGCAGTTGACCTTCCCCTGCTGATGATCAATGGGCTGCAGCTATCAGGCCAGAACACAAGGTGGCCTTTCTCTTTTGGGAAGAGGCAGCAGCAGCATCTGTATTGCCCACTGCTGCCCAGGGTCTGGTGGAAAGAAATCCGTTCACCTCCAATCTGTGCCCCACTCCCAAACAAAGGCAAATTCTTATTGCATGTACCATGTTTGCCTGGGTCCCCTTCAGGGCCACGAGTTCCAGTAATTTGTGCTGGCCTTCCCCCCTCCTGTTGGCCCTAGCTAGAGGACACAGCTATTGACATAAACACTGACCGCGGTCCCAGCTAGCAGGCAAGCACATTTCTATTTTCATCTGAATTCCCAGCATCTTGGGGAATGAACTTGGCGATTCCTATCGACCAGACCCCTGAGGAGGGAGGAGAGCCTGCAGGCTCCTTCTGTAACCTTCCTTTGACTTGGACTCAGAAGACAAAGGTGAACTTGAGTGCTGCAGGGACACAGCTTCCCTTTATGCTGCCACCAAGCCCTGGGGCTGCCTCCTCTTCAGCACTGAGGCCCTTTTGTGCTGGCGGGGCACCCACAGCCTGACTGCCCACTCTGTTAAAGCGCAGTTTCAGCGCCCTCTCCCCCTCCCCCGTGAGTCGCTGGGCCTGGAGAAGGGCTTTTGAGTTTCGCCGCGAATGCACACTGGCCCTTTTCTTCTCCCAGCGCCTGCAGCTTTGATGCTGCGCGCCTGGCAGACTGGCCCTCCGCTGTCTTTTCCAGGGAGGCCGTGCGAAAGCGCAGTCAGGGAGCCCTTGCGGCCGCCGGGCTTCCCGGGAGAGGCGCGCACCCCCCGGGCAGCAGCTCGGGCCCCGCTCCGAGGGTGCGCTGGGCCGGCCTGGGAGGATCCTGGGAGGATCCTGGGAGGAACTCCGTGCCAGAGTTCATCCGGGAAACCGAGCAACCGATTATCTAGCTCTCATCTCCGACCTTGAAAACTGGCCTCTTCTTTGACCCAGCAATGCTACTTATAGGAACTCATTATGTACTGAAGGGCACGAAAAATTGTTCATTCTAATCTTATTATAAAAAAATTCCAAACATGAAGAAAGGTTGGAAGAATGGGATAGTCATATACACATTATCTAGAGTCTGCAGTTAACATTTTGTATGGAGGGATTTAGCTACAAGAGTTATCACTGCCCTATAGTGTGGTGTGTGTGTGTGGGTGTGTGTGTGTGTGTGTGTCCGTGCCCGTGTGGGTAGAAACCTAACTGCCCCCACTCGCTGTTAAATTATGACACACTTACACAATGCTACCACATAGAAATTTAAAATAACATGGTACATGTAGTGATATGGAAAAATGTTGGTTTTTTATTTAATGGGAAAAAAGGTAGAAAACTGAATGTACAATATCATGTTATTTTTGTTCGGAAAAAAGTCTGCAGTAGGGAAAAAAGACACTGAGGTTATATATTAAAATGTTAACAGGATTGTGTCTGAATTTGGATATGAATGAATTTGATATTCATCCCTGGCTTGTTTTTATTTCTTTCAATGAAGTACATCTATGTAAAGTGGGGGGGAAAAGAAATTTAAAACATGCATGGTCAGCTCAAAGAGGCCAATAGGACTCCCTGGGAATATTCCAGCACCCTTTATCCTGACAAAAGTCCTGGGGCTGTCCAGCTTCTATGCAAACATTGCTGCATAACCCATCCCAGACAATTAGAGCTCCACCAGCCCCCACAGGTCCCCAAATATGACTACCAGGCCCTCCTTTCCTTCTCTGTCCCGCTCTCCTATAGCAGACTGGATTCGTCCCTTGCTCATCACTGACTCTTAGGCCAGGGAGGTGCCATAGCCACTAAAGAGTGAGGGTCCTACCATGATGTTAATTAACTCCCCCACTCCCAGGAAGTAAAAGTCTGTGGCATGAAATTCCTCTTCTTAAAGAGAGGCCAGGGCTTAACCCAGAGACCCATGCTGCCCTTGGGCCCCACGTTCTTTCTCTGTGAGATGCCTGGCCCCAGTTAGACTCCCAGGAGAGGTGCTGCTTTAGTGTGGGTTCTTCAGGAACCTTTAGGACCAGCTGGATAACATCGTCCTTACCATGCAAGCAGTGGCACTGTTTACTACAATAATAAGAGCTCACTCCGTACGCATATTTTTAGGTCCCAAAGTAATTCTACATACTCTCTTACCGTGGTTCCCAGAGCAGTGTCAAAAATCATTTGGAGGGACGTCTAGGTGGCTCAGTTGGATAAGTGTCTGACTCTTGATTTCGGCTCATGCCATGATCTTGTGGTTCATGAGATCAAGCCCTGTATCGGGCTCTGTGCTGACAGTGCAGAGCCTGCTTGGGATTCTCTCTCTCTCCTTCTCTCTTTGTCCCTCCCCTACTTGTGCTGTCTCTCTCTGTCTCTCTCAAAATAATTAAATAAATAAACTTTAAAAAATCATTTGGAGATGGACATATGGCTGCCAACTTTTATTTTGCCACATAAAACTACTTAAAAAACTACTTCTGAACAAAAAACATTATACCACATGCACAAAATTAGGAAGGACAATCTCAAATTTTGAAAATTACAACCGTATTTACATTTAAGTCTAAACACTTATTGTACAGCTTACTTCTCCTACTAGACACTTTAAAAATTGTTACTATTTCTATTTAAACTGGCAAAAACTTTTTCACAGAGAAGCCCTGGTTGGGGAACCAACATTTGGGAACCATTTCTCCACTGGTTTTGATACGTACAATTATCCACTTGCAAGGGAGGAAACTAGGTTTCAGAGCCCATCAGCTGAGTGGCTGAGTGGCTGAATTAAGATTGAAGTTCACGTCTGTCTGTGAAACCAATGGTTTCCCCTTGTTTCAGATTGCATCTGCATGACCAGGTTGCTTTTCTAGATTTTCCAGGAAAAGGTAGACAGAAAATAGGCCTGATTTGCTTTTCAAAGTCTTGGCTAGACTTGGATCACTAGATTAAACCCCAGTGGATCAAATTTTAATCTTTGATCCAAAAATCACTGAGTTCATCAGATGGTATTAGCCATTCAAAGCAGTTTCACCCTAATTTCATTATGTTCTTTATGAGCAAAGCTATCTTTACGGTTGGTTCCAAGAGGAGGAACACATATTAGAATTCTAATCTACTTGTACAAATCTACTGACCGATGCCAGAAATTCCTCCAGTTTGATCGCCTCCACTGATGTGTTTGGAAAAATCATTAAACACTGGGGAATAAGGTAAAAAGGTAGACAGTATATCCTTTCAATGTTAGACTGAAGCATTGTTTAACAGGCTCAACCAAGAATTATTTAATTATCTGGAGGAAGGTGGCCACGTCTCTGACTCTGCTTTTTACTATTAATTAAGGGCTCAGACTCTGAAGTTACATATTAACTTGTAGACCCTGTCTGGAACAGAGGCAAATAATTTTTGTCCAGTACAAAAGATAACCCCAAAGGTTCTGGTTTTATTACTCTGTCGAACTTTAACCAATTTTGTCTCTAACATGGCACACCTACTTCACAACACCTTTCCTGGTAGACTGTACAAACCCCTGCTAATCCTTTGAACCAAAGTTACCATCCTACTGTTTTGGCCCCTCTTTCATGAGCTGAATAAAATCTATTTAAAGGCAGTCACCTCCAAGACCACTTTAAAATGTTATCAATCATTTGCCTCAGGGTGAATGAAGAATCTGGGAATAGATTTTGAGAAGTTGAGAGATGCAGCATTTAGGGTATGAGGAAGATGAGGAAGAAGGTACATTGGGGGAGAGGAAATTAGCCAAACTTCTCAGGACAGTTGTATCAGAATACTGTCATTTTTTCCCACATAGTTCCTTTGTCCTTGAGTAGTGGCCAGTAGCATGCCTTGCTAGAAATAGGATTTTCATCCATTATTTTTTTATTTTTTATTTATTTTGAGAGAGAGTTAGAGAACAAGCCGGGGAGAGGTAGAAAGAGAGGGAGACAGAAACCCAAGCAAGCTCTGTGCTTTCAGGGCAAAGACAGATGCAGGGCTAGAACTCATGAACCACAAGATCATGACCTGAGGCGAAATCAAGAGTTGGATGCTTAACTGAATGAGCCACCCAGGCTTTCAAGGAATAATGACTGGGGAAGAAGTTGAAAAGCTAGTTAGGGCTGTCCACAGTGAAGGATTAGACTTTTATTCTGTAAATCATGGGAGTCATTAAGGGTTTTAATTCAGGAACTGATATGAACATCTTGAAATTTTTTTAATGTCTATTTATTTTTGAGAGAGAGAGACAGAGAGAGATAGAGACAGAGAGCATGAATGAGGGAGGGCAGACAGAGAGAGGGACAGAGGATCCAAAGCGAGCTCTGTGCTGACAGCAGAGAGCCCAGTGAGGGGTTCGGACCCACAAACCATTAAGATCATGACCTGAGCCGAAGTTGTATGCTCAACCGACTGAGCCACCCAGGTGCCCCTGATCATACTTTAAAATTAGAAAGAAAGATAATTCTGACAAGAGCATATGGATGTGTGAAGGGAAAGTCTCAGTGAGAGATAACCAGGGTGTGACTTCTTTGGGAACATATATGAATGGAAAATTGAGTATAGCATTAAAAGGCAATTCAAAGGTAGGATGGACAGATTTGATGGGGCATGTAGGAGGAAGAGTCTGAGATGACAGCTGGATGGATGAAAGGATGGTGATGGTGATCAAGGTAGAAGTCTGTATTTGCGACCTGTTGAGTTTGAAGATTGTCTGAAATTTGAATCTGGAACTCATGAGCTTAGACTAGAAAGAAAATTTGAGGTTTAGTGTTGGTTATGAATAGAAGCCATGGGCATGTACGTGATTGTTGAAGAAAAGCATATCATTGGAAAACCTCTTTACTACTTTACTGGCTAAGCACTGATGGTGTGGTTTAGCAAAAGGCATCCTCTTCAATTACCGTAGGCTATTGCCATGAACAGAGCTCCTGCCAATGAGCAGTGAATAGTCCATAGCTTTTCAGAGCCATGAGCTCAACAGCTTGACAAAGAATATGTATTCCTATTCCCATTTTAGTTTGTAGAAATGAAGGCTCAGGTCGACAAAGCAGATTTATTAAATGTATGTTCCAGGAGTAGAAGATTAGACTGGAAACACCCCCTACAGCTAATCCTCAAGTTCTTTTGTTTATTTATCTTATTTATTTATTTTTGGAGAGAGAAAGAGAGAGAGAGAGAGCATCGTGGGGGAGGAGCAAAGAGAGGGAGAGAGAGAATTCCAAGCAGGCTCTGAGCTGCACAGAGCCCGACTCGAGGCTCGAACTCATGAACTGTGAGATCATGACCTGAGCTGAAATCAAAAGTCAGACACTTAAGCGATTGAGCCACCCAGGCACCCCCAGTCTTGGAGTTCTGATAAGCACAAATGAAGATATCATTTATTTGAGGGACTAGAATTAGATGGGGAAAAACTTGTTTTCTCATTTATTTATTTACTTATTTATTTTGGTAGTTGTTATTAGTTTAAATTCAGGGTGCAAAATACTTCTTTCCCCAGACTCATCATACAAAGTGTCTGTATTAGTATTATTGGTTGTATTGCTGCCATTAAAATATTACCATAAACTTAGCTGCTTAAACAACACAAATTTATTATTCTAATCCATAAGTAATTCCATCCTTTGGCCACCAAACCTCACATCTGTCCCCCATGCAAAATATATTCACCTCGATCTGGGTTCCCCAAAGTCTCAACCTAGTATATAGCATCAACTCAAAGTCCAAAATCTCATCAGCTCATAAGTCCCGAGATTTATCATCTAAATCATCGAAATCAAGTATGGGTGAAGCTCTGGGAATGATCCCTTCTGGGGCATGATTTCTTTCCATTTGTGGACCCGTAAAACTAAAGAAACAAATTATCTGGTCTCAAAATATAATGGTGGGACAGACTTAGGATAACAGTTCTAGGTACTCCGGTTCAAAAAGGGAGAATTTTGAAAGCAAAAAGAGTTATTGGTCTTAAGTAATTTCTAGATCCAGTTGAGAAAATTCCATTAGATGTCAAGGTGTGGCAATAATCCTTTGTGGCTGTGATTCTGTCCCCTGACCTCGTGGCTGTCTTCTTGATCAGTCTTCCTTTTTCATGAAGGCTAGCATGTGTTTGTGGCCGGGCAGTTTTAACAGCCCATTTTCTGCATATAGGATTTTGGTGGTTTGACAACCTTCTTTCATTTGGGGTTTTGTCTATTTCAGCTCGAGCCGGCAGCGTTCTGCTGGTGTGACATTCTCAAGGAACCTGTGGGTCTCCCGTGTGTGTTATGGGGATTTACTCCGTTAAATAAGAGGCTTATTCATAGACGTTTCCAAGATAATCTCATCTCTATTTTTGGCTTCTGTTGATATGGCTGAGAGAACACACCTTGAGCTCCCTAGGTTGATTGGAGTTCTTAGGAGTGTGACTTTATACTCTGACCTTTTTGATCTTTCTGAGGTGTCATGCTTTTGGCATTTTTCTATAGAGCACACATTTCTGACAGTGAATTTTTTAAATTTTAGCATCTTCGGCCATCCGAGTAGTCTGAGGGTTTTCAAACCTACCAAATCCTGGGGATTTTTTGTTTAACTTTTTTTTTTCCTTCAATTTATTACTTTCCTCTGATTTTACTAAGAGCAGCAAGAAGAAACTAGACCTCACTTTTAACACTTGGCTTGGAAATCCCCTCTGCTACGTGTTCAGTTTTATTTTTTATAGATTCTTATTTTCTTTACAGATTCTTTGTGCAGGGCACAATTACACTAAATTTTCTGTCATTGTTTGACAAGGATTCTCTTACCTCCAGCTTCCAGTAACGTGCCTTTCAGTTTGTTCTGTGACCTCATCTGCAGTACCTGCAATGTCCATGTTTCTACTAACAGTCCACTCAGAGAAACATAGGCTTTTTTTTTTTTATTATGCCTCTCAAAGTTCATCCAGTCACTCCCTGTCACCAGTATCTAAGCCACTCCACATTCTGCATTTGTCACAGTAGCACCCTACCCCTGGTGTCAAAATCCACATTCATTTTCTATTGCTGCCATAACAAATTACCATCAACTTAGCTTACACAATAGACAATAGTTATTTATTATGTACTAAGCTCTGTATGTTAGAGCAGAAGTCTCACATGGAACCAACCTTCCTTCTCCCTCCCTCCCTCCCTTTCTCTCTCCCTCTCTTTTTCTCTTTCTTTCTTTCTCTCTCTCTCTCTCTCTCTCCCTTTCTCTTTTCTCTTTCCCTTCCTCCCTCCTTCCCCTTCCTTCCTTCCTTTTTTCTTTCTTTCCTTCCTTCCTTCCTTCCTTCCTTCCTTCCTTCCTCCTTGTACTTTTAACCTATAATCCAAGGAAGAGGTCATTGGAACCTCCAATCTATAGTTAGTCATCAGAAGCCCAGGTAACAATCTGGGCTTATTATTGGCATCTGGAGTGGAGGGCAGTCTTGGGGAGGGCAATCTAAACGTGTGGTATCTGATGGTATCTCCAGATGGTGTTGGAGTTAAGCTGAATTGCAGGACACCCAGCTGGTGTCACCAAGAATTGCTTGGTGGTGTGGGGGAAACACTCTGCTCCACACACAAACATTGGAATTTGGTAACCAGAACCACCTTTTACAACTGCAGAGTTTCTTTTGCCATGTTCCCAGTATTAGGTCATGGATATCTGCCTACCATACTGTCAGCATCCAGATTTGAATCCAAGTTGGTCTTATTGCATTTGGACTTTCCCCTTTCTTTCCCTTTCTTTCTTTCTTTCTTTCTTTCAGGATTATTTATTTATTTTGAGAGAGAGAGAGTGTGTGCACACAAGTGGGAGACGGGCAAAGAGAGGAAAGACAGAATCCCAAGCAGGCTTCACGCCACCAGCACAGAGCCTGATGTGGGGCTTGAACTCACGTACTGTGAGATCATGACCTGAGCCAAGATCAAGAGTCGGGCGTTTAACCATCTGAGCCACCCAGGAGCCCCAGAACTTGGACTTTATTTTTACCAGACTCCATGGTGTCCTCTCATAACTTCCCAGACGCCCTGCTCATCTTGTACCTCTGTTTTTACCATTTTTGTTGTATCAGATGGTAATGCTTTGGCTGTAAGTAACAGGTAACACTTAACTAAGAGCTAGCTTCTTGAGCTGCTTAAACTAGTAAATGTTTATTTTTTCCTCACATAACAACATATTTTGAGATGGTTGCTGGTCTTGTTTCAGTGAATCAGTGATGCCAAGGCCATTGACTTGATAATTTGGTTGGCCTTTCCCTTATGGTTGCAATATGATTGCCGTAGCTTCAGATATCACATCCGCATTGAAGATAGGAAGACGTGGTTGAAAAGGAAGGGTAGGCTTCAGTTTCCTCTGCCCCTGTTATAAGGAAGACAGATGTTCTCCCAGGAGACCTATGAGACTTGCATTATATCTCATAGACCAGAGTTGGGTCATATGCCCCCACCCTTCAACTGTTAGGAAGCCTGAGAAAGTGGGTAGTTAGCCTTTCCTTGTAGAGGTGGGTGAAGGAAAAGAGGACTGGAAGTGAAATTTGCATTAGCCAGCTCAGAGTGCCAGAATTTCAATCTGGCCAAGACCCTGCCTTTGCCTCTTTCTTATGCCAGTCCACAATTAGAACTGGAATCCTGTTCTTGAGTTGAACACCTCCTGATGACTGTGCTCTGACCTCCTGTCCCACAACCCACTCACTCCTTCTTGTAAGATACCCCTGACCCCAGTTAACCACTGAGACTGCCACGTGCAGTGGCCTGGGTGCACTGCCTGTCACCGCCTGCTGCTGGCCCTCAGAAGCACCTGATCTCCTTTCACAGGCTGAGAGACTCCCCCAGGCCCACTGGCTATGCAGAGGCAGGCTTCTATTCTGACAGCACCTGTTTTTACATGGGTCATTTTAAAGCTTTGTGTGTGTGTGTGTGTGTGTGTGTGTGTTTGTGAATGTGTGTCCACACATGCACAGGTGCAGAAAAAAGGGGGAAAATAGGCCACATTGACCAAGGACATTTTTATCCCATGCTAGCTTTAAATTCTGTCAAAGCAGAAGGTTGTCTGAGAATATAACTATGGCAGAGATACTACTGTCTATTCAATCTCCTCTCCTGCCTCAGTAACAGACCATGATTTTATGTGCACCAGACAAAAGACTTCTTCATTTTCAGCTCGGTGCAACCATCTGACTAAGTTCTGGCTAATGTGATAAAAGTGGAAATATTGTATTGGGCTTTCAGGATGTTTCTTTAAAGTGACTGGGCATGTCCTTCATTGTCCTGTCATCCAGAGTGAAGATGAAATGGCTGGAGCACCATCAGCCATTTTGGACAATGAGGAGGAGAGATATACATCTGACCTTTGAACAACATGGATTTGAACTGCATGAGTCTGCTTATATGCAGATTTCCCCCCCAGCACATATAGTACAGTACTATAAATCTATTTTCTTTTCCTTATGATTTTCTTGATAACATTTTTTCTTTAGCTTATCTTATTGTAAAATATAGTATATAATACATATTACATACAAAATATATATTGATTGACTATGTTATCAGCAAGGCTTGCAGTCAACATTAGTATATAAGTTTTGGGGGAGTCAAAAGTTACAGAGTTTTGACTGCACAGGGGATCGGCATCCCTAACCCCTGTGTTGTTCAAGGGTCAACTATACTTAAAGGGTGGCCAAGAGCTGACCGTATCCCTGGACTTCCGACCTCCAGGGAAGTATTTTTTTTGTTTAAGTCACTGGTCTTTTGGATTTTTGTGTTTTCGCATCTAAACCTGACCCTGAATAACTCATCTATGTATCATCTGCATGATGTCTAACACTTAATGTAGCACTTCCAGGTACATTATCTCATTTTCAGCAGATAGGAAAATACCCACTTTCCTGTGCTATTTCTGGCCCTGATTTGAGAAGAGCCAGTAAGGGCCAATAGCAATCATCAGAGAGCTGTTAACATGCCAAGGCTGAAGACTGTAAGAAAACCGAAAGCATTTGGTTCAGGAAGCAAAAGGAAGATGTTGTTTTTGGAGTTAATAATAACTCTCAGAGAAATGGACCTACCTCCATTTTTGTGCAGCGAGGCCCCAACTCTCAGAGACTCAACCCTTCCTCTTACCACTTCACTTCCCCATTCTTAAACTGGTCTTTGCCAAGAAATCTATGTAAATACTGTCTTGTGGACTTCTTTTTCCCCTGAAATAGAGCTTTGGCAGTGTTTTCATTACTCGCTGATGGGCTGTTGAACTCATCCTCAGTGCAAGTTCTTCCAGGGTAGGTCTGCTTTGTGTTGGACATGGTAGTGGTGGCTGGAGTAAGAGTCCTTGTGCCATTGAGTTCTCGGATGCCACCTACTCTACTTGGTTCCAGAGTAGCAATTGGCCTGTGGTCCCCCAGAGTTGTTTCTGTTGTTTGTCCCCACTTCCCTGCATTCTCTGGCACACCCTGCCTCCACCCCAAATCTCACATGGACTATCTTCCAGGGCTGGCCAGGTATTTTTGCCCAGGGCCCCTTCTCTTCCACTCCTCTAAGAAATCCTAGCAGGGCCTGGCAAATTCTATCATGGTCCAGTCTGACCCAACTCTTCCTAGAACCGGCCTGTTCCATCCAAGAAGCCCAGCCTGGGCAGGCTGTCCCTAAAGAAGCTGGCATGTTGATTCACACAGGGAGCCTTGGAGAGGGTGGGGAGATGTCTCTAAGCAAAGGAGGCATACATACTGGTCCAAGCAGAACTCTGTTTTCAAAAGGCAGTGATGAGAGGGGTTAATGGTAACCTGATGGTTTAACGACCAGAATGGTTTTTCTTATCTATTATTCATATCTTTACTCCTGGCAATCCTGTGAGGTGTTTAGGGTGACTTGTATAGATATGATCTCTGAGGAGGAGAAGGGAGCAAAAACTAACATTTAGTGAGCGCCAATCATCAGTTAGTTTCTTGTACACAGTGAATGGTATCACAGCGGGTAAGGGTGTGTGGTTGAAGTGAGTCAGTGCTCAGTTCTACATTAGATCTGCTGTGTAGACTCATTGGCTGTGAGGCTTGGACCAGCCAGTAAACCAGAGTGCCATACCTTCACTGCCTCTTCTGTGACGTGGAGATGATGGGCCTTGGATATAGACTTGAAATCCCTGGTGCCTTGGGAGGCAAGCAGAGTATAGCGGTTACCAGTACTGGCTCTGTAGTCAGAGCTGCTGGAAGGATCCGTCGTCATTGTTCCATAGCCAGGAAACCTTGGCCAAGTCACTAAACTTACTCTGAGTCTCATTTCCACATCTGTAAAGTGGTGATGAAAACAGTCCCAGCCTCCAGAAGTTGTTATAATGATTGAATGAAAATGCAGGTAAACTGTCTTTTGTTCCATAAATCATAGTTCTGATTTTAATTATTTTCATCATTACTAATTGAAAAGGATATTCTAATGTTCTGGGAAAAAAGAAACCATCCACCTTGCCCACGCACCTACAGTGGAGATGCACTCAGTTAATGAGCCTTCTCTTGGGCTGAAGGGGCAGCTTTTCAACCCTTCTTCAGGCTCAGAGCTGCCTGGCAGTGTTGGCTGGCCTCTGAGGCTGTTCCCACTCCTGAGTTTCAGATCTGGTTTCTTTCACCCTCATAAAAGGCCCTGGCAGAGCCTCCTAGGACAGCCAAGGTCTCCAGGGTCCCCAGGGACAGAGAAGCAGCCCATGGGGCCATGGCCAGTTTCTACCTTACCTAGGCCCACCTGATCCACTGTGCCCCTCAACCCTCCTAATACTCAGTCCTCCTGGGGAATGTGAGCTCATCTGAGCCCCTGGAGTGTGTGGCCAGCACAGTGCCCACGTGGGTGAGCTGGTTGCCCTGAACACCCCGTCCTCCAGTCATGAAGACCTCAGCAAGGACTCCCATTAACCGGGTGGGCTCCTGTTCTTCCTTCTTTCACCAGGCCCACACAATTGTTGGGAAATTGTTTCTTTGAATGGTGTTGGCTTTCTCAGCTTCTCCTTCTCTGTGCTCAGTTTTCAGTTGTCTACAATGATGTAGACTCTGTGTAGACATAATGGGTCAGAGTACCAGCTTCAGGGTCAGGCAGCCCTGGTTCACATGGCATTTCTTTACACTGACTGGTATGTGCTCAGTGCCAAGTTCTTCATAGGGATTAGTATTATCTCACACACCCTTATAACGTCTTCATTAGATAGATAGCTGCTTTTAACAGATGAGGGCATTCAGGCACAGAGAGGTAAAGTAACTTTCTCAAGGCAGCATAGCATGGGGGTCTGTGACAGCAAGGAAACGATCATGTCCGAGAGGGGAAAAGAGAGGAGGGGAAGGAAGATAAAGAAACAGGCTACTTCACACCTTGCCCAGAGCTTGTCTCCTCAGCCCCTGGGGATGTGGGGTCCAAATGACTTACCCACTCTCCAAGTTTTGCCCGAAGAAGGTGTTGGGGGTAGGGAGAAGAGGTCAGCAAAGATTGAAGGGAAGGTTTATGAAGATGCAAAAAGGCCTTCCCAAGGAAAAACACATCCTAACAGTTTTGGCAGACAGGACGTGAAAAGGTGCATTGTTTCCCTGGGAGGAGCAGGAAGCCAGCAAGGATGCCTTTCGGTCAGTCATAAGCAACCATTTAATTCAGAACCTGTGTTTAGATCCCAAGGGAACTCAGGCCACCAAAGTCATGAATACACAAAAACATAATGCAGCCATGTGAACAATAAGACAATGAAGGTGCCATCCCTGATTCCCGTGGTTGCCAGTTTGTTTTAATTTTTAAATTAATGAACAGTTTCAGATGTAAGAGCCTTGGCCTACAGAGACAAGAAACCTTCTGCAGAGATTTTCTTGTGTCTTGTGATATGTGATGTCCACATCTTCCCTCGTGTTTCAGCATTTTCCTTTTCTCTATTCCTAAAAGAACCTGCATTTCCCTTTCCTGACTCCCTTCCTGCCTTCCTGTGTGCTAAGCCTTTGCAGTTGTCATCATGTCTTCAGAATGCATTTGATAGGTACAGGAAGTTGCACCAGACGGGAGATGGAACCAGCAATCAATAAAAAAAGAACTGTGTTTCTAAGAAAAATGCATCACGGCTTCCCACCGGAGTTGTGTACCATATGTCCTAATATCCGTGGAACAATGGATCTAAATTTTAGCTCTTCTGCTTGGCTCTCCCCACCATCTCAACAAAAAAGAAATTAGACCTTTTAACCTGCTGCTACCCAGCTTTCTGATGATTCCTAGTCGCGATTGCCTTTCCTTTTAACCCTTTCATCAGATATCACAAGATAAAATCTCTCCTTCCAGCTTTTATTTCTCCTGGCTACTAGTTTAGTATATTTATGGTGCATGAGTCATCAAGCTGCCGCCTGATTGGATAAAACCCAAGCACCCTGAGACCATCAGTCAATTACAGCTATTCTCAGCTTCATTCACAGATTTATTAGCTTGCACACACACAGAGAAATTCATTCAGCAAAGTTCATTCATAAAAATTTCAACACTCTGCATCATCCTGCACATCTCAGCCTTCTGCTGCCGATGGGCTCCTAACAGAAGCTCCGAGACCAGTCCAGGAGGGAGGGAAGCTCTGAGCTGGGGTGGGCAGGCTGGGAGGGGATCCGAGGAACACGGAGGGATCGCCAAGTCCAAGAAATAATGCGGAGCAGCGCCCGTCACTAGTACTTCTGGCTTGTGGCCCGGACGGGATGCAAGACACGATCTTCCAAGAGAGGGCAGCCGTCAGAATCAACGAACTCAGGCTCACATATACGTTTTCTTTTTTCAATGAACAATCACTGGAACAAATAAAGGGTTAATAGGCCAGTCATTGCCCCGCCCTGTGGGAGCCGGAGGGAGCAGGTTTGAAAGTTCCTGTGTGCAGAAGGAAAGGCTGGGGGTGGGGGGCGCTAAATATTTCTGCAAGGCTCCTGCACCGATCGCCGGCGATGCGGCGGGACGGGCTGGCCCGTGTTCGGTCCGGTTCGGTGCCTGAGAGTTGGCGGTGAGCGATCCCTGCCGCCGCGAGCCTGGTCCAGGCTTTCCCAGCAAGGAATCCAAGGCGAGAACACCGAGCACTGCCGCTGGGGCCAGGGAGGGACTGAAATCATCTGGGGAGGCGTTATCTCCTCCCCACCCGCCCCCCCGGGGCTGTCACCCAGAAGGGCCCGGGAGCCGAGGTGGGCGAGGGCGAGAGCAGAGTTGGAGAGGTGGCTGCCGTGAGTTGCACGGGATGTTGAGGCGTTTGCTTTCCTTGCCGTTTATCTAGCAGACGACGAGGCGATTTATGCAACAGTATCCTGTTTCAGCACTGCCAAGGCTATGCGAAAACGCGGTCAGGACAGCCTGGCAGGACTTGTGCTGTATGTAGGACTCTTCGGGCACCCCGGGATGCTGCACAGGGCCAAGTACAGCCGTTTTCGGAATGAGTCCATCACGTCCTTGGACGAAAGCAGCCCCGGAGGCTCGGTGGGGAACAAGGGCTCGGCGCCGCCTCCCTACCCCACCCTGGCACCTCACCTGCCCTCGGCTGAAGATGCCACCTTGGCGTCCCAGGAGAGCCCCACCCCACTGTGCACCTTGATCCCTCGCATGGCCAGCATGAAGCTGGCCAACCCAGCCACCTTGCTGAGTCTGAAAAACTTTTGCTTGGGTACCAAAGAGGTGCCCCGGCTGAAGCTCCAGGAAAGCCAGGACCCGGCACCCAGCAGCCCAGCTTACCCCGAAACCAGTCTAAATAGGGCTGGGTCTGCACCTCTGCCGCAACCAGACCTTGTGGGGCACAGGGCAGCTGTCTTAACTCCCGATGCCTGCCCCCTTCCTGGCCCTGGGGAGCCAACCCCAGGGAGCAGGCAGGACAGGCACTTCCTGCAGCACCTGTTGGGGATGGGCATGAACTACTATGTGAGGGTAAGTCTGTCTCCCTCTTTGTCCTCCTTCTAGGAACTCCTGGGGAAAGGGGCATCTTCCCTGTTCTATGCAAGGGGCTGCACACCCTGGCTGGGGTCTAGGTTTGGACAAGACATTGTGTAACTGGACCAAGGAGCGGAAGGGAGCTGGGCTTACAGGTTTCCCTAGGAATGTCTGGCTTGTATTGAAGTCAGATAACTTTTGGTTCAAGGAGATGAACGGGTGCTAATGTGTAGGTAGTTTCCAGGGGTAGGGACAATTTCTGATAGAGACAGGGAGCTGGTACCTTCTTGTCCCCACTGGACCTAGCATTCTGGCCAAGAAGAGCCAAGAATTTCAAATCTATTTAGTGACTGAGACCTGCTAGGCTCTATCGGCCATTGTATTTCAGTAGAGATTTTTGTGCTAGAGGAATGCATGATGTGTAAGGGACTTGAATTATTTTTATAAATGTAACTCAGCATTTAACAGGCACCTCTCAAAACATGGCCGAGTCTCTGTGCTTATGCTAGGAGCCAGTCTTAGGTCTTTGGTGCCGCCCCCTTCTGCCTTTATTGCCTATACTGCGGCAAGTGGGCCTTGTCCATGAGCTGTGTGCAAAATCAGGGTCCTTCCTGGTCTCATATCTGCCCAGGCTCATCCCGGTTGTGGGTAAAAGAAGAGGAGAAGCTTTGGCCCCTGCTCTTATGGAGTCCACATTTCAATCCAGGAGACCAACAAATGCATGTGAAATAATAAGAGAACAATGCTCAGCAATAGATATCTAGTGCATGGATGCTGAAGGAATTCAGAGAAAGGGAAAGGCTATTGTGGTTTGGGAGTCACTCACAAGGGAAACCTTCAGGAGAAGGTGTGTCTTGGAAGAGATCTCAGATCTGGATTGGCAGAGGGAGGAGATTCCTGGAAGGGCGAGAACGTGAGCAGTCTAAAAGGCAGGTGTCTCTGTGGTGGCCGCAGGAGAGGATCATATAACCTGGGCTTCATGGAGGTGGGGAATACTGAAGGGTGGTGGGTGACACAGAGAGTGCTGGCACATACGTGGTGCTCAAACAAATGTGAGTTGAATGATGACAAATATAGATTGTGGGTAGCTTGGGGAAGAGTGAGCAGTTGACTGAAGCTCTGAAATGTCAAAGGAGGAGTTTGTAAATACTGTGATAGGTAAGCAAGAACCCTCACTCGGTTTTTAGGCAAGCTGTGATTTGATGAAAGTGTTTCCAAAAGGATCAATCTGAATTTATTTGAGATGGATGGAAGCAGGGGAAAAAATAGAGATTGTGAGGCCAGTCAGAAAGATTCTCTGAGAGTTTAGGCATGAAGGGATGGGGACATGGATTAAGGTGGAGGTGTGAAAAAGGAGATGAAGACAAGAGCCTCTTTGAGAAGCCTCCACAGTCTTGGGTGATTGATCAGATCATTTCAGCTCATAATACAAGTAGTAGAATAGCGAACATTTATTGATGAATGGGTAGATTGGTGAATTTGTTATTGCTATTTATGGCGGTTGTGGGTGATTATTGAGCAAAGGTGCTGAGGAGTGAAAAATAACTCCAAATTTAAACCTCAGAATGGGATTAGTGATGTCATTGATAGAAACAGAGTGAGTTGGGAAGGGGGTCATGCTAACTTTGCTTTTGACATATTATGTTTAAGGTAATGACATCTACATGGTATTAATTTGTAGGTAAAGAGTCATATAAGACCGGCACTCAGGTGGTAAGCCTGATCTGAAGGTGTAAATTTGGGACATAGCCCGATAACTATCACAAATGGACAGTTAAGATCTCAAGGGAGGCCAGATAATGAATGCTGAAAGGGTTACAGAGAGAACAGGCTTGGAACAGTGTTGGCAAATTGATAAGTAAAACCTCTAAGGAAGATAAATTTATGGGACACTCAGTTCTTGCCCTCCCCCAGAGTGACTTGGCTCATAATGGAAATGGCTTCATGTATCTACTGAAAGTTCATGTGCACACCCTCATTTGTCAACCTAAGTGTCTGCCAGGCTCTAGGGAAGAGGAGCAACTCCAAACCTGTGTTCTCTGCACCTGCCTTCCCATCACCTAGACCTCCTCTACCCTTCGCCTTGCCTTTCCTTCCCTCTTGTACCACCTTCCACTCCCCACATCTACACACCTGTACAATTTTGAATGTGAAAAGAGTTGCTGTGTGATCTCCACTTTCCCTAGGGAGTGTTTCCACTGACATTTTAGATTTTTAATGAGGACATCATCTGCCTTTTCATGGTGATGATAACAGACCCGAGGGAAGGCACAACCCCCCTGACCCAAGTGATCCACACTATTTTGCCAATAGACAGTGTACAGTCATGTTTTCTTCTAATATTAAACAAAAATATAAATAAAATCATATTATTTATTATTTAATATTGGCTTAATGACATGTGACATGACATGAGACACTAGTTATCACTTCTCATAGGAAGTCAAAATACATGAAAGAGCATGCTTTATTAATTTTTATAGAATCCTAACTTTGAAAGAGGGTAGGGACTCAGAAGTCACCAAGTTCGATGCCTCTATCGAGAGAGGCAGAGTGGAGATTGAGTGGAGATGGGTCCTGGTTGAATAAATAAATCAATATAATATGTCACATGTAATAAGTGCTAGGGAGAGCAATAAAACAGGGAAAGTAAGAAACTAAAGCCCAGAGAAGTGATTTTTTTAAGGCCACACAGGTGAGTCAAAAGGAGAGCTGAAACTCAAGCCCCTGTGTGCCATTCTTTGCTCTTTTCAACACAGGTTTTCATCCTGGTTGAGATCCTGTTTCTCAGCATTCTTTTATATGTCAACCAATTTGAAAAAAAGGAAGTACCAACATATTAATTTACTGTTAAAAATTATCGTACCAAGTGCATCTGAATTGTGATCCTTCTATTCCTATATGTAGGAAGATGCACATAGGAAGATTTAAGTCAGAAGTTGCTTAGTGATAATGGAATCAGAGCAGAGAAGTGAGAGAGAGATTCTTGATGGCTAGTGGACATAGGGGCAACTTTTGTAGGCAAAAGGTAGCCACATATTCACCTTCCTCATCCATATCATGTGACTGCTCCTCTCCCTGCCCAAACTTATTTTTTATTCATTCACTTGTTTATTCAACAAGTATATATTGTGAACCAACTATGTGATAGAAACTGTTCCGGGCTCTGGGGATACATCAGTGAATAAAAGAGACCAGGTCAGAGCCTCCATGGAACTCACATTCTAGTGAGTGGAGATGGGCCCTGATTGAAAAAATAAGTCAATATAATATGTCACATGTAATAAGTGCTAGGGAGAGCAATAAACAGGGAAAATGAGAAAGGCAGTTGCTTGGGTGGAAATGGAAGGTATTGCATTCCTTTTGGGGTGAAATGGCAGAGTTACAGCTACTGTTTGCTTTGTTTTCTTGCATCTTTTATCTTTACAATAGGAATTGTATTTGTCTTCTACTCTAAGTTAGGTTAGACTTTGAGTTAAATATCTTTCCTTTAAAAATTGACTCTTCTTTTGGTTTTATGATATAGAATCAGTTATGCAGCTGAAAACATTTTATGAATTCTGAGCACCTATGTTTGAGTAACTTTCATTTAAGCTCAGACCTTGAACCCCACTCCCACCCCGCCCCTGAAGATCTCTCAAGGAAGGTAGGCCAGGAAACATTCTTTGAGAAATACACACCAGAAATGGGACAACCAGACCTGAGTCTGAGCAAAGCAGTGAGGTGAGTGCAGTGGTGCCAAATAGTGACTTTTGTTCCCACCATATGATTAAGTCTCATTTCTTTATGAGGCATTCCCAAGTCACTTTATCCATCACCAAATGTTCACTTGGAGGTCTCCCAGTTGCCCAACACAGTCTGTGGTGTGTGTGGAAAATATACAACGTGACTCATCTCTAAAATGAGAGGATTGGTCTGTAGGTCGCCCAGGCACCATTTAATGACTCCAGGGCTCCCCTCTTCATATGGGAGGTCTTTAAAACTTTGCCCATTCCCAACCCCCAAATTGCTTATAATTTTGTTGATAGCCTAAATAAAGCAGAAGCAAAGACACCAACCAGGTGGGAGTCACCACAGGCCAGTAGTCCTGACCGTAGCTGTCCAAGGGAGGCTCCATTCTCCAAATGATGTCACCAAGCCCTCAGAAGTACGCTCTCTACACCACACTTTCCAACCTAAGTGAACATAAGACAGGATTCAAACCATGGTTTGTTTCATTCCAGTGCTCTTCTTCCCACCCTCTCACTGCACCTTGCAGTCCTGGAAGTTTGTGGAATGGAGTGTTGTAGAAGAAGGATCATACTGGGCAGACAGCTTTATTATAGGACCAACCTATAGACCTTGCCTGGTTGCACTTATTTCCATGATTTCAGTCTCCTTACTTCAACCCAACCCACCCAAACAACTTCCCCAGACTGTATTAGTTCCCTGTGACTGCTGTGACAAGTATCACTAACTAGGTGGCTTACACTGCAGAAATTTATTCTCTCGCAATTCTGGAGGCTAGAAGTCTGAAATCAAGGTATTGGCAGGGTCATGTTCTCTTTGAAGGCTCTAGGAGAGGATCCTTCCTTGCCTCTTCCAGCTTCTGGTGGTGGCCTGCCATCTTTGGCATTTCTTGGCTTTGAGAAGCATCACTCCAATCTCTGCCTCCATCTTCACATGGCTTCCTTGGCTCTGTGATCACATCCAAATTTCCCTCTTCTTTTAAAGACACCAGTCACTGGATTCGAGCCCATGCTAATCCAGTATGACCTCATCTTAACTCGGTTATACCTGCTTCCAAATAAGGTCACATTCATACATTCTGGGGGTTAAGACTTCAATTTATTTTTGAGGGGGCTGTACCTCAAACCATAACAGTCCCCAAAAACATTTATTGCAATCTGTTTGCCCATATAAGTGTTCTTGGGTATTGGGCTCAACAGCTTTGTGTGCAAATATGAATTCATGTTGAAGAATTTTCTTTACTTCCTTTGTAAATCTCACGGCCTACTCTTACCATCCATCCTCCCTTGTCTAATATTATGGCTTATTCCTGAGCCAATAGACTAGTATTAACTATTGTCTAGACTACATGTAGTCCATGGTACTACGATGTTTTGTCTGCCCCAATATCTTTCACATAGAAGGGCACAGGTATAGGAGTGACAAGATCTGCATTAATGGCTGTGTGACCTTAGGTGAGTCATTTCACCTCAAGCCTCATTGTCTCATATTTAAAATAAGAGATTTGAACAAAATGCTGCCTAATATCCTGAGACTTCAGGTCTCCTTTCCCAATTGGTCTGAAATCTCCTTTTGCTGGGATCTCTTTTGCTTAGAAAATGGATTCAGGACAGTTTCCTAAAGGAAATAATTTTTAACACCTTTGTGTTAATAGAGAGAAGAAAGCACTTAGTGCCCTCTTACTAAGCTGGCTTCACCAATAAAGCAGAGAGGGGTGTCCTGGGCACAGGTGCTCTGTTCTATAGAGCAGTGTGAGAGGGGTCATGTCATGGGAAAGCATTCAGGTGTAGGATTCCAGGGAGGAGTGGAGGGGAGGCCAGGTCAGGTTAGACCCAAGATGAATGATGGTGACTGGGATCATTGCTTACATGGTCTAGCCTGTCAGCCAGTCCAGGGCTTGGTGTCCAACCTGAGGACTCTAGGAACAGCAAGAGTTAACCCTTCTCGATTCTCTCTGGACAAAAGTGCTGAGAGAAAAAGGCCCTACCACACACATAGACAGTCTAGTAATCCTAACCTTGAAAGAGGGAGATTTATAACTCTGGGAAACCCCTGAAGAGATAGTCCCACAATATATGCAAAATAAAGGCAGACCTGAGTGGTGTGGGTCAGGCCCCCACATGTAACAGAGATGGCTTTCTGCCTCTGCTCATTTCTGTCTTTTCTAAGTTATTGGTGGTTGACAGGGAAGCAGTATAGGTGGGAGGAAATACTTCTATCTAAAACTGACAATTTGTCATTGAGGGTGTTATATTTTCCTTCCTGTTTCTTTCTTAGAGTGAATGTAAAAGTAGATCCTGCTAGAATTTAGAAATATCCTGATAGATTTGACCTATTGTTCCTGTTATTTCCTTTAAACCCTCACATATCCTTTGATCTGTCCAGTCCTTGTCCACCCCTGACCACTGGAGCATTACCTGGAAGAAAGAGGCTTAGAGATCCCAAAGTTCAAAATCTTCATTTTACAGTTAAGGAAATGGAGGCCCAGAGATAAGAAGTAACTTGCCCCAAGCCACACAGCTAGTTGTGGAGCCCAGACAAGAACTCCCAGTTCTGTGTACAGCACTTTTTTTTTTTTTAACCTTCATCTTGCTTCACCTGTCCTCACTCTCTGAACTAAATGTTCTATGCCAAACGTCTCTATTGATTACAATGCTACAAAAAAGACCGGAATGAAAACTTTTTTTTCTGATAGAAAATTGTCTTAAAAAGCAATGAGAAGGAAAAAGCAAGAAACCCCAAATGCCTTGGCTTTGTCAATTTTTCACCTTTTTGTTTAAGGAGGTCCCTGTGAATGACAACATGTTGGTGTTGGAACAGGACTTTTACAATGCGCATGGACTGGCTTCCATTAATTCATCTTCCACAACTTTTGGAGGTCACTTCCCTAATATGGCTTTTCCTCTCACTTCCATTTTCATATTACTGTAAAGCCAATACCATGTTATCACACGGATTAATTGAACAAACTCCGTTTCCCAGTATGACTGTTTAAGAATAGTGATTTAAATGATGCTCACAGCTCATGAGGCCAAGTCATTCTACATCCCCCTCCCTAGCAGCAGGGAAATGAGGTACCTGGGGTTTCTTTCTCTCTCCTAAAAGATACAAGCTTCAGATTTTGGGGGAATGGGGAGTGGCAGAGGCAGAGTGAGAGGGGTCTTGTCAGATTTGTGTTGAAGCATCAAGACGGTGGTCACCAAAAGATGTAGGCCATTATATGAAAAGATTATACCTGAAACAGGAGAGTTTAGCAAGCAGGTATTTGAAAAAGTCAGGAGGCCTCTGGGAACTGGATTTTTGACTGAGAACATTGGTTGAAATCATGAAATTTATTGATATCATAGCCATGATGACAAATAAGTATAAATTTGTAAACATAAACTCAGGTGTGTACAAGAAATGTCATTAAAAATATATTTTAAAAAATCAGATGAAATCTGACACCAAGCCCTATCTTGCTTGGGTGAAAATAATTTCAATTTTATCATAATTCTTCCCCCAACCTCTCATAATTCTTCCCCCAACCTCTCACCAGGATCACATAGTGAATCGAGGGTCTTATTTTGTGCCCCTAAATGAGGAAATGCCTCTGACCTTTAGGTCATTGTTTAGGATACTGATAGTCTCCTAAAGACAGGAGGCACTCCTGTGTCTAGATCTCCATGTGCACACCAGAGTCCTTACCCATTCTGAGAGCCCCTTGCTGAGAATCCAGCCTCCCTGGCTGCCCCTCCAGCCATTCCCCTTGGCAAGCCTTGCCCGTCTGTGTGGCTTGGCCAGAATGCAGCTTGAGGGTCCATAATGCTCAGAGACCCACTGGTAAGAATATCCACCCCTTCCCATCACTGCCCCTGAAGGACAGGGAAGACAGATGGCTTAAGCAAGTGAATGGGAAATCCAGAAGCAACCAGCAACCAAAGGGGGTGCTGATGGAGGGATGGCACAGCAGAAGGGCACTAAAGGAAAGCACAGCCCACCTGTAGAGGTGGGAAAATTTGGAATGAAGTTTAAAGAACTGCTCCCATTTGTCAGGGTCAGGCACTGGCAGCCAAGGATTCTGATGGGAAATGAAGCTAAAGGTTCTTGGGAGGAGCTGGAAATTAATACTATGTGTGGAAGGCTGATGGGACTGAGGGGCAGAGTAGAGGGAGGGGGAGAGAGAGAGAGAGAGGGAGCCAAAGCATGAGAGAGAGAGAGAGAGAGAGAGAGAGAGAGATTGAGAGAGAAGAATGCATAATATAGGCAGTGTCCTACCCAGAAAAGATTCTGAAACACAGAACTCATAAACGAACAGTTTAATGACACATTTTGTTTGGTCAAATTAGAAAAAAGTGGTTTTTTAAAATTAGTTGCCAAAATTTAAAAAATTCCATATTAAACTCTGGATATCTGGCTTCTCAGAAGAGCTGGCAGCCCTGGGCCAGCCATCCCACATGTCAGCAGATGGCCAGAGCTGGCCAAGGAGCTACAGTCCCACCTGGTTTCACTCACTTATGTCACCTGTCTGCCCCCGAGGGTGGCTGGACTTGCATACCCACCTGTGGCACCCAAATGGAAAGATACTCATAAGCCCCTTGTCTTTCATATTCCAATTTGGAATATCTGGGAGAGAAGCTGAGAAGGTCTTCTTGTTGGGCAACACACCAGGACTCCTCTGCGTAATGGGACAGAGTCCTAGGGGCTGGATGAGCCCATGAGAGCCACCATGCCTTCCCAACTCACAAAGCCTTTGCCCATCATTATCTATAATTATCTATTAAGATAGTGGAGCCCCAGGCCTGGTACAGGCCATCCTTATTTTATGAAGACATCGTTGGTCAAAAGTTAGTTTGTATATCAGTTGTTTGGGACAATGAATTTTTCCAGAGACATAACATTAAAAGCTGATAAACGTTCTCCTATGGTGAAGGACAGGATTAAATGAAAAAAAAAAATATATATATATATAAAGCTTAGTACAGAGCCTGTCACATAGTAGGTCCCAGGTGGAGTAGTGAAGAAATAACTTTCAAAGGGCCAAGAGCACTTTTGGTCAAAAAATGAATTGAAATAGACTAAAATTTTTTTATAGCTTATTGTCAAATTGGTTTCCATATAACACCCAATGCTCTTCCCCACAAGTGCCCCCCTCCATGACCATCACCCTCCTTCCCCTTTCCCCCTCCCTCTTCAGCCCTCAGTTTGTTCTCAGTATTCAAGAGTCTCTAATGATTTGCCTCCCTCCCTCTCCCTAACTCTTTCCCCCCCCTTCCCCTTCCCATGGTCCCCTGTTAGGTTTCTCCTGTTAGACCTATGAGTGAAAACATATGGTATCTGTCCTTCTCCGCCTGACTTATTTCACTTAGCATGACACCCTTGAGGTCCATCCACTTTGCTACAAATGGCCAGATTTCATTCTTTCTCATTGCCATGTAGTATTCCATTGTATAGATGAACCACATCTTCTTGATCCATTCATCAGTTGATGGACATTTAGGCTCTTTCCCTGATTTGGCTATTGTTGAAAGTGCTGCTATGAACATTGGGGTACAGGTGCCCCTATGCATCAGCACTTCTGTATCCCTTGGGTAGATCCCCAGCAGAGCTACTGCTGAGTCATAGGGGAGTTCTGTTGATAGATTTTTGAGGAACCTCCACACTGTTTTCCAGAGAGGCTGCACCAGTTTACATTCTCACCAACAGTGTAGGAGGGTGCCCATTTCTCCACATCCTCAACGGCATCTATAGTCTCTTATAATTTGTTCATTATAGCCACTCTGACTGGCGTGAGCTGGTATCTCAGTGTGGTTTTGATTTGTATTTTCCTGATGATGAGTGACGCTGAGCATTGTTTCATGTGCCTGTTGGCCATCTGGATGTCCTCTTTGGAGAAGTGTCTCTTCATGTCTTCTGCCCATTTCTTCACTGGATTATTTGTTTTTCGGGTGTGGAGTTTGGTGAGTTCCTTGTAGATTTAGGATACTAGCCCTTTATCCGATATGCCATTTGCAACTATCTTTTCCCATTCTGTCGGTTGCCTATTAATTTTTTCGATTGTTTCCTTTGCAGTGCAGAAGCTTTTTATCTTG
Organism: Cryptoprocta ferox; assembly: GCA_028646485.1. Lineage (NCBI taxonomy): Eukaryota > Metazoa > Chordata > Mammalia > Carnivora > Eupleridae > Cryptoprocta > Cryptoprocta ferox. The sequence continues at coordinate 86,600,126 of CM053560.1, read as the reverse complement.
ATGAAGTCCCAATAGTTCATTTTTGCTCTTGATTCCCTTGCCTTTGGGGATGTGTTGAGTAGGAAATTGCTGCGGTTGAGGTCAAGAGGCTGTTTCCTGCTTTCTCCTCTAGGGTTTTGATGATTTCCTGTCTCATATTCAGGTCCTTCATTCATTTTGAGTTTATTTTTGTGTATGGTGTAAGAAATTGGTCTAGTTTCATTCTTCTGCATGTTGCTGTCCAGTTCTCCCAGCACCACCTGTTAAAGAGGCTGTCTTTTTTCCATTGGATACTCTGTCCTGCTTTGTCAAAGATTAATTGGCCATACATTTGTGGGTCCAGTTCTGGGTTCTCTATTCTATTCCATTGGTCTATGTGTCTGTTTTTGTGCCAATACCATACTGTCTTGATGATGACAGCTTTGTAGTAGAGTCTAAAGTCTGAGATTGTGATGCCTCCCGTTTTGGTTTTCTTCTTCAGTATTACTTGGGCTATTTGGTTTTTTTTTGTGGTTCCATACGAATTTTAGGATTGTTTTTTCCAGCTTTGAGAAGAATGCTGGTGCCTTTTTGATTGGTATTGCATTGAATGTGTAGACTGCTCTGGGTAATAATGACATTTTAACAATGTTTATTCTTCTGATCCATGAGCACGGAATGTTTTTCCATTTCTTTGTGTCTTCTTCAATTTCTTTCATAAGCTTTCTATAGTTTTCATCATACAGGTCTTTTACATCTTTGGTTAGGTTTATTCCTAGGTATTTTTTTGGTTTTTCATGCAATTGTGAATGGGATCAGTTTCTTGATTTCTCTTTCTGTTGCTTCATTATTGGTGTATAAAAATGCAACCAATTTCTGTACATTGATTTTGTACCCTGCGACTTTGCTGAATTCATGGATCAGTTCTAGAAGGCTTCTGGTGGAGTCGGTCAGGTTTTCCATGTAGAGTATCATGTCATCTGCAAAAAGTGAAAGTTTGACTTCTTCTTTGCCTATTCTGATGCCTTTTATTTCCTTTTGTTGTCTGATTGCTGATACTAGGACCTCTAGCACTATGTTAAACAACAGTGGTGAGGGTGGACATCCCTGTCTTGTTCCTGATCTCAGGGGGAAAGCTCTTAGTTTTTCCCCATTGAGGATGATATTAGCTGTGGGGTTTTCATAAATGGCTTTTATAATGTTTAAGTAAGTTCCTTTTATCCCGACTTTCTTGAGGGTTTTTATTAAGAAAGATGCTGCATTTTGTCAAATGCTTTTTCTGCATCTATCTACAGGATCATATGGCTTTTATCTTTTCTTTTGTTACTGTGATGTACCACATTGATGGATTTGCGAATATTGAACCAGCCCTGTAACCCAGGAATGAATCCCACTTGATCATGGTGGATAATTCTTCTTATATGCTGTTGAATTCGATCTGCTAGTATCTTGTTGAGTATTTTTGCATCTGTATTCATTAAGGATATTGGCCTATAGTTCTCTTTTTTGTTGCATTTCTGTCTGGTTTGGGAATCAAGGTGAAATAGACTAAATTTGACTTTGGCGTTTCACCATGTCCCTTTGGCATCCTTTCTCCAGGTTAGCAGTGCCTCCGTGGAGAACCTTCTTTCCTTAAGTCTTTCCTGTGGTGCTCACCAGGGCAGGCCTGTCTACCTCTCCTCTTGATGATTGCCTCCTGGTCAGCTTCCTTCCTCCCTCAGTGCAGCAGAGTGAAAACCTGCATTTTAAAAAGATGTCTGTTTACTTATTGTTAATATTTCTCCAGATTTCCTCAGGGCCACTGATATCAGTTTTAAAAAAATGCTTGTTAAAAATGCAGATTCCCATGCCCCTCCTGAAGTTACTGAATCAGAATATCTGAGGCTGGAGCCCAGAAACCTACATTTTTAACACGCTCACTATGTGATTCTGTAGCACAGAAAATTTGAAAACCTCTGCTGAGTCCATTTGGTGCAGTGGTTTTCAGCTGTGGGTAATTTTGCCCCTCAGGGGACATTTGGCAACGCCTGGAGATATTTTTAGTTGTCATGACTGGTGAGGAGGTGGGTGCTTCTAGGCTTTAGTGAATTAGAGGCCAGGCATGCAGCTACACATCTGGGGCACCAGACAGTCCCCACCACAAAGAATTCTCAGGCCCAACTGATTGATGGTACTGAGGCTGAGCAGCTCTGAGGCAGTGAATGAAGAATGTGCATTAGGAGATAGTAGGGAATTGAAGAATAAAGTTGATTAGTCGTTAGCTTTTGACAAATCTAACCTAAGATACTTCTAATTTTTTCAAGTTTCCTTCTTTCTTCTCTTTTAATTGCACAAATTCTCTAAAAGTTATAGATAACTTCCTCACTGCCACCCATCTAGTACACCTATGGCTTCCACATCAGGATCTCAAGGGGTGGGAATGAGAGGGGCAGGTCAGCCAGAGACCAGATATGTTGTAACAGACTTGACCCTGACTCAGTGCACTCTGGGGTAAATGGCATTTATAGGCTTTCTTGGTTTTCTAACCATGGTATCCTACCAGTAGTAGTACCTTCATTTCCACAGGAAAATGCATTAACAGGTTGTTAAAAATTTTTTTTAATGTTTACTTATTTTTGAGAGAGAAGGACAGAGACAGAGCTCAAGCAGGGGAGGGGCACAGAGAGAGGGAGACACAGAATCCAAAGCAGGCTCCAGGCTCTGAGCTGTCAGCACAGAGCCCGATGCAGATCTTGAACTCAGGAATGGCAAGATCATGACCCGAGCCGAAGTCGGACACTTAACCAACTGAGCCACCCTGCATTAAGAATTTTAACAAGTAACTTACCAGTAAATTGTAAGAACAGAGCCCGTCTCGGAGTTGGAAATTTCCTTTAGTTACAGGTGAAGAAGTGCCAGAAAGCAAGCAGCTTGAGGAAAAAGACTATGTGCTATAAGGACAACCCCAGAAATTGGATTTTTTCCCCTCAATGTCATCTGATAATAATTTATATGAATCATTCATTAGGAAATGGTGAAATATATAATTCAGGCATAATTTTTTTAACCTAGTGATGAATCCAGGTCCTTGAAAAGCACTGCCCCTCCTCTCCTCTCCTCTCCTCTCCTCTCCTCTCAGCATGGCGCCTTTAATTCTGGACTCAGGAGTCAGACTGATACATTGACTACAAAGTTCTTTTTCACAGTGAGTTAAGTTATCCAAGGTCACCAGGCTCATTAGAATAGAGCACAGACTAAAATTCAAGTCTCCTGACTCCCAGGTCAGTGTTCTTTTCATGACCATGATGAGTAAGACATAATTCTTGCATGAGGAGGTTACAGTATGAAAAGGGAGCAAAGATGTCCACACAAATTACCGTAACATAAGGCAATGCATTATACATGACGTCAAAGTGATCCACGTCAAGCACGTGGGATATAACGGAGGAAAGGGGGCGATGATTAGAGAAGCTTTCAGAATGGAGGAGGCATCTTAATTGAATCTTGAGAAAGAGGTAGAGTTTCCATGGGCAGAGATGCAGGAAGAGCATTCTAGGCAAAGAGAATGACAAGAGTGAAGGCATGGAGGTGGGAAAACAGAGGACATGTTTGGGGAATGGTGAATGATTTGACCTGGTTGGACAGTGTGTGAGGTATATGTTGGAGATCAGTGTGAAAATAAGATAGACTGAGCCTACACCAAATTTGTATAGTATCTGAAAAGTTGGGTTTTCCAACAGAAAACTGTTGAATTTTTTTTTAGTAGCCTAAGGATAAACTCAGAACTTTGACAAACTCAGGGCTATATTTTATTTTTTAAATTTATTTTTTAATATAATTTATTATCAAATTGGTTTCCATACAACACCCAGTGCCCTTCCCAACAAGTGCCCTCCTCAATGCCAATCACCCATTTTCCCTTCTCCCCTACCCCCCATCAACCCTCAGTTTGTTCTCTGTATTTAAGAGTCCCTTATGGTTTGCCTCCTTCCCTCTCTGTTTGTAACTTTTTGTTCCCCTTGCCCTTCCCCCATGGTCTCAGAGTTATGTTTTAGAGAGATCATATGGGGTACAATGCTCAGAGAGGATCCAAGAAGAGGGAGACTGGGGAAAGGGAGGTCCAGGGAGAAGCAGGGTGGGAGCAGAGGCAGTGGCAGGGGAATGAGGGCAGATGTGAGATATGTTAAAGGAAGAAGGGGAGAGGCAGAAAGGGTTTGGGGGTGAAGGGTGAGTTCCATTCTGCATGTGATGCATTCAAGGTGGCCTCAAAGCATCCAGGTGGACATCTCCAGCAGAAAATAGAATAGTTAGGACTGAGGAGAAATTATTTTTGTTGCTGTTGTCATGAAGGCTAAGGGAATAAGCAAGCCTACCAAAGGGAGAGTACAGATGAGAGAGGGCTTTGGGATGCAGCCTTTACGTATTGTGTGGAGAGGGAGGAAGAAAAGGCATTGGTGACAGAACTAGCAGAGTGAGGAGCAGTATGGAGAGAGGACAAGGCCATCCAGGGAGAGGTGGGGAGAATTTTGAGGAGAAAGCTGATGGACAACACAATGTCAAAATCTGTGAAGTATTCACAGAATCTGTGAAGGAATATAAGAACTGAAAGATCCACAGGGTTAGCCTTTTATTTTCTTACTCCCCTCTCCACTAAGATATTCAGTTCAACTACCGCAGACCAAACACGCCACGGATACCCCACATCTACGCTCTCTCCTCTTGCCCTCTCAGTGAGTGGCATTTCCCAGTCATCCAAGCCAGAATTCTGAGGCATTTCTACATCACTCACTGTCACACTCCACACAGCCTTCAGTTACCAAGCCCTGTCGATCCCACCTTTATGACATTTCTCATACACATCCATTTCCCCCCATCCCCACTGCAGTTTCTAAGGTGAGGACTAGAGTAGGTAGCATTAAAAACTTTTTGTAAACATTTATTCATTTTTTAGAGACAGAGGGAGAGAGTGTGAGTGGGGGAGGGGCAGAGAGAGAGGGAGACACAGAATCTGAAGTAGGTTCCAGGCTCTGAGCTGTCGGCACAGAGCCTGACGCAGGGCTCAAACTCATGGATGGCGAAATCATGACTGAGCCACCCAGGTGCCCCTAGTAGGTAGCATTTTACAATTTATTGACCAGCTTCTTATGGAACTACTATTTCATGAAACATGCTTTGCAAAATTCTGCTGTTATAGATTTTGGTTGAAACTAGGAGATGAATGATCATGATAAGGTGGAAAATGATATATTCGTGTAGAAAATAGTTTGATACATCAGTGTAATGAACTCGAGAAGGTAGAGACAGCTTCTAGCAGGGTGGTCAGGGAGGTCATCTTCCAGGAGAGATGGCATTTCAGATGGTCCCTACAGGTTGGATAGAAGTTTAACCACAGGGAATATATAAAAATAAGGGGTATTCCAGATGGAGGGGACATAGATAAGTAAATAGCGGTTGTATACAAGGGAGGGCAGTGATTTTAGTTTGGTTAGAGTAGAGGCTGCTTGGGAAGGCCTGGTGGATAATACTAACATTTGAGCCAGATTATAGCAGGCCTTAAATATCAGGCTGAGGAGTTTGAGCAGAGGCATGGGGATTTATTTGTGCTAGAAAAGGGAATGACTGGAAGCTGGGGAAGCCCTTTCAAAGGTTATTACAGCAATAGTCAAGGAGAAAAGTGTCTATATGAGGGCCTTGATAGAGGGAGTGAAGTAAAGAAACAATGGTATAGATATTATGGAAGAAACTTTTGATGATGAAGGCAAAGAAGGAGGGCAGAATGCAACCCAACCTGCCTGAAGTTTTGAGGTAGAAGACCTGAGGTAGGATAAGGGGATATGTCCTCTGTAAAAGACACAGAGGACCACAGGAGGAAAAGCAGTGTTGAGAGGGAAGGCAGGAGGTTCAATTTCCCACACGTTGAGTTTGAAGTCACAGAAAGTCATCTAGGTGAGAGGGAGGGGTCCAGCAGGCAGGCAGAGTTGGGGAAAGCTTCAGGCCTGGTGTGTACTTTGTGGGTCAAGCCAAGCAATTAGCCATCCTGATCTGACAACCATCCCCTTAAGACAGAGAGATTTTAGGCCATTTCCAAGGGTGGAAAGAATGAAGTGTTTCCTAATATTATATAGTAGAAAGCCTCTTCTACTGATGGAAATGTTTCACCTGCACTTTTGATGGGTCAGTGAAATGCATGTAAATGTACATTTCTGTTGTAGAGTCAAGGCCTTTTCTCCCAGTTTTATAGATACAATGTTTAACACCCCTTTCATTGTTCTTGTATAAATTCTACCCATAGTTCCTCATTTACATTCCTTTCAGCGTCTTTGAAGTGGTACGAGCTGTTAGAGAATCTTCAAAGCAGACGAGTATAGAACGTTTCATTTTTAAAATATTTTAGAGTTGTTTTATCCACATGTAGTTTAGCTTTATTTTTTTAAAGCAATTTGCCTTCATAAAATCTTCCCAAAGGTTGTGACTTAATTTTCATAGAAATAACTATGTTTTTTAAAAGTGTATTTATTTATTTTGAGAGAAACAGAGACAGCGTGAGTGGGGGAGGGGCAGAGAGAGAGAGAGAGGGAAAGAGAGAATCCCAAGCAGGCTCTGTGCTGCCAGTGCAGAGCCTGACGTGGAGCTTGAACCCATGAACTGTGAGATCATGCCTTGAGCTGAAACCAAGAGTCAGACTCTTAACCGACTGATCCATACAGGCGCCCCAGAAATAACTATGTTTTAAAAAAATCTAAACTCATATATTTTCAGTTTGTTTAATATCTATTTAAATGATGTGACGTCAATAGTAATTCCAACTGCTGTACACAGGTGTGACTCAAACACACCTGGGGTCTCAGGGAGTCTACAGTCCAAAATGGTAACAGCAGAAGATGTGGGCATGTCCACGGGCTGTGGCAAACTGGTTGAGTGGCAACCAGTTAGCAGAATTTTATTGTAGTATTGCGTGCTAACAATTCAGCATCTCGGTTTGTAGATATGTCTCAGGATACATTTCCAATTTTTGTCATCACAACAAGCATGTCTTACATTCTACTTTTTTTTTTTTTAAGATTTTTTTAATGTTTATTTATTTTTGAGAGAGAGAGAGAGACACTGGATGTGAGCAGGGGAGTGTCAGGGAGAGAGGGAGACACAGAATCAGAAGGAGGCTCCAGGCTCTGAGCTGTCAGCACAGAGGCCGACATGGGGCTCAAACCTACCAACTGTGAGACTTGAGTCGAAGTCGGCCACTTAACCGACTGAGCCACCCAGGGACTCTTCTACTTTTTTTTTCCTACTAAACTTGACAACAACATCTTGCTCTTGAGGAGCAGACAGCATTTAATGAATACTTTTGTACTTAACTCTTCAAAACGGGAGAGTATGTATATATCAGGGAAAATGATATATAGAGAGTGTCCCAAGGCAAACTAGAAAATAAAAAACACAGCTAGGAATACAGCAGGTCTCCTGACTGCCCCTACAGAATCCTCCTATTCATGATCCCGTTTTCAGGAGATGAAATAGAATCAGCAACCAGAGGACTATCTCTGGGGATGGAGGTTTAAATTTAGAAACTCATCTATGGTCTAAACCCTTCTCTCTATAAAGAAAACCAAAACCATGTGAGGTTTGAGTTACCCCCACTGGTGTCAACATTACTGCCAGCTTACAACTCGGTGAAGACCCCCTGTTTTTTGTTTTTCTTAATAACAGTCTGCATTTTATAGGATGCTCTTTGTATCTCCATAGCATTTTGGAAACATAGACAAACAGAATAAAATTTGTTCCAAAGGCAGATGTAATTTGTTCTCTGTAGCTTTTGTTTTCATTTAAAAAGTACATATCTTTCCCAGGAGTGATAACACTTGATACTGGAAGTACACTCTAGCAAAAAGGTGTGCTACTCACCAGAATGGCTATGTCTTAACTCCTATTTACCCAGTACTCCTGGGGATGCAAAGGCCACCTGATCCCGGTGAATGAGATTGTTCTCTGATTTGTATTTTTTTTAAATACAATAAGGGAAGTGCCTAGGGGGAGAAAAGAGAAGCTGCATGCTTGGAGAACACTCAACAATAAGAAAATAAACAATCCAATTTAAAAACAGGCAAAGATCTGAATAAACACTTATTTTATAATCATGAATTTGCCTGATCTTTGTCCCAGGTTCTTGGCATGTCTATTCTAAGACTTCTGTAATTTCTCAAATGATAGAAGTATCTTCATTATTCATGAACCCCTCTTCAAGCACACCAGAGTTTATGCTAATGAGGTGACTTATGGTGGTCCCCTAGAGCTTCAGGATGGGGATTGGTCATTCCAGAAAGATCAATCATGTGGTTACAGGGCTGGAGCTTTGAGCCATGTGATATCGGTACATTCTCCAGAGATGGGAGGTTGGAGGAGGGGGGCTGGAGAGTGAGTTCAATTACATGGCCAATGATTCAATCAAGTATACTTACAGAGAGAAGCCCCAACAAAACCTTTAAACACTGAAGCTCAGTAGAGCTTCCTGGTTGGTAAAACGTCGATGTGCCAGGAGGGTAACATGCCCTAATTTCACTAGGAAAAGGCATAGAAGCTTTGTGGTAGAGATACTTCCAAACCCTCCCCTTTTCGTCTCTTCATTTGATGGGTTCTGATCTGTATTCTTTATAATAAAATGGTAATCCAGGGATGCCTGGATGGCTCAGTTGGTTAGCATCCAACTCTTGATTTTGGCTCAGGTCATGATCCCAGGGTAGTGGGATCAAGCCCACAATCAGGCTCTGCACTGAGCATGGAACCTGCTTAAGATTCTCTCTCTCTCTCTCTCTCTCTCTCTCTCTGTGCCCCTCTTCCCCACTTTCTCTCTCTCAAATAAAAATAAAAGTAAAAAAATTTTAATACAATAAGGAGGAAGAGTAATAAGGACTAACTTTTCTGAACTCTTTTTGTTTAATCTAATTTTTCTTTATTGTATTTTCTGAAATGTCAAAGGTAATACATAATTATTTTGGTAAAAATTCAAACAATGCAGAAGAAAGAAGGTGAATGTCCCTTTTCTAGGGTAATTACCAGTATTGACACTTTGTTTTGTATTCCTTCAGAATTCTTTGTAAGCATTTCATATTTAAAATTATTATTATTATTTTTTGAAGTGTATTTATTTACTTTGAAAGAGAGAGAGAGGGAGAGCTGGGATGGGGAAGAGAGAGGGAGAGAGAGAGAGAATCCTAAGCAGGCTCCACACCGCCAGCACAGAGCCTGCTGTGGGGCTTTAATCCATGAACCCTGAGATCGTGATCTGAACCAAAGTCTAAAGTCAAATCCTTAACCTACTGAGCCACCCAGGCTCCCCAAGCATTGCATATTTACAATACACATAAACATACTTATTGATGCAGGTGAAGATTATAGCATGCACACTGTTCTACAACATGCTTTTTCCCCTCTGACTGGTAGACGGGGGCACCTTCACATGTCATTATGTGCTGATGCCCCAGAAACAGCATAGTGTCCCAGAGAAGGGGCCACACTTCTGGCCTCTCCTCTGTTCAGAGAGAATTCCCTGACTTCCTGACCCTAGGAGGAGAACTTCATCTTTGTTGTGCTGTTTCAGCTTGCTGTCTTCTATCCCTCAGCTGCTCTCCTCACTGGTACAAAGCTGGAGGTGGGGGCTCCCAGTACGAGGGGATCCTGGTCCTCAGTCTAGGAGCAAGCTCTTCCATTTCCTGTGTAGCTGGAGATGCTGGCATCCATCAGGACAGACCATTTCCCCAGCAAAGGAGGAAGGTCTTAAGTAAGATTAGCTACCCTGCCACAACTCACCCCAGTATATGGGTGTGTATCTGTAAAGGTAAGTGTGCATATTGTTTTGTAAAGCAAAGCTTCTAGTTTGTCTGATGTATTTCTCTTAGATAGTAATACTGGAATTAAAGAAAATTCTGGTGTGAATCTTTACTGACATTATAGTGGACTGACGAGCTTATGTAAGGCTAGAAAGGATGGTATCTTTTTAGGGTCTTTATGTCTTGTTCACCATTCACCTTCAACTCAGCTTCTAAAAGTCAAACTAGTTGTATGTGATGTTCCTTGAACAGATGAGAGAAGGGGAGGAATATCCCCTGGCAGGCAGGGTCCGCTCTCTCCTGCCCACAGAACCGGAATGAAATGGCTTTGCTGGAGAGCACGAGGCCTGTACTTCAGCCAGGAAAGGAGCCTTGGTAGGGGTGGAGGGAGTACCCTGACCAGAGGCTCATCTATTTTTGTGCTGGTTTTCTTTTGGTTTCTGAAATTATCTTAAAGATACTTATTCTGGCTAAATGAAGACATACTTGGAAAGAATTTTTGATTTGAAAAGAAAATATATTGGAAGTCCTGAAAGTTTGGAATAAATGTCTAAAACTTTTCAGATTACCTCTGACTGTACCCCTCCCACCCCCAAGTCCCCAACATATACATCATGGATAGACAGCTCATGGGAGCCAACACATGGCTGTCTACAAAATGCTGGACTCTCAGGACCCGTCTAAGTTATTTCAAGTATCTCTTCTTAATCCCTTTAAATACAGAGACAAGTTTTTAAAAAAATATGTTAACCCATCTGGGTAGCTATAAGCTGTTCACTCAAAAACAAAGAAACCTTTATTCAACAGCAGATCCTACATTCTTTATCTTTTATGATGAGCAGTAACAAGTTGCAAAATTCTGTGGAAATGAAGGCTGAAACCGCGAGCACCATATCGCTGTGCCTAGTCCAGGGGTAGGAATGATTTGTGGAGGGATGTGCAGAGTGTGCACTGAGAGCAAGAAAGATGACCGGGGAGGTGGGGAGAGAGCCATACAGCAAACCCCAACATGGAGGAAACGAAAGGGATTCTGGCCAGGGATGTGTGGCAAACTTCCAAGTCTCCCTTTGTAAAATACAAGAATCCAATTTCCTAAGGAGGCTATTACCTGAGAAAAGAAGGAGGAAGAGGGGGCAAAGGAGGGGAGGGAATGAAGGGAGAAGGAACAGGAAGGATGACTAGGACGTGGGCGTGGCTGTGGGAGACCCTTGGGTCCTGGCAGGTGCGAGGATTGATCCCAGAGGGCTCCAGAAAGCATACTGTGCACACTCACAGATCATATTTTTATTATGATTTATACCCTGCTGACTTCCAGAAAGGTTCTGAGGTGGCTCACCTGCTAGTGAGTTAATGCTTCCTACACTCACTGAGCAACCCTGTAGGAGGGAAAGGACAGAAAGCCTGTGAGTCATCGCCCAACTGTTCAAGTGAGTTAAGAGGGGGGCTGTTTCTTCTGAATGAGGTGCCCACAGACACTGTCAACACCCACCGGTAGGAGTCCTGATACAGTCAACTCATTTAGTTGACATCACCAGGAAATCATTGACTTTTCAGATAACTGAAGCTTCTCCCTTTAGAAGTCAATCTTCTGAAACTTAAAATACGTTACATGGAAACCTCTGCATAATGAGGATTAGATGCTCCTTTCTCTTCAGAGATGGTTGATAACTGAAGAAAAAAAATTTTTTGAAGGGGGGAAATGCCAGATATTTTCCTCCAGATCTATGGTTTATTTTTTTATTACGGTTTTTTTGGGAATTTACATACCATAAAATTAACACTTTAAGGGTACAGTTCAGTGGTTTTTAGTATAATCACAGAATTGTACAACCATAACCACTATCAGATTTTATAATATGTTTATTACTCCAAAAAGAAGCAAGGTACCTGTAAGCTCCCTACCCTTGTACCCCAGCCCCTGGAGCTACTTTCTGTCTCTATGGATTTGCCTACTTTGGATATTTCCTATAAATAGAATCACATAATAGGTGGTCCTTCGTGTCTGGCTTTTTTTCACTTAGCAAAGTAATTTCGAAATTCTTCCATGTTGTAGCATGCATCAGTACTGCATCCCTTTTTATGGCTGAATAATTTCCCATTGTATGAATACACCACATTTTTTGATCCATTTATTTGGGTTGTTTTCACTTTCTTGTTATTATGAATAATGCTGCAATGAGCATGTGTAAGTTTTTGCATGGACATGTGTTTTCAACTTTCTTGGGTCTATACTGTGAGAGGGTACGGATTGGAATGTAATCACTTTTTTCTTCTGATGGAAAAGGAGTCTTCATTTTAACAGTCATGGTGCTATCACTTCTCGGCGTTTGGCCAAGATCAAGTGTAAGAGTCACGGGGCTGTTCTGGGACCCAGGACATGCCTGCAGGAGCTAAGAACTGTGATGAGCTAGTTGCGGCTACACATTGTGTCTCCAAATGGCTGAGCTTTTTGAATTTATATGTCCATATATCCACAATTTTTCAGATTCCTTGTGTCCAGGCAGCTGGCACTGTTTGCTCTTAACAGGAGCCTGTCTTTAGGAGAATACAACATTTCAGTTTGAGTTTCTGGCCTCCTGAGAGGATGGCCTGTTAACACTGTATCTGAATCAAGAGCAAATGGGCTTTGAATGAAGGACTGAGATGCTCTCCTAAGAGAAAAGCACAAGCATCAGCTTTAGTGTTTGACTTAATTTTTCAAAAATGCTTATTTATTTATTTTGAGAGAGACAGCATGTGCCCATGTGTGCACGTGCACAAAAGTGTAGGAGGGGCAGAGAGACAGAGAGGGAGAGAAAGAGAATCATAAGCAGGCTCCAGCGCTGTCAACACTGAGCCAGACGTGGAGCTGAATCTCACAAACCGTGAGATCATGACCTGAGCCGAGATCAAGATTCAGATGCTTAGAGGACTGAGCCACCCATGTGCCCCGACCTAATTTTAAAAAATCTCTTTGGTCCCTTGCTTCTGTATTCTCACCATTTAAGGTGTTATTTATAAGCTATGTTCATATAATAGGGATTAAATGTTACTTTTCTGGTACATAGGAAAATCTGCTGAAGATCTACTGAACTGATTCTAGTCTAAAACCTGTTCACAGAGCTCTCACTTGGTAGGAAGTGAACTGCAGAGGAACCCAGACTCCTCCAATGCCATCTGCACAGCACGGGTTAAAAGGCCTCTGTATCTCTTAGGATTAAGTTATCACAAAGGCTCAAATAACTGGGGTTTAAACAAGACAGAGGCTTTCTTTTTCACTCATGTAAAAAAGTCCATGGAGGGGGTGCACCTGAGTGGCTTAGTCAGTTAAGTGTTGGACTTCGGCTCAGGTCATGATCACATGGTTGGTGGGTTCGAGCTCCACGTCGGGCTCTGTGCTGAATGCTTGCTCGGAGCCTGGAGTCTGCTTCAGATTCTGTGTCTCCTTCTCACTCTGACCCTCCCCACTCACGCTCTGTCTCACTCTATCTCTCAAAAAATAAATAAATATAAAAAAAAATTTAAAAAAAAGGTCCATGGGGTAGGTAGGCCAGGGCCACATAGTGGTCCCACAGTCATCAATAACCCAGGTGCCTTCCATCTTTCTGTTTGGCCTCCTTAACACATGCCTTCCATCCTCAGGCTCACTCAAGATTGTGGCATGGCCATTGGAGCATTTCCCATGCAGCAGGAAGAAGGAAGGGCCAAGACAAAAATGGGGTACCTCCTAGCTGCATTATAAGTAGCTTTCCTTGAAATCCTACCTGATGAAATCCTTTTTTATCTCCCTGATCTCCTGGCTTCACAGAAAACTGGGAAATGGTGGTTTTTAAGCTGGGCACATTGGGGGTTCTATTAGCAGGGAAGAAAGGAGGAAAGGAAAAAGGAGGAAAGGATATAGGTAGGAAACCCAGGGATATGCATTGAGGATATGCATCCTAGGATCTCATGTTTTAGATGGATGAGACAAAGACAGGTCACCATGCAGTGTTATACTCAGAGCTGTGCAGAACTTTACTCATCCCCTCCCTGGACCATTTCAAAGTTTGTAGGCTCAGACTGTTGAAATGGAGGGTTGTTGGTAATGGTTGAATTGTGCATCCACCTCTTCAGTGGGAGCATCAGAGGACTTTCTGGAAGATATGGGATTTCAGAAGAATGTTAAAGGAAATGATGCTGTGAACAGAGATCCTCTTCAGGTACTATGACAATGGCTAGCCTAGAGCCATCTGTATAGTATCACTTACTCTTCTTGGTTCCCATTTGTGTACTCATGAATGCCATTGGTCAGGGGTATTTAGGGCAATTATGGTTGTAAGTTTGAAATGTAGTCAGTGGCTAGGGAAGGAAAGAAACTTCTTGATTTCTATGAGAATCTCAAACCTGAACTAGACTCCTCATTATTAGCTATAACCACTTGACTCTCCCTGCCCCTAGAATCTTCACATTCCAATCCTTTGGATTGATAAATTGAACTCTATATCCTTGTAGAAAGTCATTATCTTTTTTTTAAAGATTTTATTTTTAAGTATTCTCCACACCTGACGTGAGGCTCAAACTCACAACCCTGAGATCAAGAATCACATGCTCTACCGACTGAGTCAGGCAGGCACCCCATAGAAAGTCATTACTTAATGTAATAACCAATAGTAGTAATAATTCATCTCATGCTAATGGACTTTAAAGGAAAATAGAGGTCTTCCTTGCACTTTTTTTCGTTCTCTTCAGCTCAAGACGCTGAGAGTTTTTAAAAAACAGTACAAGCTATAAAATCAGCATTGAATTGAATCTAATTTCTATTTGAGTTGCTTTCTGAAGGTGTTACTTTTCTAAAGGCATTATTTTAGTTTAGTTCAAAAATCTATGTTAGAATTTGTCAGGAGCTTGATGTGTGTGATAGAGCTAACAGATTTGCAAATTTCTGTACCTGTTTAGAGTTTTGTGATGTTGCATGACCTTATTCAAGTCTTTCAAATGCTTTGAAAATAAGAGGATCAGGCAAAGTTTTTTCCAGTGCAAAGGTTTTGTGAGTCTAGGGCTTTGTTTTTGTAAAAAAGATTGACTTTAGCAGATCATCCCTTTCTAGCTTTCATTGTGATACCCCTTGAGATTTGATTCTGAAGCAAGGCTACAGTTAACTGAAGTCATAGGCTTGTGCTGTCCATCCTAACAGCATTTCCATTTATACAAACATAGGCTCAGTCCTTGGGGGTTATAAGAATATTTAAGAATCCCCAAATAGTATCCAGACATTGAAAAGGGCAAATGTTTCTTCCAACTTTGAAAGCTTTTTGATTCAGGCACTTGGGAGAATCTGACTCATTATTATAAGAACTTATTTGAATTAGGACTTACACATTTCACGGACAGTCTCCACTTCTGTTTCCCCGGGGGCTGTGATCTTGCATCCTCTTCCGCTCTCCTGTTATTGTCAACCTTTCTATCACATGAGCATGCACAAGTCTGTACCATTTTTTAAATAACTTCCTCTCCTTAGCTTATCTTTCCTCTTTTGTTAAAATGTAAAGTTCTCAAAGCAAAAATAAAAACAAAAGCATTATACTTTCTGGTTTACTTCCTCCCCTCCATATCACCCTCTCAATCCCCTGCTCTCTGCCCTCTACTCCTCTACTTTACTGATACTGATCAACTGAAGCCAACAATTAAAGCCAACAGTTTGCAAATTCTAGTGGACATTTTCCAGCCTCTTAGCCTATTGGTCATCTTCACTGCCCTGAATTCAGTTAACAGTCTCTTTATCTAAGAAACTCTGTGTGTCCCTGATTTCCACCATATCATACTCATCTGGTTCTCTTTATATGTTTCCAACTTTTGTTTTGTGTTTTTAGTGGACTCTACTCTGTTTGCCCTTTAAATGCTGAGTGACATCAGATAAGCCACTTAATTTTTTATCCATTGAAAAGTAGAGGGGTTTGAATGGATAATCTCTAAATTTCCAAAAACTCTTATATCCTTTTAGTCATAGTATCAGGAGTCAGAATTCACTGGCTTGAGCTACAGAAAACCCTTGTGTTTCAAGTAAAAAGAAGTGTAATGAGAGCTGATTAACATTTGGGCTGCAATTCTGCAAAGGCATATTGTTGGTGGCTGCTTCTTTTTCGGACACCATAAAAGCTGAAAACTAGTACGACGTCATTCAGCAGTTTATCATCATGACTAATGGGAGTTGTGGTTTCAGCATAACAGAACAGCCGACCATTCATGGAGGACTTGAGTGCTGTGACTTGGGGAGAAAGGATAGCATGAATGAGGTTCTTTGGCCACCATAGCCTCCAAACATGACCACACACTGGGCATGGTTATAATCTTAGAAAGCTGGAAAGACTAAAACCACCATATACAAATGCTCCTACATGTTTAACTAAGTATGACAACTGATGACAAAACGTTGGCCTTTTCCAGTAACACTCAATTACATGATACCTATAGTTTTTAATAGTAATTAGTTATATAGAGATATATAGAGATATACAGATACATAGATAGATATATCTATAGAGATATATAGATATATGATAGATATCTATATATCTATAAATCCATAGATATATAGATATAGATATAGATATTCTGCTATCTAAGATTTCAGATTTTTTGCTGAGACTGAGATTTAATTTGATAGGCAGGGGCAGGAGCAAAAGTTTAAGGGTCTATGAATCTCTAGAGTGGGGGGTGGGTGCAGACACTGCTGGGTGGGGGAAAGGGAATAGAAGAGAGAGTCTGATGGAGCTGTTAAGTTTGTCTCCATTGTAATGATACTTGCAGATGCTCTCATTTGTGAGTGTGTAGTATTCCTCCAATAATGTTTGATTTAATAAAAAACTCAGCCCTGAAATACTGAAGGCTGGGTCAGACTTGTGCGATTTGAGGGTGTAGGGTGTAATTTATTTAATATTTTTGAGGATCTCAGAACTGACAAATAAGGTCTTAAATCCCCAAAGATGTAACATTTTAAGTGACTATGGGTTGGCAAAAGGGACCCTACACACAGTATCACAATTAGATTAAAGTTACCAACTTAATTAAACAAAGATACAAAACATAATTGGTTGGTCATCTGCTAAGTCATTCTGCCCAGGTGTTGCCTTGGCTACAGCTGTAACCAAATTAGGACCATAGCCAACAAGATGGTGCACATGTTGGGCCACGAGACAGTTAGATAGGGCCCTATACCATTTTCTTGAGTACACACGTATTAGCCCCTGCGCTGGGCCCATCCCTATGCTGCCTTGTATGGGATGCACAGGGCTGCTGCCCCTTGGCCCCTCTGAATGGGAGCCTTAGAATATCAGATGGGTGCCCAATGGCAGGCGTGGGAATTACATTAGCTTTATCCATGCAATGATGGTGCTGGCATTTTGCCTCACCTTTCAGAGCAAAGGACATCCAGCAACACTCTCCTGGGAAGCAGATTAACTTCTGTGAGTCACTGCTTTTCCATCTCATTTATGATTCATGACCTGGGCTATATTTTTAGCTTGTATTTATTTGGGTCTGAGAAGTGGGCTGGGTAGAAGTGTTGTTTGGAAACTTATGGAAGAATGAGGAGAAATTGGCATCATGCTTAAGCTTGAGAGGTCTAAAGTTTGATTATAATCATCAGACATTCTGTAAACATTTATTGAGATCCTACTATGTGCCAGGTATGGTCCCGGATTCTAAAAATGCAAGTAAATGAGACTCAGCTTCTGCCCACCAAGAGCCCACTGAATTGTGTGGGCAGACAACTAACTATGTCTCTGGATTTTAGTCATATTGAAGTCTTTGGTATTTTTGTAGCACCCCATATTCTTGCCCTTACCATACTATGCTATGCTCATTGCCTGGAAATCTCTCCTCCAACCTCTCCTTAGTTGCCTTTCATGACTCACACCAGCATCCCTTCTTCTGAAAAAACTTCCCCAATTCCCTAAGGCTGGGTTGGAGCCCCTCCTACACATTCCCATAGCACCTTGCATCCCGGTGTTTATCACACTCCTATAAAGAGTAGTCTTGATTGAGTCCCTTCACAGTAGTTCAGACTTAACTCATCAGCTCCCCAAACTTGGAAGCAGGTGGAACTGAAGAGGATCAGGAAGAACAACACTGTCATTCCAGTATGGTCACTGCCATTTCCTGAGCCCTTTCCATGTGCCTGTCACTGTGCTTAGCACCACACATGCGTTACCATATTGGAACCTCATAATAACCCTGTGGAACAGAGAAGCTATTGTCCTTATTTTATAGATAAGGGTGAGATGAGATGTAAAATGATTTGCCCCAGGTTACACAGCTAGTAAGTGCAAAGCTGAGATGCAAACGCAGGCCTGCTTGACTCTCAAAGTCCATGTCCCTAGACTCTGGCATATTCCTTCTTCCCTTTTGTGGTTACTGTCATAGTCGTGATAGATTAGGTCATTCTATTAACAAGCAATCCCAGCTTTCCAGCAGCTTCGACAAAAAAGGTTTATTTCTTGCTTATACCATGTATCCACAGCAAATTGGCTGGGGGGCTTTACTCTGGGTTATTCTCCCTTAGGGACCTGGATTGAGGTCTCCAACGGCAAGAGAAAGGATATATGAAAAACCACTCTCAAAGTGATAGTCTACTTGAATATTATTGGCCAAGTCAGGAGCTGCACCAACTTCAAAGGAACAGGAGAAGTGTGACCCTACTATGTGCCAGGAAGGCAAAAAATTGGAAGTATTTGTAGAACAGCCCTAATAACTCCCACATACACAAAGAAAGGAGTGGAAGAAGCAGCTAAATGAAAACAAAAGGGAAGGATAAAGTGTCCAGAAGAATGAAAGTCTTCCAGGGATTAAGAGAAAGCTTGCTTTTTAAACCATAGGTCTCTAGTTAAATTGCTGTTGGGATCAATTATTCAGTTGTTCTTCCTGTAAGCAGCACTGTTAAGACTTCTCTTCTGAATGCATTAATGCTTTGACACAACCTGGGATTTCACTGGGTCCATCAGTAGAGCATCGGCAATTAGTATTACAAAAGCAGCTGATGTGAGTAGGGCCAGTATTCCAATTCTCATTTTCATTATGAGGAACCAGTCTAGCCACTTTAGAGACTTTCTCCAAGAACAATAGAAAACAGGATTCCCATCTCCTAGGGTTAGGCCTACACAGTGATAAAAATCTCTTAAAAGTTTCTTAGGAGGCTGGGACACAGCACTAACACTTGCTCCTCCCCACCAGGGACTTAGCTTAAAGCTATTGGGTACAGCTTTTGAATCGCAATAAACATTAAAACGGAATAGTAGATACAAAGCCCTTAAGGAGTTTCTGCAAAGAGCACATCAAGAATATTTTGGTCAAGGAGAATTCACCTTTGTACAGTGCAATTCCTGTTTTCCAACAAATGCAGAGGATGATTGACATGGTATGGAATGAAGCACAGTATTTAGTGTCTTAGGTGGTGGATATGACAATTACTCTTCAAGTCACTGTGAGATTAAATATCTGCCACCCACAGAGGATGGCTGGCCTTACCATTCTTCTTGATGCCAAAAAAAAAAAAAATTGAATGAAAAAATCCAGATACTCAGGCTTTTGAACGTGGAGGAGAAGGAGCTTCCAGCAGGGTAGGTGTTTGGATTTTTAAAAACATATTTAATTCAATCAGCTAAAGTATATTTTGAGGGGCTGCTGCCTGCCAGGCAGTATTCTGAGTATTAGGGATAGAGCAATTTCAGCTCTTTGTTACTTATAATGAGGGGTTTGGGTGGGTGGGTGGAGGAGAGACACAGTGTAGTATCTTTAATCGAAGGGTTTTTAGTTTCCTGAATTCATTTTCATTTTAAATATCTCCCCAGACTATACCCATCATGGAGCATGGGGCACTTCAGGGGTGTGAGTGGGGGTAAGTGGCACAGGGAAAACTCCTACCTGACCTAGTTACCATGGGGGCATTGCTGTCAGCAGATGCTACATTGATAGGAGGCACTGATCTCTTCAGTCAATGTCCAACATCACTATGTACTATCTTTTAGTTTTGAAAGATGCAGGGCTTGGAGTCTTCCCGAGATGGTAAACTTCTCCAGATCAGGGAGATAACATGACATATCACAGCTTTAAGCATAAAGAGATCTGGGTTCTTCTCCATTAACCAGCTCTGTGGCCCTTTGACAGAACACCAAACCCCTAAGAATTAGTTTTCCCATCTGTGAAAGGGGTATCATACACTTATTCAGGGTCTGTCATAATTTTATCGCAAGGAGCCAATGAGATAACACTGTGAAAACAGTGCAAATAAATCTCTGTGTAAAAGCACATGGTCGCATTGATGGTACTTCTGGCCATGCCCAGCAGCAGAAAGAGCTGCTGGAGTCTCCACACACGTGGGTGTCAAGTTATTCCTGCGAGAGGTGACAGGTCGTAGCCCTCCAAGAGTTCTCAGTGTGCTTTTTTTGCCAGAGGGATGACCTCCAGCTGAGTGACTGTGTCTGTGCTAAGGTCTGTAGGCAGAGATGAAACCTCTCTCAGCTCAAGAAAATCCCTGTGTGTAAGGGGTTCTCAATGGGAGTAGGCCTGTTGGTATGCGACACAGCATAGCCATCTCATGTGATGCGGATGGCTGTCATACTTTCCTTGCCCACAGACAACCGGTACTTGTTTTCAGATGAACTGGAAACATTCTTTCACCAATTGTAGATAGCCCATATCCTAGTGTATTAGAGTGTCATCAAAGTACCAACCAGACCAAGATCTTTATTGCTTATCTGGGCTTCTAGCACCCAAGACATTCTATTTGCAGGATCCTGGATTGCCCACTGTCAAAGGGAAACTTTTCTTCTGAATCAATTTAACACTTCCCTTATGTTATTCTAAAATTCCCTGGGAGATTATATATTTAAGACATTATCAGCTCTGCTTGCCTTGAGGGACTTTAAAACAACAAATGCTTTCTCCATCTGCTGTGGGCCAAGGAGTCTACTTAGTTGAGAAAGAGCATAGAGGGTGAGGGGTGGCCAAAGGTGCTGAGCTTTGCCCCCTTCACAGCCCAGTGTTGGTTCGGGCGGGAACTGTGCCGAGGCAGCTCTTGCTTTTGGAAGAACAAGCAGAATACACAACTTACTTTTAGAAGATTTCATCTTTGTAAACAGTGAGGACTCGGAGGGTTGAAATTTCTTGGTTGCCAAGACCCTGACTGGGAATGAATGAACAAATCCAGATAATCAGGCTTTTGAGCCTGGAGCAAGAGGAGCTTTCAGCAGCGTCGGTGTTTGGATTTTTAGGCATATATTCAATTCAATCAATCAAAGTGTGCATGTGTGTAGTTGAAGTATAATTAACCAGGTAACCAAAGTGTGTTATCTTGAAGGGCTACTTCGTGCCACATAGCATTCTAGGTGTTGAGGGCAGAGCAGTCTTGGCTCTTTGCTAGTGGCAGGGGATACAGATAGCAAACCAACAAATACATGATGCTGTCAGCAATAAGCGCTCTGAAGAAAAACAAATACAAGAGAACAGAGAGAATGGTAGAGAAAAGGAGGGTGTCAGCTGCTTTGTGCCCTTGGATGCAAGTTTCAGAAGTGCTATAGGATCGCTCTAAGAAAATCAGTCTTTGCCAAGACAACTGGTGCCTCTTTCACTGAGGTCTGTCTTCTTGTTTGTCTCACTGAACTCCCTCTAAACTTGCTCCCCAATGTTGTTCACTGTTCCAGAGGAGGGGCCCTACAGCTCCGCTGTCTACCTGCTCAGGTTTTCCTAAAACCCTTCCCCTCAAAGGGGAAGGACTTTCCATTCCCTTCTCAAATGACTGACTCACATACTGACTCAAATCTGGCACAAGGAGGGCTTTGACCAGCTTAACTTCAGGATTATTTTAACTGGCAACATACCCCTTTAAGAAGGAACACATTATAGATGGTCCAGTTAGGATGCAGGTTATTTTGGGACTTCCTGAATATCATTTATTGGCTACTTCATTCAAATAAATCATTTATTGCACTGTAAGAGGTGCTGGGGATAATGATGACTAAGACTCACTCCCTGCCCTTGAGAAGCCCACAGTCCAGCTGTGGGTGCAGACATTTAAAAAGATAAATTGCAGCACCACTGGGTGAGTGCCACCTTGGGATGTGACTAGGATGCTCTGGGAGCCCAAGGAAAGAGCAATGAACTCTGCCTCAAGAGTGTTGGAGAAGACTCCAAGTAACTTTAATGATTTCTGATTTCTCACTTATTTATTCATTATTCATCCATTCATACATATTCCCTGCACATTTTACATCAGGGGCACACACTGTCTTACAGATATTGTTTGTCTGACCTGTTATTGTTGCTTGTAACAGCTTTCTTAAGATGTAATCCATATACTGTACAATTCACCCATTTAAAGTGTACAATGATTTTTAGTGCAAATACCACCCCGTTTAGAACATCTTCAACAACCCTCCCGCAAAGAAACCCTGTACCCTTTAGTAGCCACACCCCCTCCTCCCAAACTTTCCAACACTCTTTTCTAGCTCTATAGGTTTGTCTACTCTGGACATTTCACATTAATGTAATCATATGACATGGGTCTTTTATGACTGCCTTCTTTCACTTAAAATAATATTTTTCAAGGTTCATTTGTATTGTAGCATAAATAGGTACTTCATTCCTTTTTATTGCCAAATGCTATTCCAATGCATGATATATCCTTTTTTATCCATCATCAGATTCATCAGTTTGATGGATACTTGGTTGTTTCTACTTTTCGACCATTATGAATAATGCTGCTGTGAACATTTGTGTGCGAGATTTTTGTGTGGACATATGATTTCAGTTTTCATTGGTATTTATCTAAGAGTGGAATAAAGGGATCATATAACAATTCTTTTTATTTATTTATTTATTTATTAAAATGTTTGTTTGTTTGTTTGTTTGTTTGTTTAGAGAGAATGAGCAGGGGAGGAGCAGAGAGAGAGGGAGAGAGAATGCCAGGCAGGCAACCGCACTGACAGTGCAGAGTCTGATGCAGGGCTTGATCTCACAAACTCTGAGATTATTTCATGAGCTGAAATCAAGAGCCAGACACTTAACTGACTGAGTCACCCAGTTGCCCCTCATATGGTAATTTTAAGTTTAACTTATTTAGGAACTCCCAAGCTCTTTTTCCTAGTGACTGTACCATTTTACATTCCCAAGCCAGCACTGTATGAGGGCTCCAGTTTTTCCACATCTTCACCAACACTTGCTATTTTGGGTACAGATGTTTTTTAAATGATGACCATCTTCAGAGGGCATGTGGAGGTATCTCATCTGCATTTCCCTAATGATGAATGATATTGAGCATCCTTTTGTGTGCTTATTGGCCATTTGTATATCTTCTTTATTCAGATTTTGTTTATTATTGAGTTGTAAGAATATCTGGATCCAAGTCCATTATCAGATATATCATTTGTAAATATTTTCTCCCATTTGTGGGCGGTCTTTTCCTTTTCTTGATGGTGTCCCTTGAAGCACAAAAGTATTTAATTTTTATGAACTCCAGTTTATCTATTTTTTGTTTGCTTGTGCTTTTGCTATTATATCGAAGGTCTTTATTTTTTCCTATTTTATCATTTTAACTCTCATACATAGGTCTTGGATCCATTTTGAGTTTATTTCTGGCATATGGTATGAGGTCTGTGGTCCAATTTCATTCTTTTTTTAATGTAGATATCCAGTTGCTTCAGCACCATTTGTTGAAAAGATTGTCCTTTCCCCTTTTGAATTATTTTGACATTCTTGTCAAAAATCAATTTACAGTAAACCTGAGCATTTATTTCTGGATTCTAATTCTATTCCTTTGATCTAAATGTCTATCTTTATGCCAAACCACACCTGTCTTGATTGTGTTGCTGGGTAGTAAGGTTTAAAATGGGACATGTGGGTCCTCTTTGTTCTTTTTCAAGATTGTGCTGGCAATTCTGGGCCTTTTGAATTTCCTTCTGAATTTTAGGATTAGCATGTCAATTTCTGCAAAGAAGCCATCTGGGGTTTTGATAGGAATTGAGTTGAATCTGTAGATTAGTTTTGAGAGTTTTACTACCTTAACAACATAATCTAATCCATAAACATGGGATGTTTTTCCATTTATTATGATCTTCTTGAGTTTCTTTTAACAATATTTTATAGTTTTAAACATATGTTTTGCATTCACTTTGTTAAATTTATTCATAAATATTTTATTATTTTTAATAAAAAGAATTCTATTATAGTTAAATTGTTTCTTAATTTCATTTTTGGACTGTTCATTGTGACCTGTTGGTTAATTAGGAAAACCTACAGATAAAATCTGATTTCTGATTTCCTGTGAAAATTCAGATCCAGTTTCCCAAATAGCAGCAAAGGACTGGAGTGAGTAGTTTGGGTTCTGTCCTATTTTTAAACCATTTTGTTCTGAGTTTGTCCTCGTCTGGCTTTCTTATATCTGGATTAATTCATTCATTAATATTGTAATGATTAAGCAATAAGTTTTTGACCTTTATGATTGTTCTTTTGGGAAATCTAAGTTAGATGAGATTTAGGTGAATAAGGGATTAGTATTATCTAATTCTTTAATATGATAATTTTTATATACATATCCTATCCTTTCTCAAAAGATTTTTAAGCCGGGGCACTGGGATATTTAAGCAAAGGAGACTGGGTGGCTCAGTCGGTTAAGCATCTGACTTTGGCTCAGGTCATGATCTCACAGTTCGTGGGTTCAAGCCCCACATCAGGCTCTGTGCTGACAGCTCAGAGCCTGGAGCCTGTTTCAGATTCTGTGCCTCCTTCTCTCTCTGCCTCTCCCCTGCCCTCTCTCTTTCTCAAAAATGAATAAACATTAAAAAAAAGTTATTCCAGCCATATCTTACTCATTCATCTCAGGAACATTGGTGAGCTAGGCTCTCCACTGGGGATACAAAGAAGAAACAGACACCATTCTTGCTTTAAAAGAGATATACACACATTAACAAAAAGTACCATATGGGCAGTTAGAGTTTTATAAAAGGTCTGCTAGAAGTCCATAGAATGTGCAGAGGAGGGCTTAGGAAAAGGAGTGTGGTCAAGACTGTGGGTAAGGAAGAGGGGGAAGAGGAGGGGATTCATGAAAGAAGTTACATTTGCATGATGATAGTTGGGAACTTGTCCACTATGCTAAGAAAGTTGGATCTTTTCCTGAGGAGTGGTGTTTTTGCTAACGGGTGATTCTTGGGTCACCTGTAGCAGGATCACCTGAGTGCTTGTTAAAATGCAGTTTCTCAGACCTACTGAAGTAGAATCTCTCAGAGCCCAGGAATCTGCTTTTTAAAATCTCCTTTTTAAGTTTCTCTGGTGATTTTGAAGTTGTATAAAGTTTGAGAAGTTCTGTTTGAGGATGGGGGACCCGTAAAGTTTTTAAGTGGAGTGGAGTAGGATAAGATGGAGTGATATCATGCCAGACCTGAGTTTCAGTAAGGTGTCAACTGCATTGGGAAAAGCAGATTTAGAGGGTGTGACACCAGAGACTGTCATACTGGTGGTTATGTTCAAAATTCAGTACTAGGGTGAAACTCAGGTAAAGAATACTTTGGGCAGTCCCTAAAATCTCCCACATCTGTTCTCCTGGACTGTCAAGGGTCAGAATCAGTGTCTTATGTTTTTGTTTGTATTTACAGGGAGGTCCCCTTTCCCTGGGGCAGTTGAGGTCAAAGACTAGTTTGGGGAGTAGGGTTTGGGGCTACGAGGTTGAACAAAGAGATTGTTCTCTTGCTTACTGCCAGCCAAATGGATATAGTTTATTTCAAGTACATTGACCATGATGTGATGCAACTGAAAGGAGGAGCATGCCTAAATGAGGATGGTAAAAGTTGGGGCAGGAGGTGGACTTGAGGGAAAAAGATAGGGCAGATATGAGAGTTGATATGGAGTTTGAATATGGGCTCAGCCCATAACTGGTTGAGGGATTTGAAAGAAGGGGAAGAGTTGAGTTGTCTGGCTCAACTAAGGAGGTAAATGGTGACACTGCTTGAGATCAGAAATGTAAGTGGAGGAATAATGTGGATATACTTAATTTGAGATGAAATTGGAATATTCATGTGATTATACTGTCTGAAGCATGCAAAAGAACTTGCATTGAAAAATCTCTGTGCCATCAGCACCCAGGTAATAATTGAAGGCATACATGGTAGAGATTGACTTTATTGGACTGGAGTAGAACTTGGAAATTGGAATTTCTTAAGCTTCCCTCATATTCTAATATGCAGTCAGGGTTGAGAACCAATGGTATAGCGTGAGAGGAAAAGGGAAAATTGCTTAAAGAAAAGACAGGGGTAAAAATAAGGAACTAGCAAAGGAGACTAAGAAGGAACAGTCAGAGGATAAAGATGAGGAATCAGAGAAAATGCTCTCATGAAAGCCAAGCAGGGAGAAAGGGTCCGAGGAAAGAGAAGGAGGTTGGTAGAGGTCAGCAATGGCAGTACCCTAGGCAGGTGAACCGGAGAACAGAAACAGTTCACTAGAGTGGACTATGAGAAGGTAGTTGGTTTTCCCAGAGTGTTTCAGCAGAGTCTTGAGGCCAGGAACTACTATAGTGAGTTGAGACATACGTAGAAAGAAAGGAAGTGGAGAAAATGTCTCAAGTTTATGAAGAGAACGTCCTCCCTCCAATCCCCCTTTTTTAGTGGGAAAAACTAGAAATTATTTCAAGGTGGCAGAAAAATGCTGCAGTGTTTTTTGGGTCTCATTGGTGGCCTCTACTATTGTGAAATATTTATTGCATGAAGGACACACCCTTGTCATATCATACTTAATTATATACTGTTCTTCAGTGTTCTGATGGTTTCAGAGTGTCATTCTTCCCTCTTATCAAATGCAGGGCCTATGCCTGAAGCCTCCTCTTGAACAGTATTTCCCTATAGTCCTAGCACAGAAGCAGGTACATTCTAAGGAAGGGATACTGTATGCTATTGAAAAAAAATGGATTTAACCCTACTTAATAATTAATAAGCTGTGGTTCCTAGAGGAACTTTATTAATTTTTTAGGCTTTATTAATTTTTTTAATTTTTAAAATATGTATTTATTTTTGAGAGACAGAAAGAGACAGAGCATGAGCAGGGGAGGAGCAGAGAGAGAGGGAGACACAGAATCCAAAGCAGGCTCCAGACTCTGAGCTGTCAGAACAAAGCCTGACGTGGGGCTTGAACTCATGATGAGATCATGACCTGAGCTGAAGGTGGATGCTTAACCGACTGAGGCACCCAGATGCCCCGGCTTTATTAATTTTTAAACCCAATAATAATACCACTTACTTATTTAAAAAAACATAAACAATATAAAAGTGTGAAGTAAAAACCTGCCTCTCTCCCATTCCCAGAGATAAGCACTGTTAATGGTTTCTCATGTCCTTCAGACATTCTTTCTGAGGATATAAGAATATATATCCTTTCTCTTTGGGTAATATAGTCAAAGTCCTCATTCTGTAAAAGTCAGTATGAGCAATTCTCATAAGCGAGCTATCATTCCTCCTCTCTGAAAACCCCAGTAATGTCTTCAAAGCCCAGGATACACACAGCTATGAATAAGCTGTTCACCTCTCCTTGGGAGCAAGTGGTTGAGGCTCAGACAGTACAAAAATATTATTGTTGCCTTGGGGCATGAAGAGAGAGCATGGGTGTGGAGTTAGGTAAGCTGTCTGTCAGGTGCTGAATGAGAAGGTTGTCTGAGCACTGTTGAGCCATGCCCCTTTCTCACCAAGCTTGTAGGCCTCTAATAAAGGTCTTTGGTGTCCTCTCGGGGTCATAAATTAGGGAGTGTCTTCTGTCTCATGTGCCACCTCTTGTGGTCCCCAGAAGACGCTGGTTTCATCCTGCTCTCAGCACTGTGGCTCCCAGGCTCATCTCATTTTTACCTACCTGAGGAGACCAAAGGAAGAGTCAGTGGGAGCCAGCTCAATGACCCTTTCTGTTTTTTCTTTTCCTGTCATACAAGGCTAACACACAGAGTCCCAGGGATGGGCTACAGACTTTGGAATAAACCCCGATTCAGTCTCACTGAATAAATGAAACTGAGCCAGGCACTTCCCTTTAATAGACCTTAATGTTCTCGTCTATTAAATGGAATTAACAATAATGACTAAACTCATAGAAAGGGAAGATAAATAATCTCTTTCATGATTCTTCTATCCTTATGAGGCTGGGTTTCTTAAGAACAGAGACTGTATCTTATTCAGATCCACATTTAATAAATGAGTGAGAGGTATTGTCATTCCCAGTTTATACCTAAACCAACAAACTAAATTTCTCCTTCCTCAGGCCTTGACATTCAACCACTATCTGCTTATGTAGTCATCAGGTACCTAAACAAAGGAAGCGGTTGGATTCTTTTATGCACTGCCCTCTCCCCACTTCCTCATAGCAATGGTTTCTGAGTGGAATGGACTGTGTGAGTTCATGGGAAGACCAAGTCCATTCTGGGCTTCAGGTTAATTGTGAAAAATTAGGCACTGATTCCCTCCCTTCATTTTGCTTAGAGTAGCTTTCTCAACACATGCCACTGGTGGGAGGGGAAATGTAGTCATTGTCATGTCACCTCAGGCATGACTCCCTTTTCTTAAGAAACTTCAGTTTATCACAGTGAGGCTGGCAGAAAGTGTCACCTGTGCCATTGCTGACAGTCAAGTGTATGGAACAAAACAGGTTTCAGTGAAGGAAAGGGGATTGGAAGCAATGCCTGGGTCTGTCTTAGAAGGCAGCAACGAGGTGGTTATTGCCGCAAAGTGTGATTAAGAACAAAGCCTTACAAGATTCTCTCTCTCCCTGTTTTTTTTTTCTCTCTCTCTCTGCTAAAAACCCCTTTCCTCATTGATAACCCAAATCCCACCATTGGTGATTCATTTCACTGGACTGAGAATTGCCCCCACTATGACACTGTCCCTCACATGGGTGTTAGGCCTCATGGGCCTTAGAGCATCGATATCCCAACCAGACTCTCTTTGCCTCTTTTCCCATTCCTGTCAGATCTGTGGCCTGCTCTCCCTTCCTGTTAAAGACCCCGCCATCCACTTTATCACCCAGGGGTCTCCCCACCCCCTGCCACTAGACTGCCTGAGGAGGGGGCATGTTCTCCTCAGCCTCCCACTTCACTACAAAACTTCATGTATTAAGGCTGTTTGTTGCCAATATGTAAGATGGGGGCTAACAAAATTAATAAACAGAGGAAATGACAAAGAAATCCAGAAGTCTTCCAAAGGTATTATCCTTGTTTATAGCTCCTAAGTCTCCTTCTCAGTCTTCATTTCTCCTGTACTCCTCATTTATCCCCCAGGATGAGAGACCAGTCAAGCCTTCACCTTCCTCCATCTCTTCTCTCCCTGTGCTCATTTTAAAGATACTGTTGTAGTTGAACAATAGAAACTTTATTCATTCTTTCAGCCAGTATTTATTGAGTACCACCATGTCCCAGGCACTATCACAGGTGCTAGGAATACAGTGCTGACTATGGTGTTTCCAGTCAGAGGAATGAAGACAAGCAATAAACCAGTAAGCTAACAAGTAAACCTGAAGATCAGTGACATGAAGGTGACGAGTAAGGGCTGTAATGAAGGGTGACCCGAAGGGGCTTCTGGGGCAGTGATATTTGAGTGAAAACCTAAAAGATGAGAAGGAGTTGGGCTTGGAGAGTGATAGGGGAAGGGCTAGGCAGAGCTAGCAATGAGGGGAGAGGAAATGGCAAGTGCAAAGGTCCTGTGTCTGGAAAGAGTTGGGTGTATTTGAGGAATAGAAAGAAGGCCAATGTAGCAGTGAAATATAGGAGGAGAATGACACAGATGGCATTGAGGAGGTAAGCAGGGGCCAGAAAATACAGGGTCTGGAGTTTTATAGTAACAAGTTGGTTTAGATAATAAATGTCAGGAGTTTTAAGCAATGGAAGGACGTGGTCTGATGTATTTTTTAAAATGTTTTATTTATTTTTGAGATAGAGAGAACAGGGAGGGACGGGGGCGGGGCAGAGCATCCGAAGCAGGCATCTGCACTGACAGCAGAGAGAGAGAGAGAGAGAGAGCGTGAGCGCGAGTAAGTGGGGGAGGGGCAGACAGAGGGAGAGAGAGAGAATCCCAAGCAGGCTCTATGCTGTCAGTGCAGAGCCTGATGCAGGGCTCAAATTCATAAACCCTGAGATCATGACCTGAGCCGAAGTCAGATGCTCAACTGACTGAGCCACCCAGGTGCCCTTGAGGTTTTTTTTTTTTTTTTTAATCACTCTGGCTGAAAATTTAGGTGGAAAATATAGGTGTTTGTTTATATTTCCCAAAACTGTGCTGGTTAGTATCACCTCATCTTAAATTGATGCTTTTCAGCTGAAGGAAAAGATGCCCCCCACATCTGTACTGACACAGCCTCCTGGAGGAGTTGGAGATTAGCCCAGACCTATACCCCACCTGTGTGGGGAGTTCATTCTCTCCAGAGTGAGGGGTAATGAGAATCAGAGGCGCAGGAGCTAAGTTCTGAAATGGAAGAAGACACTGAGAGGCAGGAAAAGCTGGAGCAGCCAGGGAAAACATGAAAACAATCCTTTTAGTGCACTTTAACATGGAGTTCGGACTCTTGGAATCTCCTTTCCTGATAGTTCTGAGATGGGCTTTCTGCCACATCCCCTAAACCTAGCTTTCCTCCCCTAACAGTCTTATGGGTTATTGAACAGAACTCTCAAGACATCACTTACTTTCTCGATATTCAAGCCTTGGGAAGTTAAGTGTGATTGGTATAAAATGTTAAAAAATGTTTTTGTGTGTCAATACTGGAAACCCAAGAAGAATGTGACAAACAGGAATCCAACTGAGAATTGCCAGGTGATTGTCCTGGCCAGGGTCCTCTCCCCTGCACTAGGCTAGGCAGCATTTTGTAGAGTGACCTGCTTTTAGGATGCTAAATCTGCAGAATTTGCTCAGAAATACTACAAGAAGTGTCTGGGGAGGCACCCCCCCTCCCCAGATCCTGCCATCTTTCCACAGTACTCTTGCCATTTCCAAGCAGAGGGAGCCTGGAAGGCTTCCAAAGGAAAGCTAAACAGGAAGCATATAATTTCCAAGGAGCTGACAGATCACTTTCAATCAGACCGCTTGGCTCTCATAACATTTCCAAGCTCATTCTGAGAGAAACACTCTCTCTCGTCAGCTAAGGTTCTGTTAAGAGGATTTACTCCCACAGCCTCACTTGGCAAAGCTACACAGAAGACTACTAAGTCTGCATCCCTAGGCTTAATTCTTCTCCACCATTCCAGAATCCAATTTTCAACACAGACTTGTCATTTCCTGGATACCCCACTGATGTCTTTCAGTCAACGGGTCCCAAACCAACTCATCATCTTCCCCTCTCCTGGTTTTCCTGTTTCTGTTAATGGAATCACTGTTCCCTCTGCTATCATGGCTGGAAACATCTGAGTCATCTTCGACTCATCCTTCTCTCTTATTCTCTAGATCAAATCAACTGCCGAATCATGTAGTATCTATTTCCGTGATGTCACTTGAATTCGTCCCCTTCTTCCTATTGCTGCCATCTCTCCTCAGTGTGGGCTCTCATTACTTCCCCCTTGACAGGCACATCCTCACTAATAACCCACCTCCATACTGCTGCTGACCTGAGGCTTCACACACACACACACACACACACACACACACACACGATGACCAACCACCTCCCTCTCATACCACAGCCTGTCATGGTTCCCACTGCTGCCACGGGACATATAAACTGTCTTTTAGCTTATAAGACACAATTCCTTTTCTAATACTCCATGTTCAAGGTAAATTTACTAATTCCTGGTGTAAGACATGACTTTTCCCCCCCCTTTCTTGAACCCTTTCAGTAAATGATCTTGTGAAAAAAGAAAATCTCCTATCACTGAATTCTGTATTTATGCATTTATATGCTTGTTTTATCTCCTTAGAGGATTCTCCATTGCTATAGTATTTGCCTCACATAACAATTGAGCACATGTAGGTACTCAGTGCTGTCCTAAGAGCTTCACCCGTGTGGAAAAAAATTAACTCTCATAGCAATTCTAATAGTATCTCCCATTTTGTCAGTGACAAACTGAAGTGCAGAGAAGTCAAGTAACTTCCTGAGGGTCCATACCTAGGGGCAGGATGCAGATTCATGCAGTCTGGCCCCATTGCCCATGCTCTTCACCAATGAACTCGCATTGTCTTTGTTACCTGCATTCCTGGTATCATAGTTTGGATTTAGCTGATGTTTTATAACTGAACTGAAACTTAAGGCACGTGTCCATTCATGGTCAGAAATATCAATGGTGGGCTGAGTGTGGGAATGTAACTTGATATCAGAAGCTGACTTAAGGTGTTTCCCAGGAAATCACTATGAAGATGAGAAATGTCATCATGATAATTTTTTTCCTACTTATTCTTTTTTTTTTTTCTTATTCCAGTACATGGGTTGTATCGAAGTGCTGCAGTCAATGAGGTCACTGGATTTTGGCATGAGAACCCAAGTTACAAGGTAAGAGAACAAAAATAGGATGGACTTTTTAGTGCTGTGGTTTAAAGTCATAATAGTTTCTCCCTGCAGGAATTTCATGCAAGCATTCAAAGTCACCATGGGCTTTTATTCGAATGGCTGGAAGGTAGAACATAGCCCAGTGACCTTGGGTGAGTGGCTTTATCTCATCATGTGAAAGATTTCCCAGTTGTTTGATAGAGCGTCTGCATTCCATATAAGAACTGATAAGATGATGCAGTCCTAGAAATATCTCGTTTCCCAGGTACAAAAAGTATTTAAGATTATGTCTGGAAATTGAACATTATAGAATCTCAGACCTGTTGAAGAAGTAGCTGAAAAGAAGACCGGGGAAGAAATTTCTGTATCAGAAATCCCGAGGTCTCCCCATTTACGAGACATGAGAACCTGCTTATCCCTTGTCTGACTCTCCCTCTCTGTATACAGTGAGCTGCGTGGAAGAGGTGAACCAGGGGAGCCTTACTCAGGTGGCCCTAGACAGTGTAGGGGAAGAACCAGAGTCATTATTACACAGAGTACAAGTCAGAAGCAGAAATACAAGGCATGGTTCATTAAGGTCAAGTTCAAGGCAAGAATGGAAAGAGGAACAAGTGAGTGCTCAGACTGCTAAGTGGGATCATTGTGAGGTGAGAGCACTGGGTTCATGTGAGTGATTTAGGATGAAGCCTTGGGCATCTGTTTGAAGTGGTGCTACAGTGTGTCTCAGGGACCAGCCACAGTGCACATGTGCATCCGTGGTTGTGGGCCACCTTTTCCAAAGGTGAATGTTCTCATTATGAAGAGAGGGTAACTCTTCCTAATACTCATCCCATGATATTGTAGGCCTAGAAAAGGTGTCCTGTGGTTCAAAGTTTTGGGAAGAGGAATCCTATTGCTCTTCAGAAGAATGGCAATATCCACCAGAATATTAAAAACCCCAAGAAGTCCTGTGCTGTAGTTTAAATAAATCTATCTCAAGATTGTCTCAACTTATGTGGCCCCAGAATCTTTTTTTAATGTAACATAAATGAATATCCCATGTAACCCTAGCATTCCATGAAACACACTATAGGAAAGGCTATTTTGGACTTTCTATGATGCATTCAAATCTGTCTTCCCAAGTTTCTCAGCAACCTTCAGTATTCCCTTTGGACTCTCACAGATGAAATCTAATTCTACTTTTTTTTTTTGTACTCCTGGTGGCTACCTCAGTTCCTGGCACTTGGAGGAGGCTCACTGGAAATTTATTGAATAAATGCATGGTTACACCTGACTACCTCCTGGGATTTGGAGATAGCTGCATTTCTTCTTGTCTGAGTTTTCTCTTTCTCAGTCCCTTCAACTATCCTGCAAGTGACCTGGTGTCTAGATGACTTTCTCCCCTTTTAGCCCTACTTTGGATATGTCCAGGCTTTATTTTCATCCTCATGATCCTTAACCTGGAAAAAGCCCTTCCTCTGATGCTGAACAGGTTACAGATGGAAGGAAGAGAGTGGCCACCCCAAGGTTCCTGGAATGGGGGCACAGGACAAAGGAATGCCCACTGTCTTTACCTGAGGATGACTGATTTTCTGTTCATTCATCTACTCATTGTCTTTCACTAAAATATTTGTGGAGTTCCCATTAAATGCCTGAAACTGTTCAAGAATTAAGGATACAGAAATGTCTGACCTCATGGAGTTCTGACCTCATGGAGTTTATGTTCTAGCTGGGGGAACAAGACTACAGCAATGAAACAGATAAATATACAATATAGTTTTATGTAGTAATAAGTGCCATTACTGTACCTATAAAGAAGGGTAAGGGGATAGAGATGTAGGGGGTGAGTTTTTATTTTTTAATCTTTATATTTTTAAAAAATTTGTAGATAATTTACTCACAATGTTACATTAGTTTCAGGTGTACGACACAGTGATTCAACTTCTCTATACTTTATGCTGTGCTCACCAAAGTGTAGCTACCATCTGCCTAGGGACTGGGCTTTTAAATTTTGTTTTCTGTGTATAACAATACTCTTTGGGCACTTGCTGGGATGAGCACTGGGTGTTGTATGGAAGCCAATTCAACAATAACTTATATTTAAAAAATAAAATAAAACAATACTCTATGGTTACTTATAACATTTGGAAAACACAGAAAAGTATGAAAAAAAGAAAATCACTCATAATCTTACCTAAGATAATGTCCACCTACATTTTGTATGTTGGAATAACTTTCTGGTTTTTTTCTCATACATGAACTTACAGTGATTTTTATAGAAAATATGGAAATGGTTGATACTATTTCTACCATCTTGAGCATTTCTCTGTTACTAAATATGTAAAACTTATTTATTGTAATAAAATATGTGTCACATAAAATTTATCATTTTAACTATTTTTAAGTGCACTATTCAGCAGCATTAAGTACATTCATATTGCTGTGCAACCATTGCTACCATCCATCCCCTGAACTTTTTCAGCTTCCCAGATGGAAATTCTGTACTCATTAAATAATACCTCCTCTTCCATCCTCCCCTAACCCATGGGAACTACCATTCTACCTTCTGTGCCTATGAATTTGACTACTCTGAGTACCTCATGTGAGGGGAATCATGTAGTATTTGTCCTTTTGTGACTGATTTGTTTCATTTAGCATAGTGTCCTAAAGGTTTACCACTAGACCAAACAATATAACTGTTTTGAAAGCACTTGGTGCGTATTGCTAGATTGTTCTGCAGCACTGACTACTTGATATTCCTTCCTCTCAGTCATGTAGTATCTTTTTTTTTAATTTTAGGATCTATTTTTTGCATCTTTGTGTACTTGTAAGTCTATATTTTCCTGTTGTTTAGTAAATGGTAAAAGGTTATTTTTTCTGTGCCATGAAGATTCAGTTTATAACTAATGCACGCACCCAGAGGAAGGTGCCTTGTATGGTATCTGGATATTATGCTTTGTGGATGTGTCCATGTATGGCTCAGGCATGGTAGATTGTGCTCTGGGCAGGTTTGTGCAAGCTCAGGGGCTGTTCACTTTCTTGAAAACCTTGAATTCTTATCTTACTTCCCAAATATTTACTTTTCTTCCTTCTTTTTTAATATTTCCTTTTGTTTTTTAGCTCATTCTCCTTTCTTCTCTCCACTTATATGTATTTTGACCTTCAACCACTTTTCAAATTTCTTCATTACCAATGGTCTTAGATGTTATCTAAGACTTAAAATATTAAGTTTAATCAGGTTTCAAGCTATTTTTTTTTAATTTTTAATGTTTATTTATTTTTGAGAGAGAGAGAGATGGAGCATGAGTGGGGCAGGGGCAGAGAAAGAGAGACACACAGAATCTGAAGCAGGCTCCAGGCTCTGAGCTGTCAGCACAGAGCCTGACACAGGGCATGAACTCAAGAACTGTAAGATCATGACTTGAGCATAAGTCAGATGCTCAACTGACTGAGCCACCCAGATGCCCCAAGGTTTCAAGCTATTTTAAATTTAAGTTTCACGTATTCACACAGTTTCATTTAACTTATAATCCTACTTAATCCAAGAAAAAAATTTCACTGGACCAGTTAGAATTCCAAAAGAAAGAAATTTTGTGGGACCACAGCTCTCTCCCTATATTTACTGTCAAACATAAACATAAAATCAATCAGGTGTGAATGCTAATAAACTAGTGTATCTAATTGCTACTACAGATTCAAATGATGATATTTCAGGCTGATGTCCCATTCATGATAAATGGTCTCACCATCTCTAAATTAGTTAACACATTATTCCAGATAATTGGGAGATAGTAACAGGAAATTCCTGACAATAAAGGAGGAGCCATGATTTCAGCTATAACAGGTGGGTCAGCATTTGAAACAGAGAAGAAAGGTGGAGTAGAATTCTTGTGTTTGTGATGGACTCTTCTGCCAATTGCATGAGACCTCAATGCACAGGATTTCTAGAACACAAAGAATACACAAATAGAGCAGAGAAGAAACAAAAAGGACAAGAGGCCATTCATGTTCTCAGCAGTTCTCTGGCTCATACCCCTTTCAAAGCTTTCATCATGCCCCTCCACCTTGACTCCAGATTTAGTCCCCAAAAGAGTCCCGTGGGTGGCTTTTCTGTTGTTCCTCCACTAATTCTTACCCAGGCATTTATTCTCCTGACTGATTTAGGATGGGATCTTAGTTTTTAGTAATCAGGTATTCATGCAAAAGGGCAGAGGAAGAGGTTTTCCTGATAGAAAAGAGAAACAAGATCATTAGGACAACAAAGGCTCACAGCCACCGTTGTCTTCAAAATGTCTAGAAAACAATAGCAAGAGGAAATGAGAGAAGGGTAAAATGAAAATCATACCAAGGATGATATAGTCACTTGCTCTCTTGTAAAAAGAGTTTCTATCATGGTTTTTAAAACAAAGCTAAAAAAAACCCCAAAACCCTCGTTCAATCTAAATTGGGGCACACACACATGCACACACACTCACACCAAATAAATCAGGTCATTAAAACCTAACACCTGGGTTCCCTCCTTTGAGTAAGCATCCACATCTTGCAAAGGAGAAAAAAAAATCTTCCCTCTCTCCCTATGGATGCTTCCTTCTTTGTGTCTAGTTAGGAACCTGCCTCAGATACTGAAGGAGGGGTAAACACATCGGAGAAGTGGAGCTGGTGGGACAGGGCTTGACCTTCAACCCTAGAGAACAGAACTCCATAGGAAACTGTCAAGGGGACATTTAGTTCATCGCATTTATCATAAGGCAACACTTACTTCCAGGGGCAGGGCACACTGCTGGTGGGAGGGATCTCTAGATCACTGTCTTACTATTCTCTCCGCTTCCTGTATTTATTGCCTTATGTGTGTAACTCATATTTGGTAATAAAATCAGCCAGGCTAAGCATGAGACGCCCAGCACGGGATCTGCCCTCACCAGGCTCCAGGACAGCTGGGAAGCAGCAGCTGGCGGTGGGTTTGCCTCATTCCCGTGATTATCATCCCTGGGAGTCTATGAAGGAACATGGGGAGCTGTTAGACAATGGGTGGTAGATGCTCCCTGTTGGGGGTCCTGGCTTAAGATTCATTTTCTTTAGCTGATCTTAAGGGGCTACAAGTCATGGAATATTTATCTGCCCCATTCCATTCCATTCCATTCCTTTCCACAGGGGAAGAAAAACCTTGAGTAACATTGTTTTTTGAACTGCTGTCGTAGACACTAAGCAGGCTCTTTGTGTGAATTGGTACTAGATAAGGCAATGAGGAAGCAGAGATCATAATTTAGAGGATATTGTAATTGGACTAATTTCCTGTTTGAAACGTTACTGC
Organism: Cryptoprocta ferox; assembly: GCA_028646485.1. NCBI lineage: Eukaryota > Metazoa > Chordata > Mammalia > Carnivora > Eupleridae > Cryptoprocta > Cryptoprocta ferox. The sequence continues at coordinate 86,562,641 of CM053560.1, read as the reverse complement.
TAATGAACAGTGATTCTGCAAATTTAATTCACTATCTTGAAATTTTGATTCTTTGGTTTCAACAGGACGTTAAAGTCAGTTCCTCAGAGACAAAAGCATACTGTGTGCCTGCGCGTGCACGCGCATGTGTGTGTGTGTGTGTGAGAGAGAGAGAGTTAGCAACCATTTGATGCAAAGCAGATCCAAGATGCAGCTGAACATTTACATAAAGGCCTGTGTTTATGGTTTCTAAGAAATGTGAGCATGAGGAGGGAAAGTATTCTGTAGAGGTCAAATATCTGTATATTTGGTGGCTAAATTAAGATATCTGTTTGAAAACAGGCTGGCATTTATCTAACTGTCCTGAGGATTATAGGAATGGGATCGGTTGCAGCTACCAGTGGATGAGTGTGTTTATCTCTGCATTAAACAGAGTAACTGTCCTGAATCTGGTGTGTGGGTTCTTTGTTGACTCGTGAAGAGATCACTGGACTTAGTAGGATTGTAGCCCACAGAGCATACAAAATAAAGACCGCCAGATGTGAGGATAAAAGATCGAGTCTATTAACTTGCCAGGCAAGGGAACACTCCTTAATGAAGAAATTTACTGAGGAGAGTGGTAAGGAGAATAAAAAATCAGGAGTTTTTAAGTTTTCGTTTATTGTGGTCATGCTAAGGATTGAAAACAATCAATCTGGCTGAGATGGAATGTATGTGGTTGGATAAAACAAGTGCCATTGTTCATTGGTCAGGAAAGAATGTTAAGACCTCAGTAAGGGTCCAGTGGTCCAGGGTCAAAGTTTATAACCTTTATCAGCTGTGGGAACAGTTACAATAAAATCTAACAGTCAAATATTCTTAGGCAAGCGCTGATGTAAGTGGAAGTGCTCCCTGCCACATACATACGTGTAGATGTCAGGGAGCTCTTGCTGGAGGTTTTGGGCTGTGTGTGTGTGTGTGTGTGTGTGGACAATGACTGTCTCTTCTAGTTTCAAGTTTCATTGCTCCCCAGTTCCTCACAGCCTATTTAGTACTGAGATCTCATTTCTCAGATATCTGAGATGAAATAGTCAATTAAATTCCTTTTAGAAGACTCCAAAGATCTAGTAATAAAAAAAATATTTCCAAGCATTGGGAAGTGTTCTGATAGCATGACAGTGTCAAATGAAGGGAGAGACAGTATGAAACTCAATGGCATTGTTTTGCTCATTCATTAGTGCAGGGTCTTTCATGGATAGGTGCACAGTTACTATTTGAATGAACAGGTGTAAGGCCAAGAAATATAGTTACTAAAGCAACCCATAGAATAGGAACAAGATTTTCGAATAAAATATTTGATAAAGGGTTAATATTCAGAATATATAAAGAACTTATACAACTCGACAACAAAAAAACAAACAACTCTATGAAAAACTAGGCAAAGGAGTTAAATACACATTTCTCCAAAGAAGATATACAAATGGGCAATAAGCACATGAAAAGATACTCAACATCACTCATCATTAGGGAAATATAAATCAAAACCACAATGAGATTGTACTTGACACTCATTAGAATGGCTGTTACTTAAAACACACACACACACACACACACACACACACACATCCAAAAAACAGAAAATAACAAATGTTAGCAAGAGTATGGAGAAATTAAGAACTCTTGTGCATTCTTGGTGGCAATGTAAAATGGTGCAGCCACTATGGAAAACAGTATGGGAATTTCTCAAAAAAATTAAAAATAGAACAACCATATGATCCAGCAATTCCACTTCTGGGTATAGTTCTAAATGAATTGAAAACAGTGACTCAAACATATTTGTATATCCATGTTCAGAGCTGCATTATTCACAGTACACAAAAGCAACCCAAGTATCCTCCGATGGACAATAGATAAACTGAATGTGATACACACACACACACACACACACACACAATAGAATATGAGCTTTAAAAAAGAAGAAAAGGCTGCCAGTTATGACAACATGCATGAACCTGGAAGGCATTATGCTAAGTGAAATAAGCCAGAGAAAGACAGATACGGGATGGTATCACTTATATGTGGAATCTTAAAAAAAAAAAAAAAAGAACAACAAAAATGAACAACAAAAACATCCAGTTCATTGAAGCAGGGTAGAATGGTAGTTGCCAAGGGCTGGTGTTTGGGAAAAAATGGAGATGCTGATAAGAGGGTAAAAACTTTTAATTATAAAATGAGTAAGGGCTGAGGATCTAATGCAGAGCATGGGGACTCTAGCTGATAATACTGTATTGTATACTTGAAGTTTGCTGAGACTAGATCTTAAGTGTTTTCACACACACACACACACACACACAAGTTAAATATGAGAAGTGATGGATGTGGTAATGAACTTGACTGTGGGAGTCCTTTCACCACATATATGTATATCAAGGCATCACATTGTACACTTTTAAAATATTACAGTTTTATTCGTCAGTGATACCTTGATAAAGGGGGGGGGGAGTAAAAAAACTGGCACATGCCACAACGTGGATGAGCTTTGTCTTAATCTGTTTGGGCTGCTGTAACAAAATACCACAGACTGGGTAGTGTATAAACAACAGATATTTATTTTTCACAGTTCTGGAGTCTGCAGGTCTCAGATCAAGGTGTCAGCATGGCTGGATGAGCGCCCTTTTCCAAATCAGACTTCCCGCATTGCTAGAGAGGCCAGGGAGCTCTAATGTCTTTTGTAAGAGCAGCCATCTCATTCTTGAGGGATCCATTCTTATGACATAGTTACGTCCTAAAGACCCCCACCTACCAATACCATCACCTTTGGGAGTTAACATTACAACATACAAATTTTGGGGAGACACAAGCACTCAGACCATAGCAAATCTTGAAGATACTATGTGAAATGAAATAAGCCAGTCACGAAAGGACAAATATTGTGTCATTTTTCACTTATATGAAGTACCTAGAGTTGTCACATCCAGAGACAGAAAGTAGAATGGAGGTTGCCAGGGGCTTGGGTGGTTGGGAGGGAGTTAGTGTTTAACGGGGACAGAGTTTCAGTTTGGAAATCAAAGAGTTCTAGAGATGGATGATGGTGATCATTGCACAATAGTGTGAGTGTACTTAATGCCTCTCAACTATACACTTACAAACAGCCACAATGGTAAATGTTTTACTACAATTTTTAAAAAAGTATAGGTACTAAATGGGTTATATTTTTGGAGTATTCAGTATCATATAAGTGAATTTTATTTTGTTGAAAGGGTACAAAGCCAGTAAGAGAAGGATAACTGAGGCCTCAGGGCCTGAGTTTCCAGCACAACCTCAGCCAAGTAAATTTGGAGTGCAGGAGTGCGGAGTGGCCGCTTCTAATTTCTTGACGAAGAAGCCCAGCCCAAACCCACACTAGCCGAGAGGCTGCTGGAGGACAGGAGGAGAGAGTAGGTACCAATAGCTCGTGTTTGTTTCCCACTGCACAGAGCTTTTGTTTCCCTGTTCAGGGTGTTCACAAACACCCTGAGAGAAGAGTACTGTAATTCCCCATTTAAAAAAAATTTTTTTGTTAATTTATTTTTGAGAGACATAGCATGAGCAGGGGAGGGGCAGAGAGAAGAGGGGCAGGCTCCAGGCTCTGAGCTGTCAGCATAGAGCCTGATGCAGGGCTCGAACTCACAAACTACGAGATCGTGACCTGAGCCAAAGTCGGCCCTTAACCGACTGAGCCACCCAGGTGCCCCTTCCCTATTTTATTTTATTTATTTTTATTTTTTTTAATACTTACCTATTCTGGGGAGAGCACAAGCAGGGGAGGGACAGAGAGAAGGGGAAAGAGGATCCCAAGCAGGCTTTGTGCTGACAGGCTGACAGCAGCAAGCCCGATGTGGGGCTTGAATTCACAAACCACGAGATCATGATTTGAGCCAATGTCAGACGCTCAACCAACTGAGCCACCCAGGTGCCCCTGTTAATTCCCCATTTTAAAGCTGAGGGAAGCTAAATGGGAAGCTGAGGCTCAGAGAAGGTAAGTGACCATCCCTAGACCATACCGCTCTTTTGCTGAGGCTCAAACCCAAGTACTCTCACTCCAAATCCTGTCTCTACAGTCCTTAATGTTTCCTACTGATATTGCTCTGAAGTTCAGAAACTGCTCTTTTAGCCGCAAATAGACTAAGATGGTGGGGCACAATTGAGGGAATAACAGCAGGCCTGAGTCATATTTAAAAATCACTTCTTTTTTTAAATTTTTTAACATTTATTTATTTTTGAGAGAGAGAGAGAGAGAAAGGTTGAGAGAGAGAGAGAGAGAGAGAGAGCATGTGAGCTGGCGAGGGCAAGAGAGAGAGAGACACACACACACACACACACACACACAGAATCTGAAACAGGCTCCAGGCTCTGAGCTGTCAGCATAGAGCCCGACACGGGGCTGGAACTCACAAACCGTGAGATAACTTGAGTTGTAGCTGGAGCCACTCACATGCCCTTAAAAATCACTTCTAAGTGAGTTAACAGCATGGCTATGGTCATCATCACTGATGTCAATCCTCTGTGGGCCATCTCATTATTAAAATTTTTTCACTTTTTTTTTTTATGATTTCAAAAAGTAAGTCTAACTTATTGTGGGAACTAGAAAGTAGTGCAAAGTAAAAGAAAAAACAGACAAATCACTGGAGAGAACCAAGAGTAACAGTTTGGTATATAACGGTTTTCCTATCATATGCTTAATACCTAAACGGAAACTATATAGTGCTTATTAATTTGTTGCATATTTTTGTCATTTGTTGTGCACATTTTCCAGGTTGTTAAGTATGAGTAGTGCTTGCTTTGACCTGAGCTTTCAGGTGGAAGAATAATTTTAAGTGTATTTATTTGTCATGGGTATATTTAGAACAGCCTTTTTTTTTTTTTTAAACTTTATAGTTTATTGTCAGGTTGGTTTCCATATAACACCCAGTGCTCTTCCCCACAAGTGACCTCCACCATGATCATCACCCCCCCCTTTACCTTTCCCCCTTCCCCTTCCCCCCTCAGTTTGTTTTCAGCATTCAAGAGTCTCTCGTGTTTTGTCTCCCTCCCTCTCCCTAACTCTTTTCCTCCTTCCCCTCCCCATGGTCCTCTGTTAAGTTTCTCCTGTTAGAA